>CM060909.1:877279508-878479508 GCA_030737875.1 Allium sativum
ACCTCGGGTTAGGCATGTTTATCTTTTAGCATATTAACCATACATGTCCAAGTCTAGATTTTATATGCTAATCATCCCAAATTCACTAAACTAGTCATGTTCCAATTCTCAAGTTATACCCCAACAAAGTTGATTGCAAGTTATGCCTCACAAATTCAAATTCAAGTTATTACACAAAATAGGGTACACCCAATTTTCCCAAATTTTCAATAATAGTCATGCCCCGAAAATCACAATATAACACATATACTAAGGTTTAGTCATATTGCACCATACAAAATATTATCCAAAAACCCCCAATCATGATTCATAGTATAAACTATGCCAAATTATAGCCTTTAATTACAGTGCATGTCGATTACCCGAAATCCCAATTTAGGCGTGTTCACATTTAACAGTTATCCCTATCTTACTGTAGGTTTTCATGCCTAAGCCATACAACACTATTCACAATAATCTCCTTCTTCCTAGTCATAAACTATCATATATAATATGCCACAATTTTAGGTCTTAAATCACAACATGTACTATGCCTTACATGTTTATAGTTCGATTTTCGCCCCAAACCCCAAGTCATATGTCCAATATACTTTATGCCTCAAATCTCAAGTCATATGTTCGATATGTTTTAAATACAACATGTGTTATGTCCTCAAATCAGTTACAAATCAGTTATGCCCATTTGTACATAATTTAATACTTTTCCAAATTTTAGCGTGGGCCATGTCCAAATCATATATTATGTCCAATTTTTTCCAACGTACGTTCATCTCTTATGAGATTCGGCTCGGGCTCGCAGTAGCGTGGCTATAAAAACAAAAGGGGAAGAAGGAAAGAAGAGACGACGAATGGATATAATAATATCAATGAGATAGATCCAATGAATATTGAAAGACAGATAGAAATAGGCATAATCTGAGATTCTGATTTATTACAATGTCAGAATCATAATTAAATTTTATTTCTGAAAGTAACATGAACTTACAAATTACAGAACGGTCTTGAATTCTGGGATCTGATTTTTGAATTTGATTAGCTATTCCTTAGATGTAGACTTTGATTGTTAACTTGAAAAATCTAATTTGATTGATTAAGGTGGTGGCTAGGTCACTTCAGGTTTTAGCAGCATATAAACGCTTTTGAATTCGTGTGTAGAAAACAACAGGTTTAGGGGTCGTTTCATAGGTGTAAAGGGAGATTTAGAGCCTTCAGATCGGTCTAGAAGTCATCAGAATCGTCCAGAGCATAATACCACGTCATACAGCGAATCAGAGAGTGACACGTGACGAAACATGTCATCGGCAGATCTAGGCCAACATGGGTCGACTCCACTATACGGGGGTCGATGCCTATGTCGACACCCCTATAGGGGGGTCGACACCTATGTCGACCCCCCCCCCGGGGGGGGGGGGGTCGACACCTTTAAGTGGGAAATTTCCCGCTCAACCTACTTTGACCCAAATTTGCGATTTGAACCCTGTTTTTACTTATGGAATTATTTTATATGTATATATATATATATACTTCCTTGGGCATATACAAACTTCTAAGGCTTATAATTTCTTCATACGGTGTCAGATTTACACAAATTCGGACTCTATCTTAAGCAGAATTCCTAGACGAACGCAATGGCGTAACCCGTTTCCCTTAATTACTATTTTTAAAATTAAGTATTCTTTAATTTGTTACTTTAATATCCACAGGAAATACGGGGTGTTACATTCTCCCCTCCTTTAAAGGATTTCGTCCCCGAAATCTCCAAGTCAAGGCGAATGTATCCTAACATCCAACATCCATCTACTCAACCATGCAATCACAGGCGTTCATTGTCCTTAAAAAGATTTCTAATGCTTTCATGATTATATGCATAGTGCGTGTACATGTCCTTATCTTATACAAAATTAGGCGGTCTACTGATTCAGTTGACCTCCTTAATGCGAATTATGTCAGTGCCATGAGTCCATCATGTATGCAACTATTCCTAATCGTACTTTATAACTTCTACATGAGTGCACAATCATTCATACAAATGCAACATCCATATGATAACACATCAAGTTTCAATTCATATATATAAAAATTCACTCATGCATATGCAATATGAAAGTGACTGAGCCGATCTAGTGCCTAATGTGTGTATATGCATCCACGAGCAACCACTAGCAAACACTTACATCCACTTGCATCCACCAAACATAACATGTCTCAAACACATGTTTACATCCATTGGCTTCTACCTAAGGATTATGGATAGGATCCAGAGGATATGCTTAAAAGATAAAGACTAGCAAATAAACTTTATAGAAAAAGAGAGATCAAGGATATACCCTCAAAAAGGGTACGATGCATGTATCTAGTCTTCAGTATTCTAAGTCGCATCTTCTTGAGCTTCATTCCATATTGCTCTAACTGTATTAACTTCACGATTTGCGTAGCATCTTAATTTCTATTTCCAGAATATGTGTTGGAACTCATTTCACTGTCGCCTTCCGTTCCACCTTTTCTTCTTATAGTATACTTGGCACTACAACTTCTGTCGTGTCATGCTAACATTCCCAGAGATATCTCTTGAAAATAAACAGATGCTAACCATGTTACCAAGTGTATATACTAAAATGATTAGATTCTTCTTTGTCAATCTAGTAAGTGGGGTCGATACTTTCATAAAGTACTTAATTAAATTCCTATATTAACCCGCTAGTCCAAGAAAGCATCTTACTTCTGTTGCATTCCTTGGGACCTTCTAGTCTTGCACCGCAGCTACTTTTGCGGGATCTACAGCTATCCCTTCTTTGGGCACCACATGTCCTAGAAACCTTACTTCTTCTCTCCAAAAATGACATTTTTGGAGAACTTCTCCTTAAGTTGATGCGCTTGGAGGGTATCCGAGACTTCCCTTAGATGCAAAGCATGTTTTCCTCATTCTTAGAGAAAACCAAAATATCATCTATGCACAAGAGAAGTGAACCATCTGCCTTTTAGCGAAAACAACCAGAGCACCCCCTTTTAGAAGTACTTCGCCTTATGAAACCTTTTTCGAATAACTCTTTTACTTGTTTACTGAGCCCTTCCTATCCCTTGGATTCATGTGTCATACAGGTAATTTAACTAGTTTTGCATTGTCAACTAGATATATGCGGAAGTCTATCTCGCATTTTAGGGGACGAACCCCTAACCTAATCAAAAATGTCTGTGTACTCATTGACCACTCTAACGGATCGCAAATCGTCGTTAGATGCATCAAGTGATTCTAGGTAGCCAAGACAAACTGATCCCTTAGGATCGCACGAAACCTCGAGGGTATTCCCAAGGTAAGTCGAAAGTCTAACTACCCTCCTTTCACAATTACTAGCAAACCAATCCATGCCTAGAATCAACCCATAGCCCACGAAACCAAAAAGCATTACAGTTAAACTCAATACTTAACATAGCTATTCTCAAATCCTTACAAACCAAAGATAAACGAGCCGAACCACCAACCGGATTTGAGACAATAATAGGATCTTCTATTATACAAGTATTAAGGTGCAAAGACTCAACTATGGAAGCAGATATAAATGAATGTGAAGCGCTAAAATCAAAAAGAGTTCTAACAGGATGATCAAAAAGAAAAACTAGACTTTTTCAATAGAAACTTTACTATCTCTCTCTCTCTCAGGTACGCTGACGGTGAGAGCATGCACTTTCCCTCCTGAAAATCCTGTCCTTAGTTCTTGCCCTTATCCGTAATTATATGACCCGTTATAAAGACAATTCCTCTTGTCTTAGGTTTTCCGATTCTTCCTTCACTTCTTGTCCTGTGATTTTTCCACTTACACCTCCTTTGCAAATCAAGTCTATATCCATGAGTTCCTCATCCTTGGGTTATGCTCCTTAGCCAAACTCCCTCATTCTCATCTTTTCCATCCTTGTGTAACTTGTTGACAAGTCTCTTGAAAGCTGCCTCCGTCGCACGGAAATCCCTACAAAGCTTGAAAGAAAATTAGCCGTAGGTGAAACTATTGTGGCTATAAATGGAAGTTGGGCACTTCTTTGCCCTTTGACAAATGTCGTAGTCTCATCAAGCTACGGAACCATGCCGCGATGAGGTTACATCCCAGAAAGCCAGGAGCCCCGGAGACTCAGGAAAGAAGGAAACAAGGATTCAAACAGAGGGTCAAAAGATAATGCATATGGCTTTGGGGAATATGCCTTTAAAATAAAACTTTTCTTTAGAAAATGTTTCTTTCAAAACCGTTTTGAAAATATTTTTTCAAATCTTTTATCTGATCTAGTAACCTTCAGCTCTGATACCAAGTGAAACACCCCACCTCCGTTAAGGTCGCTCACAAAGGGAATGCCTTAACTTCGTTGGAGCGTTTTAGGTAAAAGATGCAGATAAATTACAAGATAGACAAATAAAGCACAAGAAAATAAAGTCATTTTATAAACAATGTGGTTCAGTCGAGCTTTACAACAATTGTCTCAATCATACTTAAAAATAATACATAGAACTTCTGTCTTGATTCAAAAACTTCCAAGTATAAAAGAAGCATAAAAATAACTATGATATTCCCCAATAAAGCACGAACCAGCCATAGCAGTGGAAGAGAGAGTCCAAAGCAATACATTGAGTATCTCCGTGCTTGGAAAGAAAACTGATCCAAGTGGTGATATTTCCTCCCTGTGAACCTTGGAGGGGGGAACTGAAGAAAAGAGGCGAAACAAACTAGGTCAGACATAAGTCTAGTAAGTCCAGTGACTTTCAGCATGTAAATAGTCAAAAGCATCATGACATGAATAAACTGAATATAAGACAATATCGTGATAACATGGATAACAAGATAACCTATGATTAGCATAAGATATGATAAGGCAAGATAAACTGAATGCACTTCTACTCTTTCTCTGCTTCGCTACTACATTGTTATTCTGATTTCTATATTTATGCACAATCTAACTAGCGTCCCAACTAGTAGTCTGTATAAAATTATCATATGATAATGTGATCCCAATCCTCGCAATAATGGTAGCCTTCAGGTGTACATCTATTGTGAGAATTCCACCTCAGTCTGCCCAATTGCCATGAATATGTTAGATGTACCCTTACTATCCTATCGAGCGGCTCATTACTCGTATTAATTTTCCTTGTGTCTGTGTCAATCGGCCCGCTCTTGCGTGTAGATACCTTGTGCTGGTCCCACCATAACGTGTATCAGTACCTATGATAGCAACCCGACACGATTCAAGATGCACAGTGTATAACTACTGGTACCCAGTGCCTGCTTTTTCCAACTCCGTAGTACGTGCACGCCCGTAATCCATCGGAACCTAGACTGACGTACCCCTTGCCGCTATTTTGACTGCTTATAATCATCCCAGTAACGTGCGCCACCCTGCCTAGTTTCAGGGTACCATGATACATCTATGTGGGTTACTACTGAAATGGGTCCCCGTTACTAGGGTTTCTTACTGGTTAAGTATATGGGCCTATATTTACTAATATTACCCACCTACCCGATATGTACTTAACCCTCCCACTGATTTAAATATGTTTACTTAACGGTTAAGTTTGTGGGCCTATATTTACTAATATTACCCACCAACCCGATATGTACTTAATCCTCCCACACATTTTGTCATATTGGTTCAGTGTAGTCCATTCATGTTAACTTAACCCACCCACTCATCATGTCAAGTTGGTTAAGTGTTTCTTATTAACACATCTTACTCGTCATGTTGGATTGGTTAAGTGTTTCCTATTAACTTAACCCCGTTCATTCATCATGTTATATTGGTTAAATATTTCCCATTAACTTAACCCTATTCGTTCATCAAGTTACGTTGGTTAAGTGTTTCTTATTAACTTAACCCTTCCCATTCATCATGTTATATTGGTTAAGTGTTGCTCTCTTGTTTTAACTTAACCCTTCCACGCATCATATTATATTGGTTAAGTGTTTCTTATTAACTTAACCCTACTCATTCATCATGTCAAATTGGTTAAGTGTTTCTTATTAACTTAACTCTTTCTCATTCATCATGTTGTACTGTTTAACTTAACCCTGCTCACTTGTCTAATTAACATTTCATAATGGTTAAGTGTTCTAAATTTACCTAACCCCACCTTCTTGTCTAATTAACATGTTATAACGGTTAAGTGTTCTAAATTTACTTAACCCCACCTTCTTGTCTAATTAACATGTTATAACGGTTAAGTGTTCTAAATTTACTTAACCCCGCCTTCTTGTCTAATTAACATGTTATGACTATTCTAAATTTTACTTAACCTTACCATTCTTAGCATGTCTGTTTATTGGCATTAATTTATTAATGCTCCAACCTCTCACATTAGAACTGTTGTTTGCGGTTACTGGATTTGCCGGGAAGTTCCGGGCAGACATCTACCGCAAACTCATTCTAACCACGGGTTTTGGGCTAAATGCACTAACCTCTCACATTAGATCTGTGTTGTTGCGGTTACTGGATGTGCCGGGCGGTTCCGGCAGTTTTACACCGCAACTCAATTTAACCTCGGGTTAGGCATGTTTATCTTTTAGCATATTTACTATACATGTCCAAGTCTAGATTTTATATGCTAATCATCCCAAATTCACTAAACTAGTCATGTTCCAATTCTCAAGTTATACCCTAACAAAGTTGATTGCAAGTTATGCCTCACAAATTCAAGTTATTACTCAAAATAGGGTACACCCAATTTTCCCAAATTTGCAATAATAGTCATGCCCCATAAATCACAATATAGCACATGACCTAAGGTTTACACATATTGCATCGTACAAAATATTCTCTAAAAACCCCCAATCATGATTCATAGTATGAACTATGCCAAATTATAGCCTTTAATTATAGTGCATGCCGATTACCTGAAATCCCAATTTAGGCGTGTTCATATTTAACAATTATCCCTATCTTACTATAGGTTTTCATGCCTAAGCCATACATCACTATACACAATAATCTCCTTCTTCCAAGTCATAAACTATCATATATAATATGCCCTAATTTTAGGTCTTAAATCACAACATGTACTATGCCATACATGTTTACAGTTCAATTTTCATCCCAAACCCCAAGTCATATGTCCAGTATACTTTTTGCCTCAAATCTCAAGTCATATGTTCGATATGTTTTAAATACAACATGTGTTATGTCCTCAAATCAATTACAAATCAGTTATGCCCATTTATACATAATTTAATATTTTTCCCAATTTTAGCACTGGCCATGTCCAAATCATATATTATGTCCAATTTTTACCAACGTACGTTCATCTCTTATGAGATTCGGCTCAGGCTCGCAGTAGCCTAGCTATAAAAACAAAAAGGTAAGAAGGAAAGAAAAGACAAAGAATGGACATAATAATATCAACGAGATATATCCAGTGAATATAGAAAGACAAATAGAAATAGGCATAATCTCAGATTCAGATTTATTACAATGTCAGAATCATAATTAAATTTTATTTCTGAAAGTAATATGAACTTACAAATTACAGAACGGTCTTGAATTCTGGGATCTGATTTCTGAATTTGATTAGCTATTCCTTTGACGTAGACTTTGATTGTTAACTTGAAAAATCTAATTTGATTGATTAAGGTGGAGGCTAGGTCACTTCAGATTTTAACAGCATATAAACGCTTATGAATTCGTGTGTAGAAAACAAGAGGTTTAGGGTTCTTTTTATGGATGTAAAGGGACATTTGGAGCCTTCAGATCGGTCTAGAAGTCATCAGAATTTTCCATAGCAGAATACCACATCACACAGCGAATCAGAGAGCGACACGTGGCGAAACACGTCATCGGCCAGATCTGGGCCAACAGGGGTCGACTCCCCTATAGGGGGGTTGACACCAATGTCGACACCCCTATAGGCGGGTCGACACCTATGTCGACTCTTTGGGGGGGTCGACACCTATGTCGACTCCCCCTTGGGGTGGGGGGGGGGGTCGACACCTCCGAGCGGGAAATTTCCCACTCAGCCTTCTTTGACCCAAATTCGAGATTTGAACCCTGTTTTGACTTCTGGAATTATTTTACATGTATATATATATATATATATATATACTTCCTTGGGCGTACACAAACTTCTAAGGCTTATAACTTCTTCTTACGGTGTCCGATTTACGCAAATTCGGACTCTGTCTCAAGCAGAATTCCGAGACGAACGCAACGGCGTAACCTGTTTCCCTTAATTCCTATTTTTAAAATTAAGTATTCTTTAATTCGTTACTTTTAATATCCATAAGAAATACGGGGTGTTACAAACTATGTCAAATTTAATCACAGTAGGAACTATGCTACCTTTGATATCTCTAATTAAACTATATCTAAGTATAACGAGAAATAAACTACTGTAAATAATTCTAAATTGAATTATGCTAAATTTAAATCCACTTAATGATCGTCTTAAGTTTTTTTCATTGGCTGTTGTAGATCCCTCCTCTAACATGATTATATAAATATTTTATTTTTATAAACCTTTTCCCCACAAAAATTTAGGTCAGGTCTATCTCAAAAAGAGAGAACCAAAAAGGGAAAAGATTGTTGTAAGGAATAAGCTAAGTCTAGGGGTCTATTTATAGTGCAGCCTAGGAATCTCATACTATTGAATTACTAGATTAAATCCAGGCCAGCTACATCTCTTAACCTATCAAAATGTATTGTGCTAGCTTAAACTTCAAAATCAGCCAATAGAAACATGCCACAACAACCTAAAACATAAAATAACATCACATATCCATACTAGGCAAAATTGTTCCTATGTACCAAGGTCGGTCAGCCTGACCCATATTTGGGTCGTCCTACGGTCGACCGGGTTATGTGTGTGTATATATATTCTTATTTAGAATCGATTTCTGCAAACTATATATGTAAATGTATCAGAAAATTACCATAGAGCAATGGTACTACTTCTGTATCCAAATTTTAATAATTTTAAAAACTTATTTTATAATTTTGTTATTAAAAATGCGGAGTGTCACATTCTCCCACCTTTTAGAAAATGTCATTCCTAAAATTCGACGAGGGTAAAACTATGTAATCCCTCACATGATTCACAACCAGCATGTGTACATTCAATTTTGCGATTATATGTGTACTTGTATAAAGTGTAATATATCATAAATATTTATGAATGCATTGAATTTGCGGTACCTCCTATATGAATGCTTTTTTCTTTAGAAATCCTCTAAAAATATGATGCACAAATCCTAAATAACTTGCAATTTCTACATGAATGTAATAGTTTAAAAATTAAAATATCTTTTCGTTGACTTGCCTATGTGGTCGTGGATGCTTACTCTGAATACAATCAGATACCTATGCATGTTCCGAATTAGGAACACACCCGCTTCATAATGGATTTCGGGTTGTATTGCTATGTGGTCATGCCATTTGGACTAAAGAATGCTGGAGTGACATATTAGTTGTTGGTCAACTGCATATTGAAAAATCAAATCGGAAGATCGATGAATGTTTATGTGGATGACATACTTGTAAAGTTAAAGCAAACGCCTAACATGTAAAAAGATTAACAAAAATGTTTGACATTCTCTAACAGTACAGGATGAATCTCAACCCTTTGAAATGCTCTTTCGGTATTGCATCAGGGAAGTTTTTGGGTATAGACATCAGTACATTCGATTTTTCAACAGAAGGTTTGGCTGAGAACCTTCCAGCCTAGCGACCTCGTTATGAAGTGTGTCTTCCCGACCCCTGTTCATATGGGTCTGAAGTGGGAAGGACCTCACATCATCGAATAGAGGCTTGATAACGGAGCTTTCAGTCTAAAACTATTAGCAGTGATCGAATCCCAAGTGCATGGAATGCCGAGCATTTGCAGCACTACTTGACTTGGGCTTTTATTTCTTCAGTTTTGTCATTGTTATTTTATTTTCCAACTATGTTATAAGGCATGGCTCAACACCTGCACTATAAATAAAAGCTCTTTTCCATGCTCAATGAATGTGTCTTATAATTTGGCTATGTGTTGTGATTCGACTAGAATAAGCCAAAACATAATCCAAGGGAATCACTAATTCGTTGCAACGTTCATTGGCTCACGTTTGGACGAACAACTCAAATTCGTGACTCGTTAGATATGGGTCGGTTAACTTGGAGCTTGATATTGATGCTTGATATAACGATCCTAATTTTATGTAACGACCCAGAAAATCTGAACCAATTTAAAATTTTTAAATTGGCTAAAATAGTGGATTTTAAATATTTAAAATAAATATTTTAAATAATAGCAATGAAAAGTGAGTTTGAATCGACGTTTGAAAACGAATATAATTAATTCTAATTATAAACAAGGCCTGAAATGGCGCTGTAGTTTCAAAAGTTGAATTCAAACTTTGTCGGATTGTACCGGGTGCAAAACAAAACGGATTTGAGTGAAACAAAAATATTTAAATCTGTTAGTGAATACCTTTCTAACGAATCTGAAAAATCGAAGTTTCATAGCGGAAAGCAAAAGTTATGGCCAAATGAATTTTCAGAAAGGTCGCTATGGGATTTATATAGCACGTGAAATTGGCCATTTTGCATACGACCTCGGAATTCGACGAAACCACTTTTGTTGGATCCGGGATGTGAAGTTATTACTAGGTTTCAAATTTCATAATTTATGAAGCTAGTATGTGAGCGTGGAAAAGGAAAACGTGTTTTGGTCAATTACAGTTAAATTGGATCGACCAGAAATGGGCCTTTTTGCAAACGGTCTCAGAATTCGACGAAACTAGTTTTGTTGGGACCGTATCGTCAAAACATAGCCAGATATATTTTTCTGGAATTCTTTGAATCAGTTTGTGGCCCTGGCAAATTGAAATGTACATTCAAATTAAATATTGAATGTTATATATTTTAATTTGAAGGAAAACTGACTGAAACAGTCGAATGGGCCTACGAAACATATCCCATTGTGTTCAGAATGGGGGTAAAATGCTAGGGACGACAGTCGTTGGGTTTGGATTGGAGTTCGTGTGCGAAAACCCTATTTTTCGAATTAATATAAATATCGGCCAATCAGATTTTTATAAAAAAAAAGGGAAAACTCCACTTTCTCTCTCCCCGACGTCGATTAAAGGCGGAAAGCCATTCAAACCTTCCCCCTCATTTTCTGATCAATTCACGCCGAATTAGCTCGTGCCACAGTTGAACTTTTTGAAGATCTTCTCGAGATCTTCAAATCCATATAAAGTTTGGGTTTTTTCATTGAGTGGTTTGGGAGAATCGAGCTCGGGAAGTTCGAGTATTGAAACATCCGCCGCCGCTCCCTCCGACCATCGAGCGTCGCCGCACCCCCTTGCACACGTGCGCCTCTCCTCCCCCTTCGACGCTGCGAAGGCTGATCGACGAATAGCTACACGGATTCGAAGAAAAATCCAAACCTAGTTTTGAACGAAACAGTTGAGGTACGGCCATATTAATTTTCAACAGTTTTAACACCTTTAAACAGTTGCAAACTTTGAAAAATCGTATCTTTTTCATGTATTGACGAAATTCAGTGAAACAAGAGACAGTGGACTCGTGTGGACGTCTTCTACATTCTAGAAGATACCGCATATTTTTCTGAGTCTTCTGCTATTTTTGGTGGAGTGGAACCCAATGTGAGATTTCTAATTTATAAACGATATGGAAAACGATGATGTATAAATTATATAGTCGATGTATGAGTTATATAAGCGTTGTACACCTCATGTATAAGCGTTGTATAAGTTGTACGTTCGATGTATAAGTTATATATGCATTGTAAAAATTATATATGTGTTGAAATAGAAGTGAAATGCTATATATATATATATATATATGTATATATATATATATACGCCCCTCGTCCACAAACCATGGACGATATTTATTGGTTGTGATTGGTGTGAAAATTGATTGATAGCGAATGATTGATTGGAATTGTTTGTGGTTGAAATTGATTGATTGTGGTAGAAAAATACCCGTTTGTGGTTGAGAAATATTTGGTTGAAACCACATAGGATTAGTTTGTGGAAATGGAATAAATACACATGCCTCCTGTGTGTGAACTAGATGCATGATTCCCCATTGTCAAAAACCGCGAGGTTTTAAGGTAGAGCGAGGAGCCATACTAGGGACGGTCCCGGTTTTAACTACCCTGCCGTTATGCTGCCGAAATTTTGAATAATATTCATGTCTTTGAATTATTTTCATTTGTTGAAACTATATTTATTCGTTGAATAGAAAACCTTCATGTGTTGAATCGATATTCATTCGTTGAATTGAAGTTCATGTGTTGAATGGTATTCGTGTTTTAAATATAAAAATCACCTTCTTATTGATATATACAAACTATAGAAAACCTTCATGTGTTGAATCGATATTCATTCGTTGAATTGAAGTTCATGTGTTGATTGGTATTCGTGTTTTAAATATAAAAATCACCTTTTAATCGATATATACAAACTATAGAAAACTTTCATGTGTTGAATCGAAATTCATCCGTTGAATTGAAATTCATGTGTTGAATGGTATTCATATTTTGAAAGAAATTGTTTTATAATAAAAAAAATCCCATTTTAACATCAATATGAAATGTATAAAATAATCTTGTTTTGAAATAAATTGTTTTATAATAAAAATCTGATTTTTATCACCTATATTAACTATATAAAATAGTCGTGTTTTGAAATAAATTGTTTTACATTAAAAATCACATTTTTATAATATACATGAATTGTTAAAAATAGTGAAGTGTTGAAATAGAAGACAGATAGATAAAAATATAATTTTTATCAAATGTATGAAAAGAATATAGCTTTGAAATCGAAGAATCGATATATATATATATATAAATAGAATTAAAATATATTGAATAATGAAGCTGCAGTTCGTATTTTGAAACCGTGATTTCAAACGATTAGTGCGGGAGATCCGACCATCGGATTTTCCCGAAATCGCAACCGTTGGGTTCGCTTTGGAAATATCTTTCCAACGGCACCAACTTTGTAAAAATCCAACGGTTGGATTGTCTGGAATGTTTAATTCAAATCTGAAGAAAAACAGCGCCCGAATCGATTATATATATATATATATAATTATATTTAATCGAATAACGACGCTGCAGTTCGTATTTTGAAATCGAAACTTCAAACGATTATACCAGGAGATCCGACCGTCGGATTTTCCCGAAACTGGAACCGTTGGATTTGTTTTGAAAAGATCTTTCTAAAGATGTAAATTTTTTGAAGATCCAGCGGTTAGATTTTCAGATATGTGTAATCAAATCTGAAGAAAAACAGTGCCATGGCCGCGTTATGGCCCGAAGCGTCGTTTTGAATAAATTGGCTATTTTGAAATAAATAAAAATAGCGATAAATCGTTATAAAATATTATAAACGATATAGATGAGAAATTTAGAAACTAACTGAAGGTTGGCTAAGTCGAATGGTTTCTTGGGTATTGATATGATGTTGGTTTCGGCCTTCGGGGTTAATATTTGGGAAATCGTTCTCTTACTGATTGACGGTTAGTGACTAATGAATTGAAACGATGTGTGTGTATGTTAGTGTTGCACTTGTTTATTATATACGCGAGTTGCTCAAAAAAACCGGGTTTATCCCATTCTGAATAACTGAATCGACGATAAGAAATCGAAGATGAAGACGGTGGTTGAAGACCGGAGATCTTCACCTTGTTTGGATGGTAACCGAGGTCCTGATTGGGAGGCATCCCAAAATATGGATAATGGGTGGTGATCGTCCAGACGTACGTGGAGATCAATGGATTTGCGAGGTATATAGTGCCTCCGGTTTCGTTCAGACCCAGAACGGACATGCAAATGGACAGTGTGTCTGACATTGGAATTTATTCTGTGTGATTGATAGCCATCAGTTGCACGGTGTGAATTGTCTGTGTGGCATGCTAAGATGCAGTGATCAAGGCTTCTGTTGAAAAGCAAAGTCTTGTGGTGATGATCAAAGCACCGCCTGCGTGGTGTAGCTTTGTGTACAACGTGAATTCGCGAGCCTCACACCCCGGTATGAGCCAGAAACGGGAGAAGGACCTCATGGAGGGAATGCGTTTCTTTCTAGTTAGAAGTGGCGTCAGTGGTTTTACACGCTCTGACGAGTTTGACTTATGTGGTTGTTGCTGTTGTGAGGCGCCTCGGTTTGATCGGACGATCCGGGTCCGATGGAGTCATTCGTTGGCTCGTTTACACCCCAAAGGGAGGTGAAACGTATTGTTCAGGCATAATAATCCACATCGGTGGACCGGCCCTATCGCTCCAAGGCTTGCCTGCGCGCTTGCCTATGGCTCGGGCTAGAGAGTCGCGAAGTCGATAAGGACTATCTTTTGCCTTGGTTCATGACGGAGATCCAATTTCCAAATACGTGACTGTGCGGTTTTGATTGTATACTATATATGGCGACATAGTTGTATAGGGCATTAATGCCGTCTATGATTGATAGTTATGATTTGAAATTGTTTTTGAAACATATAAACGCTAGTAATAATATCAAATTGCTTTTGTTTTGTTCTTATCAAGCATATTTTGGCCGTTATAAGGTAAAAACTCTATCCTCCGGTTTGCGTTGCATTGTGTGATGGGAACTGAGTCTTATAATGGCTTCATTTTTATAAAAAAGAATTGCGATGTTTAAAAGAAAGATTTGTTTTAAAGCACTGGCAATCCAATGGAGTAAACCCGTTCCACGAAAGTGGCGTGGTCCTGTGATTAGCCATATTATAAAAGTGTTGAGTAGATTTCTCATACCAGTCCTTGTTGTTGGCCCTGAGTAAGCCGGGTAAGCATGATAGGGGATTCTCGCTTCGCGGTTTGGTGGCGAACGGGAGACTCTTACCCCTACATGTCGCAGTTTAGAGCGTTGGTTCGGCAGTAGCCGCGAGACTCGAGAGGGTCGCCGTAAAACAAGGGATTGGGGGACCAGTGTGAGCCACGGTAGGTTTTACCTGTTGTACTGGAGGATGAAGGGATGGTTGCAAAGCCTACCGGATTTCGCGGTAACGTCTCATTTGGTATCAGAGCTTTGGTTAAACTTAGTTCTGGAATATAACATATTAACGAACTCATCAGAAATAGAACCAGTAGTGTTCTAGGATGGGTAACTCTATACAGATAGGATCAGCAATATCCTAGTAAGAGTACAACAGAATCAGAAAAATTCGTTAGAGATGGGGTCAGAAGTGCCCTAGAACGAGTTGAGACTTATAGGTTTTAAATAACGTATTTATGATTATATATATAGTCTGGTTTTAGAAATATAATTTTTGAATATATAAAAGATATGTATTTGAAAAGTTAAAAAGTTAAAAACAATTTGATTGTTGTTTGTGTTGTGTGATAGTAGATTTGATTAATTAAAATTATTGAAATGATAGTTAATTTAATTAATAATAGAATGAATGGTAGAATTTATTCGATTAAATCACACATTGAACTGATAAGAAAATAGATAGAAATATATACATGTGCATATATATGTTTGAACAGGTAATTGGATAGCTGTTGAGTAAAGAATTTATTTGCGTGCCCGACAAATAGGTAAACCTTAATGAGTTGGATGCGAAATATTATTATATCAACTCCTGTGAATGCCATTGGATGCGGAGTGCTGGTTATTCTGTGTGTAATAATAAATGTCGCCATAGGATTGTAACAATTAATTTTGAACTACATTACATGACATACTTCTGAAGATAGGCAAACTTCATCATATACCACATAAGCATTTGGAGCTTGTGTGACGAGGTGGAAGATTTACCAAAAGAGCGAGAGGCTTGTATGGCGATGACTATATTTTACAGGTTGAACTGATGACTGATATGGACTATTTAAATTGTAACGATAAAATTGCCAGATTAATGAAAAACCCACACGGGTCTGGAGTTGACAATAATCACATCTCTCTAGTTATTAGATACGGCACATGGACTATTTATTTCCCACACGGGACGAGGTGACGAGGATTTATCCTCTGGAGCATTTAAAATACACACTCCCTCAGGCTTTGACAGGGTGACGAGAATTTATTCTCTAGAGTTATTATCTATACACGCTCCCCAGTAAACACCAGAATATATCACTATAAATATGTGTATGCTTATTAGGATTTATTGGGTACCTAATACGGCCCAATAAATTTCCAAACCTCTCCCCGTACAAAGGAGGTTATGGCGAAATTTTTCGAAAATTCCGGGTGTTAGCCAAATTTTTGAAGAATTTGAAAATTCTCAGAAACTGAAAAGTTGGAGAATGGAAGCCAGATTGAACGTAGAATAGATTAATCAAACCACTTTCGACTTTGTTCCTTTTCGGGGACGAAAAGTTTTAAGTAGGGGAGATTGTAACGACCCGGAAAATCTGAACCAGTTTAAAATTTTTAAATTGGCTAAAATAGTGGATTTTAAATATTTAAAATAAATTTTTTAATAATAGCAATGAAAAGTGAGTTTGAATCGACGTTTGAAAACGAATATAATTAATTCTAATTATAAAAAAAGGCCTGAAATGGCGCTGTAGTTTCAAAAGTTGAATTCAAATTTTGTCGGACAGTACCGGGTGCAAAACAAAACGGATTTGAGTGAAACCAAAAATATTTAAATCTGTTAGTGAATACCTTTCTAACAAATCTGAAAAATCGAAGTTTCATAGTGGAAAGCAAAAGTTATGGCCAAATGAATTTTCAGAAAGGTCGCTATGGGATTTATATAGCCCGTGAATTTGGCCATTTTGCATACGACCTCGGAATTCGACGAAACCACTTTTGTTGGATCCGGGATGTGAAGTTATTGCTAGGTTTCAAATTTCATAATTTTTGAAGCTAGTATGTGAGCGTGGAAAAGGAAAACGTGTTTTGGTCGATTACAGTTAAATTGGATCGACCAGAAATGGGCCTTTTTGCAAACGGTCTGAGAATTCGACAAAACTAGTTTTTTTGGTACCATATCGTCAAAACATAGCCAGATTTATTTTTCTGGATTTTTTCGAATCAGTTTGTGGCCCTGGAAAATTGAAATGTACGTTCAAATTAAATATTGAATGTTATATATTTTAATTTGAAGGAAAACTGACTGAAACAGTCGAATGGGCCTACGAAACATATCCCATTGTGTTCGGAATGGGGGTAAAATGCTAGGGATGACAGTCGTTGGGTTTGGATTGGAGTTCGTGTGCGAAAACCCTATTTTTCGAATTAATATAAATATCAGCCAATCAGATTTTTATAAAATAAAAAAGGGAAAATTCCGCTTTCTCTCTCCCTGACGTCGATTAAAGGCGGAAAGCCATTCAAACCTTCCCCCTCATTTTCCGATCAATCCACGCCGAATTAGCTCGTGCCACAGTTGAACTTTTTGAAGATCTTCTCGAGATCTTCAAATCCATATAAAGTTTGGATTTTTTCATTGAGTGGTTTGGGAGAATCGAGCTCGGGAATTTCGGGTATTGAAACCTCCGCCGCCGCTCCCTCCGACCATCGACCGCCGCCGCACCCCCCTGCGCACGTGCACCTCTCCTCCCCCTTCGACGCTGCGAAGGCTGATCGACGAATAGCTACACGGATTCGAAGAAAAATCTAAACCTAGTTTTGAACGAAACAGCTGAGGTACGGCCATATTAATTTTCAACAGTTTTAACACCTTTAAACCGTTGTAAACTTTGAAAAATCATATCTTTTTAAACAAGAGACAGTGGACTCGTGTGGACGTCTTCTACATTCTAGAAGAGACCGCATATTTTTCTGAGCCTTCAGCTATTTTTGGTGGAGTGGAACCCAATGTGAGATTTCTAATTTATAAACAATATGGAAAACGACGATGTATAAATTATATAATCGATGTATGAGTTATATAAGCGTTGTACACCTCATGCATAAGCGTTGTATAAGTTGTACGTTCGATGTATAAGTTATATATGCGTTGTAAGAATTATATATGTGTTGAAATAGAAGTGAAATGCTATATATATATATATATATATATATATATATATATATATACGCCCCTGGTCCACAAACCATGGACGATATTTATTGGTTGTGATTGGTGTGAAAATTGATTGATAGCGAATGATTGATTGGAATGTTTGTGGTTGAAATTGATTGATTGTGGTTGAAAAATACCCGTTTGTGGTTGAGAAATATTTGGTTGAAACCACATAGGATTAGTTTGTGGAAATGAAATAAATATACATGTCGCCTGCGTGCGAACTAGATGCATGATTCCCCATTGTCAAAAACCGTGAGGTTTTAAGGTAGAGCGAGGAGCCGTACTAGGGACGGTCCCGGTTTTAACTACCCTGCCGTTATGCTGCCGAAATTTTGAATAATATTCATGTCTTTGAATTATTTTCATTTGTTGAAACTATATTTATTCGTTGAATAGAAAACCTTCATGTGTTGAATCGATATTCATTCGTTGAATTGAAGTTCATGTGTTGAATGGTATTCGTGTTTTAAATATAAAAATCACCTTTTTATCTATATATACAAACTATAGAAAACCTTCATGTGTTGAATCAATATTCATTCGTTGAATTGAAGTTCATGTGTTGAATGGTATTCGTGTTTTAAATATAAAAATCACCTTTTTATCGATATATACAAACTATAGAAAACCTTCATGTGTTGAATCGAAATTCATCCGTTGAATTGAAATTCATGTGTTGAATGGTATTCATATTTTGAAAGAAATTGTTTTATAATAAAAAATCCCATTTTTAACATCAATATGAAATTTATAAAATAATCTTGTTTTGAAATAAATTGTTTTGTAATAAAAATCCTATTTTTATCACCTATATTAACTATATAAAATAGTCGTGTTTTGAAATAAATTGTTTTACATTAAAAATCACATTTTTATTATATACATGAATTGTTAAAAATAGTGAAGTGTTGAAATAGAAGACAGCTAGATAAAAATATAATTTTTATCAAATGTATGAAAAGAATATAGCTTTGAAATCGAAGAATCGATATATATATATAAATAGAAATAAAATATATCGAATAACGAAGCTGCAGTTCGTATTTTGAAACCGTGATTTCAAACGATTAGTGCGGGAGATCCGACCATCGGATTTTCCCGAAATCGCAACCGTTGGGTTCGCTTTGGAAATATCTTTCCAACGGCACCAACTTTGTAAAAATCCAACGGTTGGATTTTCTGGAATGTTTAATTCAAATCTGAAGAAAAACAGCGCCAGAATCGATTTTATATATATATATATATATATATATATATATATATATATATATAATCGAATAACGACGCTGTAGTTCGTATTTTGAAATCGAAACTTCAAACGATTATACCGGGAGATCCGACCGTCGGATTTTCCCGAAACTGGAACCGTTGGATTTGTTTTGAAAAGATCTTTCTAATGATGTAAATTTTGTGAAGATCCAATGGTTAGATTTTCAGATATGTGTAAATCAAATCTGAAGAAAAACAGCGCCACGGCCGCGTTATGGCCCGAAGCGTCGTTTTGAATAAATTGGCTATTTTAAAATAAATAAAAATAGCGATAAATCGTTATAAAATATTATAAACGACATAGATTAGAAATTTAGAAACTAACTAAAGGTTGGCTAAGTCGAATGGTTTCTTGGGTATTGATCTGATGATGGTTTCGGCCTTCGTGGTTAATATTTGGGAAATCGTTCTCTTACTGATTGACGGCTAGTGACTAATGAATTGAAATGATGCGTGTGTATGTTAGTGTTGCACTTGTTTATTATATACGCGAGTTGCTCAGAAAGACCGGGTTTATCCCATTCTGAATAACTAAATCGACGATAAGAAATCGAAGATGAAGACGGTGGTCGAAGACTGGAGATCTTCACCTCGTTTGGATGGTAACCGAGGTCCTGATTGGGAGGCATCCCGAAATATGGATAATGAGTGGTGATCGTCCAGACGTACATGGTGATCAATGGGTTTGCGAGGTATATAGTGTCTCCGGTTCCGTTCAGACCCAGAACGGACTTGCAAATGGACAGTGTGTCTGACATTGGAATTTATTCTATGTGATTGATAGCCATCAGTTGCACGGTGTGAATTGCCTCTGTGGCATGCTAAGATGCAGTGATCAAGGCTTCTGTTGAAAAGCAAAGTCTTGTGGTGATGATCAAAGCACCGCCTGCATGGCGTAGCTTTGTGTACAACGTGAATTCGTGAGCCTCACACCCCGGTATGAGCCAGAAACGGGAGAAGGACCTCAGGGAGGGCATGCGTTTCTTTCTAGTTAGAAGTGGCGTCGGTGGTTTTACACGCCCTGACGAGTTTGACTTATGCGGTTGTTACTGTTGCGAGGCGCCTCGGTTTGATCGGACGATCCGGGTCCGATGGAGTCATTCCTTGGCTCGTTTACGCCCCAAAGGGCGGGGAAACGTATTGTTCAGGCATAATAATCCACATCGGTAGACCGGCCCTGTCGCTCCAAGGCTTGCCTGCGCGCTTTCCTGTGGCTCGGGCTAGAGAGTCGCGAAGTCGATAAGGACTATCTTTTGCCTTGGTTCATGATAGAGATCCAATTTCCAAATACGTGACTGTGCGGTTTTGATTGTATACCTATATATGGCGACATAGTGGTATGGGGCATTAATGCCGTCTATGATTGATAGTTATGATTTGAAATTGTTTTTGAAACATATAAACACTAGTAATAATATCAAATTGCTTTTGTTTTATTCGTATCAAGCATATTTTGGCCGTTATAAGGTAAAAACTCTATCCTCTGGTTTGCGTTGCATTGTGTGATGGGAACTGAGTCTTATAATGGCTTCATTTTTTATAAAAAGCATTGCGATGTTTAAAAGAAAGATTTGTTTTAAAGCACTGGCAATCCAATGGAGTAAACCCGTTCCACGAAAGTGTCGTGGTCCTGTGATTTGCCATATTATAAAAGTGTTGAGTAGATTTCTCATACCAGTCCTATGACTGACTCGTAGTTTGTTTCACTTTCAAACTCGAGTGCCCCTTTTCCTACATGAGTAGCCTTATATTCAGGTTTAGCTGGCTCTTTCTGGATAGCTGGAGCTGAAGATGGATTCTATCATTTATCTATTTTATGTTGTTCAGCTCCTATTGTACATATTTTGTTTGTTTTCCGCTGTAGACATTTATGTATAGCTGAACTGTATTTGTACTAAGTATGATCCTGTATACTGTGTAACTCTGATGATTACGTTTATCCAGTATATTCTATTGTTCATTATCTGGTGTATTTATTTAATTCTGTTCTGCTATTATCTGTTTATGTGTTATATTCCACGGATTACCCTTGCCATCGTCAGTACGGGGTTTGGGGTCGTCTCATTTTAGAACCTAAAAGTTTAGGAATGAAGTCAAAGCAAATGTGACACGACCATTCGCCCTATCAACTCTTACTCTTACTGACATGAGAAAGAGTGCAAACCTATTGGGTTAGTGTGAATGGTGCACCATGAATTAAGACCGCTAAAACCGCAACTCTAACCCGAACTAACAACGGGAGAGTATAAAACATTTGAGGATCGGACGTCCACATGATTTACCTCGGACTACACTAATGCTAGGGGAACAGGTACATTCTTATAAATTAACTTCGAACATGTCTCGGACACAATTCGTGATTCAAAATTAATTTGGGGAATATATATTGTACGTCCAGACTACTACACTTAGTCATTCTAAGTGAGATAATTTACGAGTTAAGTTTCTAAGTGAGAGGGCTTAGCACTAAATGTATTTCTAAGTGACATGGCTTAGCACTTAATGTATTTTTACTTCAAGTTGGAATTCCTTGCGACTTAAACTTGACTTGATGAGAAATTCAAATGTAAGTATATTGAATGGAAAGCAATACGAAACTTGCAAACTAAAAAGATTTGCTTTATTTAAATTGCAGGTTCTGTACAAGATTACAAAGCAAAACTGTGAGGGCTGCACTCACAATAATGTAACAACCTGTATTCTACGCATCGGAGGATCATAGAATATTTATTTCTTTCTCATACGAAGTCGTATGGTCGTGTAGAGTTGGGGAACGACTATTGAGGTAATTTACCATGTTCATGATTTTTGCCGATTTTTAAATGACCGTTTTGCACCTAGTTGATCTTGTTTCAGCCATAACTTTTGATTGGAAAGGAATTTTGACCTTAAACCACTTCCATTAGATTCGTTTGATGGTTTACCTTTCCGTAGTGTGGTCACATGTGAGAAACGGACTTACCGTTTGGGAGATATGGCTGAAACAATGTTTATAAGGTGAAAAACAGCTTAACCGGGCCTAATTGAGGTGATTAGCAAGAAGGCTCATAACCCATTTCGGGATTAGAGTTATCGGGAGGATGAAAACAGTACGAAAACGAATTTTATTTCATTTTCCAGCCGCCACAAACATGTCTTTCACCCTAGCCATGGCCTCCACCTTCTAATTTCATCCCAAATCGTTTCTAATCACTTTCTAATCGAAGATTAAGCAAAACTACATCAAATCAAGGGAGGGTAGCACCAAATCAGAGAGAGAGCTGCTGGAACACATAGGGATTGGATCCAAATCAGAGATTATTTCAGATCTAAAGTTTGTTTGTCGCTAAGGTGAGTGATTTGCATTGTTTTTCACTAATTACGGCTAGTTATGGTAATTAGCGAAGATTAGCGAAATAATGGCTCAGAAAAATCTAGAAAAATTCCTAAAATTCTAAAACATCATTTTATGCCTCTGATATGAATTTGGGTTAATTTCGACTAATTTTGCAAATCCCGGAATTTGGGGGATTAAGGGGTGATTAGTGATAATTAGCGAATTTATGCATGATTAAAATCTGGAAAAATATTCAGAAATTCTTAAATATTGTTTTAGACCTCTGTTAGGAAATTTGGCTAATTTGGATAAGTTTTGCTAATTATATACCCAAACATGATTAAGAGGGATTAAGGGGAAAATATGGGTTTTTGGGTATGTTTGATCCATTTTAAATGGTATGATCGTTGTTTTGGCGTTTGTGACTGATTATACATGTTGCTATGACTGTATGGTATGCTTAGTGATTGTTTAGAATAGTTAGAATGGTCGAAAACGCCGTCGAGAGGCGTATAAACAGTCGTTGGAAGTTGCAGGAAAAGTGCAGGTTGAGACCCGAACCGGATCGGATCGGGTGGGGAGGCCCGGACCGAACCGTTGTGAAGCCTTTCCCCACGAACCGCTAGCAGAGCGTCTTCTCCAACCCGACCCGTGTAGTCTTCTCCGACCCGACCCGTGTAGTCTTCTCCGAACAGAACCGCCTAGAAGCACGTGAACTGATGGCCAAGGAGTTCTCCGACCCGATCCGCCAGAAGCATTCCGATCCGAAACATTTACCTAACTCCGACCCGACCCGGAGATAAGACGAGGACTTGAGCTGCTTGCACCACGAACGGAGATTAATTACGAACCGAACCGGAGATGGAGACCACGAACCGAACCGATGGCTAGGCAAGATCCGAACCGATCCGAAGCAGAATGAAGAAGGAAGACCGAACCGATCCGGTGAAGACCAAAAACCCGAGATGCAAAGGTAGTCCAAATAGGAAGTTAGAGCTCAGGATCCAGATGGGAACCAATGAGTTCACTCCATGATTGGGCTTTGCTGCGGGACGTGTGCAAAGGGGTTGTCGGTATTCATAACTTTGGTTCACCACTGAGAGATGGATGGTAGGCTTGTAGTGATAGTTACACGGGATTGGATTCCGTCACGGCCCAAAGTATTAGGTGACCAAAGTGGTGAATATCGTATGCTTTACGCACCGAGTGAGAGATGTGAGGATGGATGTTATGTTTGATTGTTTGACATCACTACGACATGCACACCCCCCCACCCCGTTATCTTTACATCATTTGAAATGTCACCTTAGAGTGTTGTACAATATGTAGTGCTAACTCTTTGGTTGTAGGTCCAGGTTCAGGTATAGTTGGATTATACCTGTTATTGTTATGTTTTGTTGCTTATCGCTCATACCAGACTTTTTGTCTGACCCAGAGTTTTATATCTCATCTTATTACTCTAGGTGCTCACACGAGCAGACTAGAGACAGGTTAGCTGGTGATGCGAGAGTAGCTGATTCGGAGGCGAGCAGGAGGCTTCCACGTATGATATATAGATATTCTCCCTGTGTCGTTGGTGGTCGCTACTTGGGCATTAGTAGTGTACCTCCTTTATCTTGCTTTTGTTTTTTTGAGACAGTTAGAAAAGTTGTAATAATGTTGGCTTTGGATCATAAGCTGTATTTGGATTTTCCTCTGCTATGTTAGTTGTTTCAGCTTATGCACTGTCTCACCTGTTTTATGTCAAGTATGTTATTATTATATTTTGTTCTATGCGCTGTGAGACATTTTACAGGTTCCTTGTTAGTTCATTTCCTCCTTTCCTTTCCTTCTAACGACCGTCCCGTGCTAACTGGACATGTGTACAGCGCACTTTTGGAGTAAATGTCGGTTGGTGCGGGACGGGCCGTCACATTTGGTATCAGAGCTCTAGGTTGCGTAGTTAACCTAGGGAAAGACACTAGGGAGAGATAGTACGTAGATGAGAGAGCGTATTTGTGATTACTTTGGTTTTCAAAAGATAAATATGTATATACTATTAGTAGTATAAGAATGAAGTCGTACTACACTAGCACCACTATGGGGTCGTTAATCGTTTCCTTTTACAGATTGACGATGAGCCGATATGCTAGAGGTTCTGGTAGGGGAGCCAATAATGGGAATGTTGCTGACATGAGGGCGATGTTTACTGACCTCATGAGAGACATGCTTAGGGAGGTGCAAGGGGCAGCTCCCAATGGTGATAATGGTGGTGGTCCAGTAGTGCAGGCGCCTAGGGTCGATTTCGCCAAGTTGTGCAAGGATTACACTAACCTTGGTGGGAAGCCGTTCCACGGAACGGAGTCGGCCACAGATGTTCAGGATTGGTTGGATAGTTGTGATCGTATCTTCGATGACTTGGGTATTGAGGATGCGATGAAGAGAAGGCTAGCATCTCGTCAGCTGCAAGGGCGGGCGATGAATTGGTGGAATGCCATTAAGACAGCTACTCCAGAAGATCAGGTTACTTGGATTCAGTTTAAGACTCGTTTTTGTGATAAGTTTATCCCAGCTGCTCATAAATCAGAACTGTTCCGGAAGTTCTTAGAGCTTAAGCAGAACGGTAGAGCAGTCTCGGAGTATATCGCTGAATTCGACACTTTATCGAAATATGGATGGTCCCTTATCGATACAGTCGAAAAGAAGAACGAGAAGTTCATAACTGGCTTGGATGGGTACTTGGGGGAAAGACTTATAAACCATATCGATGAGACGTTCGAATTTATTGTAGGAAAGGCATTAAGGTCAGAGAGCCTTTTCCCTAAGTCGAAGACCGAAGTTGCTATTACATCTACAGAGGAGCCAAATCCACAAGCAAGCGGTGAAGGCAAGAAGAATTCTCAGAACAAGTGGAAACAGAACCTGACCAAGGATGGTCAGAATAAGAAAAATAAGAAAGATGGTGAATGCTTTAGTTGTGGCAAGAAGGGCCACTATGCCAGAGATTGTCGAGAAAAGCCTGGGGAAAGGAAGTGCTTTAACTGCGGCCAGGCGGGACATCACAAAGGTGATTGTCCACAACCTCCTAGGGTAAAGCAGATTGTGAAAGCGTATGCTATCAACGCTGTTCCTTCTTCGTCGAATGCTCCAAGTGCGACGTAGAAGGGAAAGGGTGTCGTTATAAAAGGTATGCTTTCTATTTAAGATGTTTCTGTTCGGGTATTGTTCGACAAACCCAATATAGTCGATAGACCTCTAATTGTGACGAACCCAATAGGTGGTTCGACTGATCTTAGTATGATTTGTTGTGGTTTGGTCTTATCGAGTCATGGATGTATGTTTTCTTATGATTGCTTTGTTTTGGGCTTTACTGGGTTTAGCATTATTTGGGGAGTCGATCTACTCCAAAGGAATAGGGTGGTATTAAGTACCTACCTAGTGATGGCGATAGAAACTGGAGTTAAGGAAGCTAAGAGGTTATCATTGTAATAAGTTCTAGTTGTCTCTGGGAGGAAAATGAGTGCTCCAGTGCTAGATTGTTTTGCTAGTATCACCTCACGTGGGTTGTCCGAACTCGGAGGAGATGTTCATTGGGTGCTTGTCTGATATTGGTTTAGGACTTTGGGGCTGGTGCTTGGGGAATGTCGATTTCGACTAGGATGGTTTGCGTGAGGGGTAAATAGTTATTGTGATTTTTCATTGGATGATATCTTGGTTTACTCGAGGAGTGGTGGGCAGACGGAACATGATAAGACTGTTCAATGGTATAGACTGCCCAGAGTTAGACTCGATAGGGTTATGAGATTGCTCGAGTGGGACTCGAGAAAGATGCAAAGTAATGGATTGTTTAGGACCCTATGTTAATGTTCTCTATTGGATAGTAGAACTTTGAAGGAATAGGATGTGTTCGTTGATCATGGAAGATACAACGAAGATTAGGGCGATTCAAGTTGGACTTGAACTCGTAAAAGAAAGTGGGTGTTCGTTGATCTTGGAGATGCAACGAATAGGGAGACGACTCACGTTGGACTAGAGTTTGTCACTAATGGATACTCAAGACTGGGTCTGAGTTATAGATTAACTCGAGTTGGACTCGAGAAGGCTGCAAGGAATTGGATTCGACTTGGGTTGGACTCGAGAGGGCAGCAAGACAATGGATAGACTTGGGTTGGACTCAAATATTTTAGGCGGACTAAAAGCAGGGGTATCTGGGGACGCCTGTTACCCTGGATCCGTTGGACGTGATCTAGTTATCCTTGGAGGATAAACGTACGTTGGACGTACGGTAGTCCGTAGGGAGGCGGGGCTTCCATTGGCCTGGGATTGGTTAAACCAGTCAAGTAGGCATCGGTGTATGTATGAAGGTTGGGCTTCCATTAGTTATTGATGTTGGTTGGACCAGACATACTAGAATCGACATATTGGGATTGGTTAGACCAATCATGTAGGTGTTGATGTGTTTATGAATTTAGCAGGTGATAGGTAGGACTTGTTTGATGGATGTTATGGTTGCTATGTTGTTCCTATTTTTCTTCCCTTGAGTAGACTATCACCTGTTGGGTTCCAGCGATGGGGAACAAAGTGATTGTAGTAGGACTATGAGCCAGTGCAGTAGAGTCGTCATGACTCGAGGGGCAAAGTGGACATAGTAAAGGAATAGAGTAAGGCTATGATCCAGTGCAGTGGAGTTGTTATGACTTCATGGGGGCAGAGTGGACATAGCAAAGGACTAGTGGCTATGGATCAGTGCAGTGGAGTCGCCATGACTCCATGGGGCAGAATGATCATAGTAAAGGATTTGGGTACAGTAATAGTTGCATTCAGTAGGAGACATGCCAGTTTAGGGGTTTTGTTTCTAGGATGGAAGCAACTAAAGTGTATCACAGGATATGATTTCGAGCCCAAGAGTGAATTGGATTCAGAAACACTAGTAAATTTGACGATTAGATCGATTTTGATTGAGTGGATTGGTTCCAGTTAGAGGGACGATCCTAATCTATTGGAAATCATCTTTAGGGTAGAGATGGGTATCGATGGAAAGAGAATGATCAAGTAAGGATTTGATCGAGAAGGGTGGCTTCGAAAGAATAAGGGACTAGTTGTACCCAACGTAGATGGACTGGGAGGCGAAGTGCTTAGAGCATATCACCACCCGAAATTGACTATACATCCCAGTGGTAACAAGATGTATTGAGACATGGAGCATATCTACTACTGGGAAAGGATAAAGAAAGACGTTGGGAAGTTTATGTCCAAATGCATGAATTGCCAGTTAGTTAAAGCTGAGCAAAGGAAGCTTAGTGGTTTGTTACAACCATTAGAAATTCCTAAATGGAAATGAGAACAAGTCTCAAATGGATTATATTGATAGTTTACCAAGGACTAGGTCAGGTCATGATGGTATTTGAGTGAATTGTATATTAGAGAATGAAGGCTACCCAAGATAGGCAGAAGACTTATCTCGATAAGAGACGAAGAGATTTGGAATTCTTCGTTAACGACTTGGTGTTCGTCAAGATCTGTCCATTGAGAATGTGATTCGGATTGGTTGGAGAGGTAAGTTAGCACCAAGATTTGTTGGTCCATTCCCAGTCCTCGAGCAAGTTGGGAATTTGGCGTATGAAGTTGAGTTACCAAACAAAATGGCAGGAGTTCATATCGTATTTCATGTTTCCCAGTTAAGGAAATTCGTGCACAACCCTAGTATGGCTATTTCACCTGATCAGTTGGATAACATCGAAGTTGAACCCGAGGCGGTTGGGAACCGCAAGCTCGTGCGTATTGTTGGGAACGATACGAAGCAGCTTTCGAAGGAAGGTGGTGAAACTAGTCAAAGTTCAGTGGGGTGGTGATGAGGAAGGCTGTACTTGGGAAACAAAGGAGAACATAAGGAAGAAGTATTCAGAACTCTTTGCCTGTTAAGGTTTTGGTAAGGAGAACATAAGGAAGAAGTATTCAGAACTCTTTGCCTGTTAAGGTTTTGGTAGTGATAGTTCTTCCCTTGTTAGTAAACTGCATGCTAGGATAGGCTTATTGTGTTGTTTTGTATGTTTTACTGTTTGAAAATGATGGATAGGCATGCGGAATTCTTTGTATGTTTCGGTTAAGGAATTTCGGGGACGAAATTTCTTAAGGGGAGGGAGAATGTAACAACCTGTATTCTACGCATCGGAGGATCATAGAATATTTATTTCTTTCTCATACGAAGTCGTATGGTCGTGTAGAGTTGGGGAACGACTATTGAGGTAATTTACCATGTTCATGATTTTTGCCGATTTTTAAATGACCATTTTGCCCCTAGCTGATTTTGTTTCGGCCATAACTTTTGATTATAAAGGAATTTTGACCTGAAACTACTTCCATTAGATTCGTTTGATGGTTTACCTTTCCGTAAAGTGGTCACATGTGAGAAACGGACTTACCGTTTGGGAGATATGGCTGAAACAAGGTTTATAAGGTGAAAAACAGCTTAACCGGGTCTAATCGAGGTGATTAGCAAGAAGGCCCATAACCCATTTCGGGATTAGGGTTATGGGGAGGCTGAAAACAGTAGGAAAACGAATTTTATTTCATTTTCCAACCGCCACAAACATGTCTTTCACCCTAGCCATGGCCTCCACCTTCTAATTTCATCCCAAATCGTCTCTAATCACTTTCTAATCGAAGATTAAGCAAAACTACATCAAATCAAGGGAGGGTAGCACCAAATCAGAGAGAGAGAGCTGCTGGAACACATAGGGATTGGATCCAAATCAGAGATTATTTCAGATCTAAAGTTTGTTTGTCGCTAAGGTGAGTGATTTGCATTGTTTTTCACTAATTACGGCTAGTTATGGTAATTAGCGAAGATTAGCGAAATAATGGCTCAGAAAAATCTAGAAAAATTCCTAAAATTCTAAAACATCATTTTATGCCTCTGATATGAATTTGGGTTAATTTCGACTAATTTTGCAAATCCCGGAATTTGGGGGATTAAGGGGTGATTAGTGATAATTAGCGAATTTATGCATGATTAAAATCTGGAAAAATATTCAGAAATTCTTAAATATTGTTTTAGACCTCTGTTAGGAAATTTGGCTAATTTGGATAAGTTTTGCTAATTATATACCCAAACATGATTAAGAGGGATTAAGGGGAAAATATGGGTTTTTGGGTATGTTTGATCCATTTTACATGGTATGATCGTTGTTTTGGTGTTTGTGACTGATTATACATATTGCTATGACTGTATGGTATGCTTAGTGATTGTTTAGAATAGTTAGAATGGTCGAAAACGCCGTCGAGAGGCGTATAAACAGTCGCTGGAAGTTGCAGGAAAAGTGCAGGTTGAGACCCGAACCGGATCGGATCGAGTGGGGAGGCCCGGACCGAACCGTTGTGAAGCCTTTCCCCACGAACCGCTAGCAGAGCGTCTTCTCCGACCCGAACCGTGTAGTCTTCTTCGACCCGACCCGTGTAGTCTTCTCCGAACCGAACCGCCTGGAAGCACGTGAACTGATGGCCACGGAGTTCTCCGACCCGATCCGCCAGAAGCATTCCGATCTGAACCATTTACCTAACTCCGACCCGACCCGGAGAAAAGACGAGGACTTGAGCTACTTGCACCACGAACGGAGATTAATTACGAACCGAACCGGAGATGGAGACCACGAACCGAACCGATGGCTAGGCAAGATCCGAACCGATCCGAAGCAGAATGAAGAAGGAAGACCGAACCGATCCGGTGAAGACCAAAAACCCGAGATGCAAAGGTAGTCCAAATAGGAAGTTAGAGCTCAGGATCCAGATGGGAACCAATGAGTTCACTCCATGATTGGGCTTTGCTGCGGGATGTGTGCAAAGGGGTTGTCGGTATTCATAACTTTGGTTCACCACTGAGAGATGGATGGTGGGCTTGTAATGATAGTTACACGGGATTGGATTCCGTCATGGCCCAAAGTATTAGCTGACCAAAGTGGTGAATATCGTATGCTTTACGCACTGAGTGAGAGATGTGAGGATGGATGCTAGGTTTGATTGTTTGCCATCACTATGACATGCACACCCCCCACCCCCGTTATCTTTACACCATTTGAAATGGCACCTTAGAGTGTTGTACAGTATGTAGTGCTAACTCTTTGGTTGTAGGTCCAGGTTCAGGTATGATTGGATTATACCTGTTATTGTTATGTTTTGTTGCTTATCGCTCATAGCAGACTTTTTCTCTGACCCAGAGTTTTATGTCTCTTCTTATTACTCTGGGTGCTCACACGAGCAGACTAGAGACAGGTTAGCTGGTGATACCCGAGTAGCTGATTCGGAGGCGAGCAGGAGGCTTCCACGTATGATATATAGATATTCTCCCTGTGTCGTTGGTGGTCGCTACTTGGGCATTAGTAGTGTACCTCCTTTATCTTGCTTTTGTTTTTTTGAGACAGTTAGAAAAGTTGTAATAATGTTGGCTTTGGATCATAAGCTGTATTTGGATTTTCCGCTGCTATGTTAGTTGTTTCATCTTATGCATTGTCTCACCTGTTTTATGTCAAGTATGTTATTATTATATTTTGTTCTATGCGCTGTGAGACATTTTACAGGTTCCTTGTTAGTTCATTTCCTCCTTTCCTTTCCTTCTGACGACCGTCCCGTGCTAACTGGACATGTGTACAGCACACTTTTGGAGTAAATGTCGGTTGGTGCGGGGCGGGCCGTCACAAACAACAACAGTAGCAGGCACAAAGACAAAACAAGAGATGGGTCTACTAAGCCTTCGACGGCTTGTCATCTGTCTTGGACTCCTTTTCATCAAGGGTCGCCTCAGTGAGAATGCACTTTTGGAACTTCTCAGTTGAGGACTCCTCAGCCCACGATGCGGGCTTATCATGTTTCTTCTTTTGACGTTTGCCCGAGGATTGTGGTTGTTAAGGGTGCAGAATGCGGATCTTAAGGCAAAACTAACACTAGAGGGGGATGAATAGTGTTTAAAAGAGATTTTGGAAAATTTAAACAATCCAGAATAATTATATGAATCACACAAAGATTATCACACCATGAATGATCACAAACACAGAAACAATCACAAACATAGATATAAGTAAATATAAAATGCAAAAAAGGAAAGAACACATCGGATTTTATACTGGCTCGAATGACTCCTACGTCCAGTCTCACAAAACGCTGGATTGCACAGATTTTTATTATTATCAGTACCCACGTACAACACCATTGATTTCATGGCTACAAAGTTAACATTGATTCCACCACCCTTGATTTCACGGCTACAAGGTTAACACCGCTCCCTTTCCTTGATTTCAGGGATACTAGGAAAAAACCCTTTCCCAAACAATTACGGTATCCCTAGAACTCTCCAATTAGCACTTCGAACAGAGAGTAGATGATAGAGAATGAAAAGAGAAGAAGAATGATATAAATTTTGTTGAAATTGGAAGAGTATAAGTGTAAAAATCAAGAAATTTAAGGATCTTAATGGAGGTAAGTAAAAGGGTGAAGAAGGAGAAGAAGAAGTGGTCAAAATTCGAAAATGACCCATATTTATAGTTTCCCAAAGTTTGTAACGTTTCTGAAAAGTCACGAATAGTGAAAAAACATTTCCTTTGAAAATTAAAAAAATGGCAGCTATATGTCGACATGTCATTATGCCTGTGTCGACCTATCCCTTATGTTTATTTTTAAAATTTGTTAGAACCATTATATAAATTCTGGAAATTCTTGTATCAAAAACTAATGTTTCAAATGAAGTTTCTAAAGTATGAAAACATATATAAACATAATAATATATAATTTAAATGTACATATAAAATTATATGGTATAAGACTTTAAAACAGATATTATAAACATATATATCTATACAAACACTTTATAAACTATATATATACATATTTGAAATTATAAAATACTTGAAATAATTTGGAATCATTTAGAAAATAAATTAAATAACTTGAAATGGAATTTGAAAACAAAATTTGAAATCATAATTTGAAAGTGCTAACCCAAGTTTTACATATAAACTAGACTCTTTTTACTTGATAATCTTGAGCTCTTGAAATCTTCATACTCATGAATCTTGAATCTCTTTGAACTCTAAAACTATATAGTCTTTACTATTAAATCCTGTATACAAATCTTGCATATATATGTGTGTGTGTGTATATATATACGTGTGTGTGTGTGTATATATATACGTGTGTGTGTGTGTATGTGTGTGTATTCTAGATAAAGATGTTAGTATATATTTTATAATTAATTAATATTTATAATTGAAATAAAGTTGTTGTCATCAAAACTCCATTCTCCAACAATCTCCCCTGTTTTAATGATGACAACCTTGATTTATAAAATATTCATACCAGTTTACCTGTTTAATACCTGTTGATCTGATTCTTCGAATACTGCCCCTTTTACCATGAATCCTATACAAATCCTACACACTCCCTCTTAAATTAAACCTAACTAATCCCTATTTTATAATTTCTCCCCCTTTATCATCAACAAAAAGAACACTTCCCCTTGATCTATACCTTAAATAACCATTAATAACTTATATATCTATCTATTCTATGGTAAATCTATACTAAAGTACTTAATACATATGAAGCCCCCAAAATTCATGCCTATCCTAATACTCTATATATAAATATTCTAATACTTACTCTAAAATCCATGAAAATAAGATAGAAAACAAACATTGTATGTACTAAATAATTTAGTCTTTTTTACAAGCCAAACAATACAAACCATACAAATTACAACGTTTTACTAGAACACGTATTACATTGCATTTACGAGTAAACGAAAAAAAAGCACAAATATTTAATTATTCTTAACTATTGGGGATTTGTGAATTGGGCAATGCGGATAATGGAGACTGAACTCCCCGCTTTGCTCAACTGCATTCTCTTCTTTTTCGAAACAAACTTCGCCTATGCATATGACTTGATTGTCCTCCTCTATGCCTTCAGTTTGTGCTTCTTCTTCCTCTTCTTCAACCATTTCTTCATCTTCCTCTTCTTCCTCTTCCACTATTTGATTATCATCTTTGATGATAATTGGATTAGTGTGGTTATACATAATGTTTTTTTGTAGATTTCACATGATTTTTCCTTGTTTCACATGCTCTTGATTCATCCTAATTTGTAAAACTTGGATTTCATCAAGCATTTGTAGTACATTCTCCATTTTCTCTTCTAAATTCAACATTCGAGCAAGCGTGGTACGTTGAAACAGACCTTCAGATGGTCCGGCGGACGAAGATTGATTTGATTATTCTAATTAGTGGAGCTCATTATTTTATTTGGTTTTGAGTTTTTCTAGAAATGAAATGAAAAGATGAAGAAGAAAATTCAAAATAGGAAGTTTAAATAGATGTTGTAACTACCTTTTGGTAAGAATTAATTTTAAAAATCTAGCAGTTATACGTCGACATGTCAAAATGGGTATGTCGACATATGTGTCTTTTTTATTTTAATTTTTTTGATTTTTGTTATATTTTATATTATACTAATATATTAAATTATTCTATTTCACTTAAAGAACAAACGCCTAATTCTCTTCTAAATTTAGTAAATGTTGCTTCTTTAAAGGTTTTGCTAATATATCTGCTATTTATTTCTCTAGTTCTATAAATTCAAGTGAAATTTTCCCTTTACTTACATTATCTCTTAGAAAATAATGTTGTATATCTATATGTTTAGTTCTTGAATGATAAGTTGAATTTTAAATATATTTATAGCACTTGTATTATCGTTGTATATTGGTGATTTATTTATTTTTGATCCAAAATCATTTAGAGTTTGTTGCATGCATATTACTTGTGAACAAGACAAAACAACAGATATATATTCTGCTTCAGCTGTTGACAAAGATACTTTATTTTGCTTTTTTACTAAACAAGCAAATTAGTGAATGTCCTAAGAAGTGACATGTTCCACTAGTACTTTTACGATCGGATTTACGTCCCGCATAATCAACGTCATAATAAGAAATTAAATCAAATGAATCATCCTTAGGATAATATAATCCAAAATCTAACATATGTTTTACATATCTGAGAATAAGTTTTACATCTTTCAAATGTGTTTCCTTAGGTTGTGATTGATATCTTTCACAGAGGCATATACTACGCATTATATTTGGTCTAGTAGCGGTTATATATAATAGTGATCCTATCATACCTCTATATAATTTTTGATCAACGCCTTTTGTATCATCTTGAGTTAGGGCTTTATTAGTTGCCGTTGGTGTTGGTCTCCCATTTGTTGTTGTTAAATTATATTTATTAATTAAATCTCTTGCATATTTTTCTTGATTAATAAATATTTCATTATCTAGTTTTTTTATTTGTAATCCTAAAAAAAATGTATGTTCTCCCATATGACTCATCTCAAATTCTCATGTCATAATATCTGAAAATTCTTTATTCGTTTTATTATTTATTGATCCGAAGATTATATCATCAATGTATATTTGCATTAATTGAATATCATTTTTATTTCTTTTAATGAAAAGTGTATTATCTATTTTACCAATCTTGAAGATAGATTGTAATAAATACACTCTTAATCAATCATACCATGCTCTAGGAACCCGTTTTAATCCATATAACACTTCCTTTAATTTATATATTTGATTTGGTAATTTTTTGTCTTCAAAAAAGGAGGTTTCTCTACATATATGTTTTCTTTAACATATCCATTTAGAAAAGCCCTTTTAACATCCATTTGATATAATTTGAAATTATTATGATTGGCAAAAGCTAATAATATCCTAATCGCTTCTAATCTTGCCACGGGGGCAAACGTTTCATCATAATCTATTCCATCTTCTTGAGTATAACCTTGTGCTACTAATCGTGCCTTATTTCTTATGACCTTACCATGTTCATTCATTTTATTTTTATGAACCCATTTTGTTCCAATTACAGTTTTATCCTATGGTCTAGGAACAAGTTCCCATATTTCATTCCTGGTAAATTGATTCAATTCTTCTTGCATAGCAAGGATTCATGAATCATTGGATGATGCTTTCTTTGGATTATTAGGTTCAATAGTTGAAATAAAAGCTAAATTACATATTTTATTTAATTAGTTTCTAGTCCTAACAACAGATTCAATATCTCCTAAGATATTTTTTGTAGGATGATCTCTTAATAATATAATTCTTTTATTTGGTTGATTATTTTCATTATTTGTTTCATTAATTTCATTTTTTCATTCATCTTCAATGTGTTGTGTTATATTTTTATACTTTTCATCAAAATGATGCATTTAAGGTTTCTTCTATAGCACTAGTTCTTAAATAAAAAACTCTAAATGCTTTACTTCTCTATGAGTATCCTATAAATATTCTTTTATCAAATTTAGAGTCAAGTTTATCTAAATTTTCTTTTGTATTAAGAATAAAACATTAACTTCCAAATATTTTAAAAATGATACTTTTGGTTTCTTATTATATAAAAATTCATAAGGTGTTTTAGGAATTAATGGTTCTATTAAAATTCTATTTAATATATAATAAGCTGTTGAAACTGCCTCAACCCAAAAATTCCTTGGTAAATTACTATCAGATAACATAATTCTTGCACACTCTTGAATTGATCTATTTTATTCTCAACTACTCCTTTTTGTTGGGGGGTTCTTAGGAAAGAAAAATTATAGGTTATCCCCTTTTTATTAAAAACTTTCCAAAATTTTCGTTTTAAATTTCTCTACCGCGATCACTACGTATTGTTTTGATATTAAAAGATAACAAATTTTGAATTCTTTTAGCAAAGGTTTTTAATTGATCAAAAGCATCACTTTAATTTCTAAGAAACAAGGTCCAAGTAAATCTAGAAAAATCGTCGACTATTACGTAAACATATATATTGTGATTTACTAATTGAGTTTGGGATGGACCAAATAGATCCATGTGAATTAACTCTAATGGTTTCAAGGTTGTAATTTCCTTCTTTGATTTAAATGACCTTTTTTATTTTACGAATTGACAAGTGTCGCATAAATTATTTACCTTAAATTTCATTTTGGGTAATCTCCTAACTGAATCTAACTTTGAAATCCTAGAAAAATGTTTTGAAATTTATATGGCCAAATCTCTTATGCCAAATAAAAGGATCACTTGTGTCATCCATAAGACATAGGTTATCATCAGAGATTTTCATACTTAATATATAGATATTTTTGTTTCTATCTCCTTCGAATATTACTTTTGAATTTATATCTTCTATAATGCATTATCTTTTTCAAAATTAATTTTATAGCCTTTATCGCAAAATTAACTTATACTTAGTAGGTTATGTTTTAAATTCCTAACAAAAAAACATCATAAATAGTAGGAGTTTCAGAATTACCGACATTGTTGATGCCAACTATATATCCTTTAGAGTTATCCCCGAAGTTTACCATTCCTCCATCTTCATGCACTAGATTACTTAGTAATTCTGGATTTCCCGTTATATGCCTTGAACATCCACTATCCAATATCCATTTGTCCTTTTTGATCTCCATCATTTATCCATCAGAATTTGAATTTTCGACAGCCATGTAACACACCTTTTCAGAATTTGAATTTCCAATAGCCATGTAATACTCCTTTTCATGTATTGAGCTACAATTTAGTAGATTACTTGATTTTTTAACATAATTAGATGCAGACTCTTTAAACATTCATGCAATGCATGAATTAATACCGGTGTTATGAATCTTTTCAAGATTTTCCATTTAATATTTCCAAAAATATGATTATGAACTTTTTGAAAACCTATGCACTAAGACCAATTGTTAAGGATGTAGAATGCAGATTTTAGGAAAAACTAAAACTAGAGGGGGTGAATAGTGTTTAAAAGAGATTATAGAAAATTTAAATAAAATAGAATAATTATATGAATCACACAATGATTATCACACCAGAAATGATCAAAAATACCTAAACAATCGCAGACACACATAGAAGTAAATATAAAATGCAGAAAAGGAAAGAATACACTGAATTATATACTGGTTCGGATTACTCCTATGTCCAGTCTCACGCAACGCTGGATTGTGCAATTTTTATTATTATCAATATCCAAGTACAACATCCTTGATTTCATGGATATATGGTTAATACCGCTCCCTTTCCTTGATTTCAGGGCTACAAGGAACACACCCTTCCCCAAACAATTACAATAGCCCTAGAACTCTTCAATTAGCACTTCAAACGGAGAATAGATGATAGAGAACGAAAAGAGAAGAAGAATGATATAAAATTTGTTGAAATTGGCGGAGTATAAGTGTAGAAATCAACAATTTAAGAATTTTAATGGTGGTAAGTAAATGGGTGAAGATGGAGAAGAAGAAGCGGTTAAAAATTCGAAATGACCCCTAATAGATTCCCAAAGGTTGCAACGTTTCTGAAACGTTGCAAATAGCGAAATGACATTTCCCTTAAAAATTGAAAAAATGACAGTTATATGTCGACACGCCTATGTCAACATATCTCTTATATATATTTATTTATTTTTAAAAATAATTTTAAAGTGTTAAAACCATTATATAAATTCTAGAAATTCTTGAATCAAAAACTAATGTTTCAAATGAAGTTTCTAAAGTATAAAAACATATATAAACATTATACTGTATAATTTATATGTATATATAAAATTATATGATAGAAGACTTTAAAACATATATATAAACTTTATAAACTATATATATATATTTTTGAAATCATAAATACTTATAATAACTTGGAATCATTTAGAAAAGAAATTAAATAATTTGAAAAGGTATTTAAAAGGGAATTTGAAAACAGAATTTGAAAGTGCTAACCCGAGTTTTACATATAAACTAGACTCTATTTACTTGATAATCTTGAGCTCTTGAAATCTTGATATCTTGATACTCATGAATCTTGAATCTCTTTGAATCTTGAACCTCTGTAAACTCTAAAACTGTACAATCTTCAGTATTAAATCTTGTATACGAATCCTGCATATACATATATGTATGTGTGTATATATATTCTAGATAATTATGTTAGTATATATTTTATAATTAATTAATAATGGTAATTGAAATAAGATTGTTGCCATAAAAACTCCATTCTGCAACGGTAGCTTGGTTTGGTTGACCGATGTGTCTGTGCCGAAAGGAGGAATTACTTGCACGGGCTTAATGGAGAGGGGTCCAAAAGTCATCTCGAATTTGAGATGGTCGAGCTTCCCTTCATTTAGTGCCTTCAATTCCGCAACACTCAACGGACCAGTCTTCCCAGACTCACCAGTGTATATGACACCTTCGTCACCTTCGCCCGGAGTCTCTTTCCCTTCCAAATTTTTCAGTGTGTCGATCATCTCTTCCTCCTTTCCCGCAGCATCACCAGGGGCACTTGATTCTCTTCATCTGCATTTGCTTCTTCAGAAGTGGTCTTCGCCGAAGGTGTACCAAAAGTAGGAAGAGCAACAATCAGTCCTGGTGGAATAACGAGTCTCCCGACTGGAAACCCAACTGTTAGGCGACATATAGATTACTTTCTGAATTGAGGGGAAAGAAGAGAGATACCCTCAATTGAAACGTTCCTGGTATGGCTGGAGTCTCGATATTTGGAATAGGAGTTACAAGCTTTCATGGGCAAACCCCAGCACATCAGGGTTGTACTCCTCGACTGTTTATATAGCTTGAGGTGGAGGGATCCAGATGACTACATCGCGGCAGTTGGATGCACTGCATGGGTAGGCTGACTAGTCGATTGCATGGAGGTTGTATCACCCTTGCCACCGTCAAGCTCCTCCTTAAGGATTATTTTTCCTTTAAGCCACAGTCGCTTCACATCTTCCTCTTCTTTAAGATGTCGCCAATCCTCAACAAGAACTTCTGTCTCATCATCCCACAAGAATTGGATCCTCGGCTCCTCTTCATTCGCTGCACCTTCTGCAGAAACCCTCTTCTCTTCATCCATGAACAGTTTCCAAGTGTCGGCCAATGTTTGCGGGTAATTGACATCCCATAACAAATCACGGTATTGGAGAACTCGGGCATAAAATGTCAACATTTGGGTATCAAATTCATCATGCATCTTTTCCAGCTCTGCCACTATCGCCTTGAGCTCCTGTATTTCTATATCATGTTGAATTTGAGATTTTAAGGCCGACTCAAGGTCAGTGTGGGCATTTTTCTCTTCTTTCTGTCTGGCTTCCTTTGGGGCTGGGCCTTAAGTTTTGCATTCTCTTAGGACATGTGCACTTTTTCCCTCCTCAGAAACCCATTCTCTGCATTAAGGGATTTGTTTTGTTCCCCTACCAGCACTAGATCATCCTCAACAAGATTGGTTCTCAAAGACCATTGACTAAACTTGGTATTGAGTCTCATTCGCAAATTATCATGCTCTTATTTGGTGATGTTATTGAGTTGAGTTTCACATTCTGCTAACTCCTTCTCTGTGAGATCGGGAATGTTTTTCTTCATTCCCCACTCCTGCTTCATGTTGTCTATCTCAATCTCCAAACTCCTAATGACCTCGGACAGTTGCCTCGAGTATGTCAGAATTTCTCGGTATTGAGAAAGAATGAGATTGGTGTCTTCCCTAACCCTATCATCAAATGACTCTGGAATTGATTGGGGATTAAACATGGAGCCACGGACACCATCCGAAAAAACTAGTGTTGTACGAAAACCTTTTCTAACTCCTTCTTTCTTTCACCTGGAGTCGTCTTCTATCCATTTGGAATAGCAAGACAAGGTTTTATTTATCTTTATGCCCACCGGGATTGACGGGATCCCGAACCTTGAAAACGACAGACTTGGATAATTGAAAGAGCTCCGTAGAAGGTCTATACTAAGATGATCTTTTGGTTTGGGAGTGCTTGCTTGTCGTCTTCTTCTACACTCGGGAGGTTTTGTCATGGGAGCGGGAAACGGAACGACATTTCTCTCTTTTACGCACCCTCTCCTTTTCCCGAGCACACTCCCATTCCTCTCTCTCCCGGTCCTCATGTTCCCGCTTTTCCCGTTCACACACTCTCTCTCTTCCCTCTTGCTGAAGTGCCTCTCTCCATACTCGCGATCTCGTTTTTCTCATGAAGTGGTTTGACTTTCAGGACTGCTCTTATGCGAGCTAGCGCCAATATAGCCATGGTGTTTCCATTCTTTCGTCATGGGACCTGTAATTTGAGAAAAGAATTCAAGTCAGCACTCGGCATACAAAACAGAAAACGTGTTGCAACGTGCAATGCTTATGTTGTGTATATCCTAGTGTCCTCCTGACAGGCCGGAGCCCGAAATCAGGCTTGCAGCAGTTGTCTACCCAACCTTAATGGGAGTGGTCTCTTCCCCTGGCCTTGGGAAGAAAGAAGCAGAGTTCAAATCTTGAGAAGAGTATATGATGTCCAACAAAGGAAAATCGCCTAAGCCTCGGAACAATGACTTGAGGCCCCCCGACTAGGTACCGTGCACTGGAGATTTGTCAGGAGATGGTGTTCTGGAAGGAGACTTTTCTTTTTCCACAAATGACTTTTTTGGAGGAGGATTTTGAGACCATTCTTCAGCCACTTTCTCCGAGGATTTTCGTTTCTCCCATTCCTCATCCATTGGGTCCCGATTGGGCCTTGGGCACTTCATTTATTAGCAACGTGTTTGGTTTGGACTTGAGGTCGAACTACTGTCGTTTTCTCCCTGACTGGAGGCACAATTACTAGTGGTGCTACTGTCGGAGCTTATAGTCCACCCACTCCCGCAGACCGGTCAAGATTAAGTAACTGAAAGCGAAGTAAGAACTCATCAGAAATACATCTCCTAACGCTCTGACTGCTCTCTGGGGTATTCTGCAAAACAACCATGCGATCACGGTATACTTGGCCAACAGGTTTGGCTGGTACATATTATTAAGAGATCATCCTACAAAAAATATCTTAGGAGATATTGAATCTGTTGTTAGGACTAGAAACTAATTAAATAAAATATGTAATTTAGCTTTTATTTCAACTATTGAACCTAATAATCCAAAGAAAGCATCATCCAATGATTCATGAATCCTTGCTATGCAAGAAGAATTGAATCAATTTACCAGGAATGAAGTATGGGAACTTGTTCCTAGACCATAGGATAAAACTGTAATTGGAACGAAATGGGTTCATAAAAATAAAATGAATGAACATGGTAAGGTCATAAGAAATAAGGCACGATTAGTAGCACAAGGTTATACTCAAGAAGATGGAATAGATTATGATGAAACGTTTGCCCCCGTGGCAAGATTAGAAGCGATTAGGATATTATTAGCTTTTGCCAATCATAATAAAGGGTAGCAAAATTTAGAAATTTCCCAATGAGTTTGAGACAAGCAAGCTAAGGTTTGACACTTACTGCACTGGATCCATCTCCTAGAGCAACCCTCTTGCAAAGGAACATAAAGTCATTCAAGTCTTATGTCTCCTAATTCAGTAAATCCTTCTTTAATGTTTTTCTTGAATTGGGCATGACTCAAAGTATAGATGAAGGAGTCACATTCTTTTGATGCTTGAAGTTGTAGGAAAATACGACGTCATCGAAGGATGGCTCACGACCCAGATACTCTCTGTACACTATATAAAAGGAGAATATATAGGAATACAGTGTTGGGTGTTGCTACATTGACGCTAGCATCATGCGACGAAGGAAGTTAACGGTAAACAGACTGAATGGAGGAATATACCCAACCGTGCACATTTGCCGACTAATGGCCATAAAGCCCTTTGGCGAATTATGGTCAGTCTCACCTTACGCAGGAATCTAAATGTTCTCCCAAGGAATTCTATGCTTTGCACTTAACCTTCTCAACTTTCCTTCATCTACGGAAGTGGGCCAGGAATCAGCCGAATTATTTAGAAAAACAGCCCCAGGCAATGCATTGGGAGCTCCTTCGTCTCCCGTTCAACTTACCTCTTCTTCTACCAAAGTTCCAGAAGAGCTTGTTTCCTCATCAAGAGATTGTACAACAAACTACGAATCATCATTGTCCGACTCCGTCTCAGAGTTGGAACGCTCTTGTTCTTTTGGATCTTGTTGACAACCTTTTCCTTATCCACCTCAGATGATCTGATATTATATCTTCCCGACATGTTCGCGATGATATCCAAGAAACATCGTTAGTTAGAGTGAAGAACCTGTACCCCCTATGTGTGTACTAGTGCAGTGCTATAGTGAAATTAATGCTAGAACATGAATAATAGCATAAGAAAAGCAGTATGCGACAATTTGACTCAAAAGACCGTTGTTCCCAACCGTCTAACCGAATCTCATTCGTCACTAATTCTACGTTGTATTATTATAGGAAGCTATATTCTGATGTTTGGGTAGTTTGAAGTCATATTCTATGCAACGTCAAGTTAAGTTCAGATATATTCTAGCCTAACTATCCAGATGATTCATAGTTAACTCATTGTCATTAAAGGTTATGGGATATATTGAATTTATTTGAAGTATTAAAGCTGAGCGGTCAGCTCGACTAGGATCAGTTCGACATATCCGGGGCGATAATCCCGGACCGACGTGTATGTAGATACAACTTCGAAGCCGACTCATCAGGATCGAAAAATAAACAAGCCGATCTGGGATTCTATGATTTCCCAAACTTTTTCCTGGTCACTTTTCCTCCGTTTCAACCAACTGGCATATTGAGCCGACCTCATCTGGACTGAAATCCGAGTTTCAGAAATCCCATCCAGTTTCTTCTCCTAGATCTTCAATTCACTACATCACCAGTTCGACCTACGCCTCCACCGAACCGAAAACACAGCGTTTCCTTCCACATGCAACTCTTCACCCCCTCTTCCCCACAACCTATGTTGATCCTCTAGTGATACTTAAGAATCCTTGAATCCCTTAACACTGTCTATCTCAGCAACCAAAATCCATTGCATTCTATAGCACACCAATCAGACATCGCTCCTTTTCAAATGTTTCTCCAATCAACTCACGATGCCTCGTGACACTATGGTAACATCAACCCTGCCTTAGACGGCGTCTCCACACCATCGTCATTGGTGATAGATCAGGACTGCAAACTCGAAAAGGATTTGAATCATGAACATCACACACTCAAGACCCATTTTGAATATATAAAAACATAGGGAAACGATCAAAACCAACCTAATATTCAAAGATTAACAACAAAGATTGAATTTAATTCGGGTTTATGGAAATTTCTGAATATTTCGGTTCGAGATGGTAAAAGTGAAAAGGTGAGAAGTGTAGAGGGGTCAGTATTTATAGAGAAGAAGAAAGTCTCTTCGAGTTCCCTAAGTAAAGACAGCTGACTGGCTCGAAGTGACCTTTGACTAAATCCAGATTGGCTAGAATCGATCCAATCCAGTTCGGGTCGACAACGTCGAACCAAAGCTTGGTACGATGATCAATCCGAAGTATAGAAAACATCCAGAAAAGGAAAGAAGGCTTGATTCTCTTCTCTTATGGTTCGTTCAATGACTCCGCTTACTGACTTGAATACGATGGGTGGTCTGATTCGATCGCGTTCGATACATGCAAGAAGACATTAATGTTTGTCAACAACCTGTATATGGACTATCGCATGCGGGAGCCAATGATATGATACAAAATTTTCACCGTTGCTCTCTCGATAACAAGCGGTATTCCCAGTAGATGTAGATCAAAAGATTCAAAGAACATTCCGTCTGCGATGCAATAAACTTTGGGTGGGGGAAAAGGGTTGACTTGCCTTTTGATAAGGTCGTTTAGGTCATGAACATCGTAGGTTGAAGTTCCTGGAACTTGTTAGTTTCAAATCTACATATCAAATAGATCAAGAAAGACAAACTCACCTCCGGTTTAACCAGATCTCGGTTCAACCAAAGCTTAGTTCGACTAAGCCAAACTTTAAAGAATTCCAAAGCGACACCGGCTCTGGTTCGACGATGCTTCAGCTCGACTAAGGGAGTGAGAATCCGACCTCGGATCGATGAAGATAGTGACTTCGGTTCGACATTGTCAATCCGATCTTGGTCAAGCTCAATAGATATTTCTCCTAAAGAAATGCTCCAGCTCCGAAGAGACATCTTCCACTGCTTCCTGAAGATCTGGATTGAACACCACCTGTCTAATTTCGAATCGGATTGAAATGTTCCACAAGCAGAAGACTTGCTCCACCTCCCTCCTACATAATCGGATCGGGTGCCACGTGTATACATCGAACCGACCATACGATCTACCTATAAGTCCTCTAGGGCTACGAAATCAGGATTTTTGGCTTTTAGATCCATGACATTATTATAATTGCAAACAACATTGTACTCAAAATTTCTATTATTTCCATCATTGTAAGCACTTTTCTTAAATTATTAAGGGAATTACAAAGTGGATATAGGGTCGATATCGCCTATAAATTTGTGTGTGCTTGCTGTTTTCATTTAATATTCCTCACTTTTATCTCTTCATTTTTCTACTTGTGTGTTTATGCCTATTTTTGGCATCAACACTTTCCATCTAATTTTTTTCTACCCTTACTGAATAAGGACACAATTCAATCAATTTTTACATTCAAGCCCTAATAACAACTTTAAATTTTCAAATTTTAGAAAATCTAATTTTCCAAACTTGATGTCTTATGTTAGAAAAAATAGAAAATGGAAAATTGTGTATTTTCCTCTTCACTCCTACGCACCTTTTCCATCGTGCTTGGAACTTTTGGTTGCTACTATTAAAAAAATCCTATTCTTCTTTCCAAGCACGATTTACATAAGAATAATTTCTTTTCAAATTCTCCAAACTTATTTGGAAGAATTTATTTTCTCTTATTGTTCTCATTTATTATAGTTATCATCTTTTTTGCTTTTGATTAATTTTGTTGTGTTTCCTTTTAGTTATTCATCGTTTGCTTTCATTTTTATTTTATTTACAGTATTCTATGTCTTTATTCTTTTGAAGTGATCATCATAGAGGCATAGAAAGAGAATGTCACAGTAAACAATTCTGTTTTTTCAACAATAAAACAGAATACTACATAGAAATGCAAATCTATACTAAAAGAAAACATGCGCTACTACAATCATTACTGGATAAAAGATACAATGGATAATTGTGGCTATTCATTAAGGGTAAATGGCCTATGACCATGTCTCTTTTAACATAAAAATGTCCTAACATCTAAATCTAAATTATTAAGGTGCTTCTCCCATCCATCTACCACTTTGTACAAACTTGTTAAGGCGCTCCTCCCTTCCATCTTCCACTTTCTACAAACTTATGTCATGTACACGTTAAATCTTGAGCTATTTGCTACTATAAATTGGTCATATCTAACTAGTCGTGGATAATATCGTGATACTCATAGATTAACTATTCACAATATCTCAGTGGATATAAATCTAACAATCCTTATTTCACTATGAAGTAACTCTATATTCTTAGGCCTAGACCATACTCTACCATAAAATAAGACAACATGTTGAACATTCTATTTCCTCAAGAAGTGCTGAAAAAGAATTTCCATTAATTACAAACCATGTCATAATTTTACTTATAAAAATTCAAAACTTGCTCTTATAGTCCACTTCCTCTTCATTGAATTATATAGGTTTTAGGTCTTTCCTTGAAAATTCAATCATTTATCATTATTATAGATTTTCATGGGAGCTCAATTCTCATGCAAATTAACGAACATTTTTCAATTAACTTATACACTTTATTAAGTCTATATTTATGTGGAATCACTCTTTCTATCCATTCCACATAAATTATACAAGTTTAAATACTATCTTTAACTTTTCTCCATTAAAACAGTAACCATTTGGAAGGCGCCTTTCCTATATTTCCTTTTCTCAATCCTTGCACACTATTTCATAACTATTTTTGAGTGTTGCCCATTTCTCACTTTTATTTCTTAATTCTTCTTTTAATACTTTCTACAGTTACTACTCAAGGTTTATGGCCTATTCATATATCAAATTAATTTATTTAGGCTATACTTAATGTTCCAAGCATGCTATTGGGATCATTCCATTAAACCATTTTTGATTCTCTAAATTTTATCTTCTCAAAACTTTTCTCAAAAGTTAAAAAATTAGAAAAAAATGGGATTAGTTACTTCTGTTCACTCACTATAGTTTATTTTTTGAAAAAAAGGATATGCATTTATACTCGGTTGGAGCTACTTATCTATTTTAATACACATTTCTTTTTTAGGAAGAACTATTAAGATCATGTTTTTATATGAATCTTTCTTAAAGAAAACTTTAATGTTAATACGTAGAGTAACAAAAAAAAATTATCATTTGAATATTTTTCATTTCTTTCTTGAAATAGATAGCACGCAATATGGTGTTTCACCTATACTTTGTATACCTCTTTCGCTGCTTACTTCTTTATTACTTTAATAAAACACTTTTACTTGCAAACTTATTTATTCATAAAATTTTATCTTACGATTCTTCTTGTTCCAATGAGTTAAAGTGTGTCATAACCATCCATTATGAAAGTTCCTTCATTTTAATACACAACATACTTTCCTTAGCCACGTGTTTTTGTCTGTTACCCTCAATCCAACTATGTTGATCAATTAGTCTTTGATTACATACACAACACACTTGCCATAGACAGTATCCAGCTTTATCCAACCTATAAACTACAAATAAAAATTTTAATGTGTAGGATATCTAACACATTTATTACTCAGTTAACATCCAAAATCTCGGGTATATAAAACCATAATCCATAGTTTTCATGCCAAATAATAATGGAGTAAATTTTAAGTTTTTTTGGTTACGATCCTCCTCAAGAAACTTTGGTGCAACATATGTATCAATTACTAGTACCACTTAATCCATTAACTAGGTTATGCTTAGCAAGTAAAAATTATGTACTCCAACCTTTATTGAAGAACGTGAGACTTAAAACCTGTAGAAATTGGATTGTCTAAGAGTTGTTGTAGTGAATAACCCTAACGCCGTGTAAATTAGCCGATTGTAACAGTTGAGTACTGATTTCTCCAAGTGGATTATAAAATATGTCATACTCCATGTATAATTTGCCATGGAGGAGGGGAATGTTGAGTCTTGATTTGTTCTTCCCTTGCCCATGGTGTGAAAGCACCATCTTGGGTTATAATAGTGCATTTAAATATAGTTTGCAATGATTTCATAGGGATGTTCTCTCCTAATAAGGGTTTTAAAGACCCAACCCAACCATAGTTCGACTGCGGTTAACCTTCGACCTTAAAGCGTCATGGTTTTGAAAATGAAATAACTTTGCACATGCAATGAGTCGACCCAAATTACCCTTACGGAAAAGCCCGGATTGCTTTGAGAACACGGCGAATCAGAACACGAACAATAGAACATTTCATTGCTTATTACAGCAATTTACATCAGAGTACAAGAATATATCAGAGTATGAACAAATATTACACAGAAAAATATCAGAGATTTAGAATACATAGCAGCAGAAATAAAATGTATAAATACAATGCGTAGCGGAAGTACATTAACTAGCACAACTGAATGAAATACACGGATACAAAGCTTTCCGAATATAGCTCTAGCTGTAATTCAGGATCCTAGGAAAAGAAGTATCTGCGAAAAGAAAAACTACTAGCTGCCCGTGTGGAAATATGGGCACCCAGAGTTTAGGTAGAAACAATAAAATCCGAGTCAGTCATGGGATTGGTGTGAGAACTAAAACAGTTATTAACTTCATTTTAAAGTCAGGTAAATCACAGGACCACGCTGCATAACACGGAACGGGTTTATCCCACCCTATTATATCGCCATATATAGGAATACTACAAAAACCACAAAGCTCGTATTGGAAAGTTGGATTTCCATCATGACAGTTGTTGATTCAAAAGATCTATCGCGTAGTGCAATACTCCACGGCTTGCATCCCAGCTAGAGAAAACACTGTAATGCACATTCGCCTTTTTGGGAAATCAAGTATCACCATGGCTTATGTCCTAGCTAGAGAAAACACCGCTTACTCTATCCAGCTGGGAATCGGGGGGGCGTGCCCTATCCCTTTGAGCGTGGAGCGACCACACTCAGCTCATCTTGGTCGACCGACTCCGTGACAACCCTAAAGGTGTCTATCCTCATCACAAAAGCATAGTGACCTGACCATCAGTTCACCATCATACCGGTGTGAGGCTCGCGAACTAATGCTACACAATGCTATACTAATTAAAGCTATGCTTTAATCATCATCCACAAGGCTCTACTTTTCAACAAAAGTCTTGATCCATGCACCTCAGCGTGTCACATTGTCAATCCATACCATACCATTGATTTCTGCCAATATATAATCTCTAAGCTTATACGTCTCAGAGAAGGTTGTTAAGCAAGAGAATAAATTCTCCGCCACCAAACAGATATATATTTAGCAGAGATATCTGAATACATCATAAAGGAATACAACGTCAGGCATACCAACCATTTGCAAGTCTGTTTTGGGTCTGAACGAAACCAGAGGCACCTTATTCCTCGTCCCGTATGTCCAATACAGGAGAGAGGCCCTTGCATATCCGAACAATCTACAAATATGTCCGGGTGGCTACCACTGTAACCCCTTCAAGGTAGCTACTCCAATCATGGGCATCAGTATTAACTCATCCATTCGATGTAAAGATCGTCGGTCTTGCACCGTCTTCAATCTCTTCGACTTAGTCATCGTATCAATTACTCAGAATGGGTTAAACCCGATCTTTCCGAAAAACCCGCGTATTTTATAATCAAGTGCAATAAAAACACATCATACGCCTCATTCCAATCCAGAATATTCTTTTATTCAAATATTCTTCACATTGGGAATTATTCCCATAAATCTTTTCAAAGATTTAATTCAATTTAAACCTCTTGTTTAAATCTTCACTTGGAAACCATTTCAAAGGATTTTGTATTATCTTTTCATAACTTTAAACCAAATTAAGGTTTATCAAACTAGATGGGATTAGCGAACCTTACCGCTATCATCCCAATCCCAACCTATTCATCCCACGGAGAAAAACTAGTAGTACTCCATATCTAACACTCACTGTGTTATCAGTAAATTCAATTACCATTCAACGTTCAAATCTAATTAAAGATTTAACTATCGCCTGAAGTAAAACTGGTGATACTCCATTTTCGAACACTTTTCAAATTTGGCACATTTGATTAGCACATTAACATTTCAATCTAATTAAAGATTCATTTAAACTCCACTTAGTTTTAATCTCAAAAATTCATTAATTTAATTATTATTCAAATTTAGGAAATAAATCCTCTCTTTTTAACTGGGTTAAAGAACCAGTGTCATTTAAAACACAGTTCACGATAAACCCAAAATCATCTTCCATCACAATGGAATCTACACAGAAATCATAACAGTATATAATCGATATAAATTCCTGTATCCGACTAATAATATAAATGGAAAAACGATAAATCCTTTTTAAATTCCATATATAGTAACAGCCTTCCTTCACAGAAGCTCATTTCGATTATTACCGAGTCGAATTCCATTCAATTCCAATTGAATATATTAAATTGGAAAACTTTACTTTGGAAAATTTCCATTAAATGTTGATTAAAAGATTTGTAAATTCCAAATCATATCTCCGTTGTTAATTGGGTTAAAGAACAAGTGTTATTTAACACACCATTCACGATAAACCCAAAAGTCCAATTTCAATTCAAATTTAAATTCAATTTCCAATTAAATGTTAATTAATTCGGAAAACTTCTCTAAATCTTAATTAAAAGATTTATTCTTTTCTCAACTGGGTTTAAGAACAGTGTTAATAAAGACACCATTCACGACAAAACCAAAATCCAATTTGACATTAATAACAAGGCTCTGAATAGAAATTTTATCGGCTTATATTAAATATCAAATTCTGAAACCAACAAATATTGTATGGGAATAATGATATTTATATCTTCCAAATTCCTCGATAATATTCATATAATCACGGAATCCAATATCGAAATATTTCGAAGATTATTTCCATTCCAACCCATTCCAATTGGTAATTAAATTGTTTAAATTGGAAACTGCAAATATAAAAAGTCATATAAATTATTGTAATTGTAAATGATGTATTTTGGGGTTTTATGTATATAAAGTTTAAAACTAGAACTATTTTAATTATATTTGGATTTTTTTTCAATTTAAGCAAACCTTGAAATTCCCTTGCTTATAAATAATCATAAATCCTAAGTTAATCTTCATCTAAACCAAATCGACCTTTCCTATAGCCGCCTCAATCTCCTTCTCGTTCAAAATAGAAAATGGTCACCATTCACCCATTTTCTTTCGAAAATCAATATAAAATCTTTCGTTCATCCTTAAATCGTAAAACCAAGTGTATCGAGTTCATGTCGACAGGAGCTTCAGATGCATATCGAAAACATGAAACTCGATCAGACTTTTCAGAAGTCGACGTGAACACTAGCGAGCTAGGGCTCAGATTTGGAGCAAGTACAGGAATTTACTTGCGGTTCAGGGATCGTATTTAAATTCGCAGGGAAGAGTAGCATCTCGTGACAAATTTTTTTGGATTTCTAGGCATATTTTTGTTGCACTAAATTTGTACAGTGCGTGCAATAGCAGATCGACTCGATCCGTATGGGAGGGTCGAGTTCATCGAAATGGCATGGAGGTGGTAGAGATTGTGATGAGAAGAGCGAAGGTAAAATCAGATTGGCATTTCATTAAGAAAGTAAGGAGAAGTGGAGGAGAGAGTTTTGCTGCACAAGGCCATGAATACGTGGTGCTTTGCCTATAGCGTGGAATGTAGTAGAAGTAGTGGGAGACGCTAACATAGCAGAGAGGTGTGGGTGATGTTTTTATTTTAATTTTTTTATTCCAATTTAAATTTTCAAATACTTAAACATGTATAATGGTCAAAATTCTGGTTATATCAAAACCATTTTAAATCCAATTTATTTATTCAAAAACATTAAATTATTATTCTAGTTAATAACAAGTTCATTTCGATAAAAATATTATTTTATCTTTTCAAACTTGGAATTTTTCATCCAAAATCTTTCCAAATCATTTATTATGATTTTACATAAATTTTTTCCGTATTTTTAATAATTTTATTATCGCCATTTCAGTCGGCTTCCAATAATGGCTACCGAACTGCATCCATAACGACCTTCTCTTAAATTGATTTGGACATAATTTGAAATCCAACCATTCAAATTTAAATTTCTTATATTCATTGGAAAGGCCTTTTCGATACAAATGCAATGGTTCTGGTTTTAGGAGAATAGTAGGATCTCCCGTCACATCGATTCGAAGTTAATGGTTGAAATTCGCGAACGGTAGCTGCGCGGCGCGTTCTATTCAAGCCGTTAAATATACATAATATATATATCGTTGATTTCCATTCAAATCGTATTTTATAAATTCGTTTATAAATTCATTTTTAAAACGATTTCAACTTCATTTTCAATTTTAAATCAAAATTGAATATTCTATGTCATTATAATATTAAAATGATAATATTTTCAAAATATCAGATTTTGAAATCAATTCCTTTTCGTATTCATTATAAAATTAATGAAATCGATCGATAAACCAGTTCGGGTTAAAATGGCGAATATCTACTTACTCGGCTTCATATATTCCCATATTTTTGTGTCCATCCAAAATCGAACATCAAAATCATATTTCAATTCTTCACTGAATATTATTTTAATATATTCGTTATTTTAAAATATTCTTTATTTCTTAATCAGAATGCGACTCAATCAATTACGATATAATTTCAGTTATATGGATTTCACACATCACATGTATTCAACAATAATGATAAATAATCATTAACCATTCAAACATCATCTAGAGTGCAATTTACTACTGTATAAGCATTAACTAATTAAATAACGCTTATCACAGTCTGTCGATCAATCGATTGATGTATAATTAAATTCAGGGGAGATGTGAATAAATTATCATCCCCAGACCCGTGTGGGGGTTTCCAAACAGCAACAGTCAATTCAAAATAATTAATAAATTTAACCAGTTCAAATTCGATTTGAATTATTTTTCTAATTAGCCCATTTTCACTGTTTAAATTATAAATAGATATTTATAATTTAATTTCAAGTGCCACAAAATAATACTAAATTATTTTTAATATTTCAAACATTTCAGCCTCATAATCGAAACACAATACCGTCAATTAAATCGTCCATAGTCTGTGGACAAGGGAGGTGAGCTAACAGGCACCGTATACAATTTATAATGATTAAAACTGATAAAAATCTACACTGGCAATTTTATATATTTTTCAGTTATAAAATAAATAAATAACTGTACATAAGTTTATTGAGAAGTTCTCACATTGGTTTCCACTTCGCCGGTCTTTATTGAAGGATTTTATTTTAATAAAATTAAATTGTACATTTAATTTTATCAAAAATTCCAAGTAGCTTCATTTCCGTTCTGGTTAGTTCCATGTTGAAATGCTCGTCGCTGCGAATCCAACGCGACTGAAATTGTTCAATTCTGATAATAATTGAACAAGATGTGATGGTTTGTACATTGATTACTTTAATTAAAATAATAAATAAACTAATCACCCTGATTTAAACTAATCCTCATCTTCCTCCTTCTGTATCGTTCAAACCCATAAGCTCAGAACCTTCTATCGCCAATCTTCGCCACCAGATACCTCGCGCCGCCGATCGGCCATCACCCCGAGCTCCGCCGTCGCGAGAGCCACCCGTGCCCCCCTGTCCCCCCCTCCCCCCAGGGAACTCGAACCAACCTCCTAGGCCGGAAACAGCTACGAAGCAATTGACTTTAAGTCGTGGTTTCAGCACCTCCGTCGAACTATAATACATCACAATCGTTCATCTTATTGCCCTCACCAAGCTCTACCATTTTCGCTTAGGAAGATTTGTGGATTGATGAACGTATTTCAAGAAAAGAGGGAAGAAATTTGGGAACAAAACGGTCGTTGATCGGCGGCCCGACTTTTGGAATAGGAAAATTAAGGTTAGCTCTTTTCTAGATTATATATATATAATATTTAATTTAAAATTTACTTGTTAATAGATCTGAACTTCAAATCAAACCCAACGACTGTCGCCTCTAGCCAAATAAACCTATTACGGACACAATGGAATATGTTTCATTAGCCAATTCGACTGTTTTGATATGTTTTTATAAAAATTAAAATACTAATCAATATATATTGAACTTGAACACACATTTTAATTTACCGAGACCACATACCGACTCCAAAAGTTCCAGAAAAATAAATCTAGTTATGTTTTGATGATACGGTCCTAACAAAACTAATTTTGTCGAATTTGGAGACCACTTGAAAAATGGCCATTTTTCAAGTCGATTAAATTTAAACTAAATTTCAAAACGCGTTTAAATTTACTACGCTCACAAACTAATTCCAAAAATTATGAAATTCGAAATCTAGCAATAATTTGACATTCCGGATTCAACAAAAGTGTTTTCGTCGAAAACGGAGGTCGTTTGCAAAATGGCTATTTTTAAGGGCTATATATTATATTAAAATATATATAGGGAGCGTCTATTTTGACACAATTTGGTGACACAAAAGATCTGCACCATTGGATCTTTTTGCCTTTACATAGGAAGGTGAAATTCAGGGGGCAATCCAATGGTGAAAATTCATTGTGTCACCAATTGTGTCACCAAATTGTGTCAAAATAGACTTTCCCATATATATAATTTCCATAGTGACTATTTTTAATTTTAAACTGGACACTTTCAATTTATATTACAAAATCTGAATTTTTCAAATTCGTTAGAAAGATATTATTAAACCAATTCACATGTTTCCCGATTTACTGAAATCCGATTTATTTTGAATTTTGTACATTCAATTGAAACTAAAAATCGAATTTTCAAATACTGCGCCATTTCCGGCTCGTTTTATAATTAAAATAAATTTATACGTTCGAACTTTGATTTAAATAAATTTCTAGTTGTTATTATTTAAAATAAATCATTTTAAATATTCAAAATCCATTAAAATAGCTAAAATAAAATTTTAAATTGGTTCAGAAATTCCGGGTTGTTACATGCACGAACCTGCGATTCAACATTAAAACCCTTTACAAATCTCTAAAACGGCCTATTGAACCTCATGATTCTTCAAAATTGAGAAAAACTAATTACTTCACTTTACATTTTCTTATGTGATTAACAAATAATTTCATAGCAATTGTCATTAAATTTTGGATGATATAACTCATTATTAGTGCACATTTTATGAATTATTATTGTACTAATCCAATTATAACAAATTAGTAAATTTACAACTTCATTATGATAAGTTGTTACATAATTATTACAATTAGGTAGTATATAAATACTTCATTACAAGTGAGTTGAAAACAAAAATTGAACCATGACATCTTGCATCATGTTAAAGTTTCACAATTATTTTAGACAAGAATGCTTTTCATAATTGGTTAAATTTTATCTATATTTAAAATAATTTTATGTTTAGATCAGCAAAATAGAAATAAACTATTAGAGTGGTTCTCACGGTCTAGTAACCACATGAATCTTGGACCCTGTACTACCACGATAATGCTTCCAACAATTTAGAAAACGAAGGAAAAGTGGAACAAATATTACTCCTGCAAATCGTAAACAAAAATCGAAAATTATTCCACAAAGTAGATCGATCTCCTAACTTGATCATCGATTAGGCGGTCACATAATTCATGGAAAAGAAGTATAAAAACAATAAGGAAGGTGCAAATGTAGTACGATTCACTTCATTAAGTCAATCATGTACCCACAACCGCCATATTATTTATCAATAAGCATCTGGTGCAATAATTTATATGAAAAATAATGTACAAAATCTATGAGATGGGACTGTAATATTAGTACTCGTTTAACCAAATAACGGGGTTGTGCATAATAATCTTGCGTTAATGAAGTTTGAATTTGATCTAGGATTCAATGCATGCGTAGTTGCAGAAATAAAGTTATGTTTGAAAAGTAGTCTGTTCCAGGTGCATTCGTTTTCAATATTTTTGTGCTTCCATAAAAACCAAAGGGCTTCACATTGATCATGTTCAACTTCTCAGGTATATGTTCCAAATAATCGCTTTTGTATGATACAAATCATTGTTATTGAATTTGCATAATGAGTATAGAAGAAAAGGGTCGAGAAAGAGATAGAAAAAGGTGAAGAAAAATAGATTTTGAAAGGAAAAGGGAAGGAAGACAACATTCAACTTATGGCCACATATCCGTTCATGTATTACTTAGCATGAGGTGTTTCCATATGGTATTATATAAATGACTATTTTATAACCAATTCTAGCCCCTAACCATGACATTTTGCGTGTCGTGTTTATTTTGCCACTTTTGACATCCCGTGGAATTTCTTATTAGATGGTTGTGTACATATCTATTAATCGATACTTTCCATATTCGCATTTTAAATTGTTTGCGCATATCACATATTTGCACTTATGGGTGTACATGGATATTCGATCATTACCATATTCACTAACGATCGACAAATCAGGAAACCTTTAACGAAAATTTTGATTTAATGTGATTTTTCTTCGTATTATAAATTTATGTAAAATCAATAAAATTATGTCCTCCATATGAAATAGTAACTCTTTTTTTAGTACAGATACAGGCCAATTTACAATTTTTCAAGTATCATAACCTTATCTGTGGTGGTCTCACCGTCCAACCACACTTCCAATCTAAATCTGCAGATATACATGAGTTAAAATGGATCAGTATTGATCCCTATATCTAAAAGATCGGCAACCCTTATATGCAAAAAAAAAAAAAAATACATACAAACATATATATATATATATTTCTGTGTATTTGTGAATTTGCACATATATATAGATGGTATGTTTGTGCAATTTATTTTGAGAATGACCTATTTACACGTGGTTAAAAGCCAATAACAAAAATGTAAACAGGAACGTACAAGCGTGTGTATATACTTGACGTCTAAATTCTTATCTCGATTGAAATTGGTTAGTTACCTAAAATCTCCAAAGAGAGATCCGGTTCAGATAACCAAAGGCCACAAATTTGAGTAAACAGCTTGATAGAAATAATCATAGATGACCATTGATATACAACAGTCTTGTACGGATGTTGTTAGATATCAACTAAGCGTCACTATAAACCGCAACATGTGATACTTCGCAAAAATAACTTACCGAAAGGGGTAAAGACCATTCAGGAAATAGAATAGAATCCTTTCCAATGATCGTAATTTGTCTTTATCTAGAGCACAAAATTTTAAAATAAGACATACATTGGGGGACAGATGTTACCTTGCTTTTTTTGTTTGGTTGCACCCGATTGACTGAACAAATGTGACTCAACGATTATCGAGGTAAATGGCCCAGAGTGAGAATCTAAAAGTGTAGTTGTTGAGTACAGGAAAGACCATAAGACAATGGTTAAGCGAATTTAGCGGAATAGCAACTTCGAATGCTCTAACTATAGATTGTTATCTTTCCCAAGCAACAAATCATTATATATCTCCTGTCTTAAGTAAACAAGTTTAATTCAATAAAGATCCTTCAATATCTCAAGAAACGGCTAGACAACTATGCAAATAAACTTCAAAATCAAAATTGTAATAATCAAGGGAGCTCTCCCAAGGGATTGCAACACCCATCTCCAAAAGTTGAGGGATTAGCACCGATCCCCTACCTATACCGATCAGTACAAATTCGATGATATGTCAAATTTGAGGTATATATTCTTTAGATGACCACGTCTCCGGTGCGGTCTTCTCTTGGCGAAATATAAGAAAGATATTTAGTCGCATCTGCCTAAAGATACATGATGTATTATTGATGTAAAGGATCTTTTTCCTCTTTATTTGCACTAAATACTTGTGTTTATCAAAACTTTATCAATTCGACCTTCTATAATTCAAAAAGTCAATAATAAAATGATTAAATATTCAAAGCGGAAGTAAGAAATCAAATGAACCACTCTAAAATTATTATGTGATTCTTCTTTATGGTTTCTATTTAGAATTCTCTTTTTTTATTTTCTTCACTTTATTTCTACACAACTTTAATTTTGGGTGTTTGTGCCAATTTTGAATTTTCCCGAAATTCCAACGTGCTCCATTTTGGTTCTGGTCAGCTCCATCGCGAAGCTCTCATTTTTCTGATTTCAACGCAACTGAAATCGTCCAATTCTGATAAGAATTGGAAAAGATATCATCGTTTATACATTTTGAAGAATTTATATGATAATTAATATAATTAATTAACCTTTAACAACGTTCAGAAAACCGTTACCCTCCTTAATCCTTTCTTCATCGTGACCCTGTCATTCCCGTTTGAACCAGTGAAACCCAAAACTGCTCCGCCGTCTTCACCCATTCGCGAGCCACCAGAGGGGGTTAAACCCCGATCAGATACTGCAACCGTGAAGAGCAAACCACCACCTTCCTCCAGCCCCCCTCCCCCCCCCCCCCCCCCCGCGCAGCCCAACTTGCGTGCGCCACCTGGCCTAGAAACCCTCCCGAACTCTCGAGTTTTGAGCTCGTATCGCACTCAATTTACTTTGACAATTCAGATCATGCCCATTGATTTTATAGTGCTCGATGGGCTCTTCATTTTTGTTTTTGGAGTTTGGAATTTCATTGCTCGGATGGGGAGAACGAGGGAGGTGAAGTCTGGAGCAAATTTGATCGTCCACGACGTGAGTGGCAGCTGTGGACTTATGATTAGGGTTTGATGAATTTTGCCCCACCCCCTTTATAGAAATCAATTTAAAATTTAAAATTCCAAAAAGTTGAATTTTCTTCTGAACTTCAACCCGATCCCAACAATTGTCGTTCCTAGCTAATTACCCCCATTCCGAACACAATGTGGTATGTTTTGTAATCCAACTCGACCATTTTGATTAGTTTTTATCAAAATTAAAATATAAATCAGTATATATTTAATTTAAAGGTACATTTTAAATTACCGGGGTCACATACTGATTCTAAAAATTCCAGAAAAATTATTTCTAGCTTTCGTGTTGATGATACGGTCCTAACAAAATTAATTTCATCAAATTTGAAGACCGTTTGAAAAATGGCCATTTTCTGGTCGATCCAAATTGAGTAAAACTGTCAAAACACGTTTTCTTTTGCCACGCTCACATATTAATTCGAAAAATTATGATTTTTGGAATATAGCAATAACATCCCAGATCCAACAAAATTGGTTTTGTCGAAAACAGAGGTCATTTGCAAAATGGCTGTTTTTAAGGGCTATATTTCTATAGCGACTATTCTGAATTTTCAACTGGGCATAACTTTCTATTCCCGCTATGAAATTTCAATTTTTCGGATTCGTTGGAAAGATATTTTCAATCAGATTCAAATATTTTTGGTTTCACTAAAATCCGGTTTATTTTGAATTCTGTACAGTCACTTGAAATTTAAAATCGAATTTTCAAACTACCGCACCATGTTCAATTCCTTTTATAATTAAAATAAATATTTATATTCGAACTTCAATTCAAAATAAATATATACATACGTTCTAATTCTATTCAAAATAAATTTCTTGTCGTTATTATTTAAAATAATTCATTTTAAATATTCAAAATTCATTAAAATTTCCAAAAAAAAAAAAAAAAAAAAATAGGTTCTGATTTTTTGGGTTGTTACAATCTCCCCCACTTAAAATCTTTTCGTCCTCGAAAAGGAACGGAGTTAAAAGTTAATTTTCTAATCAACTCAACTTTCAGTTTGGCGTTCATTCTTCAACTTTTCAGCTTCTAAGAATTTTCAAATTTTTCAAAAATTTGGCTAACACCCTAAATTTTTGAAAAATTTCGCCATAGCCTCCTTTGTATGGGGAGCATTGGGAAAATCCCCAAACCGCCACACAGGCCCTCTCATCTCAAAAAGAAAAAGAAAAAGCCAAGCGGCTCATAAAATCATCCAAACCCAAGAAATATAGTAAACATTTACCTATTTGCCGGGCATACAATTTTATTCATTTTCTCTAGCCTCCTTGATATGACATGTTCAATGTATATACATGTATATGCATGTAATTGCAATCAATTTTCAATATTTGACAAAATTTGGTTATCTTTACCGTTCTTTCTCATAATGGTTTTATTGGTTAACAAATAATCATACAACATAACCACCAATCAATTAGTGAATTAACGTTTAAATTCATAATTTTGATATATATACAGAAAATCATGTTTTGATGCCAATTCACAGTAGTAAACCCTATCTAGTTTTGGGTTCTCACACCAGTCAATTGGAAATATATAGATATTACACTTTCGAAACACGAACATAAATACTGATGATGCGGCCGCATCACCAGAATTATCCCCGGGCGACTAGAGTGTGACTCTATATCCATCCAGTATATTGGAGGCTTCAAATACACGTGGATCAGACGTATATTAAAATCTCTATATACCTTATAGTCCAAATCAATATAAAAATAATATTCAAATACGAATAATATAATTTAAATCTTCAAAACAAAATTTGTTTTCCTTTTTATTTTGAAAATTTAACACTCTTCACACTCGTTCTAGGATACTACTGATCTTGTCTATAACGAGCCATTCTTATTGGATATTACTAATCCAATCTTTAATGAATTCTTGTGTTTGGTTCTAACGTGTCTTGTTCTCCGAGCTCTGTAAACCAAAGCTCTAATACCAAATGAGATAGCTCAACGAAATCCGGTAGGCTTTGCAACCATCCCTTCATCCCCCAAATCAGTAGGTAATACCCACCGTGGCTCCTAGATGATCCCCCCAGTCACCTTGTTTTACGGCCAACCTCTCGACTAATGAACCAACCCTAAACAGGGGCATGTAGGGATAAGAGCCTACTATTCACCATCAAACCCAATGGCGAGAACCCCCTATCATGCTGCACCCCACACCAATCCTTGTTTGGCATGCCAGCTAATAGGGTGCAACATGATAGGGGGTTCTCGCCATGGGGTTTGGTGGTGAACAGTGGGCTCTTACCCCTACATGCCCCTGTTTAGGGTTGGTTCATCAATCGAGAGGCTGACCGTAAAACAAGGTGACTGGAGGATCATCTGGAAGCCACAGTGGGTATTACCTGCTGCTTTGGGGGATGAAGGGATGGCTGCAAAGCCTATCGGATTTCGTCGGGCTATCTCATTATTAAATTCAGAAATTGAGTGTAAAAGTTGTACTTACAGAAGCTTCTTGCGTTGATGAGCTAGTCATGCTTTAATTTCGCGATTAAACCAACGAAAATAGAGAATGATCTTGGATTTGAGGAGAAAAATTATGTTCTTTTCTCAATTTGGGGAAAATAAAAGAATGAGTAAGAAAGGAAAGAAAGACTCTGCTTTGAGCCTATAAAAGAGTTGGGACGACAAGTGTTGCCAATGGGGAGAAACTTGACATGTTGCCTCCAGTTTTCAAACAAGAAATGCATCATGGACATTGGTTCCATGTGAGACAACGCCAATGTCAGAAAATAAAAACATCAACGTCATTTGAAATTTCGTCAGTGTATTATGTCAAACTCAACGCTGAGCTGACTAAAACAGGGCCATTAATATATTAAATTGTCAAATAGGCTATTTTTGTTATAAGCTTTCAAAATCGGGATAAACGAAAAAAATCCGAATAATGAGTGAATGTGAGAGCAATTGGGTGGACGAAGAGAGAAAGATGGTTGGTGGTTCAAGTCAAGTGACATTTAGGAGTGTTGCACTGTTTGTAATGCAACAAAACGCTCCTATATATTTTATATAGTAAAAATCAAGCACGTGCCCTTGGGATCTTTTTTGTACCAAAGGTGCAAACTCTGGTGCTTAGTTCTAGTGGTGAATGTTCGGTATATTCAGCCGAATTTAAGGTAAAAAAATGTTAAATCAAATTAGAATTGAAACGAGTTGAAACAGATTAATTTTCGTTGACTCGATCGATGACCGATTTAACCGAGTAGTAAATGTATGTTAGAACTCAAATGATTTATTCATTTAGAGCAAAAAAAAATATGTCTAAAGAGATTTTATTTTGTATTTTTATGTTTATAATAAAATTTGATTTATTTTTAATTAATAAATGTTGTATTTTATCACTAAATCAATTACTTAAAATATTACAATACCATATTGTAAAAGTATGGTTAATTCAATGGAGAATTTTTCAAAATAGACCAAGTTTTAAAAGTAATGACATAAATAGGCCAGGCTGAAAACTAATTGCAATTGTAGGCTAGTTTTGGTTGGCTCAACGATGAGCTGACCATTTTTTTTTTAAATACGGGGTGCATTTATTAAATGTGCCCCTTAAAATTTACCGTAGCACATTTGGAAAATGCTTTAAAGTAACCCTCAGGTCCAAAACATAGACAACACCCTTCAACGTACATTCATACACAAAATCAGAAAGTCGAATGCACAAAATACAAACAAAAATAAATGTTTGTCTACACAAAAACCAACAAATAAAACTTCCATTAAGTAAATTCAAGCATAACATAGTTAAAATTCAATTACATTCGCATAAAACTAGTTGTAGTTCGATTACAATAGCACACTAATATTGAACTAAACATAGGAATAATCAGGGTTAAGTTTATTATATGTCTAGTATACCAAAACAGAGAATAGTCAATTATAAACTCATCGCACAAGTTTATAAATCAAATTTCCACTACTTTGTAATTTAGTATTAGCTAATGATAACAACAAATATGTTGTAATCAATTTACAACAACAACGTCATACTATTTTAAGAAATATCTCAATGTAGAGAATGGAAAGATTATAAAATAAGGGGATTTTCTTTTAAAGGGTAAACTTAGCAAATTTTTTGATGAAAAGTATGCAAAGTTTGAAATTTAGGGAGAAGGACACATTTTAGTGCAAAAGTGGAATTCAGGGGGACTACTATCATTTCCCCTTATACACTAAAATGCGTCTTTCTACCTAAATTCAAAACTTTACATACTTTTCAAAAAAAATTTGCTAAGTTTGTCCTTCAGCCTATTTTCCACATAAAATAATGTATATAAATAAACTAGAAATCTAACTGGATAATGTTTGAGGCTTGTCGTAACAATTTCCTTACGGATTTTATTCTAAAATTTTCCCAAGATACAACAGACGTATTCTGCACGAGATTATAATGAGTATGTCATTCTCTGATTTATTTATAAGAGTAGCAATGATAGCAGAGAAGAAAGATTCGGATTCGAATGAGTGAGGAAAGTGATTAGGTTTCCTTATTATTTATAACTGATCTACAACTCTTCCGAATGGTCGCGCCCACACCTCTTCATACAGTCATATCCGCTCTGATAGGTCGCACCCACCTGCACGCTATTGTTTAACAAAAGACGCACCCTGCTTGGTCCGCCTTTGTTGTCGTTTACACCTGGCTGAAGCCATAGGGCGCACTTGCTCATATCAAGCCAGCGAACCCGCTTCTGTCCACCAACAGATGCACCCATTCGCCAAAAACATACGCCCGCTTTGGAAGTCGCACCTCCTTAGCAAAGAAACCGCGCCCGCTTCGAATAGATCTGCACCCATTCATTACTAATTAAAAAATCTGGCCCAAATTTAAATAAAAATAAAGTCATTATTAGACCCAAACCCGAACTGAACCCGACCCGGCCCGGTCCGGTTCGGTCGTATGGACGGCAGCACGACGCGTGGGTGTGGTGGTGAAGCATGACATACCTCCTCACAACGCAGCAAACATTTGGGTGTCCCAAGGCCCTGAACTCCTCATGAGGTAATTACTTATATCCTTTGATATAATTTTTTTTTTTTTGGCGATGTGGGACTTTGTATATTTCATTTATACTACAACATGAATTCCAACAATCCCCCGCATAAATGATAATACTTCCACAACACAAACCGAAATATCACAGAGTACATATGAAATAATGGTTTATCATAGATAAGTAGATATTTCACTTTGAACTTTACCTGGTTAGAACTTATCGGGTCTACTTGGCTAATCGGTGAATTATTTCATCTTAAACCGTCAGTCATTATTGTATATCAAGAAAATAAGTTTTACAAAGCATTGATTCCCCTCTCATCCAATCTCTTGGTTGTGTTCATTTTGGTCCTTAAGTAACACTACTTGGTTCTTCAAGTGTTGCAGAGAATTCGGGCCTTTAATATTCACATAGAGCCGACCCAGCTCACACTAGCATAGATGATCGCAACCATTAAGAATACCCTAGATATACTCCACTTGTTATATTCAAGATATGGTCGTCATTAAAAAAACATAGTTTTAACCTTGTCATACTTCTATAGGCATACATTTATATTGTGCACCATAGGAATGAAGTAGGACTACGTCCAAAAATGCATTACATCTTGAGCTATTCATAACTGGTTTGCATATTGATCCTAGTCAATGGGATCTTTAGTCGCTAGGATAGGTTTCCGTATAAGATAACTCTCGTTTGTTTAGGCTTTTAAACCCATTTCCTTCGATCCGCACTCATTTTTTTCTCGTGATAAACCTTTAGTAAATGGATCCGCTAGGTTATCATTTGTTCTCGCATAATCTACAGAAATAGTTCCATTTGAGAGTAAATGCTTAACTGTGTTATGGCATCCACGAATATGTGACTTTCCAATATGCAAAAAATTCTGCACTCTACTTAACACTGTTTGGTTATCACAGTGTATGCATATGGACGATACAGGTTTAGGACAAAACGAAATATCTTTTAAAAAGTGACGAAGTCATTCTGCTTCTTCGCCTGCTTTATCTAAAGCGGAGAACTCTGATTCCGTAGTAGATCGAGCTATGCATGATTGTTTTGTTGATTTCCATGGCACTGTTTCCCTGCTAAGGTAAATACATAAACACTAGTTGATTTTGATTTCTCTGAATCAGTAATCTAGTTTGCATCACTATATCTTTCTAAGACGACAGGATATTTTCCATTATGTATGGAATAAATTATGGTATTTTTAAAATATTCAATCACTCTCATTAATGCTTTCTAGTGTACCTCTCCTAGATTGCTTGTATACCTGCTCAATCGACTTACTACATAAGCTATATTTAGTCTTGTGCAATTCATGAGATACATTAGTCATCCTATTACACGAGAGTATTCCAGTTGCATTACACTCTTCTTAGTGTTATTATGTAACGACCGGCATTCTACGCATCGGAGGATAGTAGAATATTTATTTCACTATCATATGAAGTCGTATAGTCGTGTAACTTTGGGGAACGACTATTGGGGTCATTTCCCATGTTCACGATTTTTGCCGATTTTCAAATGACCGTTTTGCCCCTAGCTGATATTGTTTCATCCATAACTTTTGATTGGTAAGGAGTTTTGACCTAAAACCATTCCACTAGATCCGGATGATGGTTTACAATTCCGTAGAGTGGTCATATTAGCCAAACGGACTCACCGTTTGGGAGATACGGCTGAAATAAGGTTTAGAAGGTGAAAAACAGCTTAACCGGGCCTAATTAGGGTGATTAGCAGCTAGGCCCATAACCCAATTCGGGATTAGTGTTGTGGGGAGACTGAATTCAGTTAGGAAACAATCTATTTTCATTTTCTCGGCCGCCTAAAATATTTCTCTGACCCTAGCCATGGCCTCCACCTTCTAAAATCATCCCAAATCACCTTTTAATCACTAATTAAGAAGATCTACATCAAATCAAGGCAAATCAACACCAAATCAGAGTTGGAGCTGCTGTGTTACATGGGAAGATGCCCCAAATCAGAGATAATTTTATACCTAGGTTTTATTTGTGGCTAAGGTGAGTGATTTGCATTGTTTTTCACTAATTACGGTTAATTAGGGGTGATTAGTGAGCTGCTGTGTTTTTCACTAAACATGGATTTTTTGGTATGTTCGATCCATATTGACATATTGAGTTGTTGTTTTGGTGTTTATAGCGATTCTCCATGTTGCTATGACTGTATGATATGCTTTGTGATTGATTAGAAAAGTTAGAATGGTCGAAAACACCGTCGTATGGCGTAAAACAGTCACTGGAAAAGTTGCAGGAAAATGTGCGGGGTTTCGGATCGGATTATATGGCTTGGATCGGATAGGGGACTCGGGCAAGAAAGTGCGAACCAGACCGAAACTTAGCACAAGTGGAAGCAAGGGCGATAAGGAAGGCCTGGATCGGATCGGATTGGGAAGGAGGAATCAGATCGAATGAAGAAGCCACAACTTGGATGGAGTGTCATGAGTCGATCTAGAGCTTGGAGGAGACCACAACCGAACCAAAGCTCGACTGATGGAGGCTAGACCCACGAGCCAATGGAGAAGCCCGACCGCTTGAGTGAAGGAGCCTGACCCGAACCGCCAGAAAAATAAGCGTATGGGTCAACCAAAGGGGAGAAGCCCGACCCGAACTAATGGAGTCATCACGACCCGACACGTATGAAACAGTCCGATCCGAACTAGAGGGGCGACTACGAACCGAACCAAGAAGCTTGGACGTGAGGCATGAGCTATGAACCAAATGAAGGCCGATCCGGAAGAGACCAAAACCCGAGGTGCAAAGGTAGTCCAAATAGGAAATATAACTTAGGATCCAGTTGGGAACCAACGAGTTAACTTCATGAGTTGGACTTTGCTGCGGGACGTGTGCAAATGGGTTATCAACGTCCATAACTTTGATTCACCACCAAGACGGATATTAGGCTACACATCAGTGCGGTAGGGTAGTTGTTACTCCATGGGGCAGAGTGATCGTAGCATGGCTATGAGCCAGTGCAGTGGAGTCGTCATGACTTCATGGGGCAGAGTAGACATACCAAGGACTAGTGGCTATGGATCAGTGCAGCGGAGCCCTCATGACTCCATAGGGCAGAGTGATCATAGCAATGATTTAGGTGATCAAAGCGGTGGATATCATTTGCTTTACGCACTAAGTAAGAGATGTGAGGATGGTTGCTATGCTTGATTGTTTGATATCATTATGACATGCACACCCCCAACCCCGTATCTTTACACCATATGTTAGTGTCACTTTAGAGTATTGTACATCTTGTTATGCTAACTCTTTGGTTGCAGGTCCTGGTTCAGGTATGGTTTAGTACACCTGTTATCATTTTGTTCTGCTGCTTATCACTCATACCAAACTTTTGTCTGACCCAGAGTTTTATGTCCCTTCTTATTACTCTAGGTGCTCTTAAATGGGCAGACTAGAGACAGGTCAGGTGATTAAGCATGAGTAGTTGCACCGGAGACAAGCAGGAGGCTTCTACGTATGATATATATATTCTCCCTATGTCGCTGCTGGTCACTACTTTGGGCATTAGTAGTGTACCTTTCTTATTTTTCTTTGGAGACAGTTTTTAAAAATTGTAATAATGATGATATGGAACACAAGATGTATTTTGGATTTTCCGCTGCTATGATGGTCTAGTTTTCAGCTTATGCACTATCTCACCTGCTTTATGTCAAAGTGATGTTATTATTATATTTTGTTCCATGTGCTGTGAGATATTCTACAGGTTCCTTGCTAGTTCAAATTCTTTTCTTTTCCTTTCTTTGACGACCATCCTGTGCTGGTTGGACATCGGCATAGCGCACTTACATTGGAATGTCGGCTGGTGCGGGGCGGGACGTCACACTTGGTATCAACCTAGAGAAAGACACCAGGGAGAGATAGTATACGTATATGAGAGCGCATATTTGTGATATTTTGGTTTTTAAAAGCTATGTATATATATACTATTAGTATATCTAAGGATGGAGTCACACTGCATTGGCACCACTGAAGAGATGGTTAATCGTTTTCTCCTTACAGATTGAACGATGAGCCGACATACGAGGGGTACTGGTAGAGGAGCTAATAATGGGAATGCTCCTGATATGAGGACGATGTTCACTAACTTCATGAGAGAGATGCGTAGGGATGTGCAAGGAGCAACTCCTAATGCTGCTAATGGGGGTGGTGCAACGGTGCAGACGCCTATGGCCGATTTTGCCAAGCTTTGCAAGGATTACACTAGTCTTGGTGGGAGGTCATTCCATGGAACGGAATCGGCTAAAAAAGTTCAGGATTGGCTCGATAGTTGTGAGCGTATCTTCGAGGATCTGGGAATCGAAGACGCAATGAAGAGAAAGCTAGCATCCCGTCAGCTGCAAGGACGGGCTATGAATTGGTGGAATGCTATTAAGGTAGCTATCCCTGAGGATCAAGTTGTTTGGGATCAGTTTAAGGCCCGATTCAGTGATAAGTTTATCCCATCTTCTCAGAAATTAGAATTGTTTAGGAAATTTCTGGAGCTTAAGCAGAATGGTAGGGTAGTCTCGCAGTACATTGTTGAGTTCGATACTTTATCGAAGTATGGATTATCCCTTATTGACACTCCCGGAGAAGAAGAATGAGAAGTTCATAATAGGCTTAGATCAGTACTTGGGAGAAAGGCTTATAAATCATATTGTGAGACTTTTGAATCGATTGTTGGGAAAGCACTGAGGTCAGAGAGCCTTTATCCTAAGCCCAAGACTGAAGTCGCTATTGCATCTGCAGAGGGGCCAAAGCCGCAAGCAAGCGGTGGAGGCAAGAATAATTCTCAGAATAAGAGGAACCATAACCAAGTTAAGGATGATCAGAAGAAGAGTAAGAAAGATGTTGAGTGCTTTAGCTATGGCAAGAAGGGCCATTATGCTAAAGAATGTCGAGCAAAGCCAGCGGACAGGAAGTGTTTTAACTGCGGCCAAGTGGGACATCACAAAGATAAATGTCCACAAGCCCCTAAAGAAAAGCAGATTGTGAAAGCATATGCTATCAATGATGTTCCTTCTTCGTCGAATGCCCCAACTGCGGCGGAGAAAGGAAAGAATGTCATCATTCAAGGTATGCTTTCTGTTTATGATGTTCTTGTTCGAGTATTGTTTGATACCGGAGCTTCCCGTTCCTTCATATCTAGTGACCTGGTAGATAAGTTGGGATTGGAACCCGAGATAGTCGATAGACCTTTAGCGGTGGCGAACCTGATTGGCGTTTCGACTATCCTTAGTATGATTTATCGTAATGTGGTCTACCGAGTCATGGATGTATGTTTGCTTGTGATTGCTTTGTTTTGGGCTTTACTTGGTTTGGCATTATCTTGGGAGTTGATTGGCTCCAAAGGTATGGGGTGGTGGTAGATTGCGAGGGCTTTTTTGTGACAATTAGAGCGGATGATGGGTGGAGGGTAGTGTTTGGTGGTCTACCTAGTGATGGGGTAATGACTAGTTTTCTAAATTCCCTCGACATCCCGCATGATGAGTTGTCAGATGTGCCCGTGGCTGGCCAGCATCCAGACGTCTTCGAGGAAGTGACCGGACTTCCACCACACTGAGAGATTAAGTTTCGTATTGATTCATTGAAAGATGCCAGACCTATAGTGATGCCACTTCGTTGTATGGCGCCAAGGGAGCAGAGAGAGCTCGGGGTGCAAGTAAGTGATCTTTTGAAGAAGGGATTTATCAGAAGAAGTTTTTCTGAGTGGGGAGCACCAGTTGTGTTTGCTACTAAGGCAGATGGTTCCCTTCAATTGTGTGCAGACTACCGCGAGTTGAATAAGGTGACAAGGAAGAATAAGTATCCTCTACCGTGGATAGATGATTTGTTTGATCAGTTGTGTGGCGCGAGAGTGTTCTCCCAGTTGGATCTCGCGATAGGTTTTCATCAGCTTAGGGTGGAAGCTAAGAGTATAGCTAAAATGGCCTTTCAGACGCCGTCTGGATTCTATGAGTGATTGGTCATGCCATTCGGGTTGACCAATGCACCAACATATTTTGTGGATCTTATGAATAGGGTATTCAGGGATCAATTGTATAAGTTTGTTCTTGTGTTCATGGACGATATACTTGTTTATTCGAGGACAGAGGAAGAACACAAGGAACATTTGAGAGTAGTGATGGAGGTGTTAAGAAAACACGAATTGAAAGCGGAGTTTTCTAAGTGTCACTTCTGGAGGAGATAAGTGTGATTCTTGGGCCATGTTGTTTCAGGGAATGGTATTGTCGTGGACCCTGCAAAGGTGGCTACTGTACAAGATTGGTCTACGCCCAAGAATGCAACAGACATAAGAAGTTTCATGGGATTAGCTGAGTATTATCGGAAGTTTATCCAAGAATTCTCCAAGATAGCGGCACCATTAACTCAGTTGACCAGGAAGAATCAAGCTTTTGTTCGGGACGAAAAGTGCGAGGTTGCATTTAAGAGTCTAAAGGAAAAGTTGACGTGTGCACCTGTATTAGTCATTCCTAAAAGGAATGAAGAGATGACAGTATATACAGATGCATGTGGTACCGAACTAGGTGCTGTATTGGTGCAAGGAGGTAGGGTTGTAGCTTATGCAAGCCGGCAACTGAAACCGCATGAGAAAAGATATCCTACCCATGATTTGGAATTGGCAGCGATCGTGTTCGCATTGAAGATGTGGAGACATTATCTCTTGGGAGAAAGATTCGAGTTGTGTACCGATCATAAATCGTTAAAGTACCTTTTCTCCCAGAAGGATCTAAATCTTCGTCGGTAGAGATGGTTAGAATTCTTGGCTTTCGATGATTTCGATATCGCGTATACACCATGAAAAGGCAATGCAGTAGCTGATGCACTGAGTAGGAGACATGCCAGTTTAGGGGCTATGTTTCTTGAGTGTAAGCAACTAGAGTATATCACAGGGTACGATTTCAGACCAAAGTGCGAATTAGATCCAGAAATGTTAGCAAGTTTGACGATCAGACCCACTTTGATTGAGCGGATTGGTTCCAGTCAGAGGGGTGATCCTAACCTACTAGAAATCATCTCTAAGTTAGAGATGGGAATCGACAAAGAGATGAACAAGTATGGGCTTGATCGAGATGAATGACTTAAAAAGAATGGTAGACTGGTTGTACCCAATGTCAATGGATTGAGAGATGAAGTGCTTAGAGAATGTCATCACGCAAAACTGACTATATACCCCGGTGGTAATAAAATGTATCGAGACATGAAGCAGACCTACTACTCGGAAGGGATGAAAAGAGACGTTGGGAAATTTATATCCAAGTGTATGAATTGCCAGTTAGTTAAAGATGAGCAAAAGATACCTAGTGAGTTATTGCAACCATTAGAAACCCCAGAATGGAAATGGGAACAAGTCTCAATGGATTTCATTGATGGGTTACCAAGGACTAGATTGGGCCATGATTGCATTTGGGTGATTGTGGACCGGTTGACTAAGAGTGCAAGATTTATACCCATCAAGTCGAACAGAACAGCAGCTAAGTTAGCAGAACTGTATATGAAGTGGGTAGTGAGATTTTATGGAGTACCCAAAGGCATTATGAGTGACTGAGATCCGTTGTTCACTAGTGGATTTTGGAAGAGAATACAAGAGGCATTAGGATCAGAATTACATCTCAGTACCGTGTACCAACCTCAAACCGACGATCAGACAGAGAGGGTGAATCGAGTATTATAAGTTCTCTTGAGAGCTTGCATGTTAGATTTTGGCGGATCATGGGATAACCATTTGCATCCAGTGGAGTTCGCATATAATAATAGTTGTCAATCCAGTATTGGTATGGCTCCATTTGAAGCTTTGTACGGAAGACCATGCAACTCACCGTCATATTGGTCAGAAACCGATGAGAAATTTGTGCTTGGGCCAGATGTGATAAGGGAAACCTTAGATAAGATCAAAGTTAGCCGACAACGAATGAAGGCTGCCCAAGATAGGCAGAAGAGTTATGTCGATAAGAGGAGAAGAGATTTAAAATTCTCCATTGGCGACTTGGTGTTTATCAAGATTTCTCCGTTAAAGAGCGTGATACGATTTGATAGGAGAGGCAAATTAACACCATGATTTGTTGGTCCATTCCCAGTTCTCGAACAAGTTGGAAATTTGGCATATAAAGTTGAGTTGCCGGACAAGATGGCCGGAGTTCATAACATATTTCATATTTCCCAGTTAATGAACTTTGTGCATGACCCCGATATGACTATTTCACCGGATCAATTAGATGATGTCGAAGTAGAACCCGAGGCGGTTGGGAACCGCAAGCCGATTCGTATTATCGAGCACGATACGAAGAAACTTCGAAGGAAAGCGGTGAATCTAGTCAAGGTTCAGTGGGGCGAGGATGAGAATGACTGTACTTGGGAGATAGAGGAGAGCATTAGAAAGACGTATCCAGAACTCTTTGCCTGGTAAGATTTTAAATTTCAATTTAGTCTTTCCGCATGCTAGGATAGGTTTGTTTTGTGTGTTTGATTGTTTATGAATGACTGATAGGCATGCGGAACACCTTTGTATGTTTTTGGTTAAGAAATTTTGGGGGCGAAATTTCTTAAGGGGAAAAGAGTGTAACAACCCGCATTCTACGCATCAGAGGATAGTAGAATATTTATTTCGTTATCATATGAAGTCGTATAGTCGTGTAACTTTGGGAAACGATTATTGGAGTCATTTCCCATGTTCACGATTTTTGCCGATTTTTAAATGACCGTTTTGCCCCCGAGCTGATCTTTTTTCGGCCATACCTTTTGATTGGTAAGGAGTTTTGACCTGAAACTACTTCCATTAGATCCGGATGATGGTTTACAAATCCGAAGAGTGGTCACATTAGCCAAACGGACTCACCGTTTGGGAGATATGGCTGAAACAAGGTTTAGAAGGTGAAAAACAGCTTAACCGAGCCTAATTAGGGTGGTTAGCAGCTTGGCCCATAACCCATTTCGGGATTAGGTTATGGGGAGGCTGATATCAGCTAGGAAATGATCTATTTTCATTTTCTCAGCCACCTAAAACATTTCTCTAACCCTAGCCATGGCCTCCACCTTCTAAAATCATCCCAAATCACCTTCTAATCACTAATTAAGATCTACATCAAATCAAGGCAAATCAAGGCAAATCAACACCAAAACAGAGTTGGAGCTACTGTGTTACATAGGAAGACGCCTCAAATCAGAGATAGTTTCAGATATAAGTTTTATTTGTGATTAAGGTGAGTGATTTGCATTGTTTTTCACTAATTACGGCTAATTAGGGGTGATTAGTGATAATTAGTGAAATTATGACTCAGAAAAATCTGGAAAATTTGTAAAATTCTTAAATATTATTTTAGGGCTCTGATAGAAATTTGGGAAAATTTGGATAAGTTTTGCTAATGGTATGCTTAAACATGCTTAAGGGGGATTAAGGGAAAAACATGGGTTTTTGGGTATGTTCAATCTATATTGACATATCGAGTTGTTATTTTGGTGTTTATAGTGATTCTCCATGTTGCTACGACTGTATGATATGCTTTGTGATTGATTAGAAAAGTTAGAATGGTCAAAAACACCGTTGTATGGCGTAAAACAGTTGCTAGAAAAGTTGCAGGAAAATGTGCAGGGTTTCGGATCGGATCAGATTATATGGCTCGGATCTGATAGGAGACTCAGGCAAGAAAGTACGAACCAGACCGAAAATTAGCACAAGTGGAAGAAAGGGTGATAAGAAAGGCCCGGATCGGATCAGATTACGAAGGAGGAATCAGATCGAATGAAGAAGCCACGACCTGGATGGAATGTCGGCTGAACCGAAGCTCGACTGATAGAGGCTGGACCCACGAGCCAATGGAGAAGCCTAACTGCTTGAGTGAAGGAGCCCGACCCAAACCGCCAGAAAAAGAAGCGTATGGGTCAACCAAAGGGGAGAAGCCCGACCCGAACTGATGGAGTCATCACGAACGGACCCGTATGGAACAGTCCGATCCGAACCAGAGGGGTGACTGCGAACCGAACCAAGAAGCTTGGACACGAGGCATGAGCTATGAACCAAATGAAGACCGATCCTGAGGAGACCAAAACCCGGGATGCAAAGGTAGTCCAAATAGGAAGTATAACTCAGGATCCAGTTGGGAACCAACGAGTTAACTTCATGAGTTGGACTCTGCTACGGTACGTATGCAAAGGGGTTATCGACGTCCATAACTTTGATTCACTACCAAGACGAATGTTAGGCTATGGATATGTGCGATGGGGTAGTTGTTACTCCATGGGGTAGAGTGATCGTAGCATGGTTATGAGCCAGTGCAGTGGAGTCGTCATGACTTCATGGGGTAGAGTGGACATAACAAGGACTAGTGGCTATGGATCAGTGCAGTGGAGCAATCATGACTCCATGGGGCAGAGTGATCATATCAAGGATTTGGGTGATCAAAGCGGCGGATATCGTACGCTTTATGCACTGAGTGAGAGATGTGAGGATGTTTTCTATGCTTGATTGTTTGATATCACTATGACATGCACACCCCCACCCCCATATCTTTACACCATATGTTAGTGTCACCTTAGAGTATTGTACATCTTGTTGCGCTAACTCTTTGGTTGCAGCTCCAAGTTCGGGTATGGTTTAGTATATCTGTTATTGTTCTGTTTTCCTACTTATCGCTCATACCAGACTTTTGTCTGACCCAGAGTTTTATGTCTCTTCTTATTACTCTGGGTGCTCATAAACGGGCAGACTAGAGACAGGTCAGGTGATTATGCACGAGTAGCTGTACCGGAAACAAGCAGGAGGTTTCTACGTATGATATATATATATATATATTCTCCTTGTGTCGCTACTGGTCACTACTTTGGGCGTTAGTAGTGTACCTTTCTTATTTTACTTTGGAGACAGTTTCTAAAAGTTGTAATAATGATGATGTGGAACATAAGCTGTATTTTGGATTTTCCGCTGCTATGATGGTTTAGTTTTCAGCTTATGCACTGTCTCACCTGCTTTATGTCAAAGTTATGTTATTTTTATATTTTGTTCCATGCACTATGAGATATACTACAGGTTTCTTGCTAGTACAAATTCCTTTCTTTTCCTTTCTTTGACGACCGTCCCGTGCTGCTTGGACATCGGCACAACGCACTTTCATTGGAATGTCGGCTGGTGCGGGGCAGGACGTCACACGTTACGCAGTACTCCTGATGGATTAAAAGGTGTTTGTACTCCTTTAATTCCAAAATTATGGAATCTTTCAATCACTTTATCTACATAGTGTGACTGAGATAATTCAATTCCATTAGGAGTTCAGTTCCCAAAATAACGTCTACAACTCCTTAGTCTTTCATATCGAAATTGTTGATTAACATTTTCTTTACAGTCTCTATAATTTTAATGATAGGACTAATGATCAGCATATCGTCTACATATAAACAAACCATCGTGTATGATTATCCAACTTGTTTATAGTAAACACAATTATCACATTTATTTATACGAAAACCATTTTTCACCATGACACTATCAAATTTTGTGTGCCATTGTTTTGGTGCTTGTTTCAGTCCATATAATGATTTTATTAATTAACAGACTTTGTTTTCATTTCCTTTGGAAATAAAACCTTCAGGTTGCTCCATGTAGATCTCCTCATCGAGATCTCCATTTAAGGATGTTGTTTTTACAACCATTTGATGAATTTCTAAACTATAGATGGATGCAATAGTTATCAACATCCTTATAAAGGTTATTCGTGTTACTGGTGAATATGTATCAAAGAAGTCTACACCTTCTTTTTTACGATATCCTTTGGCTACTAATCTGGCTTTATACTTGTCGATAGAGCCATCTTCTTTCATTTTCTTCTTGAAAATCCATTTTCATCCAATTGTTTTTATTTCAGGTGGAATAACAACAATTTCCAAAGTTTTACTACTTAGAATTGAATCAGTCTCACTTTATATTGCTTATTTCCAACATGAAGATTCAGAAGATGTCATTACTTCCTTGTACGTTTAAGATTCATGTTCTAACATGTATGTTTGGAATTTCGAACCAAAGTATTGGAAGTTATAGCCCATACACTTCTTTTGGGTTCAATTTCCTCATTCTCATAAGGAGTTACATCTTCATGTGAATTACTTGATTTTTCTTTTGTTCTTTTAAGGACAATATTTCTTTCATTCCTTTTGTGTGGAAACACTTCTTCAAAGAATGAGGCATCTCTTAATTCGGTGATTTTATTTACATTGATATCAGCTACATCAGACTTGAATACCAGAAATTTGCAGGCACTACTATTTTGGGCTGGCCCTTGATAGTAACAATCTACAGTTTTTGGTCCAAGTTTGACTTTCTTAAGAGGCGAAACTGGAACCTTTGCCAAGCACCCCTACATTTTGAGTTATTTAAGGCTTGGTTTATGTCCTTTCCATAACTAATATGGAATTGCTCCTATTTTATTGTGAGGAACCTTGTATAAAATGTGATTAGACATGTTTAAGGCCCCCCACAAGTTCGTCGGTAAGTCAAAGGTCAATAACGTCGCATTAAACATAACTTTTAATGTTCTATTCTTTCTCTCGATAACACCTTTTTGTTATGGTGAATATGGGGTTATTGTTGGATAAATTGTCACATTTTCGGCATAGAATTATTCAAAGGTGATTCATATTTCGCATCTCGATCAGATCTCAATATCTTGATCTTTTTATTTAAATGATTTTCTACCTCAGCCTTGTACTTTATAAATGATGTAATTGCTTCATCATTACTATTCAAAAGATATATATAGCAATATCGCTTATAATCATCAATAAATATAATAAAGTACTTTTTTTCTACCTCTTGTAGGTAATGATTTAAAATCACATAAATCTCTATGAACCAAACCTAGTGGTTCAGTACTTCTATGAATATTATGAAACGGTTTCTTAACCATTTTGGCTTCTACACATGTCTCACATTTGTAGTTTTTATCCTCTTGCAATTTAGGAATTAATCCCACGTTTGCCAGTTTTTTCATTTTTGGAAATTTTTGTGTCCTAATCAATCATGCCATAGTAAAATTTCATGCACAAGTAAATAAGAAACTTCAATTTTATTAATAGCAAAATGAGAATGCACAGGTTTATTGCCGACTATGGCTACATTTGCCTTAAGTAGGCCATCACATAAATATCCATTTCCTATATACATTCTAGCTTTGGACAGAACCATCTTGTTTGACTCGAAGACCATTTTGAATCCTTTCTTTGATAACACTGCACCGGAGATGAGATTCTTGCCGATGTCTGGAACGTGGAGCACGTCATTTATCTTGGCAGTTTTTCCAGAAGTAAACTTGAGGATTACTATGCCACTGCCTTCAATCATGGAAACTGCAGAATTACCCATGTAGAATTTTTGTTCTTGATCGAATTTTTGGTATGTAGAAAACATGGATATGTAAGAGCAAACATGGAAAGTAGCGCCTGTGTCCACCCACCATTGTTTAGGATTCTGAACCAAATTGCATTCAGATATAACTGCTGAAAAATTGGATTCGTCCACTTCCATATTGTCCAATATATTTGGCTCTGAGTTGCTTCTCTTCTTGTGCCTGCAATCTCTAGCAGCGTGTTCTACTTATCCACAAACCCAACATCACCATTAAACTTTTTGGTTTGTTTCTTGTCTTTGAATTTGTTTTCAAGCGCTTTTCTTTTCTATGGGAATTTCTTCTTATTTTTGTTGAAATGCCTTTTTTTATTGACTCTTCTGCAATAAATGCCTCTTCGCTTTGTTTAATCACTCCACGGTTATCTGCCCCAGTTTTCAGTCGGACAATAAGATCTTCTAAGGAAAACTCTTTTTTCTTATGTTTTAAATAGTTGCAGTAGTCTTTCCAAGATGGTGGTAATTTTCTTGTTATTATTTCAATAAAGAACAATTCTCCAACTTGACGTCCTTCTGCTTCAAGTTCACAAATAATGAGTTGGATCCTGTACTTGACTAGTTACGGATTTGGAATCCACCATTTTGTAATCCATAAACTTGTTTACGATGAACTTCTTCAAATTTCTAGTTTATTTGTAGAGAATGGAAAGATTATAAAATAATGTATGTAAATATATAAATAAATTAGAAGTCTAACTGGATAATGTCTGAGGCTTATCGTAACAATTTCCTTAAGAATTTTATTTTAAAATTCTCCTAGGATACAATAGACGTATTCTGTACAGGATTGTAATGAGTATGTCACTGTGATTTATTTATTAGAGTAGCAATGAGAGCATAGAAGAAAGAAGGAAGATTCAGATTGGAATGAATGAGGAAAGTGATCAGGTTTCCTCATTATTTATAATTGGTATGTATCTCTTCCGAATGGTCACGTCTGCACCTCTTTGTGCAATCGCATCCGCTCTGATACTTCGCACCTACCCACGCACTATTGTTTAACAAAAGACGTTCCCGCTTAGCTCACTTGAAGCCATAGAACGCACTTGCTCGTGTCAAATGGGCGAACCTGCTTCTGTCCGCCAACGGATGCACCCATTCACTAAAAACATGTGCCCGCTTTGGAAGTCGCACATCCTTAGCCAAGAAACCGCATCCGCTTTGAACAGATCTTCTCCCGTTTGTTACTGTTTAAAAATCTGGCCCAGGTTTAAATAAAAATAAGGTCATTATAAGACCCGAACTCGACTCGGCCCGGTTCGGTTCAGTCAGAAGGACAATGGCGCGCGTGTATGGTGGTGAAGCATGACTTCCCTCCTCACAACAAAGCAAACATTTGGGTGCCCCAGCGACCTAACCTCCTCATGAGGAAACTACTTATATCCATTGACATATATTTTTTCGGCGATGTGGGACTTTGTACATTTCATTTACTTTACAATAGGAATTCCAATAGAGTTGGATCGCCTTGAGTAGGTGGGGGTTGAGAAGGTTCGACGGGTTGCGATTGTTGTGTATCATACCTTCTTTTAGTTCTTCGCTCGGAAAGTCTTGTGCATGCTAATCGATTTCTATAAAGGAGTGCGTCAATAAGTTTCCTGAAATTAAGACATTGTGGTTGGAGTTCTTACTTGGGTATTCTACTATGTTTGATATCCTCCAACCCTCTTCCTACTGTCTCTAGTACATCGACATACAAATTTCAAAAATATAAACATAATTCAAGTGAGTGAATAATTTAAGCCAATAAACTAAAAAATCATGCTAATGTGAAGATTTACCGCATCTCGCTCAAGCGGCGCACGAGCGGTGCATGGTCGTTCGTGAGAACTCCGATCTGCAACAATGAATCTTCAAGTAATCGACCAATACCAGGTCATGTAACTTGAAACCAGAATGTTAGGAATATGTTGGTGTACGATACGGTTATGTCTGTCGCTGCGCTGAATGATAGAAAACTTCAAATCTTGCTTTGGTTCGCATGGATGAGTTATATATTGATGAAGACCAAATTGTCGCATCACTCAATCAAAAGTATACATCTCTACATCTCGCATGCATATGATAGGTATCTTACAAAGCCAACTATGTAGCTCATTTAAACATATTTATGGAAGATCGACTAGCACATCCTATATGTACGGATTCCATATAACTACTTCATCTGTTAACATCTCTGTTAGCCTGCCGTTTGGCAAGGTCGTCTCAATTCGATTCCATCATTGATGCTATTCAAGACTTGAGTATAAAAAGGCATTGGCTGACAATCACTTGATTGAAGTAAAAGAGAGTTGGAAAAACTTGGCTTATACATGCATGAAGCCCTGGGTCGGATCCTTGCCTTGGATCGAATCCTTGCCTCGGGTCGAGGAAGCTGCTTAGCTCAAATCTCAGCAATAGCTCCGGGTCAGAGCTTGGGGTCGGATTGGTTCAAGGCAACCATGTCTCTCCTTCGGTAGCAAAGAATTCAGTTCAGATAGGGACAATAACACCGGTTCTGGTCAGATTAACCCATATCCGACCCGCCTGAACAAATGAATATGGCATGATTCTCTGGTATATGTCTATGGGTCGGATCTAAACTTCCTACCTGACCTGCGTAGACCAATTTGTTGCACATCAAAGTGTTGATATATTCCTTAGCCTATGAACACGGATCGACCTCCACTTGGTAACCCATGATCTGAAGCCACGTCCTCCATGTTTTCCACTAAATCACCGAGACCTACTGGATGGATGACACACGACATCCGACCCTCACCTCTTCCCGGTCTATAAATACAACATTTTTTGGTAAATCAAGGGACTTTTGGCCCTATGTAAGATCCATATATTTCGACCATAGCTGCCAGCAACTGATAACCACCCGTTTATCCAATCAAACCAGTGAATTCAGAGAGAATTATTCATTGTAAATTGAGTGTACGAGGATTATATTCATTGTAATTATAATTTCTGAATGAATTGAGAAACTATGAAGTGGATGTAGACTCATTAACGCCAAACCATTATAAATCTCGTGTATCTGATTGCTTTCAAAGTTTTTGGCTTATAATTTTTCATTTTTATCCACAAATCTCTGTCAATGGGGTGTTAGTGCCATTTTTTGGTCTAACAATATCGAGATGGTCATAATAGTAAGTGACCACCTGCTTTCGAGACTCAATCCAACTCTTTAAACCAAACCATCTATATAAATAGTTATACATATTTTCAATACAAAAAAAATACTTATATGTAACTGAGTGAAACGGGTGTGTAGCGTGCTGCTACACAGCCGATTAGTCATATACACACACATACACACAGATACATATATATATATATATATATATATATAAGATGAATAGTTTGGTTGACAGGCTCAACCAGTAGCATAGAAGTGTAGGACATATCAAGTCCTTAAAGTTTGCCAAAATACATAGGTAGCATAATGCAGTCTACAACATAATAGAACTTACAACCCAAGCGATATATCACAGATGAAAAAAAACAAGAAAAGCAGAGAGCAGACCATCAAGATGGGAAGGTTGAGATACTTCTTTGGGTTCTAGGAGATAGCGGCGCCAGAAAAGAGAGCCTGAAATATGTAAATGTAGTTGGAAATTAACTACCTTGCTCGAATGTCTTGTCGATCTTCATGGATGAAGTTAGTTTGGACGACCAATAGGAAGATGTGTCAATGCCCAAAGTTATAAAATTAATCAAAAATTTGATTACATAGGAATTACATATTACATATGAGTGTATGACAATTATACCTATTCGTAAATATCTGTAAAAGCGATAGACAAATAGCTATCGATTTGGAATTCATGAGTGCAACATTTATGAACTCATTATGTAATGTTGCTAATATAGCACTACCCAAGAATATCTTGCACACTCATCCAAATATCTCAAAAACAATTAAAAAAAAAGGTTTAGTCATCCTTTAGAATGATCAGGAAATAGATGATAAATATCAAATGTAGAATAACAGCTCTCGCATGATATTCAATTTATATATCTGAAGCATTCGATGATGGCTCATTCGCAAACATATCGCTAAGCCAAGTCAATTTAATTGTTGCACCTCTTATCTCACTTTGAAGTGGAACTGTAATGACCCGCATCTTCAGGGGTATTATAATTAATTTATTGAATTATATAAATAGTGATTTAGAGAATATAATGGTCGTTGAATTAAATAAGCGTGAATATTTAATTAAAATAATAAATTAAATAATATATTTAATTCTGAAATAATCGTGATTGGTTGAAATGGTGATATGGTGTGAACTGGATCATCTGTGATATTTAATTCAGTTTAGAATTGAATTAGAATAACGAATATGTTTGGGGAAGATGGATGGGGAGCGGGTACGCTGGTTCATAGGCCAAGAAGTGGAAATGGTAAGACCCAATAGGATTTAAGTAAATATAATTCAAGTAATGGTTTAATTTTATAACGTATTTAACTTGTATAAGAAATATCTCGATCATCCGTTATCAGAATTTCGAACCGTAAGTTGCATTGGGATCGTATGGACAGTGGCTACGCCATGAACTAATTGGGAGTGGATTGAAGCTCGTATGAATTTATGGAGAAATAAACTGTTTGATTTAGATCAAACAAACAGTTTATCGTTCTTTAATGATGAACTTCCAATGTGAGTAAATCTCACTAACTCTGAACAGTTTATATTTCATGTTGTATTCTCAGAACTGTTAAATATTGGTTGATTGACTGTGTGTTGACTGTTTAATTGAACTGCTAGTCAGTTAGTTGAATTTCTATATTGATTCTGTTTAACAAAATATATCGTATGGAACTGAAAGTGATGTTGATTTTATTGTGTAACATCTGTGGATGCAGGGAAACATGTTGGAGGAATCCGGCTGGATTCCTCAACATTTATTTTACTGTTTTTCATATATTGTGATATATGATGTGATATATAATATGTTGTCAATTATATGTGTTTGGAAGATATTGATCATCGTGATTTGATATGTTGAATACCATAACATACCGGAATGTTGATAAGGGAATTTTCAAAGTGATATTGAAAATAAAATATTTATAAATTGGAATATTTATAAATAGGAGATATTTAGAAAGGGAATAATTATAAAATTAAAGAATTTTATAAAATGATTTTTTTACTTAGCAAGTAAATAGAAGTATAAAGAAAGATATTTATGTAGAAAGTAAATAAATAGAATAAAGGAATATTTATTTGATAAATAAATAGAATAAAGGAATATTTATTTGATAAATAAATAGAATAAAGGAATATTTATTGGGAAAATAAATAGGATTATAAAAGGAAATTTACAAGATAGAAAAGAGTTAGTCGATTAAAGTTATCAAATAGAGTCATCAAAAAGGAGTCAATTGAACATAGTTATTCAAAAGAAGTTAATCGAACAAAGTTAAAAGAAATAGAGGTAAACAAGATTAGAAACTGACTAGAGATTAGTTAAGTCGAATAGTTTTCTGAGTATCGATCTGATGTTGGTTTCGGCCTTTGGGGTTTATAATTAGAGAATTGTTCTCCTACTAGTTTACAGTCAGGGACTGATAGTTGTGATAAGAATAGTGATACGAAATTAAGCCATGGAAATGTTTTCCAGTGTTAATAACGTATATTTTCTAAACATAGAAAATAAGGAAATATGAATATATATATATATATGATTGATGATTGATTGATAGAATTTCCATCTGGAAATAATATCGTTGTTTGCACACGTTTTTTTCTTTGATAGTTTGCTCACCGACTATCAAAGTTTTTGGCCATTTTAACGTTGTTAATATGGAGAGACCGGTTGGATTATTATCCAAAGAACCACTCTGTATTGGCATAAGCGTTGCGAATCATATATGCCAAAGATAATTGAAGACGGAGTAAAGTGCAAGGGCTATTGTATAAGTCTTAGATAACAGTGCCTAAGATGGATGTACTGAATAGTGCCTTCGGTTCATCCTATTCCTGTATGACTTGTATGGATGAATGTCTGACAGAGTATTTCCAGAAAGGTCACATACATTGATTTCTTCAACCGTACCAAGAGTGGAAGCGGAGAAGGAAACTTCTTTAGCTAACACGTAATGTACTGTTGTAGACGTCAATTAGTGATTTTCGATGGATCTGACAATGTGGCATTCGAAGTGAATCTGATGTGATGATAAGGCGTAACCTCAAGCCTCATCAATCGGTAAATGACAGAAATCGGGCAGGTAGCATGGCTATGTAGGTCGCACCTATTAGGGTGTATAATCACCTGATCTAGAGTTTCATTTATTTCTGAAAAATCTATTGTTGATGCTGTCCCATTCGGGAAACGGTTGCTGATCTCAATCGTTGGTGATATACATTCGATACACTCAAGCGAAATGAGTGGTCGGTCATGTGTGGCCAGGTCGCAAGATGTTCTTGTTGAACCCAGTGTATTCCTTTCTAGAATTACACTAGCAAAAGGTGGTTCCATACCTTGTCATAGTTGGAAATCCATTACCCAATACGTGCTTGCGGATTTGATTGTATACTATATATGTAGAACGCGAGATGGAAGCGTTTCTGCTAGATGATTATTATATTGTGGTTGATAGACATTATTATAATATCAAAAGGTTTTTGATATAAAGATATTTTGGATTCTCATAAGGGAAAAACCCGTTCCATTATACGGCGTGGTCTTATGAGATATCGTTTACTTGTTCAAACCATTTAAAATTGTTTTACTCATACCAGTCCCATGACTGACCCGAAGTTTATTTTGTTTTGTTTTCCCTAAACTCTTGGGTGCCCTGTTTTGTACGGGCAGTCAAGTAGTCAGGAATTTACAGATACTTTAAGAGCTGGAGCAGGAGGCTTCAGGATCATATAGCTATTATTTATTTCCGTTGTGTTGTAAGTGTTGTACTTTGATAATGATGTATATTCAAGTATAGATTTATATTTCAAAGTTATGTTACATATATTATATGTTATTCGTTCCGCTGTGAGATTCGTGTTACTCTGATGTTGTATTCTTCTTCTTCTTCTATTCTAAGTTTCTATCTTATCTTTCCTCACCCTCTAATTTCTTTCATTAATTACAGGGATTTTTCGATGTTTGGTTAGTCGTCATCATGTTAATGTCGATAACTAAAGTCCCAAAAATCCGGGTCATTACAGTTGGTATCAGAGCTTAAGGTTAAGTTTTACCTTGACTCTGTGGCATGACTCGGTAGAGATGGGGTTAGCAATACCCTAGATTGAGTTGAGTGTATATATACGAGTGAACGTATTTGTTATCTGATATAAAAAAATGGTTTTATATTGTGGAGATTTATTGGTTGAGTTGTTTATAAGTTCTGGTCGATCAGTTTGATCAACTGTATCGGTAGGAGTCGGTAAACACTTGAATACGATGAACCGTCATGGTATGTTTTGGAAAGAGGGTAAATGAAATAATTTTACCCAAATTATATTTTTGATATAAAGGACTTATATTGAAATGATTATAATATATTGGATATATTGGTTGTTATTATAATCAAGTAAGATTATAAAAGTAAAATGGTTATATATATAACCAAGTAGAATTCGTATAAGTGTTACGAAGCGAATTAAATCTGAAATTTAAACCAGAAATTGAATTAAAATTCTGGAAAATTGGATAAGTGTTTGTAAATGGATTTGGATTAAATATAAGGTAAATTTAAGATCTTGGGAGATTTTAAATTGTTTTACAAGCAGTGTGAAGTATATTTTGAAATGAATTTCAAAGTGGAAATGTTTAGAGATGGTTTTATAGTATTGAACTCACTTCGATCGCTGGAAAATAGATTCTGATGATGACAGTTGCATCATCAGTATTCATTTTCGAGTTGAAAGTGACGGATTACTACCGAAAAGATTTTGCTTTTGAATTGTTTTGAGAGAAATAAGTTGTTTGAAATCCAAAGAGGAATATTTGGTTTTAGAAAAGCAAAGTTGTTTAAAAATCCTAGGATTTGACCATTTGAATTAAAAACAAATTTAAATAGAAATTTGTGAAACCAAGCTGGAATTGAATTGAAACCAATTAACTGGAAATTGAATAGGATACGATATATCAAGTAGAATCAGATTTTGAATCGTGAGATAGAATCTGAAATGGTAGTGGATTGATGAGTTAAGAATTTAAAAATAAAAAATGGAACTTTGATTTGAAACTAAATTCGACTTAGGTATAAGCGAATGGTTGGAATTGTGGATAAAAACAGATTGGAATTTGATAGGGATGACTCTTGTGTCCGCTGAATTGATAACAGGTGGAAAATGATATAATGATATGCCGACAAAAAGGTACAAGTTTATATTTCTATTGGGTATAAGATTTATGAGCCGATTTGGCAAGCCGCTTGGCTGTTTGATTTTCTTTTGGGTTGGAGAAGGCCTAGAGAGGCGAGTTGTGGTTTGATATATTGACCAGTACAAAGGGGGTGCTGGCAAAAAATTTCGAAAAGTTAAGGTGTTAGAAAATTTTCAGGATTTTTGAAAATATTCGTTAGCAGAATTAAATTAATATTTAATTGAAATTAAATTGGTTCAGTTAAAACTGAAGATAAGAAGTGAACGAATAAGTTCTAACCAGTCGATAAGGTTTGTTTTCTACCTTAGCAATTTCGAGGACGAAATTATTTTAAGTGGGGAAGAATGTAATGACCCGCATCTTAAGGGGTATTATAATAATTTATTGAATTATATAAATAGTGATTTAGAGAATATAATGGTCGTTGAATTAAATAAGAGTGAATATTTAATTAAAATAATAAATTAAATAATATATTTAATTCTGAAATAATCAGAATTGGTTGAAATGGCGATATGGTGTGAACTGGATCATCTGTGATATTTAATTCAGTTTAGAATTGAATTAGAATAACGAATATATTATTGAACGAAGTTTGAACGTATAATTATATTATAATTAAAATCGAGCTTGAAATGGCACTGCAGTTCGTAATTTGGTAATTTGAACTTCAACTGAATGTACAGGATTCGTTTTAAGCCGGATTTCTGTGAAACAAGAAACGTTAGGAGCTGGTGGAGTATATCTTTCTAGTGGAAGAGAAAAATCGGGATTTCGTCGTGTAGATTTTGATTTACGTCCAAATCAAATTTTAGAAAAGTCGCTGTGGAATTCCTTTATAATTTATAAAGGAATTATTTATATTTTTAAAAGGAATTTCAATATAAATCGAATATCGGGTTGACCCAGAAGTGAATATCGAGTTAGAAATTCATGTAGGAATATTCTAGAGCTGTATGGTATTCCACGGTGAATATATACGATAATATTTATTTATAAATATTTAAGTTAATTATATTTAAATATATTTATATATTTAAATGGGTTATTTAGGACTTTAAAAATAGCCAGTTTTGCAAACGAAGTCGGAATTCGACAAAACTAATTTTGTTGGATCCGCAATGTCAAATAGTTGTTAGATTTCCAGTTTCGTGATTTTTAGAGTCACTGTGTGGTCGTACGGATTTTAGAGTGAAAATTAGTCAGTATTTCGACGGTTAAAAATACGTTGTACGAGCATACGAAGTCGGAATTCGACGAAACCAGTTTCGTTGGGTCCGTAATGTCAAACTCTAGCAGCATGTCAGTTTTCATGATTTTTGGATATCACATATGGACGCATGGATTTTTAAGGACGCAAGACGAGTGGAAAATCATTGATATAAAATAGAAAAATCAAAACAAAAATATCCCAATCTTTTTATGATCCACAACAGGCCACGCAGGAACCATTTCGCAACCACAAACCCTACCCACCCTCAGTTATAAAACGCAGAGCCATTCATTCCTCCAGAACGAAGAACACACAGTAAGAATGGGAAGAAGAAAACCAAAATAAAATCAAAACTAAATCCTAAAATCATAATATATATATATATATATTTTTGGATTCCTGGAGTGCTCATCTTCATGCCCGTACCCAGTATTTGGGGTTCGAAGTGTTTTCCGCAATCTTGTTTTTGGGAAGCGCCTCCTAGGGTTCAAGAAATCGAGAGGTTTAATCATTTATTTGTGAAATGAGTGTTATATTTGGGGTTATGAGGTTGTTTAGCACCTCTGTGAGGATTTTTGGGAAGTTCGGTGGTGTTTGTTGTCAATGGGGTACTATAGTGGTGCGTGACGTACTAAAGTCGCGTCCGAGATGATAGGCTCGAGGTTGACGAAAGTGGGATGGAGGAGAAGCTCATTCGAAGAGAGGAATATTAGTAAATTTAGTTGATTTTAATAGTAAAAGTAGGAGGAGATAAATGGATCGAAAACTTGGGAAATGGCTGTGTTTGAGTTTTACTGGAGTTCGGCGGTTTGGGGAAGATGGATGGGGAGAGGGTACGCTGGTTCATGGGCCAAGAAGTGGAAATGGTAAGACCCAACAGGATTTAAGTTAATATAATTCAAGTAATGGTTTAATTTTATAACGTATTTAACTTGTATAAGTAATATCTCGATCATCCGTTATCAGAATTTCGAACCGTAAGTTGCGTTGGGATCGTATGGACGGTGGCTACGCCATGGAACCGATTAGGAGTGGATTGGAGCTCGTATGAATTTGTGGCGAAATAAACTGTTTGATTTAGATCAAACAAACAATTTATCGTTCTTTAACGATGAACTGCCAATGTGAGTAAATCTCACTAACTCTGAACAGTTTATATTTCATGTTGAATTCTTAGAACTGTTAAATATTGGCTGATTGACTGTGTGTTGACTGTTTGATTGAACTGCTAGTCAGTTAGTTGAATTTTTATATTGATTCTGTTTAACAGAATATATCATATGGAACTGAAAGTGATGTTGATTTTATTGTGTAACATCTGTGGATGCAGGGAAACATGTTGGAGGAATCCGACTGGATTCCTCAGCATTTATTTTACTGTTTTACATATATTGTGATATATGATGTGATATATAATCTGTTGTCAATTATATGTGTTTGGACGATATTGATCATCGTGATTTGATATGTTGAATACCATAACATACCGGAATGTTGATAAGGGAATTTTCAAAGTGATATTGAAAATAAAATATTTATAAATTGGAATATTTATAAATAGGAGATATTTAGAAAGGGAATAATTATAAAATCAAAGAATTTTATAAAACGATTTTTTTACTTAGCAAGTAAATAGAAGTATAAAGAAAGATATTTACGTAGAAAGTAAATAAATAGAATAAAGGAATATTTATTTGATGAATAAATATAATAAAGGAATATTTATTTGATAAATAAATAGAATAAAGGAATATTTATTTGATAAATAAATAGAATAAAGGAATATTTATTGGGAAAATAAATAGGATTATAAAAGGAAATTTACATGATAGAAAAGAGTTAGTCGATTAGAGTTATCAAATAGAGTCATCAAAAAAGAGTCAATTGAACATAGTTATTCAAAAGAAGTTAATCGAACATAGTTTAAAGAAATAGAGTTAAACAAGATTAGAAACTGACTAGAGATTAGTTAAGTCGAATAGTTTTCTGAGTATCGATCTGATGTTGGTTTCGGCCTTCGGGGTTTATACTTAGAGAATTGTTCTCCTACTAGCTAACAGTCAAGGACTGATAGTTGTGAAAAGAATAGTGATACGAAATTAAGCCATGGAAATGTTTTCCAATGTTAATAACGTATATTTTCTAAACATAGAAAATAAGGAAATATGAATATATATATATATATATATAGATATATATATATATGATTGATGATTGATTGATAGAATTTCCATCTGGAAATAATATCGTTGTTTGCACACGTGTTTTTCTTTGATAATTAACTCACCGACTATCGAAGTTTTTGGCCATTTTAAAGTTGTTAATATGGAGAGACCGGTTGGATTATTATCCAAAGAACCACTTTGTATTGGCATAAGCGTTGCGAATCATATATGCCAAAGATAATTGAAGACGGAGTAAAGTGCAAGGGCAATTGTATAAGTCTTAGATAATAGTGCCTAAGATGGATGTACTGAATAGTGCCTTCGGTTCATCCTGTTCCTGGATGACTTGTATGGATGAATGTCTGACAGAGTATTTCCAGAAAGTTCACGTACATTGATTTCTTCAACCGTACCAAGAGTGGAAGCGGAGAAGGAAACTTCTTTAGCTAACACGTAATGTACTGTTGTAGACGTCAATTAGTGATTTTCGATGGAACTGAAAATGCGGCATTCGAAGTGAATCTGATGTGATGATAAGGCGTAACCTCAAGCCTCATCAATCAGTAAATGACAGAAATCGGGCAGGTAGCATGGCTATGTAGGTCGCACCTATTAGGGTGTATAATCACCTGATCTAGAGTTTCATTTATTTCTAAAAATCTATTGTTGATGCTGTCCCATTCGGGAAACGGTTGCTGAACCCAACCGTTGGTGATGTACATTCGATACACTCAAGCGAAATGAGTGGTCGGTCACGTGTGGCCAGGTCGCAAGATGTTCTTGTTGAACCCAGTGTATTCCTTTCTAGAGGTACACTAGCGAAAGGTGGTTCCATACCTTGTCATAGTTGGAAATCCATTACCCAATACGTGCTTGCGGTTTTGATTGTATAATATATATGTAGAACGTGAGATGGAAGCGTTTCTGCTAGATGATTATTATATTGTGGTTGATAGACATTATTATAATATCAAAAGGTTTTTGATATAAAGATATTTTGGATTCTCATAAGGGAAAAACCCGTTCCGTTATACGGCGTGGTCTTATGAGATATCGTTTACTTGTTCAAACCGTTTAAAATTGTTTTACTCATACCAGTCCCATGACTGACCCGGAGTTTATTTTGTTTTGTTTTTACTAAACTCTTGGGTGCACAGTTTTGTACGGGCAGTCAAGTAGTCAGGAATTTACAGATACTTGAAGAGCTGGAGCAGGAGGCTTCAGGATCATATAGCTATTGTTTATTTCCGCTGTGTTGTAAGTGCTGTACTTCGATAATGATGTATATTCAAGTACAGATTTATATTTCAAAGTTATGTTACATATATTATATGTTATTCGTTGCGATGTGAGAATCGTGTTACTCTGATGTTGTGTTCTTCTTCTTCTTCTATTCTAAGTTTCTATCTTATCTTTCATCACCCTCTAATTTCTTTCATTAGTTACCGGGATTTTTCGATGTTTGGTTAGTCGTCATCATGTTTATGTCGATAACTAAAGTCCCAAAAATCCGGGTCATTACAGGAACCAAACCTAAACACTCTTGGATAATATCTTCGTAATTACTTAGTTGTCTAATAGTAACAGGATTTCCTTCTATGTAACATCTAGAAGACAACTAATATCTGCAAATGTGATGGTAATTTCACCGATAGAAAAATGGAAGGTCGAAGTCTCTAGTTTTCATCTACGTACCAATAAAGTAACCAACATATGATCAATTTTGAAAAAGCCCAATCTAGATATTTCCATGAATCCAGCTTTTTGTAATGCAATGAACCCTTGGAGTATTAGACATGATGACTTTTAATTTTGGTTGAATGATCATGACATTCAGCTAGCTCATCGCTCTACATATTCAAAAATGAACAACAAAAGTAAAAAAAAAAAAATCAAATATCATTGCTTCGATGCTCACTTTGAAATGTAAGCAAAGATGATTGAAAAAAAAATGCCTTCATCACTCACTTTGAAGATACAAAACACATGCACTCATGTGACTGATGTCAACTCTATAAGGAATGAAGATTTTAATGAAGACTGAACAACCAAAATTCCATTATACAAACTAAATTTTATTGAAGATTTTACCTCTTATTTGAGAAGATAATGGTGATCCTTCCATTTTCTAGCAAATTTGAAGAAATAATTGTAATTGATGTCAGATCGCGAATTTAGAAATTTTGGGATTTTAGGGATTATGAGTTGAAAGTTGAAATACAGTAAAATGAGAAGAAAGAGATGGCTGGCTGTGTATTTACACAACATGGGGCACATTTCCCAACTGCACCTTATCAAATTTGCATTGGTGCACCTACAGAATGTGCCTTGTTGAGAATTAAGCATTTACACAGCCATGTTGAGAATTAAGCTCAAGATACTTACCAAATACAATATAATTCAATATATACTAGCCATAACAATGCACGATACTACATTTAGTAGAAAACATCCGAACAAAATATCAATACAAAACCAAATGACACATTACATTGACACAAGAAGCTAATGTAAATCAAGTACAAATTATTTTAATGGACAAGTTGATCTTTTATGCCATTTTTGACCACATTTGCTACAAGTATTTTGTTTACTTGATCCATTTTATCCATCATTCCTTTGATTCTTGTCGAATGTGGACGTCCCATCTTTCTATTTGTAGGTGGTGACAATATGGTCGGATCATGATATGCATTCCAATATCTACTATCTAGAATAGGATGACAACATGATGCGTAACTTGCTTTATATTTTTCGACTAAAAACCATATTGAATAGTAATTGTAATACGATCTTTTTGCTCCTCCATGGTTCGAGCACAAAGCGGTCATCACATGCAAACATGATAACTTTTGTAATAAAGGAATGTTGCAAGTGCAACTACATATATTGTCTTGTAGTGCCATTGTAAATGCTCTTCCAAATTGATCGTTCACTCGCCATTCGGCTTGATTGAATCTAACAATTCCACAATATCTTGCTTCTTTTGCTCTTTTGGCTAAAAGAGTTTCAACTTTTGAACTCATTTGTGTTTCAAATACCTCGGCATCAGAACGACGCTTCATGAAATATTCGTTTAAATGATAAAACGTTCTTGCTACTAACAACTTGACTGGCAAAGCTCGAGCACCTCTTAGAACTCCATTAAAAATTTCGGACACATTTGTTATCATCATAAATCGTACACCATTATCCTTGCATAGAGCCCAGTTTTTCTCTACACCTCGTAAACTCTATCAATCCAAGCATGTACATCTAGAGCAATAGTTTTCAAGTGTCCCCATAACTCTTTGTATTGCAAATCATATATAATACTAGCACATGAATAAAACAAGTCCACCAAATTTGTATGAGTAAATCCAGCAGCTTGAAAGTTAGCTTTGAGATGTCTAGTACAAAAGCGATGATGGTGTTCCTCTGGCCACTTATCTAATGCTCTTGGAATACCTTGCATTCGATCAGATATGAAAGTTAGACACCTGTTGCGAACACTATGTATGTAGTAGTATATGCATTTAAAAAACTAACTCCAACTATCTTTTGATTAAGAGTCTACAACTGCATATGATAATGGAAATATACCATCATTTGCATCTACTCTAGTCGCGACTAGAAAGGTACCTTGATATTTGTCATATAAATGAGTGTCATCAACGCAAACCAACAGTCGACAATGTGCAAAATCTTAAATTGATGCACTGAGTTCACAAAATACACTCTTAAAAAGAACCTCATCATCGATGATTCTTTCAATTTCAATTTTAAAAATATCCTCAGATTATGTATTTTAATAGTAGCCAAATATTGTGGTAACTCAGCATATGATATTGCCTAATCTCCAAAAATCCCTCAAGTGCTTTACACAATACTCTATACGCCTTGAAGTAGCTGATTTTGATTTAAAAAAATCGACATTTAAACTTGAATCGCAAAAGGAGTGGTATTCAAATCCGATTTCATAGTAACAAGTATTTTATTAGCAATAAATCTACTTGTAGCTTGTTTAACACGAGTATGATTTTCATCATATTTTCTAATTTCCCATCAACCCATCGATGATTATTTTAGAGACAACTGCATGTATTCTCAAATGGCAATTTTTATCAACATTACAAATCACGGTGTATTCTATTTTACATGATTTTATGGTTTTAAAAGAAACAGAATTCTTGATGGACCACTCACTTAACTGCTGAATAAGTATTTCCTTAGTTTGAAGTTGCATTCCCACTTGAAACCAGAATCAAAACAATTTATGGTAAATACGTCTCTGATATAAGTAACATTTTCAATCAATGATGCCGTCATAATTTTCAAACTACATATATCATCTATCAAAGACATCTCAAATTCAATATGTTCATCATTATCGTCATCAACTTCTTCTGCCAAAGGTGCTACATTATTTTCGTTTTCTTTCTCATGGTTAATTTCAAACTCTAGAACATCATTGTTAACTTCCATATTATTTATTCATGACATATTATTATCCATTGAAGCAACTTGCATGCTATTTATATGCGGTGAACTACGACCTCTATCATCACTATTGAAAGAGGTACCAACCTGTCTAGCATTGAAGGTAGAAATGTAAGATTGATCACTTGTCGGTCTAGAGCTTGATCCACCAGGATGCACCATAAAACCGTGAAAGAAAAAAGAGTACGAGATCGAAACACTGTAAATTTCAACTACTCAAACATAAATACTTTAACAAACTAACTCATGTAGAAAACACTGGGACTGGATTGCTCTAATAAGGATAACTCGCAATAATACCAAGAATTTGAATAGAATATTGATTCAAACTAGTAGCAATTGCGTCTTCAAAATGTCTCAACTTCTCTTTATTACAAATAATTCAATAACTTTCATATTAACGGAAAACATAACATTGTCATCTTCATCGTCATTTTTGATGGCAGAAGATCTAGAATCCGTTACCCATTTGCTTACTAATTTTACATCATACTCTTGTGAATCAAATTTTGTAACTCTATACACCTATTCTTTTAGTTCATTACAGGCGCAATTTTTTTTAATCTTTGAGCTCTTTTGTTTACCACCAATGTATACCAGTGTATTGTTTTCTTTCATAATAAATTTTCCATGAAAGTAGCAGATAATTGAAATGAAACTTTGAAATAGGAAAATATAATTAATTTTGAATAGTCAATTGCTAAACAAATATTAACGTCGTAAAGCCCAAAAATGAAAGAGTAGATTTATGATAAATAGAATATGAAAATACTTAAAAATTGAGCTAGGGTTTGAGTTAAACTAGAATTATACCTTCAAACTGATGTCAAATAGCTGATATAAGTAATTCGGCTAGTAATCCTTGTATACATTGAAATTTTAAGGAAATTTTGATGAATTTTGAGGTGAATGGAAGAAAGACACGAAATTGTGTTTTCTAACATGAATATGATGTAACAGAACTAACAGACTGCTTGCAAGTTAATTTGGGCTGAATGGAAAATTTACGCTACGCATTTGCCAAATGCACCAATGCAAATTTTAAAGGGTGCATTTCTGAAATGCGCCCCGCATTATTTATAAACAATGGTTATCTCATCGTTGAACTAACCAAAACTAACGTACAATTGCAATTAGTTTTCGACGTGACATATTTATGTTATTAAAAATAGTCTCTTTTAAATATTTGTCATAGTTTGATTAAAACCAATGACCAAAAAAACTTATTTTTACAACCGAAGCCAAAAAGATTTAATTTCAAAAAAAAACAAGTCGAGTCGATCAAAATCGACCGGTTCGGTCGGCTAATTTGGTTTTAACCGAATATCACTTACGTTTATTTAGTTCAATCTCAAACATACGCCATCACATTAATAGTAAAAACTGTTATTAAAGATACTCAAACCCAAGAATTGGTGAACTGAATTCGGATATAAAAGCAAAACACAATTGTAGCCGGTACTCCAAATGTTTATGATTTAACTGATTATAGCTGAAATTCAGGGATAACGTCTCTACTACAACAACAACAAAATAAAAAATAAATAAAAAGAGCCAATTATGAAGTCCAAATATGAGCCACCCTCTTAACCCAAAAGGTTCCTTGCAGCCTAATTGACAGCTAAGGCTCATGCGCGTTAGTAATTACATTCAAATTGATATTCAAGGATTAAAGTTTGGTACTGCGACTAATCCTCCTTAATTTGCAAGAATCCGACCTCAGCAAAATAATAGTTTTTCATGTAATGTCCTGAGAATACATGCCTAATCAACTCAATGCAGTGTAAGGGTACTCAGATCACCTAATATCATATAAAAAGTTGTATGTACATATTTGAATAAATTGAAAGTCCACAAAAATGCTCATTATTTGGAGCGTTCTTGATTCTATCTTATTCGTGTGCAAGGAAAATCCATTTAGATATAAAATTTTGACACAGCCAGTGATATGCTGAGTCCATCACTGTACGATCTCCTGAGTTCTACTATTTCATAAAATCCAAAAACCTTAATAGTTCAGATTTTATATATATATATATATGCAGGTTCGAGAGCACCCTAAACAGTGCAACACCCCAAATACCCCCCAGTCTCCACCAAGTATTTCGACTTCTCTCTCCTTCCACTCACTCTCTCACTTCTCACTCACATTCTTTAATATAAACGGGTGGTGGAAATCAAGGGACATTTGAGATGTTTCATTTTTAGGTGCAACCGAACGTTTGCCATATATATATATATATATATATATATATATATATATATATATATATATATATATATATATATATATATATTTCCGCTACACCTCTTATTTTGCACGTGAACTCTCCTCCTTAATCTCCACCACCCATTTCCCCACTCATTCTCTCATTTCCCATTTCAATATTATTTATTAGTGGGAAAAGAGAGAATGAGTGGGGGAAATGGATGGTGGAGATTAAGGGGGAGAGTTCATGTGCAAAATAAGAGGTGTAGCGGAGCGCTCATATATATATATATATATATATATATATATATATATATATATATATATATATATATATATATATATATGAGATAGGATCAGGAGCACCCCAAATAGTACAGCACCCCTTTAGTTCCCTGATTTTCACCATACATTCTCGTTTCTCTCTACTCACACTAATTCTCTCTTCTCCGCTCAAATTAAGGTGCAAATGAAAGGCTAAAAAAATGGGGTGCTCTAGAGCGTGCCGTGCTCCAAATAATGAGCACCCCTTTAGCCTTTCACTTTTCCATCACTCGTTTCTCACAAACTCCCCTTTTCTCTCCTTCCACTAACTCTTTCATTTTCCACTCACTTTCTTTAATATAAATGAGATATGAAAATCAAGGGGATTTTAGGATGCTCCATTTTTTGGATGCAACGAAACGCTTGGCTATATATCTATGTATATACATATTAAGACCCAAACAGTGCATATCAACATAAACTTCACTAGACTAATATAAATATTAAGACTAACATAAATTTAGTTTATCTTGATACATACATAGAGAGAGAAAGAAAATATAAATATTAAGAGCCAAACAAAAGCATGAAGCTTCTATATCATATTAACTAAATTGCACCAATTAGCGCATGCCCATCAGTACAGGTCATGTCAAATTATTGCTTTGATGTGTAGTTTATGTTATCTCAAAATAATTGTGATGTTCATGTCGCAGTTCATTCTTCTATCTATTGCATCATCATTATTCAACCACAACACCAGCGAAATAATTTTTAACTATCATGTACATATCAACATAAACTTCACTTAATATAATACGAACAAAAGGAAGTTTCTTTAGAAAAGTGAAAGATTGTTAATTAATATTTATGACCTAGATAGCATCAAGCATGAATCCAACCTCCACATTACACATCTCTCATGCATTATACTGATACAAAATCCTCAGTTTGTACTATTAATTGGGTCCTATATTTTGGGTTGGCAGCATGTATTTGTATGTTTGTGAACTCAGTGTATTTGGTGTACAAACTTTTTTCTGTGGAATATAAAAACTCCTTGACGTCCGTTTGAGCTTTGAAAAATGTGCTCCATTTTCTCATCATCTCTACCCCACTTTTTCTGATTTTTGGACTCTAAAGGTTAATATTGCTGCTAAATTTTGGTTTACCTTGTGGGTATTTCTTTTTTCTATCAAATATATAATTTTTCAAATTTTTTTTTTATTAATTGAATTTCCGTCTTTTCAGTGCTATGTCTAATTCCGATGATTCTGATCAACAAGATTATCGGAACGCGGTTGATGTTACAACTATGTACGTAAAAAAAGGGAAAAAGTTACCCGGATGCGTATGTCAGAATACACCAGACTAATATAGGTGGAACAAATATTGAATGACCATCAAGAACGTTGTCAGCGTAATTTTCGTATAAAAATACTTTGTTTTTTTCATTAAAGCCATAGACTGCAGTCTGTAAACAACGGAAGACGTTGGTGTAATGGAAACGGTAGCCATGTTCATGTACACTATTGCTGCAACGCTCTCAAACAGACAAATGATCGAAAGATTTTGACATTCAAATGACACAATCTCAAATTGTTTTCATGTTGTCTTAGATATTATACATTTACTCGCTTCAGATTTAATAAAACCAGCAGACCCTCAGTTTAATGCTATTTCAGATGAAATTAGAAGTTCAAGCTGATATTACCTATATTTTTCGAATTGTGCCGGTGCAATAGACGATACATACGTAATGATACACCTACCTTCAAATTGAGTAGCATCATATACTAGCCGAAAATGTTATCCAATACATAATATCTTAACTGCATGCTCGTTCTATTTACTGTTTACACATGCAGTAGTTGGTTGAGAAGATACGACGTATAATAGAATTATCAATTCGATGGTGTATGATAGAAGATTAAATTTTCCACATCCTCCAGCTGGACATTATTATGTGGCTGACTCCAGGTCTCCACTTCAAAATCGCTATTTACCACCTTATTGTATGTTAGGTATCATATACCTCATTTTTAGAAAACTGCAAACCAACCGAAATCGATGAATGCAAATTTTAATTTCTATCATCCGAGTTTAAGAATGACAATTGAGAAAACTTTTGAAAATATTAAAGAAAAATTCGTCATTTTAAATAATATGCCAACATATTCATTCGAAACGCAAGTAAAAGTTATCGTAGCTGCAATGACTATACACAATTATATACGCAAATATGACATGGGTGATCCAGAATGTATGGCGTATGACTAAGGGTGGCAATTAGACCCGACCCGATGGAATCGGACCCGACCCAACGGGTCTTGGTTCTAAGCGGGTCGGGTTTTGTCAGGTCTAAACTATACATTTCTAAAATCTGAACTCGACCAGACCCACGCTTCGGTTCGGGTCGGAACGGGTTGAAGGTCGGGTCGGTTCGGGTTCGATTGAGTAATAACACTAAAAATACATATATTTCAATGTTTTTTGGTCGGGTCTTTCGGGTCGGGTTTATACGGGTCGGGTTTGATCGGGTCTTGATGGTATTTTTCATCACCTAGATCCGACCCGAGACCCATCGGGTTCAGTTCAGTTTCGGGTCTTTTTGGGTTGGTTCGGTTCGGGTTTTCGGTTCTAATTGTCAGCCCTACGTATGACGACGATCTCGATCTTAGAAGAATATTCAATATCCAGAACAGAACAAACATAACACATGAAGGGTTTAAGGACATAGAAACACCGAAATGACAGTAGTTCAAGATAATATAAAAGATGAAATAGTTGCGGCAGTGCTGCATTAATCGATTGTATTGTTTAATTTGTATTTTCCAGTATTGTTTACTTATATGTCTATATTCCAGTTTTGTATTGTTATTTCAGTTCAGTTAAATGCATATTACACAACAATCCAAACAATTAATCAATCATAGAACAATTAAATTAAAAAATATCTCATTACATTACTTCGCTTTAATGCCCCAGTTAAAACCGCAAACATCTTCCTCGTTTAACGCTCAGCCCCGTTTAAATATTCTGTTTAACCTTATCGCAAACGCACCCTAAGTGTGCATTCATTGTCCATCGTGAACTCCACAGACATTACACCAATAACTAATAAAATAATATAGGAAAATAGTGTAGAGGACAAAATTAGAGAAAAATTTAGGCACAATGACAAAAAACCAAAAATTTAGCCATAAGTACATTTTTTAGTGTGAAATAGAAAATGATGGTGAACTCCTAGGTTCCTTGATTTACACTAAAAAATGTCCTTATGGCTAAGTTTTTGATATTTTGTCCTTATGCCTAAATTTTTCTCTAATTTTGTCCTTGTGCCTAAAAACTCCTAACTAATATTACAGAAGTATCTATTTGGAAATTGCATGCTCGTGGTTTCAACGAGTAAAATGTCTTTTCATTTCTACACTAATTGATTATTATTTCATTATTCCGGAACCCCAAAAATTAAACATATAATGTTTCTATAATCCAATATCTTTCAAACCAAAAATTGTGTAAATAAAATATTCAACATTTTCAAACTTTTGATTCACAAAGTTTAGGTAACGTTTCGTTTGAAATGAGTTTTGTGTTTTGCATTTTCAACGTGTGCTTTATGATATGGAAGATGAGAAGCGGGTAGAAAATGACTGACCTGGAAAATGGTTTAACATATAAATTTAAAATGACTTTTTCTCGTTTTCTGCCTTTGGGAAAAAAATTATTTTCTTCAATTATGTTTCTCCCTTTGTTGAAATGATTAGGATTTTCCAACTTCTCCTTTTCTACCATGACATTCTCCATGCATATTCAAACGCAAAATGGAAAATACAAAACTCATTTTCAAGTCAACCACTACCTTGAATTTGCAAAGCCTAATTTTTTAAAGCTCAAGTTTTTAAAAATTCAAATTGCTTTAATGTGGGTTTTCAAAATCAAGGAATTTTGTGATTCAAACCTACTACATTTTATTTTAAAATTCAACTTTAACATCCTTAAGTGTTTTCAAACTTCACGTTATTTCAAAAGTAAAATTCAAAACTAAAATTCAAAACTAAAATTTAAACTCTTTATTTCAAAATTGGAAATTTACAACATAAATCAAAAATTCAAAGAGCGATGAAGAATAATTTTAGATAATGCATGTGTATACAAGAAGACGTTCAATAGCACCTCATACGCTCTTTGATTTCCATCATGAATTCCAATTTAAATAATAGCGATATTAGGAAAAGAAAGAAGGAACCATTACTTAAATTGAAACTTGATGCATTATTATTTAAATTGGAATTTGTGGTAGAAATCAAGGAACATTTGGGGTGCAATACTCCAAATGCACTATGATCTCCATTCCAAGTTCCTATTTAAGTAAAAAGAGTTTAGTGACACCCATATTTTTGCAGCACCATTTAGTCTCTTGATTTTCAGCACAAATTCCAAATTAAACAATATATAGTGGGAAAATCAAAAGTTTAGAGGGATAGTGCAATGTTTGAGGTGTGATTGAATGCTTAGAGCATCTCCAACAGGATTCAAGGATGTAATACTACGTACCTTAAGATTACGGGGAAGAAAAGGAAATTCCCCCAACAGCCCTGCCTTGATTTATTCGGCGCGCAGTGTTCCTATTGTTTTTTTATCCTGTAAGCTTGTTGAAAGGAGAATTTAGGTTTCGTTGCGTGCCACTTTTAGGCGCACGCCTAATTTTTCTGAATATTTTAATTTGGAATTTTATTCCATTGCGAGCCTATTTTATCGGCTTGCGACGTTGCGAGCCTATTAAATCGGCTCGCGACGGAATAATTCTTTTTTCTGTCGCGAGCTGATTAAATAAGCTTGCAACGCCGCGGGCTGATAAAATAAGCTCGCGATGTCGCAAGCCGAAAATATCGGTGCACGGGGCCAATTCTGGATTCAGAATTGGCCTCGTAACATTTGCCTTCATCTTCATCCTCGTAATACTTGTTGGGGAGCATTTTTGCCTTGATTCATGATTCAGACCATGAATCAATGAACCGTTGGAGTTGCTCTTATGCATATGGGTGCGTTCTTGACGAATGAGAATGAGGTATTTGAGTGTGACATTTGAGAGGGGAATTTGAGCGTGGTACTGTAGCGAACGGGGAATGTGTTTTTAGCTACGAAAGGGGTATTTGAGCGTGGTATTTAATTGTTAAATTAATTGTTTTAAATTAATTAAATACTAATTGCATAAAACAAAACAACTACATTTTTCATTACACGATCAGAAATACAAACATAAAGAACACAACAAGACTGAAATTAAAACAAATACAAAAAAATCTAAAATAAACGACGATGTGGTAATGTGCTCAACTCCGCTAAAATAAACCCACGTATGCACTCATCGGTGAGCTCCTGAACAATCTCCACATTTCGCGCATCATTGCGGAAAATCGTCAGAATCTCCCAAAGCTCGACACGCGTCAATCCCTGAACAATCTCCAAGCAACGAGCAGCAAGCTGTCTCACATGGTCGGTCATAAACGAGCTGACACGCTCTACCTGTCTACGCTTAGAGGGTTGACCAGAAGGGGGATCGCCCGAAGCCATCCAACCAGTATAGTAACCGGCTTCGGCAGCGGTGAAAGAAGCAGTTGGCACATGCGATAGTGGAGGTGCAGGTGCAGTAGGAGGCGCAACATCAGGAATCGGGTATGCACAAGTAGCTTTGCGCAAACAACCCTCGAACATAATGTCCTACTCTCGGAACTTCAACGGCGAGTTCTTCTTGAATCGTCTGCATAGTCTGCCACTGCTGGTACCCCAAAAATCATCAGAATCGTCTAGGTAATCGAACTTTGCATTCCATGCACCATCAGGTGTTCTTAGTAGTCTGTCCCAATCGCGAAATGAGCGCTTCATGTTATCCCATTTATTTTTAATCTGGGTTTCTGTGAAGTCCGGATTATAACGGTCGTTCATTGCTGTCGTGACTGTTGAGTAGAAGTGGCTGACGCCAGTATCGTGCTCGGCTATAAACTCTATGCAAATATCTATAAACACGGACTCCCGATCGTCCGTCCAGTATGCAAATGGCTGCGAACTAGCAGAGGTAGACATCTGCATAGCCAAAAAAAATCCAGAAAAATTCGAAAAAAATATATGTCATAGAAAATTGAAAAATAAACAAAACGGTATAAAAAAACCTTTTTTGCAGCTTGAAATGGCTCGAAAAAATCGTTTTTTGGGCTGAAGAGGGGTGAGTTCGGGTTTGTTGGAGGAGAATGGGAGTGTAACAACCCGTATTTTTATAACGTGTAATAACCATAAACCAAGGCAGAATTAATTTTTTAAATTAAGAATCAAGAGAAACGGGTTACGCCATTGCGTTCGTTTTGAAATTCTGCTTGGAAACGAGTCCAAGTTTTCGAAAATCGGAGTCCTTATGACCAAGTTATGACCCTTCGAAGTTTTCAGAAGTTTTCAAGTTCAAAAACAGCTCAATTCGAATTCAAAATTCGAAATTTAAACCTCAGAATGGACTGGGCGGGAAATTTCCCGCCCAGGACCAGGTCGACCTGGGGGTCGACTATGTAGTCGACCTGCCCAGGACCAGGTCGACCATAGTGTCGACTTGGGGGTCGACCTGATGGCCGAGTCCACTTTTGAAGCTGGATTCACTCTGATGTTTCTGGCCTCGTTTCTGTCCACATTCGTTGACCTGACCCTATAAATACAGCCCCAGACACCAGTCTTTCTACACAAAATTCTTTCTGACCTTATGCTGCTCCAATTCTGGTTGAAATGTTTGAGAAAGGGACTGCTTCTTCTACGTTGAGACTGCGTTAAGGGAATTGCTGATTTGGGGATTTCTATTTGGACTTGATTAAGCATATAAAGATTCAACATCGACTCTCTTTTTCTAATTCTCGAACCACGATCTGTACAGTTATTTTTAGATTTAAACTGTAAATGTAATATGAATATGATGTAAATTAAAATTGGACCTATGTATGATGATTGTCTTACATCCATTCTTGTTCATCTTGGATCTTGACTCTTGGATATTACTATGACATTGATTTGGGGCCTATTCATGTTGTAAATCAAAGAGAAAACCCCTCATATTATCATGTTGAATCTGCTATTAGTCACAAGTTTATGACTATCACCTTATGTCAATCATTACCATGATTATGCTATCATCTTATGTCAATCGTCACTATGACTATACTATCACCTTATGGCAACTGTTATCTTGACTAGTACCTTATTTTGTTAGATTTGGAATCTTTATGTTTAATTCCAATATTCCATATGCCATAATGTTATAATCCTTTATCTCAAGTCATACCATGCTATGCTAGTAATCACTTTTGCCACCTTATACCCGTCCCTTTTTACGTTATTCCCTAATTAGATTTATTTGTATGGATTCGAGCTTACGTGCGATGGGAATACGATTTGGGTAGACTAGGTAAAATATGAATTGACTTTGAACATGAATGTTGTTATAACTTGAACCTGGACATGGACATGAACTTGACACGATTTGACATGAAACATGACATGAAAACTCGACATGAATTTTGACATGAAAACTTGAACGTGGGCATGACAATTAGATAAACTTGAAAATGGCCAAATCGAGGTTGGGTTGAGTTTGCAGTGTAAATCTGCCCGGAACCGCCCGACAAATCCAGTGACTGCAAACAATAGGATCCAATGTGGGTAGTTGGTCATATCGCACTAAAAACCCGAGGTTAGACTATGTTGTGGTGTAAATCTGCCCAGAACCGCCCAGCAAATCCAGTGACCACAACAGTTAGTCTAATGTGAGAGGTTGGGTGCACTAATGAATTAATGCCACATGATAAGGTTAAGTCATGAACCACTTGAATATACTTAACCAACTTGACACGATGATTTGATAGGGTTAAGTCATGAACCGCTTGAACACACTTAACCAACTTGATACATGATCTGGATAGGGTTAAGTCACGAATTTGAATGACAACACTTAACCCATTAGAAACCCTAGTTACGCGGTCCTTTTCAGCAGTAACCCACTTAGATGTATCATGATACCCTGGAACTAGGCAGGGTGGGGCACGATTACTAGGCTGATTGTAAGCGACCAGAACGACGGGTGAGTAGGTGCGCCATTGTAGGTTCAGGCGGACTATGGTCGTGCACGTAGTCCGGAGTTGAAAAAGCAGGAATTGGGCACCCGTAGATTTACACTGTGCGTGCTTGATTCGGGTCGGTGGTTGGCACCATAGGACTTGATACACCCTATGGTGGACCTAGCACAGGTAACTAAACTTCAGGATAGGGCCATATGACACAGACACATGACGAGCTAGGACTTGTAGGGAGCCGATCGATTAGTAGATCGTACCGTAGGAACCCGTAATGGGTCACTTCATGATATTGGGCCAAGGGATCATTTCATGATTAATACTTGACATGGGTTAGAACACTAATACAGTTGGTGCAGCGAACCTTGAATATGCGATGCTAGACTTGACTTATCTTGTTATCTTAATTATCCTACCAGTTATGTTATCATCCTCATGTTTAATTCCAGTTTTCACATATCATGTTACCTTTACTAGTTTTCATACTGAAAGTCACTTGGGCTTACCAGTCTTTATGATTGACCCTTTTTCTTTCGCCTCTTTTTCTTTCGTTCCCCCCCCCCCCCAGGTTCTCAGGGAGGAAACACTAGCTCTTAGCTTGGATTTAGCTTGCTTTCTGACAGCTCATGTACGGTTTGGTCTTGGGCTATGCTATGGTTGCTTCTGCTATTTATGGGGAAATAATTTACTTTTGTTTTAAGTTTATGCTTCTTTATTTGGAACTTGATGTAATGGAATAATTTGTACCTTGGATATATGAGGTTTTGACTCTTTATCTTGAAAGTAATAAAAAGTTGGTTTTTAATTTCTACCGCTGCTTTATTTATGTTCTGCCTTGTGATATCCCTGTGCATGTTTACCTAGATAATACTCCACCAAAACAAGTGCATTCCCTTTGTGGGTGACCCTAGCGGAGGTGGGGTGTTACATTTGGTATCAGAGCAGAAGGTTACCAGGCTGGGCAAAAGTTAAAAAAAAACCTTCCGAAACTATTTTCAAAACCATTTATAAAGAAGCATTTTTCAAGAAAAGTTTTATGTTTAAAAAGGCTATTCCCCAAGAAGCCATTAGCACTTTCCTTTGTTTCCTCGTTTGAATCTTTTCTTTTCGTTTTTCAGCATGGCTGATCTTAACCTGCCTGAGGGAATACCCGTGCCTGGATGGTTCCGAAGGTACTTAGAAGCCAGGGCCAACGACGCGGGCACGGAAGACATCCCTCCTCCTCCCCCAGTAGTTGCGGTTCCTCCTCCTCCTAGTACCGCCTTTGCCAAAATATGCAAAGACTTTAAAGCAATGGGCGGCAAGAACTTAGTTGGAACTGAAACATTTGTTGAGGCACGAAATTGGCTAAAGGAGACAGAAGACTTGTTCATTATCTTTGATATGGAGGACCATAGGAAAGTTCAGTTGGCAGCATGGTTGTTGAAAGAGGAAGCTGCATTTTGGTGGGAAGTCACCAACGCTACCAGGCAGTTGAGACTTGGGCAGACTTTAGAGAGAGGTTTGGGCTTAAATTCTTATCATCAGCAGAAGAGAACCTTCAGATGGAAAGGTTCCTAGCACTCAAGCAAGGGGACATGTCTGTTAGGGAGTACGTGAATAAGTTTAATCAGCTTACTCGGTTCGGTTTGGATTCGGTCAACACAGCCCAGAAAAAAGTTGTACGCTTTGCTCGAGGATTGAACGAGCCACTACACAGCTTGGCCCTAACTCATATACCCATGGGGGCGACCTTTGAAAGCTTGGTGGATATGGCTCTACTTCATGAGGAAGACAAGAATAGCAAGAAGGAGGTTAAGCCTAATGAGACTCAGAATAAGAAAGCTAATTTTAAGAAGGGGAACAACAAGAATAACAAAAATAACAAAGGCAACAACAAACCACGAGAGACGAGGAAGTACAAGTTTTGCGGTATTACTGGACATCTAGCTAAAGACTGTAGAAAGAAGAAGAGGAAGTTGGGTGAATGCTTTCGTTGTGGAGATACTGGACACATCAACAAGGACTGCCCCAAGAGGCAAGGGCAAGGGCAGACCCAGCGAGCAGGACCTTCTGGAGGGCAGTTGCATGCCCTCAACACCACTCCAGCTCTTGACCGAGGTAGTAATATTTCCGTAGAAAGCCTTGTTTACATTTCTGACTTTCCTGTTCGAACCTTATTTGACTCTGGCGCATCGCATACTTTTATTTCTTCTGATATTGATGAAAATCTACACCTAAGTACTAGTCTGGTTGAGGATCCCGTTATAGTTTCAAATCCAATTGGGGGCTCCGCCCATTTATCTATGATGTGTGTGGATTTGAGGATCTCTATCTTAAGCGTAGAATTCACGTGTAATGCTTATGTTCTCGGATTTATGGGATACGGTTTGATCCTAGGTATGGATTGGCTGTCCGATTATGGAGCCATTCTTGATTGTGAACGAAGGGTAGTGAGGCTCATGACTCGCCTTGGTAATACCCTTGAAATTTCTTGTAATCCTAAGGGTCCAGTCATGTTGTGTTATCTTGAATCCATTGACTCGTCCGACGATAATTTGCAATCTGTAAGAGTGGTCCGAGAATATCCGAATGTCTTTGATGAAGTAAGGGGGTTACCTCCTAAACGCGAGATAGACTTCCGAATTTATCTTGTTGATAATGCCAAGCCAGTTTCATTGCCCGTTAGACACATGGCCCCGCGAGAAAGAAGAGAGCTCAGTAAACAAATTAACGAGTTGCTTGAAAATAATTTCATAAGACGAAGCATTTCTGAATGGGGTGCTCCGGTGGTATTCGCTACTAAGGCGGATGGATCGCTTCGTCTATGCGTAGATTATCGTGAGTTAAACAAGCTGACAAAGAAGAATAGGCACCCACTACCAAGAATCGACGATCTGTTTGACCAGCTTGTGGGAGCATCTGTTTTTCTCTCAACTCGATCTAACCAAAAGATTCCATCAGCTCAGAGTGGCTGAGGATAGCATTGACAAAACTGCGTTTAGGACTCCAGATGGGTTCTTCGAATGGCTCGTCACGCCGTTTGGATTAACGAATGCACCCGCGTACTTTGTAGATTTGATGAGTAGGGTGTTTCGGGAGTTCCTTAACAAGTTTGTGGTAGTTTTCGTGGATGATATTTTGATCTTCTCAAAAGATGAAGAAGAGCATGCTAGACATCTCAAGGAAGTCATGGAAACACTCAGAGCACACCAGTTAAAGGCTAAGTTCTCCAAATGCCATTTTTGGAGGAAGGAAGTTCGGTTCCTTGGACATGTAGTTTCTAAGCAAGGCATAGCCGTGGACCCCACAAAGGTAGTCGTGGTACAAGACTGGAAAATTCCTAAGAATGCAACGGAGGTGAGGAGCTTTCTCGGTTTGGCGGGCTACTACAGGAAGTTCATTAAGGACTTCGCTAAGATTTCAGCCCCTCTTACTAAGTTAACAAAGAAGAACATGCCTTTTGCATGAGACATAGAATGTGACGCTGCTTTTCAGAGACTTAAGAGAGCCCTCACCACAGCTCCAGTTTTGGCATTACCCGATGGAGGTAAGATGTTTACCATGTACACAGATGCGTGCGACACGGGGTTAGGCGCTGTCCTAATGCAAGAAGGAAGAGTAATATGCTACGGGGGCAGACAACTTAAAGTTCATGAGAAAAACTATCCCATGCATGACTTGGAGTTGGCCGCGATTGTTTTTGCACTTAAAGCTTGGCGCCATTATTTTCTAGGGGAGAGGTTCGAGCTGTATACCGACCACAAATCGCTTAAGTACCTCTTCTCACAGAAAGACTTGAATCTGAGACAACAGTGGTGGATGGAGTTCTTGGCATCATATGACTTCGATATAGCTTATACCCCTGGCAAGGGTAATATGGTGGCGGACGCGCTAAGTAGAAAAAGGTTGACTTTGAGCCCCTTGTTTGTTGAAAGGAAAAGCCTTGAGTTTATAGCAACCTTTGATTTTACACCTGTTGTTGAGTCATTGACTGCTACGTTTGCATCTCTTGAGTTAAGACCTACACTTCTAGATCAAGTAGGGATTTCACAGAAGGAAGACCCACTGATAGTCGAAATCATGGACAAGCTGATTAGGGGTGAGACGTCAAGTCACCTCAGTAGGTATGCCATAGATGACAAGGGATGGCTAAGGCGCGATGGAAGGCTATGTGTCCCACAAGTGGGAGACTTAGTAAGGAAAGTTCTCGAAGAGGCGCATCACTCGAAGATGACTATACATCCCGGAGGGGATAAGATGTACAGGGATATGAAGTGCATTTTTTTTTTGGGCTGGAATGAAAAAGGACGTGGCAGAGTTCGTTTCGAAGTGCATGGTGTGCCAACAAGTAAAGGCCGAGTCGAAGAAGCCTGGTGGGCTATTACATCCTTTGGAGGTTCCGCAATGGAAATGGGAGAGTATCTCGATGGATTTCGTGGATGGACGGCCTAGGTCACGGAAGGGAAATACTAGCATATGGGTCATAGTTGATAAACTCACGAAAAGTGCTCACTTCATTCCGGTGAAAAGCAAGAGGACCGCATCAGGACTAGCGTCTATTTACCTCCGAGAGATAGTACGATTGCATGGAGTTCCTTCTAGTATAGTTAGTGATCGTGACCCGATTTTCACTAGCCAGTTCTGGAATAGTCTGCAAGAAGTAATGGGAACACGACTGAATTTAAGCTCGGCCTATCACCCACAGACGGATGGACAAACCGAAAGGGTAAATAGGGTACTAGAAGATCTCCTGAGGCTATGCATTCTTGACTTTGGTGGCACTTGGGAAGACCATCTTCCTCTCGTGGAGTTTGCATATAACAATAGTTACCAAGCTAGCATCGGAATGGCACCGTTCGAAGCCCTGTATGGAAGACCGCGCAAATCGCCAACTTGTTAGTGGGAGACGACAGACAGACTTATGCTTGGGCCCGACATGATAAGGGACACTTCTGAGAAGATTGAGTTGATACGAAGACGGATGAAAACGGCCCAAGATAGACAGAAATCTTATGCGGACCAGAGAAGGACAGACCTAGAGTTCGAAGTCGGAGATATGGTCTTTATAAAAGTTTCTCCGTTACACAATGTAGTTCGTTTCGGAGCAGTCGGAAAGCTAGCACCAAGGTTCGTAGGACCGTTCCCTATCACTGAGAGGATAGGACGGATGGCCTATAAGGTAGACTTACCCGAGAAACTGAATGGAGTACACAATGTCTTTTACGTCTTGCATCTCCGGAAGTGCTTGCATGAGTCAGCCGAAGTGGTTGAGCCAAGCATCCTTGAAGACGTAGAAGTGGAAAAAGAAGCGACATTGAGGCGAGTTCAAGTTCGTATCTTAGGAACGGAGATTAAGAAGCTAAGGAATCGAGAAGTCAAGCTAGTGAAAGTGCAGTGGAGTGAAGCCCAAGAAGACGCAACTTGGGAAACCGAAGAGAAGATACGCGCGCTTTACCCATTTCATTTTGAGGGTACATTCTCGATCTCTTTTTTTTCCTATAAAACTTGAAAACCTTTTCGTATCATGCTTCTACTATCTACGTTTGTCTTGTTATCTCCTCGATCTTATCTTGAGAACCTTAGGTAGAACCATATGGATGTAAACATGTGCTTGAAACATGTTATGGTTGATGGCTGCAAATGGTTGCAAGTGGTTGCTAGTGGATGCATGACACACATTAGGCACTAGATCGGCTCAGTCACATTTTCATGTTGCATATGCATGAGTGCTTATACTTGTACATGGATGAAACTTGTTATGTTATCACTTGGATGTTGCATATGAATGAATGTTTGTGCACTCATGTAGAGATTATAAACTATGTTAGGAATTTGCATATATGTTGGATTCATTACACTAACATATTTTGCATTAAGGAGGTTTACTGAATCAGTAACCGCCTGATCTTTTGCATTAGATAAGTACATGTACACGCACTTTCTGCATATGTTCATACAGCACTAGAAATCTTTTAAGGACAATGGTTGCCTGTGGATGATGCTTTGAGTAGATGGATAATGGATGGTAGGACACATCCTCCCTAACTTAGAGATTTCGGGGATGAAATCCTTTAAGGGGGGAGAATGTAACAACCCATATTTTTATAACGTGTAATAACCATAAACCAAGGCAGAATTAATTTTTAAAATAAGAATCAAGGGAAACGGGTTACGCCATTGCGTTCGTCTCGAAATTCTGCTTGGAAACGAGTCCAAGTTTTCGAAAATCGGAGTCCGTATGACCAAGTTATGACCCTTCGAAGTTTTCAGAAGTTTTCAAGTTCAAAAACAGCTCAATTCGAATTCAAAATTCGAAATTCAAACCTCAGAATGGACTGGGCGGGAAATTTCCCGCCCAGGACCAGGTCGACCTGGGGTCGACTATGTAGTCGACCTGCCCAGGACCAGGTCGACCATAGTGTCGACCTAGGGGTCGACTTGGTGGCCGAGTCCACTTTTGAAGCTGGATTCACTATGATGTTTCTGGCCTCGTTTCTGTCCACATTCGTTGACATGACCGTATAAATACAGCCCCAGACACCAGTCTCTCTACACAAAATTCTTTCTGACCTTATGCTGCTCCAATTCTGGTTGAAAAGTTTGAGAAAGGGACTGCTTCTTCTACGTTGAGACTGCGTTAAGGGAATTGCTGATTTGGGGATTTCTATTTGGACTTGACTAAGCATATAAAGATTCAACATCGACTCTCTTTTTCTAATTCTTGAACCACGATCTGTAAGCCCAAGTTATTTTTAGATTTAAACTGTAAATGTAATATGATGTAAATTGAAATTGGACCTATGTATGATGACTGTCTTACATCCATTCTTGTTCATCTTGGATCTTGACTCTTGGATATTACTATGACATTGATTTGGGGCCTATTCATGTTGTAAATCAAAGAGAAAACCCCTCATATTATCATGTTGAATCTGCTATTAGTCACAAGTTTATGACTATCACCTTATGTCAATCGTTACCATGATTATGCTATCATCTTATGTCAATCGTCACTATGACTATACTATCACCTTATGACGACTGTTATCTTGACTAGTACCTTATTTTGTTAGATTTGGAATCTTTATGTTTAATTCCAATATTCCATATGCCAGTAATGTTATAATCCTTTATCTCAAGTCATACCATGCTATGCTAGTAATCACTTTTGCCACCTTATACCCGTCCCTTTTTACGTTCTTCCCTAATTAGATTTATTTGTATCGATTCGAGCTTACGTGCGATGGGAATACGATTTGGGTAGACTAGGTAAAATATGAATTGACTTTGAACATGAATGTTGTTATAACTTGAACCTGGACATGGACATGAACTTGACACGATTTGACATGAAACATGACGTGAAAACTCGACATGAATTTTGACATGAAAACTTGAACGTGGGCATGACAATTAGATAAACTTGAAAATGGCCAACTCGAGGTTGGGTTGAGTTTGCAGTGTAAATCTGCCCAGAACCGCCCGACAAATCCAGTGACTGCAAACAATAGGATCCAATGTGGGTAGTTGGTCATATCGCACTAAAAACCCGAGGTTAGACTATGTTGGGGTGTAAATCTGCCCAGAACCGCCCAGCAAATCCAGTGACCACAACAGTTAGTCTAATGTGAGAGGTTGGGTGCACTAATGAATTAATGCCACATGATAAGGTTAAGTCATGAACCACTTGAATATACTTAACCAACTTGACACGATGATTTGATAGGGTTAAGTCATGAACCGCTTGAACACACTTAACCAACTTGATACATGATCTGGATAGGGTTAAGTCACGAATTTGAATGACAACACTTAACCCATTAGAAACCCTAGTTACGCGGTCCTTTTCAGCAGTAACCCACTTAGATGTATTACGATACCCTGGAACTAGGCAGGGTGGGGCACGATTACTGGGCTGATTGTAAGCGACCAGAACGACGGGTGAGTAGGTGCGCCATTGTAGGTTCAGGCGGACTATGGTCGTGCACGTAGTCCGGAGTTGAAAAAGCAGGAATTGGGCACCCGTAGATTTACAATGTGCGTGCTTGATTCGTGTCGGTGGTTGGCACCATAGGACTTGATACACCCTATGGTGGACCTAGCACAAGTAACTACACTTCAGGATAGGGCCGTATGACACAGACACATGACGAGCTAGGACTTGTAGGGAGCCGATCGATTAGTAGATCGTACCGTAGGAACCCGTAATGGGCCACTTCATGATATTGGGCCAAGGGATCATTTCATGATTAATACTTGACATGGGTTAGAACACTAGTACAGTTGGTGCAGCGAACCTTGAATATGCGATGCTAGACTTGACTTATCTTGTTATCTTAATTATCCTACTAGTTCTGTTATCATCCTTATGTTTAATTCCAGTTTTCACATATCATGTTACCTTTACTAGTTTTCATACTGAAAGTCACTAGGGCTTACCAGTCTTTATGACTGACCATTTTTCTTTCGCCTCGTTTTCTTTCGTCCCCCCCCCCCCAGGTTCTCAGGGAGGAAACAGTAGCTCTTAGCTTGGATTTAGCTTGCTTTCTGACAGCTCATGTACGGTTTGGTCTTGGGCTATGCTATGGTTGCTTCTGCTATTTATGGGGAAATAATTTACTTTTGTTTTAAATTTATGCTTCTTTATTTGGAACTTGATGTAATGGAATAATTTGTACCTTGGATATATGAGGTTTTGACTCTTTTTCTTGAAAGTAATAAAAAGTTGGTTTTTAATTTCTACCGCTGCTTAATTTATGTTCTGCCTTGTGATATCTCTGTGCATGTTTACCTAGATAATACTCCACCAAAACTAGTGCATTCCCTTTGTGAGTGACACTAGCGGAGGTGGGGTGTTACAGGGAGGGTGAATGTGATTTTATAGCGGATGAAAGGGTACGCTGGAAAAGTAACCGTTGGCGTCCGATGACGACTACTTTTCCAACGTTCAATAATCGTTTCATCTGGAAGAAGAAAAAGTTGTTAGCGTCCGACGCAACTGACGCCACCATAAGTTTAAACGTGCCAAATTTTGTTTGCGAACAGACCCTATGTATAGGAGCGTTCAACAACACTCCAACACTTATTTGACTTTCTCTCTCCTTCTAGTCTCTCTCTCTCTCTATATATATATATATATATATATATATATATATATATATATATATACATATATAACATGCACGCGCATGCATACATAAGAGCACAAATGGTATTTAACTAGTTTTTGTTAAAGGAACAATCTTTCTGTAATAGTTTAAGTTCAAAAATCATTCGTTATCATCTTCTTATCAAAAATGACTCCCTCCGGCATATAACATTTTGTGATCCACTTTGATTTTGTTAACTAGTACAACTTTAGTTTTAGTAGTTATTTGTGCTCAATTACTGTTGACCCGCCTTTTTACAAGGCAGTAACACGTCAGCCTTTCGGCTATCGGAGTGCTCGAAACTTGAGTACGAACTCCGGAAAGTTTGGAGTGATTTGGATGAAGTCGCAAAATTCTAGAAAAACTCAAAAAATTGGTTAAGTGTTTCGAGTCAGTACAACTTCAGTAAACACGTCTAGATTGCTACAACTCGCAGAAGTTCAGAAGATGCAAAAAACCAGCTAAGTATCCCGGGATTGGTATTTCTTTGGCATAGGGATTTCGTATCCCACTTTCTGCTTTCGGGTTGAAAAAATTTGCGCAAGACATTCGGGATCGACATTGGCTTATCATGGATTCTCGTATCCCCGGTGGTTGCTTTGGGATACGAAATCATGGATCGGTTACCGGCCCTGAGATACAAAAGTTTGAGGATACGAAATATGTATCCCTGTGCCTATAAATACCCTACTCCTTGGCTGGTTTCAAGATCATTTGGCTAGTTGCTGCTGCATTCGGGATTTTTGGCTTTGGAGTTTTTTAATGGCTTCCTTCATGGCGTCTTCTTCCTTGCAAACTTCTTTGGACTTACGAACTTCCTCTTGACATTTGGATTGGATTCTCAAACACATTTTGGCATAACTTCAGTTTGGAGACTCCTACAGACTTGGGAACTTCTTATTGAAGATCATCATCAACATTTTGGTGTGTGTCTTGCTATCTTGGACCTATTTGGACATTGAAGCATGTTTTTGGAAATGTGGGCATAGGAAGATCATATTAGATGAATGAATAGTTACCTCAAGTGAACGTAGACGTTTATGGTGAATCACTATAAATCTTTGTGTCATTTACATTTTCTGCACTTCTGCGGTGTTGATCTGTAAGATGATCAATTTCTCTCGTCAACACTTACAAAACATTTTCATTGTATAACCTTCTTTCCTCATTATTTAGGATTTTTTTTTTATTTTTATTCTTTTGGTTGAGTGGGTTAGAACATGTTTGTAATGTAACTATAAAAATGGCCAATTAAGTTTTGGAAAAATTAAGAAATAGAAGATGCATGTTCACCACCCACTAGGATTTAAATAGAATTTGCCTGAAACGGTCTGAATTGAGATATGGGCAATCCCACAAGCAAAAGAGATTAGTTTAGTATCATAACTAAGTAGCTTACCTAACAATTTTATGCATGTAATGTATGTAACTAATAAGCACAAATGATTGAGCAGGTTGTTTAACCACTTTTCCAACTGAATAAAAGGACATTCAATATACTGTAGAAATAAATTCTAGCCTATAATGTTTGTGAACCTGTTGCTGAGAACTTAAAAAATTGCATAACTGTAGGTTCCACAGAAAATACATTATCCATACCATGAAAAGTGAGAAACCTTAAGACCAAGAAGCACTCATACCAGCATCGCCCATTACATCCTCTGTTATGTATGTTGGTGTAAATCACATTTATGAATTATCATGTTCCCAAGTTGTGCATCAACAAATTCAATCATCACATGTTTAGTAATCATCTCATTACAGTACTTGGATAACTCTTCTCCAACTAAACAACTTCAGTTCCTCATGTCTAGTAATCATACCTTAATAGTACTAGAAATCTTTTTCTTTTATTTTCCTGTCTGTTATTTAATATTCATGATGAATCTTTCATCAGATAGAGGGCCACTTGGATTAAATACAATATGAGAAGCCTTATTGTGGGACTTCTCTTTGCATAGTTATTTGAGAACATAATAATAGATGTAGCATATTTTGTTCAAAAATATCAGCTTTATGTTCATTGCTTGCAGCTTTAAAAAGGTTAACCATGATTAATTCTTACATGCATCATCTTCTACATTTGAACCTGGTACACCATCCACTGAAAGGGGATGAATTGCCCTAGTTAACAAAACTGCAGGTTAACACACCAAGTCAATGAAAAAGGTATACCTATGAAAACAATATGTGAAAACAGACAATTTAGTATAAACGGATTATATCAGCATTACTAGAAATCAACAAGAAAATATGGTATAACATTTCTAAAATAGTTAATCGTATTTCTATAAATCAATTTCAAAAAAAAAAAATTATTGCTCTCAAGCTTTGATGAATTAAATACACAGAGAACACATTTCTCCAGCATCGTAGAACATAGAACACAAGTTTCAGAAGCCAATTTAGGCTCCTATTCGCTGAACTCTAATGGACAAAGAACTATCCCATCTGTGCTAGTTAAACTTAAGGTTGTAACAGGTAGGATTGCACGGAAATGGACAATCTACGTCTTTCACATCTCTCCTGCCAAAATACCAATCTCCAACAGCTTCTGCAATTGTCTGCTTATGATCAATTATTCCAGAGTCAGGTACATTGTAAACCATACTAGAGGATACATACTACTTTGTAAAAAAATAATAGGCACTAATCTCATGTTATGCCTGAGGTATTTTAGCTCATTATGTGCGTATGATTGAACAATGCTCTGCTTATATCACAACAGAGAAATTGGAGGGGATAATATTTACCTTATTATTAAGCCTTGGGCTATTTGGAGAGTGCCATGTGAGAATATTCATCGTCTGGCAATGTATAAAGCAGGAATTTATAAACATTCCATCATCCTTCTTGTGCAGAGACATACTGACCGTTTTGAGCATGGATGACCTATAGTCTGTCAAAAAATCATACTTTTTGCCATTATATGAGAATCAAGTCTACATTTTTATTTATCTGTTTTTTTTTTTTTTTGGTGTGTGTGAGAGTTTGTTCTTTCTTTCTTTGGGGGGGGGGGGGGGGGTTGTGGGGGTGATTATATGCAAAACGACACAAACATCAGTCAGAGTTTATTAAGAAGTTAAGGTTCCAACCATGCAACACTTTAAGCTGTTTCGAGTCACAGTTGAATAGGTTGTTCCTACACCTTTTCCATTTTCCTAGAGGATCAGATGACTTTGGTACCAAAATATTTTTTATCTGAAAAATGAAATATGGTAAGAATAAAAATAAAAATAAAATGCAAGATGAAGCTATAAAGACTTAAACAGGATGGCCATATACCTGCCACCAATCATAAGCCGAGTTAAGGACGAAAAACTGTGTCTTTATTCCCTTCGTAAGTTCGTGTGGGAAGAAACACTAAAATCACAAACATTACTGAGATATAATATCTCAGAACTGAGCTTGAAAGAAATAAATTTGAAAGTTACCTTAGAGGGTTCCATCTCATTTGTACAATCTTTTGGTAAAAATTTCCCTATATCCTGGAGCAAAACACGATATAATTGGAACAACTTTGATAAAAAAATGCAAAAGGTGAAATGTATGTATGAAGATATACAGAACAAAAGGAAACTATATCACCACTTTCTAATCAATGCATAAGAGCACGGTCCAGGGTTTATAGTTTGCACACAGCCCTACCCCCTTACAAAAGAGACTATTTTCAAAACTTGATCATCAAATAAAGCATTCATAGAAACCGAAACCAACAGTGCGTGAATAAAAGCTCACAGTAGACTCAAAAGGCTCAAACATTTGAAGCAGACTGGCGTATTAAACATGAACCAACTAATCAATATAAATTTCACATTAACCGCCGGTGCAACTACTTTACCCACATAAATATAGCCTCTATGTCTATGCACAGAAAACAACCAAAATAGGACTACGGTGATGGTGAAGACGCTGATGGTCAAATGTGAACGACATAGGTTGAGATGAATAAGTTAAAAGGTTGATATTCGAAGTGTTCAGATCGCAAATACGTATATGGATGAAAATGTTAGATAAGCTTGGTCAACTGAGGGATTTTGTCACAATAAGTATACATGGAAGAACTGATTCTTATTCATCATCTATTTTCTTCCTAGTTTTATAATCAGAGTTCTTAGATGAATATCCATAGTGTAGGTTTGATTATCCCCCTTGTAGTAATGAGTATATGAAGGCATATTGTGTTTGATCTGGAATTTGTCAGGGTTGCCAACAAAAAAAGGAGGCCAGAACTTACCTGAAGATGAACCACTTCCTTATAGAAAGATTGTATAGTTCTTTTCCCAGAAATATCCTTTCTGCAGTTAATAACATAAGAAGAAAAGAGGGGAGAAAATGTAAAATAAAATATCAAGTCTCAATAAAACCCATAGGACAATATAGTAAAAGAAACAGTGAAATTAGATGAAAAGTATAATTTTTGTTGTGCTGTGATATTATATTGAATCGCCGTAATTAGCACCCAAAAAATTAAAACCAATAACCAAAATAATTAATATTCAAAAAATAGTAATTAAAGGAATGCATCATTTCATTGCAGAAAGCAACAAAAGAGAGAAAAAAAGAAGAAAGAAAACTCGATTGTTGACACTGACGATTTAAACTTCATGACATTGATCACTGTCATAAATTGATGATTTTCACACCAAAGAAAAAAAGGTCTTGCACATCTAGTTTCCACTTCTTCCCGAAACACAAGAGAAGCAGGTCTAGAAACTTGCATGGTCAGTGTTGAAACATTTATAGCAATAGAGCATAGTAGCAAGGTTTTCAAAATGAGATTTAAATCTTATATCGAAACGGGATCCAAACCTAAATTGTAGAAATAATCCTTACTTTAAGGGTTGCACACGGTTTGGAATTGATTTTGATGTTTGAATTTGTACAACTAAAAGTTAAAAGTTAAAACTCAATTTCTCTCTTATACCACTTTTGTTTTATTTTGATAACGGTGTTATTTTAATTGTGCGATCTAAATAAGTATGTGAAATATATTATTCCATGTTGAATGTACTGTTCATTTGTAATTTTCACCAAATTTGAATGGAAATACAAATCGAATCGTAATGGGAGAGATCCTCAGGATCTAAATCATAAGATTTTATGACTTTTGACAACAATGTATATTGTGTAGTAGTATAAGTTGGTAAAATTACTCATTTGGAGTGGAGTAGAAGTGTTTCACACACCAAGTGCATAAACAATGTTGGTAGTGGAAAATCCAAACAAATCTATGTTTCTACATTGGAGGTGTAAGGTAGTAAGGATGTTTGATGGCAGTTTAACTCATTCAGATCGCTATATATCATGTTCTTGGTAAAGGATTTGTCATTAAGTAACAAAAGACATTTATTAAGATTTTCCATTATCGTGATAAATACTAAATAGCTGTTTGCATCAAAAAGGACACATACATCCAAGATAAAGAGAGTAGAGGATAAAAGTGAAGAATAAAAATCAAACAAAAAGAAATCAAACAGAAATAGCAGAGAAATAATCACAATTTTTTATAGTGCTTGTTTCGGCGTTTATAGACTCCGTCCAGCAAAAAGTTTGATTGATTTTATTGCTTGTTTTTCTAGTTAACAGTCGAAGATCTGAGAATGCAAAATAGTTAGCGGAATATAAGAGAAAAAATACTTTAGATAAACAATACATATGATATTTATAGGCAGAAACGACATAGTACCCCCTTGAAAATTCACTAGTAGAATCTCGGGACAAAGATGAGGTCGCCCAAAGAATATGGACCCCCAATTCGCAAAGGAATCAAATCTCCCTCATTTCGAGGAGTCAGAGTCCGCAATGCCCGATAGATGATCTTCTGAGTGTTGGCCTCTTGATTCTTTGATTTGTTTGCATGGTCGCCTAGGTGTTTTTGGAGAAATTAAGGGATCTTCATTGAATTAAACTGTTGATCGAAGTTGTTTGTACAAAGATGGATATGTACTAATCCATTCCCTAGGGAGAGATACTAATCCATGCTTAAAACATTTCAAAATATTATTCTGCCGAGTTCGCTTGACCTTCGTCTCTTAGTCTTGTCTATGATTGATATTTGAACCCTTGCATCATCACTCTGGATTGCTTACATCGATAACCATCGAATCTAACTTGCCCAGTCAATTTGAATGTGGCCATGTTAAAAGATCAAATAACACTTGCCATCAAAGCACGTCTTGCTTCGAACATGACGTGCTTTGGATCGAGATATATCAGGATCGTTAGAAAGGATTCCGATTCATAGGCAGTATAAATATTGGATTGCAACTTGCCGGTTATTATCTTTGGTCGATTCCATTGAGCTGTCTTGCTGATTTAGTAGGCATCGGTTATCTGAACTAGTTCCCGATGAAGTACTTAGGTTATCATCCAATTTTTGTAGAGTTAATAGATCATACATCGAGTGCACACAATACACACACACTCATACGCTTGTGCGTATACATTGGTCACCAGCTCATAAGCATGTTCAAACGTAAGTAGGTCGTTGTGAAGTTATTTGTTGAGTCATACGCGCACACATCTATATATATATATATATATATATATATATATGTGTGTGTGTGTGTGTGTGTGTGTGTGTGTGTGTATATATATATATATATATATATATATATATATATATATATATATATGGCGAGCGTTCAATGGCACCTCTTATTCTGCACCCCCTATTAGCCTCCCTATTTTTCACCTCTCATTTATATTATTTTAATGTGAGTGGAAGGTGGGAGAGTTAGTGGAAGGAGGATGGAAATGTGGAAGGTTAAGGAGATGCTCACTATTTGGGGTGTCATTGAACGCTCCTCTCTCTCTCTCTCTCTCTCTCTCTCTATATATATATATATATATATATATATATATATATATATATATATATATATATATATATATAGGGGAGAGATCCGCTACACCTCTTATATTGCATGTGAACCCTCCCCTTGAATTCCAACCACAAAATCCTCCACTCATTCTCCCTCTTCCCATTTAAATATTCTTTGTTAGTCGGAAGAGGGAGAATGAGTGGGGGAATTGATCAGTCTATATAAAGCACTTAGCATTTTCGGGACAAAGAAGAAAAAAATTCGACCCGCATATGCAAATGTTCGAGTATGTTCAATTCAAGTGAAAATGCCTAAGTCCCCCATATGAAAAGGGATTGCAACTGATCCCTCGCCTATGTGTTGCAACCATATGCAACTCCAGATCGAAAACACGTCGAACATATCCCCTCGCAGCAGTACTTTGTCTGTCACCCATCCACAACTGATCCCTCTAACTCCTCCCTGTCCTACATCGATCCCATCTTTCACCGCTCCACACCATTTTCTCCAAGTCTAACAGTCAATTCCGTAGTTCACTAATTTAAAATCCATAACCTCAAATGCAAGTCACTCCAAATCGCTTCATCATCTCTGTCACCATCAATTCGTACAAACCTAAAATCAAACCCACCTTTGCAATTCAATTTGAATTCGATACTCGTTAACCAAGTCTGTTTGAGGTTTAAGTTTCAAATATAGATGATTTGGGGTTTAATCGACAAGTATGATGTTTGGATTCGGTTAATGGCGATAGCGAAGGTTGTAGAGGGTGAAGAAGGATTGAATCGACAAAAAAATTGTGGGGATCAAAGAATTTTCCCAGGTTTGAGCTCGCTAATGGCGGTTGAAATGGAAGATGAGGATTTGGTTTGCTACCGAATGCAAATGAATGAAGTAAAAAAGAAAATAAGCTAAGTTATTAGTTTATACATATGAGCATATGGACTTTAGAAATCCGCATGTGATTCCGGATATGGACTTACGGACTTTGAGCATACATAACTTGAGTACTCCAGGCTGGAACTTGGACTCTAAAACAAAACATACATGACTGCATATATCTGACTATTTATACGAATTTGAATTTAAATGTTCAATTTCTGCATATCGATAACTGATCCCAAAGCTTGAATGAAATCCACAATCATCGACTTGAAAGCCGATTGAGACAGTCAACGATGACGATCGCTCCGATCAAATCCCGAATCTAGTCATCACTATCATTTTAGTTTCGAATTGTACGAACCACATTGCAATAGTTTACACTTATTACAGGGGATACAAGTCGATCTATATAACTATATAAGTATATGTTGAGTTTGATAGATTATGTCTCTAATATGCTCTGATTGCGTAGTAGCAATGACTACTAATTAAGTCGCTTCAAATGTTGATTCTGGCTCCAGTCAAGTTTTGCAACCATCACAGGTAGGCTAACCTTAGGTCAACATATAGATCAATCTGACACATCACAGCAAGTTCCTAATGTGAAGAAGGCGAAGATGTTATACCACCAGCATCTAATACTCTAGAAGATTTTGTGTTGCTAAGGATCTGGTCGAGTCGGTAGCTTCAACAATTAAAGGAAGATTCTGAGGAGAATATATTAGACATGGAATTTCGTATGAGGATGTATTAGTTCACAATCGCAATGACTGAGCCCATCTCCCTTCAGAAGGATATACAACATGTGACATATATATTGGACGGGTGAGATGCGTTCCACTTTCAATCTATTCATTCGTCAGATGTTGCATATGAGACTGACTCTTGCATAGCTATTCTTTTCCTGAGAACATATTAATTTTTCCTTGAGATCTTGAATCGCAAGCCTATAGAGCATGACATCAGATTCATTAATAACTTCAAGCGACAAAGAAGAAACCCTTCGTTTACTTATCTAGAGGCACTTTTTGGTTGCCTAGTTGTAGCCGGGGCGTGAAACAAACTCAATCAAATTCAAGAACAAATGGTTTTATGCACGTTATCCACACAACTTTATAGGAAAAGGACTTGAATGTCGTTTTAAACTCCGCTATAGTTTTGCTTTAATCAAGTCGTACTCTCGATTAACACAACTTTCTTATGAGTAATAAACGCCTTTGAACTTTGGCTTTTCGGAAGATGGCCGAAGTACAGGCCTGGATGACAATGAACTGGTATGCGTCTGAGTTAAGCAAGAAATGAAGATGTTGGCCCGGTCGTTCCCCAGAAGCAGGTAATGGACTCGAAGAGGCTCAGAGCAATGTCGAAAAGGGTGAAATAGCTAGCAACGATGACGAGGTTAGTCATGACGACGCAGATTCGAGTCATAAGCCAACAGGACTTTCAAGCTTACGAAATGGCATACCTCGAAATAGCGTGCTCGAACCTCCAAGTACCGTTGTAGAGAAGACCCTCAGTAAATCTAAAGGCATAAACAAAGGGTTTGGAAACATCTCGCTAGATACTGGTCTTGCAACTTCGACTATATCAATTCTAATAGCTTCCTCCCTAGCTTTGAAGGAGATGCTTCCGATTAGTGTGGGAACAGATGAGGTGTCCTACCAAATATCTGGGAAAAGGGCTTATACAAACTCCATTTGCTATTAAGCAACAACCCAGAGAATGACAAAGATAAAGGCCTTGTTTTCAAAGATCAACTTCGATAACTTCAAGTTCATTCCTAAGCTACATGTTATTCCATATGAAGCTAAGCGACAATGCTCTCTTATGTTAATGACATCTACAATCAATATGAGACGTTCATTAAAGTGGCGGAGAAGATTTCAGAAGTCTCCACAGAAAAGCAACAGAAGGTTGGTTGCCTATCACTCACGGTTAGCCTGGATAAGGAGATGGTAATCCATCTAGACAAAGAAGTTAAAGTCTTGATTGTAAAACTCTCCAAAGCAGAAAAACAAGTCAAGAATTTTGTCAATTTTTTACTGAAAGAGAACCTGACATCGAGAAGAGCTTGACTCCGCTCGCTACTAGAGTTACACACTTAAAAAAGAGAATGATGTACCAACAAAAGAGAACATTGAGTTGAAAGCCCAGCTTGAGGCTACAATCAAGGCTATGCTGGAAGCTCAACATGAAACTCAAACCCACTGCAAGTTAGTTATCCAAATATGGGTTAAAAAAGACAAGGAAACCGAGCGCGTTAAGAAGGAAGTTGAAGATGTCGTGGCTCAAACAAACGAAGGGTTCAATCCATTAATTCTTTGATTTTACGCTTGAGTACTCCGTCACAGGAACTTCAAGTGGTTGGAGGATTACATCCAGACCTTAGCCTCAACTTAGGATTATGTTATGGATGATGAAATAATTCTAACGGATAGAGCTGAGGTAAATGAGGAGAAGATATAAAGCTTATCTTGGTTAATGTCAAGCCTCAAACACTTAAGGAAGGCCCGTTACTTCTGGAAGAAGAGGAAAGAGAACTGGAGCAGGAGAAAGTTGGTGAGAGCTCAAGGACTATCCCTCTGATGATGCAGCAGAACACTCGTCAGGTCACGACCTTACTTCCAAAGAGCCTTTTTCCCAATACACTTCTGACCCTTCAACTGCTCATATTTCCCTTTTCGGTCCTGTGTAGAATCCTGATTAGCTCAGTCGATGTTGTCCCCATTATTTAAGGCAACACACCTGCTTAGCTTGAAGATCCGAGTGATCAAGGCATTTTTTTATCTTCTCAAAATTTGAGAAAGTTCTAACCCAATGCAGAATACTGATTACAAACTTACAATCCCCTTTAATTTTCAAGGGCTGTAAGCGGTCAATGGTAATGGATATTCCTGCTGCAGGTACCCAGCTTAGGAAGCGAGCGACAGCCATAGGATCAACACCGAGTCTTTCCTCGGACGATCAAGGCCATCGCTTCAGGAGATGCATGTGCACATGATCGATGCTCTGTGGGAAGAAAAGACTGACAACATTGAAATCGAGCCTAAAGGAGAAGGGTTTCAAGTCATTTAGGGTATCTGACAGACTTTTAAGTGCAGCACAAAAGAAACTCTAGACAAGCAAGCCTCAGATGTGACCAAAATGAAGGACGAGCCAGCTAGATTTAACCATTCAGGATTACAATAAAATGAATGTCCTGCTACCAAAGGAGTCTGGAGTCAAATTTTCCTCTTCGAAGAGGAGTACTCCCCAGAAAGGTCACGATAGCAGGAGAAGTGGGAAGAAAGGTAGGAAAGGTAGAGATCTTGATGGCACCAATTCAAAAAAAGCCCAAAATGAATAGGCAGGAAGCGTAGCTATCGTATCGACTTTGCTTTTGTACTATTGCACATCTGCTTTTGATTTTTGTTAGCCGAGTTTGTGCAAGTGCAACCCTCTCATTTGTTTTCAATACTTAGAATATAAAAATTTTACTTCTTTTTCCAAATTTTAGTGAGAATATAAGCTTTCGTTTTAGTTAAGTTGTCATTCGAATCTGTTTAAATGCTCGAGTAATTGGTTTTCCATTCACTGTACCCACAATTTGTTACTCATCATTTAATTTATTGTCATATTCGATCGCATGTGACTTAGAACGTCAATCCGAGAAGTCTATCTCTAGACCTTTCGATTATAGCCTCAAGTCGCATTAAGTATTAGGCACAAGCTTTGGAGTTTAAGCGTCGTACTCGGCTTGTATGGTTATTATACTTCTGCCCCATGCATTGGTATGACCGAGTTAGAGTACGGATGATGAGTTTCGTCCGTAGTTACTTATACTCTCCCGTCGAGCCTTAGGGTAGAGTTCACACTTGGAAGGATAGTTCACATCCATTTGAATTTGTACCCCCTCCCTCCGAATAGGTCGAGTGTAGGAGTTTAGAAGCGGATAACGGTATCGTGAGTACTGCATGTTTATACTCCTCTGGCAAGTCAAAGGTAGGAGTTAGCGATTGGATGGTTATGTCACACTCGTTATTGGTTTATGCTCATATCCAACCTTTGTGGATCGAATCACATTCACCATAGTTTGGTCCTCTTGCCACTAAGGATATGAACGAACGATTGAGTCACGTTCGCTTTAAGTTTAAACTCCTTCAATCAAAACGTGGGATGTAGTTGTTTAATGGGTATCATATCACATTCATTTAGCGCTTTATACTAAGCCCGTCGGGTCTACAACATGAGTTACTGAGTTGGTAAGTAGATGGTCGATCCACACCTACTCTTGTTAATACCCAAACCGACAACTCATGAGCAAGAGTAACCACGTTCATTTTTGGTCAGTCCAACCATGGACATAGAGAGTTAGTACCAGACTCTGCGTACCGATACACATATATTTGACGTGCGTACATATAAGTCAGTCGCATATCACAACTATTATACTAAGTATAAACAAGTCATAGATAAAGAAAACCATCAAAATTTATTGCAATTGAAAAGGAGATTGACAAAGCCAAACAAACTTCGAATTAAATATAATTCATGGAATAAAACTAAGTGAAATAGCATCGTAGATGCTTGCTTTCCACGCGCTTGATAACTCAATGCATCGATAGTCTTTAGCTTGAATGTTCCACTTCAAGCTTTTGATCGATGACGTACAATCCTTCCCATCTCAGATCCATATTAGGAAAGATTTGTTTCAGGACGAGATCGTCAACTTCAAATGTTCTAGGTCAGACTTTAGCGTTGTAGCATAAGGCGACTCAGTATCGATACGCAGGTTCCCTTAGACAACATCTTCGCGTTTCTCTCTGTTCGTTTTAGGATCATAGAAAGCCACTCAATGAGGAGAAACTATAAGTTTCACGGAAATCACGGGTTTAGAGTCGTAAAACTGGGTGAATGGAGTACGGTAAGTCGCTGACTTGTGGGTGGTTCTACATGCATGTAAAGTCAATGGGAGTTCATCGACCCATTTGCTTCTAGCCTTTTCCAAAAACTTCTTCAAAAAGGATTTAATGATTTTGTTAACATCGTTGACTTGTAGGTGGTTCTATATGCATGTAAAGTTAATGGAGTTCATCGACCCATTAGCTTCTAGCCTTTTCCAAAAACTTCTTCAAAATGGATTTAATGATTTTGTCAACAACTTCAACTTGTACATTTGCTTGAGAGTGAGCAACCACCGCAAATTATTTCACAACGTGATATAATCGACATAAATCTTTGAATTATGTGTTATCAAACTTGATCAGTTGCCGGTTATGATTGTTTTGGAAACATCAAAGCTACATATAATGTTTTGGAGTACAAAACTGGTCGCTTTCTTTGTTGAAATTATCATCGGTGGTTCTGCTTCAGCACATTTAGTGAAAGTAATCAGCTGTAGCGATGAAGTACTACGTACTACCTTTCAAAATCGGCAAGTGCTGATGGTATCAATGCCTCAAGTTGCAAACAGCCATGAACTGATCATTTGATTGATTCCCATTAGCAAAGCTCTTGGAATTTTTGCAAATCTCTAGGGTAATATTGAATTTGAGACCCTCTTCGGATAGAGGACATCATAGATGGAAACGTTGTTTTCTAACTTATCCATATCTTCTTTAAGTATAGTTGCTCTCTCAGGATCAATGTGGTGGAATTTTTGCTTAACTTTTGATCCATACTCAAGATGTGGCATGCGATCGCCAATGAGATCCTACACATGTCGGCATGAGTCCAAGTGAATACATCCAAATTCATCTAAAGAAAGTTAGCTAGTTCATTCATCAATCTAAGGTTGAGCTGCGATCTGATCTTCAAAACTTATGATGGATCGTCAAGGCTAACCAGAATATGGATTGCCACCACAGTTGGGGCAGTCCTCGAGTTAACTGGCTCCTCTTCATCTATCCTCAAATCTGTTTTTATAAGATCGACTATGTTGCTCAAGCTAGGACTCGAACACTGACTATTAGGCATCAGCGATTTTAGTGCAAAAAGCCATCTCCATACATTTCCCTTTCTGTTTGCGTTAAGCGTCTTTTAACTCAACAACAAAACCGGCTCTTCCTACTGCCTGATCACCACTCACGACCTCAAATGGGTTTTCAATCGAGAACTTCATTAGCAAACACCACGGGAAAAGCTACGCCTGAAATTCAGTAGGGACGATCTGCCCAATAATGCATTATAAACGAAACAGGTATCAATCACAACAAACGGGATAACCGACACTCTTTGATGGTCTACCTCTCCAAGCTCTACCAGTAACTGTACCATTCGTGCTAGTTCGTTCGTTGTTCCATTAAAACCATATATAATGAGCAGTGCACAGCTTCAGGTCTTCAGCACCATCTAATAATAAGCCTTCTTAAAGATGATATTGACAAAACTTGCAGAATCTATCAGAACTTTTCTTACAAAAGCAGGGGCAATCATGGTCGATATAACAGAGGAGTCAATTATTGGGCCACAATGTACGAAGACAATGTCGACTTTCATTGTCCTCGATTGTTTTGCTAGAGCTCCTTCCACGGCTAGGCAATCCTCATACTCCATGAGTTTTTAGTGCACTTACATATTCTTTCATTTTTTTCAGCTTTTGGCGGCTAGATGCAGTACACCTGTTATGGTTTGATCACAACTTTTTCTAATCTGCGAGGTGCAGCAAGTTTAGGTGTCATTTGGCCTCGATCGGGTCGGAAGTCACCTATGGGCCTTAAACATACTGCTGCAATTTCTTCTCTTTTACCAATTTCTCAATCACACGTATATCAAGTAATGGCACTCGTTGGTTTTCTGGTCATACATCTTGTGATACCTACAGAATTCTCTGAATTGCTTCCCCTCTTCGCTGATCCCCTAAGAGCCGGTTTTCTATACTGAACGATGTTGCAAGTTGCCAAATAGATATAATCAATTGAATTACTCAGTAACATGTAGGTGCCAAATGTTGGAAATCGTGGTCACTTCCTCAAAACCTTCCTTCTGTCGCAGCCCATATCACCATTGCCGCTTCCTTTTTGCTATTTCGGTATGTTCTGACCATTAACTTTGACATTACCAGAATTTCCTACGGTTTGTTTCAGAAACATTATTTGCACCAGATTGACACATTCCTCCTTTTGCTCTATTCCTTCTTGCCTCCTTTTTGCACAAGTACTGGGATGCCAGCCTCACTGTGAAAATGTTCCAGTGTAGTAGGAGGCTTCCTCTCCAGCCATTCACCAAAGTCTGTGTCAGAGTGAATGCCTCTTATCAATGCCATCAGGGCAATGTCTTTTTCCAGATTGCTAACCTCTATCAATGCATTATGGAATCTTTCCAAAAAAAGTCATTCAATGACTCATGCCTGCTGAAAGATGTTGAAGATAGATATAGCATCTTTGGCATGAGTCGTGTGAATGTGGAACTGCTCTACAATTGCCAATTGATCAAATTATGAAACACACCATACTGGTAATCAGGAGAACCAAAAGATAGTCACACCCTTCACAAAGATAGGGAAACACCTGCACTTTATAGTTTCAGTTGCTCGAGAGGAGTCAATATGTCACTCATATTTCATCAGGAGCTGTCAGGGATTAGTCTTCCACAAATAAGCGGACAAAGTGAGTATATTGAATTTACGAGGGAACTCTGCTCGTGCTATGTCATGAGCAAAATGACTTCGACTTGGAGTAGTCACTCAATCGTCGTCAGCGTGTCATTGACTCTTTTTAATTATCTGCCCACAATCGCAGTTAGATCCGAAGGTTGAATGCTAGTCATCTCTTGGCGGTTATAATCTACCTAATGTGTTCGACCCGACTCACGCATTCAGGTCGCACCACGTATTTTCGGTTCTCCTTGTTCTTGGAAGATCATTTCAGCAACATTTTTATGTTCACTTCTCTATTGATTACCAACGTTATTTTCTTGATTCACAGTATCCCGATCAATGATAGGACGAAAGGGAAGCAAGTCAGTAGAAAGTCGCAAGGTCGCCAAGTGAGAGGGATCGGTATTGACCCCTAAGAAGGATCATCACCGATTCCAATGTATAGGCTTGGGTCATTTCGGATCGTTAGTCTAAGATGGTTTGGCTTTGTACTAGTCAATTCTTTGCCTCTAGTCCTTATGGTAATAGCCAAATGATGAGCTTTCATGTACAGTTCAAAGAAGTCAGATCTCTCCTTGCTTTTTGGCATTGTTGTGCATTCATCTGATTCATCAAATTTATGTTAGCTTGAATCTGAGGCTTTAATTACTCATGGGTATCTATTAGCTCTTTCATCAAGTTTTCGAGGTGACGTCTAAAGACGGAATCATCAGGGCTGCTAGCATTAGTAGCAGCAGCAATTTGCTGGATGTCCTGATCAGGCTGCTGGACACTAGTGGCGTCTTGTTCATCAACAACACTGGAACTGGTTGCTTTATTTTTAAGAGCCATTAATGCAAGTTGTCTTGATAGACTTCCACAGATTCAAGTAGTAAAGAGAACTTGAAGGCATAAACTGGGACCTCACATATATGAAAATCCACAAGCAGATGCAATCTAACAGACTGAGAATTCCATGTCAGTAAAAACGTTTGCATCAAAAATGACAAAAAAAAAAAAAAAAAAGAAGAAAAAGAGTAGAGAATAAAAGGGAATAAACAAAATTAAATAGAGAGAAACAAAACAAAATCAGCAAAGAAACAATCACATGTTCTTTGATAGTGGTTTGGCGTTTGTGGCCTACGCCCACTTAGAAGTTCAAATGATTATATTGTTTGCTTTTCTGATTACAAAGGAGCAAATCCTCGAAGATACTAAAGCACAAAATAATTAGTGAAATACAAGAGCCAAAAGATCCTTCAAATGAAGGATACATCTGGTATCTATAGGCAAGACGAAATATCCCCTGAAAATTTGCCGATACAATCTCGAATCAAAGACGAGGTTGTCTAAAAAATATGGGCCCTTAATTCGTAAAGTAATCGAATCAGTACCGATCCTCCTAGTACCCAAACCTCATTTCAAGATGTCAGAGTCGACGGTCCCAATAAATGATCTTCTGAGTGTTGGCCTCTTGATTATGTGATTTGTTTGCATTGTCGCCTAGGTGTTTGAAGAAATCGAGGGATCTTCGTTGAATTGAACTGCTGACTGAAGATGCTTATAAAAAGTGGAATGTGTATCGATCCCTTGCCTAAGACGATATACTAATCCATAGTTAGAACATTCCACGATGTTTTTCTGTTGAATTCGTTGGACCATCTCCTTGTGATCCTGTCTGTACTTCATACGAACCTTCAAATCATCACTCTGTGGTTGCTTGCTTCGATAATCGTTGAATCTATCTTTTCCAATCACGTCGAATGTACCCGGATCAAATGGCCGGGTAACAATAGCATTTATCACGAATGGTGATATTTTTCTCTGCCAATCATTATACACTGTGTTAACTGAATCAATATGTTCTCCAAATTTGACTCCAAGTTTGACTCTGAAATCATGTCTCTTATATGTCAGAGGTCAAAATGGGTTGATGCAAATATGCAATGGACTCTAGACTGTTATGTCCAACTTAACAATATAATTTATTAACCAATCAACACTAGCACTAAAAATTTGTCGAGATGAAACGTATGGATGGTGTAACTGAATAGGTAAATAACTATGAAAAAATGTCAAGCTAAATAATTAGACCTAAACAGAATAAGTGAAAATTAAATGAAAATAGGAAGAGAAAAAGGAAGAACAAGGATATAATGAATAAAAGACAAAGAGTACGAACATGAAAACAAGAGAGGATGTCGAAAATTGGGTGATTGATAATGGAGATAATTGGTAAAAAACAAAAATGAAACCTAGGTCCGTAATTTCATTAGTAACGTGGTCGTCAATAAGCAATGGGTATTAGCATCTAAGAGACATCCTTAAACACATACTCATTAAGGAAAAACCCAGCATCTGCAAGACATTTGATATTGGCATCTTTTGGAAATAATGCACGAAACCCGTCGCAGTGCAAAAAAGTTGCAAGACCACCTGCAGAACATCCTGTAAGAAAAACCTGTAAAATAATAATCCTGTTGAGTTTTGGCTTGCTGAATCCCATGTGCAGAGGGTGTGCATGCATGCGTATTGTATGTGGGGTCTGTGCTTGCACGTGCGTATTGTGTGCAATGTGTTGTGGATGTGCATACGTATGTGGCACTTCAATTAGCATAACTTATAAAATATCATCATATTCCACTATGTTCGGTATTGTGGTAAAAATGACAACTTCGAACAATGTAAAATAAATGTTTGCAATCCAAGAATGAATTAGGCAAATGCATTATGCTAAGGTGAAAGATGCTTTTTAAATATGAACCTTTACCTAGGGGTACACACAATATATACTCAACCTGACCCAACCCACCAATCCGATCTAATCCAAATAAACTCAACCTAACTTATTCTAGTTTGGATTGGATATGGATTACAAACTATATATGAGTGGTGTGTGAATTTTGTTCAACCCAACCCTACTTTATCCCAACTCAATATAAAAACTAAATATCAGCTTATGTAAATTAATACAGTCCAAATCTAGACTAATGTTTGTTCTAAAATAAATTTATAAAACATTGCATGCCTGATGTCAGCCAAAAACACATGATTGACTACAAGATTGTGAAGAGCATTTTAATGTATTTTAAAATTAAACTCTTTAATATTTAATGAATTAATTTCATGTGAAATGGTTTATAATGAAATTCTAATAAAATATGTGTTGCAGTGAATCAATTATATTTAATGCACTATACTAGCTAAAATCTTATTTTTAAGTTGAATATTACAGTTTTTTTTATATATATATATTCTTTTTTATTCATTTAACCACACTCAACTCTACTAAACCCGACTCAACTCATATTTCAACCAAATCTATATCCAACCTGATATGAGTTGAACCACCCTCAACTCGTACCTATACGGGCTATGTGAAGTATTTGATCTAATCCGATCCAACCTATACTTTATGCAACACTACTTTTAAAGCTTTCTTAATGAAAAGGGAAAGTAATCAAAATTTCAAAGTTGAAATATTAAACCAATTTAAATCAAGCACACATTACAGGTTATTATTTCTTATAGAGATCGGGATATTTGACCGCTGCATAACTCTTTGAATGCATTAACATATGGGCCTCGTTTCTACAAAAGTAGACACTTCGCATTCACAAAGACAATCTTGGAAGATTCTACAATCAACTCCCCACATTTACTGTGAGTAGAGAATATACGAAGTTTGAGATCAGTCTTATCATTGTGAATCGACGGTATACCGTCCAGAAAGTACAGTATGTCTCAAATGGATGTCTTGAATTTCCTATTATAGATACTAAATGTGGTTTGATTGTTGCAGCTTTTCTATCACAATGCATATTAAATGTGGTTTGATTGTTGCAGCTTTTCTATCACAATGCATATTAAATGTGGTTTGATTGTTGCAGCTTTTCTATCACAATGCAAGGCCATGCAAGACATCAGTGCTTCAATCAAAGAAATAGCACGAGTAGATTTCTTAAACAGTCTGCTTCCACACACGTTAGGTCTGAAGTTATTAACTCTAACTTTATGGTGTAGCATTAAATTTAAGTCATCATGGTTGATCCCTAAGTTATTGCCCTCTACATGTGTGTGTGCACACACATAGATACATATACATATACATATATACGCATACACACGTATATCCATTGGTGGTAAATACATGTATTTAACCAAATTTGCATTAATTATCATGTTTACTCTATTGATAATATGAAATATCACGTCAATTTTGCTAATTTTTTCCACAAAATACTTCGTTTTATCCGGTAGCAAAAACAATCTGGTGTTTATGATATTTTTGTTCACTTTATAACACTTCTGCAAAAATATTCAACAACTCGTCGATATGACAGCTTTATATTAATGACGCATCTAACAACAAAGAAGCATGACCGGTACGGTCCTAATCACATCTGCCAAAAAAGGGCAGTGCTTTGTCATCTGCCTAACATCAAAGCCATAAAAAAAGTGAGCTTTACTCACCAAAACGTAACCAAACTAAAGCAAACCAATCCACTTCTTTAAAAACCTTGATCTTAGTTGTTCTAAGCAAAAGATTTAATTTTTATGGGCTTGAGAAGCTAGATGGGTTCGACCTAAGATCCAATAGCCTCGGCCATGAGCTTTTGTGAGGAGGGGGAGAGGGGTTAGGCTTTCTTTTGAAAAGAAAGGCTGTATAATGAGAAAGAGAGTTTAAATATGTTTTTAATGATTAATAGAGTAAAAGAAGTGATTTTTAAACCATGAAAAATTTAAGGAAGCTAATAATAAGTTTTTAAAAAGCTAGAAAGAGATAATGGAGTTTGAAAATAAGAGTAGAAAATGAAAATGAGAGAGGGCAATAACAAGGAATTGCTTTTATATAAAGTGAAATAGACAAATTATTAAAACCCATTAAGCACCTACCCTCCACTCAAATGATGTCACACCATCACATTCACCTTCCATTATGGCTTCACACACACGTTACCCCTCCTTCAATAGTGGTTTTTTGGTTTGAAAAAGTTTACAGACTCATATATCTTTGATTACAATTAATTCTATAACTCCGAATTATACTTTTACCTTGAGGGATTGATGAGAGAATAGTATATAAAATTAAATCAGAGATAAAGGGGTTTGATTTTAGTTAAGCATTTCAACAGAGTTTGATTATGATTTTCTTTAGCAAATGAGAGAAGATAAAGAAGAGTGCTTAAATAAATAAAGTAGTTATAAAATTTGTTCAGCCATGTCTATTCGCGAAAGGATCCGACAAATAGACGCTTCTTTTGAAAAATTAATTTTAAAAAAAAACTGGCTAGTTTATGTCGACATACATATCATAAGTACGTCGATGTATCCTTTGCAATTTTGAGAATCATTTTATTTCAAATTAGTTTGAAAATACGTTGCTTTATAAAATAGTTTAAAACTTTGTAAAATCATTTAAACATAATTTATCAATATTTTGATCATCATAAAACTTTACAAAATAATATTTGAAATAATTAATACCAATTATTAAATATAATGTAATAATATATATAACTAATTAAAAACAAAATATAAAGAAACTATCAAACCATAAATATATAGAAAATTGTAATACAATATGGAAAGTTATAAATCAAAAAGGAATGTTTTAGATAATGTCATTCCGAAAATAAGGCTTATTTGAAAATCATTCGAATAATCATTTTGAAAAAGAGATCAAGTGCTATTAAAATTTTAACATATATTATAAGACTCTAATCTTATCTGTAACATCTTAAAATCCCGAACTCTTCAATATTCATGAGTCTGTATTCTCCAACTCTTGAATTTCTATGTCAGCATCAACATCCTGAATCTACACTTAATACTGTATAGTCTTCATTATCAATACATGTCTATATCATGCACTATATACAACATATATCTAGATAAACATTAGTAACATTGGTTTTTATATTTTACATTATCTTATATAAGGTTATTGTCATCAAACCATTATCCATGATACTAACAATCTTTTTTTATGATGACAACCTTGTTTATAAAATATAACCCAACTCTCCCTGCATTCTAAAACTCCCCCTTAATCTATGAGTATCTATCATTATTTTATATTTCTCCCTATTTATCATCAACAAAAACTAATAATTCTAAGCATACTTTTAACAGTGACTCAAACATCGACTATGATACTAACTCTAACACTAATTCCCCTAAATAACAGTGACTCAAACATTGACTATAATACTAACTCAAATACCGACTCTAACACTAATTTCCCTAAATAACATGTTATGGGATTAATCATGAAAGCGATAATGACAAAGTAAAACTATTATCAGTCAATCAAACAGTATCATACAAATCATAATACAATCAATCAATCTAATCCAATCTAATCTAATCAAAGCCAAACCAAGTCAAACATTTATTATCTAGACAAACCTATTTAACTAGACATTACGTGACATTTCAATTCAACCATCTTCACCAAAGATGGGATCCGTCTTTATAACCTCTCAATTTTAATTGTCTTTGTCTATGGTGCACTCTGCAATAGTCATTGGTTCTTCTTTGATGAAGGATGGAATCATCCATCGAATCGTATCGAAACGCCTCTCTTGTTCCTTGATCATCTGCATTTGGCTCAACTCCAAGTGCCACTAGTTCGGAAAATGAAAGAGAGAATATTTGATTCGACCGTTTGTTCAAGGTTTTCGGTTAGATTATGGATATGAGAAGCCATTATGTTGATTTAGAGTTTAAGGAAGTAAAGAAAGAAGAAAAATAATGATTATTCTCGTTTTTATGGTCTAGAGAGATTTATAGAAGTAGAAATCTTTTGAAATGAATAGACTTTTGAAAGCTATTTAAATTTCAAGTTAAAAAAAAAAAAAATGCCTGTTATATGTCGACATGCATAATATAAGTATGTTGACATATACCCATTTTTCAAATTTTACTTATTTTGATATTTTTATGTTTGTTAATTTATATGTTTGTGTTTGTTAGATCTCCAAAGATGATTTATGATGTTTAACAGAAAAATACATATTTGTGTATTGATGTGTTAATTTATATGTTTGTGTTTGTTGTGATTTCCAAAGATGATTTATGCTGTTTAACAGAAAAAACACATTTGTATTGATGATTAGAACAACGATTATGTTCATTACATAAAATCAAACAATACATCACTTCATACCAAACCGAACATAAACTATTACAACACTCATTATCAAATGCATGGTTATTAAGCTAGAAAGATGAAGATGAAGATAATGATTATGATAGTCCAAGCTTGCGGCTTAGTTTTTCAAAAAAGTTCGTTTTGTTAGAAATTTTGTTCAATATTTTACTAACGGATCGCTTAAGGATTTTTTGATTTTCAATGATCTTTTGATTTTTCTAGTGGATCATTGTTTGTAGGATGGATGGGGAAATCAATACTTTCCAAAAAAAAAAAAATCTTCTTTCTCCTTTCTTTTTCAATATCCATCCCTTCTCCTTCTTCCTTCTCTTCTTGAATCTCTTCCTCCACTTCATGTGCTAGCTTCTTCCTTTTTGACAAGAGTTTCATAAAGCCCGAAAATTAATGAAACTTTCACGAGAGCGATATTGGTTTGATTATAAACTATTCGACAAACAAATTATTCTCCTTTGAAATCAACTCCAAAATAGTTGAAGATTCTAGTAAGATAAACTCCATTAAAAAGCGTGTTTTCATGTTTTGAAAGATTTTTAATAAAATTCATCCCAAATAACTTGTGTCTAATTTATGTCATAATGACAACAATGAGCAAAAGGAGCTTTATACTTTTTATAGTTGGATTACTGAAATTTCACAATTTTGGAATACTAGTGCGTCGTAAGAGAAGATATAAAATCCTTACTTTTGATCGAAAATTGCAATTTTTGAATTCAAAGTTGTCGTCCTTTCCGAAAACTTGACGAGAAGTTATAAGATCATGCTCATTCATTTTAAGAGTAAAGAGGTCAATTTTGATAGATTAACATCCAAGTATGTTATCCAAAATTTCACAATCTAGAACAATTTCTGTTCCTTCAACGCTACTCCAAACTTCTCCTTCATTTCCTTCAAAAAAACTTTCCTTTCAAATTTGCATAAAGCATTTTGACTAAATGAGGATAGCACCCGAAATCATTTTGAGAAGCATCAATTGAAGTATGAACATTATTTCGAAACAAAGAGAATCGATTTCATAAGTAAAATCCCTAAAAATTGCAAACTTTCTCGTACAAACTTTTCCAAAGTTCACGTAGCTTATGTAGGCCTGGATAGCCTCTTAATCATTAAAAAGAAGATTTTTGTCGGTTTTTTAAAGTCTCGTGGAGGTAGAGTTCTTGAGGAAGTCATTGATGAAGTGTTTTTAAAATATAAAAATTTGAAGGAAATTTGAATCATGAAATGAAAGGTGAAATAAATGAATAGATATAGATATAATAAATAGAGAATCAACAGTCCAATAGGTACATTTTAGTGACATAAAGGTTGGTAAAAAGGTAGGGGGGAAAATCAAATTTTTAATTCGATTTGAATTTCAAAATTCTGACAAGTATGTCGACATATATAGGTAGAATATGTTGACATATATGTATTAATGAAGAAAATTCGAATTATCCTAATTATCTATTTATATTATTACCTATTTATTTTTAAAAAAATGATAATAATAAAATTTAATTTTTGAATATATTTTATATAATTATTTTATTATATAATTATATAATATTATTAAACATAATTTAATTTTATCATTTAAAAGCAACCACTTATCAATCCAAAATTCAAGGCAACCATAAGCCTAAGCAACCAAAAACCAAAAATTAATTTAAATGCATACCTATTTTAGATCCAATTTTGACTATCTGAACCTTATATTGTTTTGAAGCACATGTTGACAATTTCCGTATCCGAATCATTATCACTTGAAAATATATCTGAATCATCTACCGTTGTATTATGGGTTCTTTTTCGTTTTATGGATGAATCCGTATTTGGTGCGATTTTCTATTGACTAAGATATGAATAGTATCATTTTAGGTGTCCGAATTCAATGCAGTTGTAACATCTGATATCATTTCGAATGTCACTTCCATTTGCTGAATTTTATTATCATTTCCTTTGAAATCGTTCATCCTTCTATGCTTGGAATTTTTCATAAATTCATTGTCATAAACGCAATTTCTCCATCACCGCCTTGTTATTACGGCGCTCGACTAGTCGTGACTAGTCGATTAGTCGTCATTGGAGCATCGACTGGAAGAGTCGACTTGCCATTAGTCTAGCTCGAACCCTAAATCACGAATCGAAGGCCTAAGTCATGAAGTCGAAGCCTGATATTACAAAATCAAAGCCCTAAATCATGAAGTCGAAGTTGAAATCACGAAGTCGAAGCCCTAAATCATGAAGTCGACCCCAAATCACGAAATTGAAATCGAGTACAAAGTCGAACCATGATGACAACGATTGAAAAAAATGCAATATAAAGACTGCAATTATTTGTATTTATAATACGAAGTGGTAGACTTGTAATTATCTATTATAAACAAACACAATACACTGCAAGTCGAATACGAAGTGGTATATAAATGTTTTATAAACTGCAGTTACCTCTTAATACACTGCAAATATGCATATATATATATATTTATTTACTGCAATTATGTATTAATATATACGTATTTATTTATTTATCGACTAGTCCGACTAGTCGACTAGTTGGATCTCTATCGACTCGCCTCGACTTGCCGCCGTTATAACCTTGATCACCGCTTCCTAAATCATAATTATCTGTTATTGCATTGAAGGCTATTGATTTCTTTATTATTTTGATTTCCCTTATGCCCTCCATTTGTACTTCAAAACACATTAAATTACCAATTAACTCTTCAATTTTTAGAGTATTAATATCATTGGCATCTTTAATTGCTAGTCTCTTGATCTCATTCAATATTAAGTGATTTTTTTTTTAACTTTGTCCTCTTCAGAAGAACTTACCCAATACAATAAGTGAATGTACTATATCTTGAAATCTAATATACATGTCAGATATGGACCCATTTGGACTTGTTTTAAATAACTGAAGCTAATATGTTAACATGGAAATTTTTGTTTGTTTAACTTTACTTGTTCCTTCATGTGTAACGTGCAGAGTTCTCCAAATTTTAAATGCAGACGTACAAACTGCACACTTATAAATTTGCTCCTATCTAGTGAACAAAACAATATATTTATGACCTTAAAGTTACTTTGTGCAACTGCTTTTTAATCAGCAGTCCACTGTGCAAAACTTGTTTCGAGTTCAGTTTACTCAATTTGTATGATATTTCAAATGCCTAATCCTATTGACTGCAAATAAATTTTCATTCTACACAACCTATATGTATAATTATTGTCATTAAAAAGTGGTAGTCTAGCAGTAGATTGACCTTTTACAGATGAATTACTAATTGTGTTACTAACACTACTATTACTGGTGCTGCTAGTCATTTTAAAACTTTCCAAAAATCATATTATCGGTATTTTGAAGAACCAAGCTCTCATATCAAATGTGAGAATACAGAATATGGATCTTAAAGCTATTTTAACACTAAATGGAGTGAAAAGTGTTTTCTTAATTATATGATTCTTATTGAATTTTAAACAGAATTTCTGTAATTAACAATCATAGAAACAGTCACAAAATTAAAACACAAATATGGATCTTAAAGCTATTTTAACACTAAATGGAGTGAAAAGTGTTTTCTTAATTATATGATTCTTATTGAATTTTAAACAGAATTTCTGTAATTAACAATCATAGAAACAGTCACAAAATTAAAACACAAATATAAGTAAATGCAATACGGTAAAAGGAAAGTACACGTCAGAATTTGCATACTAGTCCGGAATTATCGTACATCCAGACCCCCATGAACCCTATACAGATTTCTTTTCAATATAAAGTCAATATACAATCTCGATTTGAAAGTTTCAAGACAACCTCCAGAATTTTTGACCTTCAGGTAGAGCCGCTTAGATTCCTGGGGCTACTAAGCACACCCAATTGATTTCCGAACTCAACCACACACAAGTGATTTACAAGCCATTATCACACCCTTTACCAATAGTGGTTTTTGGTTTGAAAGAGTTTACAGATTCAAATCTTTTGATTTTTTATTACAATTGATTCTATAACTTTGAATTTCACTTTGATCTTAAGAGACTGATGAGAGAATAGTAGAGAATCAAATCATAGATAAACGGATTTGATTCTGATTGAATTTCGATAGAGTTCTAGTTAAAATCTTCTTTAGAAAATGAGAGAAGATAAAGAGGATAGATACATGAAGAAGTTATAAAAAAAATTCAGAATGTCAGTATTTATAGAAGAATAACAATCATGTCTATTCACTAAACGTTAAGACGAATGCACTTCTTTTGAAAAAAATAATTTTGAAAAGACTAATTAATATAACTACATATTTATCATGGGTATGTCGACACATCCTTTGCAATTTTGAAAATCATTTTATTTTGAATTATTTTGAAAATACATTGCTTTATAAAATATTTTGGAACTTTGTAAAATCATTTGAACATAATTTATGCATATTTTAATCATATAAAACTTTACAAAATAATTTTTAAAATAATCATTATAAATTAAAAAATTAAATGTAATGTAACTAATGTATATAATTATTTAAAAAACAGTATAAAGAGATTGTCATTTCGTAAACCTATAAGAAATTATAAAACATTATAAAAGGTTAGAAATCAAAAAATGATGTTTTGAAAAATATCATTTTGAAAAGAAGGTTTATTTGAAATATTATTTTGAAAAAAAAGATCAAGTGCTATCATAATTTTAATATATATTCTAAACCCTAAACATATCTGAAGCAACTTGAATTCTTGAACTATACAACACCCATAAGTCTTCATTTTCTAACTCTTGAATTTCTATATCAGCATCCTAATTCTACATTTGATATTGTACAATCTTCATTATGAATACCTGGCTTGCCCCTCGTACCATTCGCCTCTTTGCGTTGGCATCTATGCCTTCTCTCATTCGGGGATTCTCTGCTTCAGGAACCTCCTATCTGGCTATATCATTGGCCCTTTCATTGACCGCAGTCTCCATAGCTGCTTCAACCTTAGGAAACATCTTCTCAAGATCAGGCAATTTTCTCTCCGCCAAGCAATGACCTCGTCTCTGTCTCGCTACTTGTAAAGAAGCACGTTGTTGCAAAGGGGAAGAGCGCAGGACTCGACCTACGAACAAGGAATGGTCATGTAACAGAAAGGGAAGAAAAGGAAAATGACCAAGTCTAGAATCTTACCAAAATAGCCTCGCTTACCGAAACATCTAACACTGACTCAGTGGAATGGTCGGACTAAAGAACAGGGGCCGACTGATCTAAGCTAAGACCTTCGAAGCAATTTTAGCTAGGGTTTAGAGAAGCCATAACAAGTCGGCTCGTCCAGATGCACTACCATGAGCCTGGTGGATCCCATCACCCTAAACTCATCAGACATTGACAATCGCTCAATAAGCTTGACCTACCTAGATACACCGAAGGACGGCTTTTCCTCGAAGCTCGATGGCTCCTCATCAAACCACTCCTCTTGAACTTCGTCGAATATTGCTTTTGCACTATAAGGAATCGCCTGGCTGGAATTGATATGAAGATGAGAAAAGCATCGAGTAAGGGATGCAACGACAGTACGGTGTGATCTCTCCCGAACGGGCTGGCTGAGAGCTGACAAACGTATGTTATTGGGAGTTGGTCACTAGTATCTGCTGTTGGGAGAATGTGCCCTTACCAGGCTGCGAGGTAGAGGTCTATGTCGCGGTGCTTCCTGCCATTAATGAATCGCGGGTCGTATGAAGGTCCAGGCAAATCACTACTAAAAACATAAACAAGGACTTTAGAAATTTTCCAAGGAAAGTGAAGACAAAATAAAGCGAGACTAAGCTACCCTCATTGGATTGGCTACCCAACTGCCTTATAGCTAAAGGCCAATCAGAAGACCTCATACTATTACCGTTAGATTGTACCCCTTTGAAGTTTTATGTGTCGAGGTGTTGTGTGGGTTACCTATATCTGAGATCCACTAGCGGAAGGGGTCTCGAAGGAGGAGCCTACTTGTTGGTGTGCTTGGCTCTTGCGCCCATCTGACCATCCTCTTCGCATCTGTGATTCAGATAAAGGTGGATACTAAGTGCCAAAGGCTCCCGTACTCAAGCGCGAGAGGACTTCCCAGGTCAGTCTCCCGTCCTGGTACTATTCTCACGGCTCAATGACCGCTCAATGAATCGCATCTGTGATTCAGATGTGTTAGAATAATTTGAAGACCGCTCAATGACCCAATCCAAAATCACAATGTTCTCCTAAGTGTTGGATCGTAAGCCTACGTTCACCATTGTGACCAGAGCCCAACAGGGTGGCTTCTCCTTCTTCTATATCCACCAGTCTGGTTGGAGTACGGCTAGGGCTCGGGCTACCACTTCACCACCTCGCATTGTTTGCCTTCAATCCGAGTAACTCCAAAATTCCCACGTAAATGAAACGTAGACCAAATTATATCTTCATTTGATTCCATACAGCGGATTCATGAATATGTTATATTATATTGTTGATAATCTTGATAATGTGGCAAGCACCTGGTCTCTTTGTAACAATTTATAGATACAGTGTCGCTTAAGAGTGTTGGCCAAGCTCCACTCTTCCATAAAATTAATGACAAATTAACCAAATAACTATTACCAATAATTATAAACCATATACACACTTTATCTATCCAAAATTAAGACAAATATATTAATATTTGTGCATGTAATTGCATTGATAATAAGGTGAATATATAGCGTAGCCAAAACTGACGTGAACACAGAAACTTGTCAAATGTTGCCCGTTCTGAACAAAAAACAAAATGAGCATCTAAAAATGCCCACAAACGCTCACTATAACATATTAATCCCTAAAAACATTAGGGCACGACATCTGCTCTGGAGAATCAACTAGACATAATTTACCGATTTTCACAAATACTAGTTATTGGTGAATTTACCACAAAATCATCAGGATGTCAGGGTATCAACAATATAGATTCCAGAACTATTGTCTCTAGCTCTATATGTAAGTAGTACATAAAAACATGTATATCTGTAATATAAAAGCATTAAACCTTAGGTTTCACTGAGAATACCTGCCGAGCATTTTTAAGTCCTAGAGATAAGAGTTCGTCCACTATTGCTTCCCAGATGCGTTGACCTCTGAAAAGTAGCTTTTGCCCATTCTGTGCAACACAGAAAAAAAAGTTATGAATTTGAAGTTTTTTTTTTTCATTTTTGGATAATATATAGAGAAATTATTTATAATACTACCATAGTTTGAATTTCGGTATCCCCAAAAAAAGATCCACCATCACAATATCTTATCTTGACTTTATTCCAGTTATAAAAATCTGAAAGTAGAAGTATAAATATATTTCAAAATACAAAAAAAAAAAAAAAAAATCTAACCATGATGAAATGTATTCAGCAAAACCATTAATACCAGGATTTTCAGAATGGGTTCGACTTAAAATGCCAACAAACTGAGTCTGTCCCATGAAATGCGATGACCCTAATGCAGTACCTGCACGAGCTGAACATGAATCTACACTGTTGCACCACCCTCCACCCTAAAACATAAATACAGAGTAAAATCAGATCGAATGGACACACACACACACAAGCACATACACGCATCTTAACTTGATAATCACCATCCAAATTATATAATGCAATTTCACATAAACTAAACGATTGGTAAAGCTACTTATCAAGAAGGGCATAAATATTACCATGGATACAACATTTTGATATGGTGGTTGATCATGTTTAGTCCACAAAGTCTGGATGGTTTTGGATTGGAGTCAAAATAATACCTCCATGGAGGCTGATAGTACTAATATGATGCTAAATTTTGATTCATGCTCCTAGGTTTCTATTAATGTATTTTGCTTTACTATGAGTTTCCAGAGGCCAGATTCCTGAACAAGCCTCCTACTTGTCAAATACTGAATCAACATAGAGGCAGATTCATACAGTTTAAGATGTTCCAAATTTTTACTTTTTACCAATTTGTACATCATTATATGTACATATTTTTGATAAAGATATAAATAAAGCAGACCCCACTGCATAAGTCTCCTGCCATGCCATGACCTAGCAGGTTCACAATATAACTGAGAACTGCGATACACATAAATAAATATTTATAACAATAAGCTGTCCTCAAACTCTTAACTCAATCCCGATTTGATGTAATGCAACATTGAATATATATATATATATATATATATATATATATATATATATATATATATATATCACACACAAGATGTATATATGTGTGTGTATGTATGTGTATACACATACACATACACATACATGTGTGTGTATAGGATAAAAGGGGAAACAAAATGGACAAGATTTAAGTTCTTATGTGATTTAAACAAAAATTTCATATTGATGAGAAGGTGCAAGAAGCTTCAAGAGTTTCTGTAAAACACCCCGCTTTAAATTTTAAAAAGCAAAGTCATTCATTCCAAAAATAGGTTTTGAACAGACAGCAAACGTTTGCATTAGTGTATAATGCAACTTCCGGGATAGAAGATAAATAACAAAATCTGATGCAACAAGCACTAACCACTGGATTTTTTTTATTATTATTTTTTTGGTCTTTATACGAGGGGTGGAAATTTAGTGTCACCAGAATGTGTTCAGTGAAATTTTCCTTTATATAGATATTTAAACATGATACATCACCATCTATTACCTCAATATGAAGTACCCAACTATTTACACCAGATCCAAACCCATCCTGTATATGATACCCTGGCCTACTCCCATCCAAACAAACTAGCAAAATTGCACAAACCAATAATATCTATGAACAATATTACATTATTTTGACGAAACCAAATAATTTTATACAAACGGAAATAAAAGTTTAACTAATCTTACGAGCGCCTTTCAGTGTGGCATTACGAACAAGAGTGAGGTCAACCAGATCATCAGTATTTGCTTCCAGTGACACAGAGGATATAGGGTTTAGAATGATTAGTAATGAAATTAGAAGGACGGCGCCGGAAATGATGATGATGAGCTGGAGGCCGCGGCGGAACCACCACACACGTAGACGGTGGTAGATCCCCGACGCTATCGTCATCCTTATTTACTTATTGAAGAATTATCCGGTTATTGTCGGCTTGTTTTAGCTCAAACGCAGCTATTGTTGAGTACTGGTATTTATTCTGAGTAAATATTCTGCTCGATTTTTGAATCGATCGAAGAATAACAGACCTTTGACTTTGATCAGCGTACAAAAGTTCGGGCACAAGAGGGGTCCGGATCAGAAAAATGATTTACTGAAATTCCCCGATTGTAGTTACATTAGGTAGTGTTTGGTCGGTTTAGTTCCGTCTACCAGATGTCACATGCCGCTCCTTAATTAATTAATTAAATCAGTCAAGCAAGAACGGTGAAAATTAAGGGTCCGTTCGCAGCTAAAAAATAGCACGTTCGGAAAGTGCTCAAGTCGGACGCGAGCACAAAATTTCACGGTCAAATAGCCCTTTCGCGAGACGTTGGAAATCTATCCGTTGGCGTCCCATGCATCGGACGCCAACCGATAAATTTCCAACGTATTGTTTCATCCACTGTAAAACCGTGCCCCCATCCTCATTTTCGTTCCATCAACCCGAAAGCACTCCAAACAGCCTCAAAAAAAGATTTTTTCGCGCCATTCTTGCAGGAAAAAAGATATTTTTTTTATACCGTTATGTTTACTTTTTAATTCTCTATAAAATATATTTTCTCCGATTTTTCTTTTTTTTTTTTTTTTTTTTTTTTGTACTGCAGATGTCTACCGCTATTTCGCACCCGGTTGCATACTAGACGGAGGAACGTGACTCTGCATTTATAGATATTTGTGTGAAGTATCTAGCCGAGCGCGATTCTTGCGTCAGCAACTATTATGCAACAGACGCAGCAGCGATGAACACCCGTTTTAATCTAGAGTTTACAGATACCCAGATTAAAAATAAATGGGATAACATGAAGCAAACATTTCGCGAGTGGGACAGACTACTCAGGACATCTGGCAGGGATTGAGATGCAATGTTTGATTATTTAGATGGTGCTGATTATTTCTGGGCTACCGGTGCTGGCAGATCATACAGACGATTTAGGAAGAGCTCCCCAATGATGTTTCGAGAGCAGGACCTTTTATTCGATGGTTGTTTGCGTAAGCCTACTTGTGCGTACCAAATTCCTGATGTTGCGCCTCCTATTGTACCTGCACCTCCACCGGCACTCATGTCAACTGCTTTGTTCACCGCTACCGACGTTGATTATTATGGGGACTGGATGGCTACCGGCGATCCTCCTTCTGGTCAGCCCTCTAGGCGCAGACAGGTAGAGCGTGGTAGCTCGAGCCGTCAGTTTTTGATCGACCATATTCAGCAGCTTGCTAACCGTTGCTACGAGCTTGTTCGGAGATCGGTAAATGTGGAGTTGTGGGAGATTCTGATGATTTTCCGCAATGATCAGAAGAATGTGGAGATTGTTGAGATACTTCCTGATGAGGGTATACGTGGATTTATTACTGCGGAGTTGAGCACATTACCACATCGTTGTCTATTTTAGTTTTTCATGTACTTGCTTTGTTGGAAAACAATGGCTGAGTCACGTACTTCGTCGCTTTCTTGAAGACGATTCGGCAATCTGGCCGGTGGTGCAAAACCAGTTCGTACTTCCGCCGCCGCCGCCTTTAGGATAAAACAGCCTCTCTCTGATTAATAACTGATCTGCTTTGCACAAACAAATCAGTGCAGATTTGCACTTTCTGATTTTACTGCTCGAAAATTTCTTAAGATTATTTTAATGGTGGAGAAAGAGAAATGCAGAATTTTTTCTGTGTTTCGATCTCGTCTAATCTAATGATAATATATAGACGGGATCAGGGTATTCGAAAAATCTGGTCAGTGGAGGAAAATCGGATCTGCGAAAATACTTGGTCAAAGTTTTACCGCGTCATATAAAAATCGGTTCAGAAATTATTTTCCTGATTTAAAAACTGGTTCGAAAATAGCAGTGTTTTCTGGACCAAAAATATAAGTGTCTACACCACATAGCCAGGGCCCAAAGCCCGAGCCCGAACCGGGCCGGGCCGGGCCGGGTCGGGTCGAGTCGAGTCGGTCGGGCGCGCACGTGTGTGGTGGTCATGATGCATGGGCTCCCTCCTCACAACAAAGCATGCATTGGGAGCCCAAGGCCCCATCAAAGCTTCTTAGAAACAAGTATATAAGCTTGCCTCTTCCATATAATCCCATGATGTGGGACTATTCACAAATAGGAGCCATCATACACTTATTTCATGTTTTAAATAATTCACAATATTTCCAACATGCTTTAATTTCCAATCTAGTTGTGTTATTTATGTTTGTATTTCAGTTCTTGTAATGAAATGTTAGTTGTTTTGTATTGTGTAATCATGTTTAATTAATTCATAACATTTAATTTAACAATTAAATACCCTGCTCAAATACCCCGTTCGTAGCTAAAAACACATTCCACGTTCGCTACAGTACCCCGCTCAAATACTCCGTTTTCGTTCGCCAAGAACGCACCTTAAAGAAGAACAAAGGCATGTATAAGCTTTCAAAGTAGAAGAATTAAACGATTCGACTGAAAAGAAAAACTAAATGCGGTTAACATTAATTTTAAGCATGACAATAACATAACTAAACTATGATTTTTTTTTAAATGTATATGTGATAAAACTGGTTGCAGAGACAAATTTAAAGAAATAAATGTGAAAAGTGTTTTATCTTTATTAATGTCATATGAAAATAGAATATAACAATTAAATCTTTTCTTAAATTTGAAAACATTCATATACAAATATTATCAAATGTTAACATTACTTAAAAATATGATGTAACAAATAAAGATTTCTTATAAATTCAAAATGTAACGACCCGGTGGGATCCGACACCCGAATTTCAACAATAATACTTAATCTCGTATTACTTGCCAAAACCCAAGTATCGAAAACACCAGGTAGTCAATAGAAAGAAAGAGGGTGAGAGAAGAAATAAATAAATATTAGAATGGAAGAAAAGGGAGAAGAACCAAGCTAGTTAACACAACACAGAGTCTCACATCACAGCGGAATAAAATATAATATAGAAATAAATTTTTATTGTGAGCTTGAAATAACAATTACATTTCATCAGAGTACAGCATACAACCAATACATCTGGACAGTTATAACAATTTGTCCTCATATACAACATACAGCGGAATAAACATAACACGTCTGAGCTCCTCCAGCATGTCTTTTAAAGTTCGTAGCATCCAAACCTGAACCTGTAAAACTCGGTTTGGCCAATGCATTGCAAACGTCATAGATCAGTCTGGTGAACCAGCGTGAGAAAAATCATTAAGTTTATAGGTATCATCCAACTGATTTAAAGTAAAAAAAAAATCTTTTTTTGAAAGAAAAGGGTAATCATAAGACTAGTTCACATATAAACACAGACAGTTTTTACCTTAAGATAACCCAAAACATTTTTAAATCATATCTATTCTGAAATTATAATGGTGGCTAAATCAAATAAATAACATCCAACAGAACACTTGCATCTCACGCTTTACATACATAATATATAATCAAAAACTGCGGGATCTTAGTGGAGGTTGGATTTCCAATTATGACAAGGTGTGGAACCTCCTTCTGATAGTGAAACTCTAGAGAGGAATACACTGAGTTCAACAAGAACATCTTGCAACCCGGCCATACATGACCGACCACTCATTCCTTTGAGTGTACCGAATGTATATCACCGACAGTTGGGGATTAGCAATTGTTACCGAAGCATACAACAGCGATAGAATAAAGAAGCAAATGGGTTTTCTCTAGATTAGGTGATAATACACCCTAATAGGAGCGACCTACATAGTCATGCTCCTGCTCGATTTTTGTCATTTCCTTAATTGATGTCCACAAAATTACTCTGGGTGTTTAAGTTAAGAGAAACGAATTCCTCCACCACGAATAAAGGTATATTTGTAGAAATTAATGTACGTGACTCTTAAGAAATACTTTGTCAGACATTCGTTCATACAAGTTATCCAGGAATAGGATGAATCGAATGCATCCTCCCTTCCTACCACATCCTAGGAATATCATATGGATCACTAGCGAGTAGTCCTTGCAATCCATAGATTCCAATCACGATTGAATAACCATCAAAATATCTCTGGTTGCAGGCCAGAGAAATTTATCAAGTAGTCCTTCCGCTTATGAAGATCCATGGTCTTCAATTGCTCCATCTTCACTCAACATCTTCCACGTATTTGCTAGTTCGGAATGGTTATCGAATATAAATTTGATCCCGATCTTTCCGTACCAACAATCATATAGGCCAAATTTGATAGTCGGTTATTTAACTATCAAATAAACAACCATTCATTTATAAAAAGAAAATAAATTCACCGACTCAATGCCCAACATAATTTACCCTCTTTAATTAACCAGTTGTTAATTAAAACATCTAAATCTTCCAATATAGGAAAGCATTTCACTTTTCTTATTTAATATAAGAATATTCAATTATCATTTCACTTCTACTTTACTAACTTCTCATTGTAAACTTGTAAGTGAATAAATCTCTAAGTATACAACCCCGAAGGCCGAAACCAATATCAAATTGACACCTCGAAAGTTACTCGACTCAACCAATGTACAACAGGTTCCAATTTCATATAAACCACATCATATTCCTTCGGGAATCATTTCTCATAACAATAGTGTTATGGTCTATGAACTCCTTATTATATACGAAAAAAATAATCTTTATTATTATAATTTATGTTTATTAATAACATAGCCATTTAGGTTTACTTCTCAAAACTCACTTAACTTCCTTTATAATATCATTTACTAAACTATTATTCATTCTTAAACTAGTGCAATAATTTCCTGCCTGCTTTTCTAAAACAATTTCTCTTAACGTTTATAAGTCAATGTTATTACTTTTTAACTCTAGTCGATATCCATTTACTAAATTATTTAAAATACTAGGCTTTGAATCCAATATTAAATATTGGTTTCGTATTAAACTTACAAGTATATATTAACATTCCATTTTTGATTCCATATATTCGCTAATTTCATTCATAAAACCCTTCGTAATCACATTTCGACTATTTATAAACAACGTCTGCAAAAGCGTTCATAAGTTACGAAAAATCATTTTTCAACTCTTTTTAATTAATCCTTGTAGTACGACCAGTTATATAACACTTAATTATTTATTTAATAATATCTTAGAATTTTCATTAATTATGATTTAAATGATTATAACAACATAAATAAAACTTCGGCGCTTACTTTCAAAACCAACATCTTGTTTCATTTATATATAAATATAACTTTGAAAACGTTTAGAATCAATTTGACCTCGATTCCAAAAATCTTTTATTTTATCAAGGTATTAAAGAGGCAAATGTCTACTAAAGTACCAAACTGTGAAATACTAACAAATTTCACATCAAATCAATCATATTCAATCACATTGATAAATGTTATACATATCAATGAGGAACCCAGTGGGATTCCTCCAACCTATCATTTCCTACACCACAAATTTATATTTAAACATACATTATAACACATAAAATTTAACAACTATGGGTGAGGAATCCAGTTGGATCCCTACAACCTGTTATTCCCTACATCCAAATAGGTTACCTCAAATAAAATCGTTTAATTTAATACGGTAATATATTTATTGTTACTCATCACGATGGACAGAAATAATCAGTTCAACTAATAAATATCAACAACAACTAATAACAGCAATTCAAGCATCCATTTTTAAATTTAATATGTTTATATTACTATAAACTGACCAACAAGGTAAGTTACCTCGTTATATATATATATATATATACATATTCAACATACAACAAATAGTTATCATCCATAGCAACAATAAAATCTCAACTTATATAAAATATAAGTGGGTCAAAACTGAGTGAGTTATACTCACTTTGGTTCCATTTATCGATGTAGCTGCTCGGTTATAGTTAAATTAAACAGATGTTTAATTTAACTATAAATTTCAACTACTTCCAGATCTTCCCAAATTGGTTCTAGAATGTAGATCTCGTTACCACGATCCCGATGCAACTTGTTTGGTTTAATTCCGATAGCCTAACAAAAAGTTATTAACGTTATCAGTTAACACGATTTAATTATTTAGTTAATAACATGTTATAATGTAAATCAAGGCAGAATTAAATTCTAAAATCTGAATCAAGGGAAACGGGCTGTGCAATTGCGTTCGTCTCGGAAAAATACACGAAATAGAGTCCGAGTTTTCGAAAAACGGAGTCCGTATGACCAAGTTATGGCCCAATGAAGTTTTCAGAAAATTCTAAGCCCGAAAACAGTTCAAATTCGAATTCAGAATCGAATTTCAGCCAAAACAGACTGGGCGGGAATTTCCCCGCCCAGGCAGGGTCGACATAGGTGTCGACACCAGTGTCGACCCCCCCCCAATGGGTCGACACCCATGTCGACCCAGGGGTCGACCCCCCCGGTCGGACCAATTTTTCTGGTGCACCATTTTGGCATGTTGGGTCCTCTTTTGTTGGTTTCTGACGGGAGTTAATGGTTCAGATTCGTTTTAGGGTTAATCCTATGGTCTAAACTACCCCTAATCTCTATAAAAAGACCCCTAGACCTAGCCTAAACCTTCATTAATCATTCCTACAACTAAATGCAGCCCAAATGTTCACTAATCATGGCCTCCACCTTCTTCATGAGAGCATGAGTGTCTCAAATCAATCTATGTCATAAAGGAGCCATCTTTCTTAAGTAAAAGAGCCATCTTTCTTCGTCTTTGGGGTTATTCCTTCTTGTTCTCAAGTCTTGAAGTGGAGTTTATCGTCTTTGGTTGCGGATTTGCTAGTGTGGATTCGTCTCAATCTTATTTTATATTTACTCTAGTCTTCATAGCATTGTAAGCCCTATACTACTCTTAGATTCTAACTATGAAGTTAAATATGACATGTTGCAAGTTTGATTTTGGGCCTAAGTATGATTTGTGCTTTGATTCTATCATGTTATGCATAGATTTACCCTATGCAAGTTTGTAAAGATATCACCTTGACTTTGTGCATAGAAAGCTATGACCTTTGATTTGAAATGTTGCATTATGCAACATGAGAACTCTCATAACCTTTATGATAACTTGCATATAATGATATATGCGAACTTCTAGTCATCATCATATGTCATCTAGGACCATGTATCACCTATTCGCTAAGTTTGAATGTTATGCATGTAACATGCAAGTTTAAATGAACATACTTATGCCTCATATGCCACCATGTTTAACTTGTGGCCAACCTTGTTACCTTATGCCCTTTTTGTCATGCTTTTGCCAAGTTCCCTCTTTTGATCTATGTTATGTTATGCGAAACGTACATGCGATGGGGATGCATTGGGTTTGGGTAATATTACCGACATGAAAACATGGTTTTAAAATATGACATGAACATTGACTTGTGATTATGTTTGTAAACATAACGATGGACATGACACTTAGAAAATATGAGTGTGGCCAACTCGAGGTTGGGTTGAGTTTGTAGCATAAATCTACCCGGAACCGACCGGCTTAACTAGTGGCTACAAAAAATAGGACCCAGTGTGAGTAGTTGGTCATGTTGTGCTTAAACCCGAGGTTAGACTAGGTTGTGGTGTAAAGCTACCCGGACCCGCCCGACTTAACTAGTAACCACAACAAGGTCTAATGTGAGAGGTTAAGGTGCATTAAATTAATTAATGCCACATGATAGGGTTAAGTCATGGATTACTTGAATACTTAACCAATTAAACACGATGGATTGGTAGGGTTAAGTCATGGACTACTTGAATATACTTAACCAATTAAACACGATGGATTGGTAGGGTTAAGACATGGATTACTTGAATACTTAACCAATTAAACCCAATGTATTGATAGGGTTAAGTCATGAACTGCTTGAATACACTTGACCAACTCAATACATGGTTAGGATAGGGTTAACCACACTTAACCCGCTTGAAACCCTAGTTATGTGGTCCTTTTCAGCAGTAACCTACTTAGAAGTATCATGGGTACCCTGGACTAGGCTAGGGTGGGGCACGATTACTGAACTGATTGTAAGAGACCAAAAGAGACGGCTGAAGGGTGCACCGGTTGTTCAGGCGGACCATGGTCGTGCACATTAAGTCCGGAGTTGAACATGGGCACTAGTAGGTTTAGACTGTGCGTGCTTGAATTGTGTCTGTGGTTTACACCTTAGGGCTGGATACACCCTGGGGTGGACCTATCACAGTTAACTACATTCCACGATTAAGCCGTATGACACCGATACATGACGAGTTAGGCTTATAGGGAGCCGATCGACTAGACCGAGTAGTTGGACCTCGATTTAGGTCACCTCATGATATTGGGCCAGCATTGGGCCAAGGGGTCATTTCTTGTTTATACTTGACATGGATTGGAATACTAGTACACACCTGGTGCAACTTAACCTTGTATATGCGATGCCACACTTGATCTATCTTGTTAACTTTTCACCATGCCAGTTTTCACCCTACATCTCATCTCTGTTTTACATGCTCAGTTAACTTTATTAGTTTTTATACTAATAGTAGATAGGACTTACCAGTCTTTTTGACTGACCCGTTTTCTTTCACCTCTTTTCTTCCGTTTCCCCCCCCCCCCTCAGGTTTTCAGGGTGGGAACGCTGGTACCTAGCTTGGATCTTTAGCTGCTTTTCTGGATAGCTCATGTACGGTTTGGACTTGAGCACGCTATGGCTTTATTCTACCTTGGGGATAGTTACTTTATGATTTTCTTTCCAGTTTTCAATTGATGTTTCTAGACTATGTTTTGTGGAAAATAATGACCAAGTACTTTGATGTAACTTGACTATGGTTTTGAAATGTTAGTTTTATCCGCTGCTTTATTTACTCTGTTTTTACTTATATGTTCTGTCTTGTGATATCTGCATGCATGTTTACCTCGTTTAACGCCCCTCCAAAGCTAGTGCCCTTGCAAGAGTGGTATTGGCGGAGGTGGGGTGTTACATTTGGTATCAGAGCATAAGGTTTACAAGATTTGAGCAAAAGTGTTTTTAAAACTTACCTTTTTGAAAAACTATTTTCAAAACCAATTAAATATTTTCCAAGAAAAGTCTAGTTATTTTAAAAAGGCTATTCCCCAAAAGCCATTAGCACTATCCTTCGTTTCCTCGTTCTAAATCTATCTTTTCCTTTTTCAGTATGGCCGATCTTAACCTTCCCGAGGGAGTGACCATTCCCGGATGGTTCCGGAGGTACTTGGAAGCTAGGGCCAACGATGCGGGCCCAGCAAATACCTCCATCGTAACTGAGGTTCCCCCTCCTCCTCCTCCTCCTCAGCATCCACAAGCAGATTTTGCAAAGGTTTGCAAGGACTTTAAGGCGATGGGTGGTAAGAATTTTATTGGGACGGAAACTTCTGTGGAGGCAAGAAACTGGTTAAAGGAAACTGAGGACCTCTTTGCTATCTTTGATGTGGAAGATCGTAGGAAAGTTCTGTTGGCGGTATGGCTATTGAAAGGGGAAGCTGCTTATTGGTGGGTAGTCACCACCACTACTAGACCAATTGAGACTTGGGATGAGTTTAGGAGAAGGTTTGGACTAAGGTTTTTATCATCAGCAGAAGAGAACCTTCAGCTGGAGAGGTTCCTATCACTAAAGCAAGGGGACATGACCGTTAGGGAATATGTGGATAAGTTTAATCAACTTGCTCGGTTCGGTTTAGACTTGGTTAACACAACTCAGAAGAAGGCCCTACACTTTGCTCTAGGATTCAACGAGCCATTGCGCAGTTTGGCCATGACTCATATACCCATGGGGGCGACCTTCGAAAATTTGGTGAATACGGCCCTACTTCAAGAGGAAGATAAGAGTGACAAGAAGAAGGTCAAGGCAAATAAGTCTCAAGGCAAGAAGATAGACTCCGGGAAAGGAGGAAAGAACGACAACACGTCAAGTAAGAAGAGGAAATGCAACTTTTGTGGGATCAAGGGGCATCTGGCCAAGGATTGCAGGAAGAAGAAGAGGAAGTTAGGCGTGTGTTTTCATTGCGGAGAGTCTGGACATTTTAGCAAGGATTGCCCGAAGAAGCAAGGACAGGGGCAAGGATAAACTCAGCAAGCAGGACCCTCTGGAGGGCAGTTGCAGGCTCTCCTCGCTCTTCCATCTCTTGATCGAGGTAGTGTTTCTGTAGAAAGCCTTGTTTACATTTCTGATTTTCCTGTTCGCACTTTATTTGATTCTAGTGCATCGCATAGTTTTATTTCTTCTGATCTTGCTGAAAGTTTGCACCTTAGTACTAGTCTAGTTGAGGATCCCGTTTGTGTTTCAAATCCAATTGGGGGTTTCGCCCATTTATCTATGATTTGTGTGGATTTGAGGATTTCTATCTTTAGCGTAGAATTCATGGGTAATGCTTATGTTCTCGGGTTCATGGGATACGGGTTGATTTTAGGCATGGATTGGTTGTCCAGTTATGGAGCCATTCTCGATTGTGGGCATAGAGTAGTGAGGCTTATGACTCGCCTTGATAATACCCTAGAGATTTCTTGTAACCCTAATGGGTCCCGTCGTGTTATGTTTTCTTGAATCCCTTGACTTGTCTTTTGACAATCTTGAATCTGTGAGGGTGGTCCGAGAATATCCTGATGTCTTCGATGAGGTGAAGGGGTTACCCCCTAAACGCGAGATAGACTTCCGTATTTATCTTTTTGATCATGCCAAGTCAGTTTCATTTCCAGTTAGGCACATGGCCCCTCGTGAAAGAAGAGAGCTTAGTAAGCAAGTCAAGGAGTTGCTTGAGAAAATTTTATTAGACGAAGCATTTCTGAATGGGGTGCTCCAGTGGTATTCGCTTCGTCTGTGTGTTGATTATCGTGAGTTAAACAAGCTGACAAAGAAGAATAGGCACCCATTACCGAGGATTGATGATCTCTTTGACCAGCTTGTAGGTGCTTCTGTTTTATCTCAACTCGATCTAGCCACCGGATTCCATCAGCTTAGAGTGGCTGAGGATAGTATTGATAAGACTGCGTTTAGGACTCCAGATGGATTCTTTGAATGGCTTGTTCGGTTTGACTAATGCACCCGCATACTTCGTGGACTTGATGAGTAGGGTGTTTCGGGAGTTCCTTAACAAGTTTGTGGTCGTTTTCGTGGATGATATTCTGATCTTCTCAAAAGACGAGGAAGAGCATGCTGCACATCTCAAGGAAGTTAGGGATATGCTTAGAGCTCACCAGTTGAAAGCCAAGTTCTCAAAATGTCATTTTTGGAGAAAGAAAGCTCGGTTACTTGGGCACATAGTTCCTAAGCAAAGTATAACTGTGGATCCCGCGAAAGTGGTTGTAGTTCAAGACTGGAAAGCTCCTAGGAACGCAACCGAAGTAAGAAGCTTTCTCAGTCTTGCAGGGTTTTATAGGAAGTTCATCAAGGACTTCGCTAAGATTTCAGTTCCTCTTACTAAGTTGACGAAAAAGGACTTAGCCTTTGAATGGGAATTGGAGCGTGAGCCTGCTTTTCAAAGGCTTAAGAGGACTCTTACCACAGCACCAGTTTTAGCTTTACCCGATGGAGGGAAGATGTTTGCCGTGAACACCAATGCACATGACATGGGATTAGGCGCAGTCCTGATGTAAGAAGAAAGAGTAATATGTTATGGGGTTAGGCAACTCAAAGTTTATGGGAAGAACTACCCCACGCATGATTTGGAGTCGGCGGCGATTGTCTTTGCGCTTAAATCATGGCACCATTATCTTTTGGGCAAGAGATTCGAGTTATATACGGATCACAAGTCGCTCAAGTATCTCTTCTCGCAAAAGGATGTCTATGCTAAGTGTTGAGTTTGGAAGTAGGGATTATGTTTTTGGGCTTTGGGTTGATTCTAGGGATGAAGTGGTTATCCAGTAAGGGTACCATCCTCGGTTTTGAAATAAGGGTAGTTAGACTCTTGACTTGCCTTGGTAATACCCTCGAAGTCTCACGTAACCTTTAGAGTTCTGTCAGGATTAGTTACCTAGAATCTTTTGACCCATTTATTGGAAATTAATGATCTATTCGATTAGTGTTCGCGGATGGTTCATAGAAATCATGTTAATAAGTGCATTTGGCCACATGGATTGGTATTTATTTTCAAAGGAAAGTTCTTCTACGTGGAATACCTTACAGTGAATTTTGGGAAAGCTTGCATGAAGTCATGAGTATACAGTTAAGTTAAGAACCGAGTATGCTAGAAAAAAATAAGTGAAAGTGAAATGAGAAGTGAAAGTGAAATGAGAAGCGACAGTGAAAGGAGTTCCAACTCACATTTCTGAAGTAGGAATTAAGAAGCTACGGAATTGAAAGGTTAAAAACGGTCAAAGCACAATGGAATTAAGTTCAAGGAAATGCGGCTTAGAAGGTTGAAGACTAGATACGCGCATCATATATCTTTTTAGGAGTATATCCTTGATCCCTGTTTTTCCGTGGAGCTTACTTGTATACTATCTTCTCGATCTCTTTTCCTAATTAGCATATCTTTCTTTTGTTATCCATGTTTACCTTGTTTATCTTGTTTATCTTGTTTATCTTGTTATCTCGTAATCGTGTCATGAGAACCTTAGGTCGAAACCCTTTGGATGAAACATGTATTTGAAACATGTTATGCTTGATGGTTGCAAGTGGTTGCAAGTGTTTGCAAGTGGATACTCGTGGATGCATGATACACATTAGGCACTAAGATCGGCTCACACACTTTCATGTTGCATATGCATGAGTGTTTATGCTTATTCATGGATGAAACTTGTTGTGCTATCACGTGGATGTTGCATATGAATGAATGTTATGTGCACTCATGTAGAGATTATAAATTATGTTAGGAATTTGCATACATATGGACTCATTTCACTAACATACTTTGCATTAAGGAGGTTTACTGAATCAGTAACCGCCTGATTTTTGCATTAGATAAGTACATATACACACACCTTTTGCATATGTTCATACAGCATTTAGAATCTTTTTAAGGACAATGGTTACTTGTGGATGATGTTTTGAGTAGATGGATGATGGATGGTAGGATACGTTCTTCCTAACTTGGAGATTTCGGGGACGAAATCCTTTAAGGAGGGGAGAATGTAACAACCCGTATTTTTAATAACATGTTATAATGTAAATCAAGGCAGAATTAAATTCTAAAATCTGAATCAAGGGAAACGGGCTATGCCATTGCGTTCATCTTGGAAAAATACGCGAAATAGAGTCCGAGTTTTCGAAAAACGGAGTCCGTATGACCAAGTTATGGCCCAATGAAGTTTTCAGAAAATTCTAAGCCCGAAAACAGTTCAAATTCGAATTCAGAATCGAATTTCAGCCAAAACAGACTGGGCGGGAATTTTCCCGCCCAGGCAGGGTCGACATAGGTGTCGACACCAGTGTCGACCCCCCCCCCCCAATGGGTCGACACCCATGTCGACCCAGGGGTCAAACCCCCCGGTCGGACCAATTTTTCTGGTGCACCATTTTGGCATGTTGGGTCCTCTTTTGTTGGTTTCTGACGGGAGTTAATGGTTCAGATTCGTTTTAGGGTTAATCCTATGGTCTAAACTACCCCTAATCTCTATAAAAAGACCCCTAGACCTAGCCTAAACCTTCATTAATCATTCCTACAACTAAATACTGCCCAAATGTTCACTAATCATGGCCTCCACCTTCTTCATGAGAGCATGAGTGTCTCAAATCAATCTATGTCATAAAGGAGCCATCTTTCTTAAGTAAAAGAGCCAACTTTCTTCGTCTTTGGGGTTATTCCTTCTTGTTCTCAAGTCTTGAAGTGGAGTTTATCGTCTTTGGTTGCGGATTTGCTAGTGTGGCTTCGTCTCAATCTTATTTTATATTTACTCTAGTCTTCATAGCATTGTAAGCCCTATACTACTCTTGGATTCTAACTGTGAAGTTAAATATGACATGTTGCAAGTTTGAGTTTGGGCCTAAGTATGATTTGTGCTTTGATTCTATCATGTTATGCATAGATTTACCCTATGCAAGTTTGTAAAGATATCACCTTGACTTTGTGCATAGAAAGCTATGACCTTTGATTTGAAATGTTGCATTATGCAACATGAGAACTCTCATAACCTTTATGATAACTTGCATATAATGATATATGCGAACTTCTAGTCATCATCATATGTCATCTAGGACCATGTATCACCTATTCGCTAAGTTTGAATGTTATGCATGTAACATGCAAGTTTAAATGAACATATTTATGCCTCATATGCCACCATGTTTAACTTGTGGCCAACCTTGTTACCTTATGCCCTTTTTGTCATACTTTTGCCAAGTTCCCTCTTTTGATCTATGTTATGTTATGCGAAACGTACATGCGATGGGGATGCGTTGGGTTTGGGTAATATTAACGACATGAAAACATGGTTTTAAAATATGACATGAACATTGACTTGTGATTATGTTTGTAAACATAACGATGGACATGACACTTAGAAAATATGAGTGTGGCCAACTCGAGGTTGGGTTGAGTTTGTAGCATAAATCTACCCGGAACCGACCGGCTTAACTAGTGGCTACAAACAATAGGACCCAATGTGAGTAGTTGGTCATGTTGTGCTTAAACCCGAGGTTAGACTAGGTTGTGGTGTAAAGCTACCCGGACCCGCCCGGCTTAACTAGTAACCATAACAAGGTCTAATGTGAGAGGTTAAGGTGCATTAAATTAATTAATGCCACATGATAGGGTTAAGTCATGGATTACTTGAATACTTAACCAATTAAACACGATGGATTGGTAGGGTTAAGTCATGGACTACTTGAATATACTTAACCAATTAAACACGATGGATTGGTAGGGTTAAGACATGGATTACTTGAATACTTAACCAATTAAACCCGATGTATTGATAGGGTTAAGTCATGAACTGCTTGAATACACTTGACCAACTCAATACATGGTTAGGATAGGGTTAACCACACTTAACCCGCTTGAAACCCTAGTTACGTGGTTCTTTTCAGCAGTAACCTACTTAGAAGTATCTTGGGTACCCTGGACTAGACTAGGGTGGGGCACGATTACTGAACTGATTGTAAGAGACCAAAAGAGACGGCTGAAGGGTGCACCGGTTGTTCAGGCGGACCATGGTCGTGCACATTAAGTCCGGAGTTGAACATGGGCACTAGTAGGTTTAGACTGTGCGTGCTTGAATTGTGTCTGTGGTTTACACCTTAGGGCTGGATACACCCTGGGGTGGACCTAGCACAGTTAACTACATTCCACGATTAAGCCGTATGACACCGATACACGACGAGTTAGGCTTATAGGGAGCCGATCGACTAGACCGAGTAGTTGGACCTCGATTTAGGTCACCTCATGATATTGGGCCAGCTTTGGGCCAAGGGGTCATTTCTTGTTTATACTTGACATGGATTGGAATACTAGTACACACTTGGTGCAACTTAACCTTGTATATGCGATGCCACACTTGATCTATCTTGTTAACTTTTCACCATGCCAGTTATCACCCTACATCTCATCTCTGTTTTACATGCTCAGTTAACTTTATTAGTTTTTATACTAATAGTAGATAGGACTTACCAGTCTTTTTGACTGACCCATTTTCTTTCGCCTCTTTTCTTCCGTTCCCCCCCCCCCCCCCCGGTTTTCAGGGTGGGAACGCTGGTACCTAGCTTGGATCTTTAGCTGCTTTTCTGGATAGCTCATGTACGGTTTGGACTTGAGCACGCTATGGCTTTATTCTACCTTGGGGATTGTTACTTTATGATTTTCTTTCCAGTTTTCAATTGATGTTTCTAGACTATGTTTTGTGGAAAATAATGACCAAGTACTTTGATGTAACTTGACTATGGTTTTGAAATGTTAGTTTTATTCGCTGCTTTATTTACTCTGTTTTTACTTATATGTTCTGTCTTGTGATATCTGCATGCATGTTTACCTCGTTTAACGCCCCTCCAAAGCTAGTGCCCTTGCAAGAGTGGTATTGGCGGAGGTGGGGTGTTACAATATTTATTTAAACTAATTAACTACTTAAGAAATTCGGGCCTAGCTAGTACCCTTCGTTCTTTTGCTCTGCATGATGTTTTCTATTTCGTTCATAAAGAAGCCGCCTAACATCTCGTTCACTACACGCACGCCATCCCTTCACTACCACGACCACCATCGACGACTGAAGCATGATCTGAGACCCTAGGTGCATGCACGCCAATGTCTTCCATCTTCAACCTGAACCTTGCATCGTCCAAGGCCTTCCTTCGCCCTACAAAACCCCACGAACTGCTATGGCTTTCAGCTCGAATTCCGGCCACCACGTTCATCACAAATTGATCGCAACTGTCCAACAAGAAGCTCTTGTCAAGCTTAACACAATTGTAGTTGATCGGTTATTGAATAGATTCGTGGATTGCAAGAAAAGGGGGAAGAAGCATGCGAAATATTGTTTGTTCATTTCGGTAGAAGGCGGCTGAATGAGGCGTTGACCATGCAGCGTATATTTTGACAAAAAATTAGGGTTGGGGTGTGGTTTAGGTGTGTATATAGGGAAGGGAATTATTATTATATTATATATATGAAACTTCGTCGTGAAGTAACGCATTAAAACACCCACGTACGATCTCCGGTCACGATGAAAATCATAATCCTAGCATAAAATAATGTTTCGAACATGATGAAATAGGTTTCGTCGAATTTTGAGATCGTTTGTAAAAAAAATCCTTTATAATTCACAACGTGAATCGATATGCGTTTAAATTGCGTGCGATCACAAATTAAATTCGTTTAACTTGACATTTGAAAATCTACAATAATTAATCACTATGGATTAAATAAAATTAGTTTCGTTGAAATTCGAGTTTGTTAGAAAGTCGATTATTCTTTAATTTCATATTAAATCGATAAAACAATTACATAAAAATCTAGATGTTTATCATTCGCACGATCAAACGGTAAGTCCGATCGCATAAGAAAATCGAAATCCTATAATAACTTACTAATAGAAATCCAACGACATAAGTTTTGTCGCATTCTGAGACTGTTTTGCCGAAATGATATTTTACACTTAAAACGAAGCTATTTGGACATCAAATTTCTTTATTTTGAAAGATAACGAACTAAATACATATCCTGACTCTAAACATCAATATGAATTCAACAGAATCGGTTTCATATTTTAATTCGACTGTTATCTCAAATTACATACAAAAATCCTATCAAATCAATTTAAATTTATATAATTAATCGGTATGGTTTATAAACGATTTCATAGCGACTTTCTGAAATTCTGAATTGGATATAACTTAAAATTTATAATATGAAATCTCTATTTTTCTATTTCATTAGAAAATTATAATCAATTAGATTCGAATGATTCTTGTTCCAAAGAATTCTGAGTTAAAATGGATAATATATATTTAATTGAAATTCAAAACGTAATATTACGAACTACCGCGACGTTACGAGCTCGTTTTTAATTTAATGTTCAAACTTTATTTTCAAGAAATAAATTCCTTTCATATTTCTATTATAAAGTTTTAATACAAAATTAAATACTTGTAATTAACGTTCAAGTCATTACACAAAACATTTATACGCAATACCATCAAATTTTAGTATCGTTAAAAATAGCATCTAACAAATAAAATTTAAACTAACAACAGTTGATTCCATGCAAAAATCTAGTTTCATATTTTTGCAAATCATTTTCTCTTGAGCGTGCTAAACATATACAATTCACGTGTGAAGCGTTTTCCATCATTAATGGGTGGAACACGTGTCATGACGCTCATTGTTAAAAAAAAAAATTACGCACGTTACTAAAAGCACCAAGAAATGTGCTTCATACTATAGTTTTTGAATAGCACCATGTAAATTATGGGCTACTTAATAACATTGAAGATGACTACTGTAACGACCCGCATTCTATGCATCGAAGGATCGCAGAATATTTATTTCTCTCACATACGAAGTCATATGGTCATGTAACTTTGGGAGACGACTATTGGGGTCATTTTCCATGTTCATGATTTTTGCCGAGTTTTAAATGACCATTTTGCCCCTAGATGATATTGTTTTGGTTATAACTTTTGATTGGTAAGGAGTTTTGACCTGAAACCACTTCCATTAGATCCGGATGATGGTTTACCTTTTCTTAGAGTGGTCACACTAGCCAAACGGACTCATCGTTTGGGAGATATGGCTGAAACAAGGTTTAGAAGGTGAAAAACAGCTTAACCGAGCCTAATTAGGGTGATTAACAAGAGGGTCCATAACTCATTTCGGGATTAGGGTTATGGGGAGGCTAAGAACACTAGGAAAACGAATTTTATCTCATTTTCCAGCTGCCTAAAACATTTCTCTAACCCTAGCTATGGCCTCCACTTTCTAAAAACACCCCAAATCACCTTCTAATCACTAATTAAGAAGATCTACACCAAATCAAGGAAGATTAGTGTCAAATCAGAGTTGGAGCTGCTGCTAAGCATTGGGATTCGACCCAAAACAGAGGATATTTCATATCTATAGTTTAATTTGTGGCAAAGGTGAGTGATTTGCATAGTTCCTCACTAATTATGGTTAATTAAGAATAATTAGAGATAATTAGCGAATTTATACATGTTAAAATTCTAGAAAAATATTGATAAATTTCAAAATATTGTTTTAGGCCTCTGTTAGAAAATTTGGCTAGTTTGGTTAAGTTTTGCTAATCTCATCATTAGTTTTGCTTAAACATGCTTAAGGGAAAATATAGAATTTTGGCTATGTTTGATCCGTTTTAACCTATCAAATTTTAGTTTTGGTATTTGTGAATGATTATACATGTTGCTATGACTGTATGGTATGCTTTGTGATTGCCTAGAAGTGTTAGATTGGTCAAAAACGCCGACGAATGGCGTAAAACAGTTGCTGGAAGAGTTGCAGGAAAATTGTGTAGAACCGGATCGGATCGCCCCTCCCTACCACGACTCGACCCGATCGTGGCCACCTCTCCACGATTCGAAGTGCTTCTCTTCAAGTTACAGGAGCTGGATACTCCGAACCGCCTTCCACGTGAGCTGCTTGCACCATCCGAATCAGAAGCTCCGACCTGATCTGACGGGTGAACACGATCCGAACCGCTAGCTCGTGCTTACCAATCACGAACCAATGCTTGGGCCACGACCTGAAGTCGTCCGATACGATCAGGGAGGCGTGTCACGACCCGTACCGTATGAGCATCACGATCCGATCCGAGCCAGAGGAGATACTGTGATCTGAACCAAGGAGCTTGGGCGCGAGGCATGGATTACAAACCAAATGAAGACCGATCCGGAGAAGACCAAAACCCGAGATGCAAAGGTAGTCCAAATGGGAAGTTTGTACTCAGGATCCAGTTGGGAACCAATGAGTTAACTTCACGATTAGACTTTGCTGCGAGAGGTGTGCAAAGGGGTTGTCGGTATTCATAACTTTGGTTCACCACTGAGAGACGAATAGTGGGCTTGTAGTGATAGTTGTACGGGGTTGGACTCTATCAGGGCCCAAAGGATTATGTGACCAAATAGTGGATATTGTATGCTTTACGCACTGAGTGAGAGATGTGAGGATGGTTGCTATGCTTGATTGTTTGCCATCACTATGACATGCACACCACCACCCCCGTATTCTTTACACCATATGTTAGTGGCACCTTAGGGTATTGAGCGGTATGTTGTGCTAACTCTTTGGTTGCAGGTCCAGGTTCAGGTATGATTGGATTATACCAGTTATTGTTCTGTTTTGTTGCTTATCGTTCATACCAGACTTTTGTCTGACCTAGAGTTTTATGTATCTTCTTATTACTTTGGGTGCTCCTAAACGAGCAGACTAGAGACATATTAGGTGGTATGCACGAGTAGCTGTACCGGAGACGAGCAGGAGGCTCCCACGTATGATATATAGATATTCTCCCTGTGTTGTTGAAGGTCACTGCTTGGGCATTAGTAGTGTACCTCCTTCTTTTACTTTTTTTTTTTTTTTTTTTTTGCTTTAGAGACAGTTTTAAAGTTGTAATAATGATGTTGGATCATAAGTTGTATTTTTGATTTCCGCTGCTATGATAATGATGGTTTTAGTTTTCAGCTTATGCATTGTCTCGCCTGTTTTATGTGAAGTATGTTACTATTATATTTTATTCCATGCGCTGTGAGACATTCTACAGGTTTCTTTGTTAGTTCTTTCATCTTCTTTCCTTTCTATGACGACCGTCCCGTGCTAGCGGATATGTGTACAGCGCACTTTCGGGGGAAATGTCGGTTAACGCGGGGAGGGCCGTCACACTTGGTATCAGAGCTCTAGGTTGCGTGGTTAACCTAGGGAAGTCATTAGGGAGAGATAGTATACATATATGAGAGCGCGTATTTGTTACATTTTGGTTTTCAAAAGCTATCTATATATATACTATTAGTATATCTAGGGATGAGGTTGCAATGCACTGACACCACAAAGAAGATGGTTGATCGTTTTCTGTGTACAGATTGAACGATGAGCCGATATACGAGGGGTACTGGGAATGCTCCTGATATGAGGACTATGTTCACTGACTTCATGAGAGAGATGCTTAGGGATGCTCGGGGAGCAGTTCCTAATGCTGCTAACGGTGGTGGTGCAGTAGTGCAGGCACCTAGGGCCGATTTCGCCAAGTTGTGCAAGGATTACACTAGTCTTGGTGGGAAGTCGTTCCACGGAACGGAGTCGGCTACAGAAGTCCAAGATTAGCTAGATAGTTGTGAGCGCATCGTCGAGGACCTGGGAATCGAGGACGCAATGAAGAGGAAGCTAGCATCACGTCAACTACAAGGACGGGCTATGAATTGGTGGAATGCTATCAAGGCAGCTACCCCAGAGGATAAGATTACTTGGAATCAGTTTAAGACTCGCTTGTGTGATAAGTTTATCCCAGCTGCTTAGAAATCAGAATTGTTCAGGAAGTTCTTGGAGCTTAATCAGAATGGTAGAGCAGTCCCGGAGTATATCGCTGAATTCGACACTTTATCGAAATATGGATTGTCCCTTATCGATACAGTCAAAAGAAGAACAAAAAGTTCATAACTGGTTTAGATGGGTACTTGGGGGAAAGACTTATAAAACATATCGATGAGACGCTCGAGTCTATTGTAGGAAAGGCATTAAGGTCAGAGAGCCTTTTCCCTAAGTCAAAGACCGATGTTGCTATTGCATCTACAGAGGAACCAAAGCCGCAAGAAGGTGGTGAAGGCAAGAAGAATTCTCAGAACAAGAGGAAGCAGAACCCGACCAAGGATGGTCAGAATAAGAAGAATAAGAATGGTGGCAAGTGCTTTAGTTGTGGCAAGAAGGGCCACTATGTAAGAGATTGTCGAGAAAAGCTTGGGGAAAGGAAGTGCTTTAACTACGGCCAGACGGGACACCACAAGACCTCCAAGGGAGAAGTAGATTGTGAAAGCGTATGCTATCAACGCTGTTCCTTCTTCGTCGAATGCTCCAACTGCGGCGCAGAAGGAAAAGGCGTCGTTATCAAAGGTATGCTTTCTATTTAAGATGTTTCTGTTCGAGTATTGTTTGACAAACCCGAGATAGTAGATAGACCTTTAGTACTGACGAACCCGGTTGGTGGTTCGACTAGCCTTGGTATGATTTTCCGTAACGTGGTCTTATCGAGTCATGGATGTATGTTTGTTTATGATTGCTTTGTTTTGGGCTTTACTGGGTTTAGCATTATTTTGGGGAGTCGATCTACTCTAAAGGAATAAGGTGGTATTAGGTACCTACCTAGTGATGGCGATAGTAACTGGAGTTAAGGAAGTTGAGAGGTTATCGTTGTAATAAGTTCTAGTTGTCTCTGGGAGGCAAATGAGTGCTCCAGTGCTTAGTTGTTTTGCTAGTATCACCTCACGTGGATTGCCCGAATTTGGAGGAGATGTTCCTTGGGTGCTTGTATGATATTGGTTTAGGCCTTTGGGGCTTGTGCTTGGGGAATGTCGAGTTCAACTAGGATGGTTTGCGTGAGAGATAAATAGTTGTTGCGATTCTTCAATGGATGATATCTTGGTTTACTCGAGGAGTGATGGGCAGCCGTGACATGATAAGACTGTTCAATGGTATAGACTGCCCCGAGTTAGACTCGATAGGGTTATGAGATGGCTCGACTGGGACTCGAGAAAGATGCAAAGTAATGGATTGTTTAGGACCCTATGCTGATGTTCTCTTTGGATAGTAGAACTTTGAAGAAATAGGATGTGTTCGTTGATCATGGAAGATGCAATGAAGATTAGGACGATTCAAGTTGGACTTGAACTCGCAAAAGAAAATGGGTGTTCGTTGATCTTGGAGATGCAACGAATAGGGAGATGACTCACGTTGGACTGGAGTTTGTCGGTAATGGATACTCAAGACGGGGTCTGAGTTATAGATTGACTCGAGTTAGACTCGAGAAGGCTGCAAGGAATTGGATTTGGCTCGAGTTGGACTGGAGAGGGCAGCAAGATAATGGATAGACTTGGGTTGGAATCAAGTACTTTAGGCGGACTTAAAGCAGGGGTATCTGGGGACGCTCGTTACCTTGGATCCGTTGAACGTGATCTATTTATCCTTGGAGGATAAAATGTACGTTGGACGTACGGTAGTCCGTTTGGAGGCTGGGCTTCCATTAGTTCTTGATGTTGGTTGGACCAGACATACAAGAATCGACATATTGGGATTGGTTAGACCAGTCCTGTAGGTGTCGACGTGCTCATGGCTTTAGCAGGTGATAGGTAGGACTTGTTTGATGGATTTTATGGTTGCTATGTTTGTCCCTATCTTTCTTGAGTAGACTATCACTTGTAGGGTTCTAGCGATGGGGCAGAGTGATCGTAGCAAGGCTATGAGCCAGTGCAGTGAAGTTGTCATGACTTCATGGGGGCAGAGTGGACATATCAAAGGATTTAGGTGCGGTAACAGTTGCATTGAGTAGGAGGCATGCCAGTCTAGAGGTTATGTTTCTGGGTTGGAAGCAACTAGAGTATATCACAAGATATGATTTCAGACCCAAGAGTGAATTGGATTCAGAAACGCTAGTAAGCTTGATGATTAGATCGATTTTGATTGAGTGGATTGGTTCCAGTTAGAAGGACGATCCTAACCTATTGGAAATCATCTTTAGGATGGATATGGGTATCGATGGAAAGAGAATGATCAAGCAAGGATTTGATCGAGAAGGATGGCTTCGAAAGAAAGGGGGACTAGTTGTACCCAACATAGACGGACTGAGAGATGAAGTGCATAGAGCATATCATCACTCGAAACTGACTATACATCCTGGTGGTAACAAAATGTATCAAGACATGGATCAGACCTACCACTAGGAAAGGATAAATAAGGACGTTGGGAAGTTTATGTCCAAATGCATGAATTGCCAGTTAGTTAAAGCTGAGCAAAAGAAGCCTAGTGGGTTGTTAAAACCATTAGAAATTCCTAAATGGAAATGGGAACAAGTCTCAATGGATTATATTGATGGTTTACCAAGGATTAGGTCAGGTCATGATGGTATTTGAGTGAATCGTATACAAGAGGATCTTTTGAGAACTTATATATTGGATTTTGGAGGGTCATGGGATGGCCATTTGTATCTAGTTGAGTTATAGTTATTAGCCCAGTATTGGTATGGTTCCAATTGAAACTTTGTACGGAAGACCGTGCAAGGCACCATCATGTTGGTTGGAGAATGGTGAGAAATTTGAGCTTAGACCAGAAATAATAAGAGGGACTTCAGGCAAGATCAAGGTTATCCAACAGAGAATGAAGACTACCTAAGATAGGCAGAAGACTTATATCGATAAGAGATGAAGAGATTTGGAATTCTTCGTTAACAACTTGGTGTTCGTCACGGTCTCTCTGTTGATGAATGTGATTCGTTTTGGTGGGAAAGGTAAGTTAGCACCAAGGTTTGTTGTTCCATTTTCAGTTCTCGAGCAAGATGGTAATTTGGCATATAAAGTTGAATCACCAGACAAGATGGCAGGAGTTCACAACGTATTTCATGTTTCCCAGTTAAGGAAGTTCGTACATAACCCCGATGTGACTGTTTCACCTAATCAGCTGGATGATATCGAGGTTGAACCCGAGGCGGTTGGGAACCGCAGACCTATGCGTATTGTTGGGAACGATACGAAGCAACTTCGAAGGAAAGCGGTTAAATCTAGTCAAGGTTCAGTGGGGCGAGAATGAGAATGACTATACTTGGGAGACAGAGGAGAGCATTAGGAAAACGTATCCAGAACTCTTCGCCTGGTAAGATTTCAGTTTCGATTTAGTCTTTCCGCATACTAGGATAAGTTTGTTTTGTTTGTTTGCATGTTTGATTGTTGCAAGTGATTGGTAGGCATGCAGGATCCTTTGTATGTTTTGGGTTAAGGAATTTCGGGGAAGAAATTTCCTGGTGGGGGGGGGGGGGGAGGAGAATGTAACGACCCGCATTCTACGCATCGAAGGATCATAGAATGTTTATTTCTCTCACATACAAAGTCGTATGGTCATGTAACTTTGGGAGATGACTATTGGGGTCATTTCACATATTCATGATTTTTGCCGATTTTTAAATGACCATTTTGCCCCTAGCTGATCTTGTTTTGGCCATAACTTTTGATTGGTAAGGATTTTCGACCTGAAACCACTTCCATTAGATCTGGATGATGGTTTACCTTTCCGTAGAGTTGTCACAATAGCCAAACGGACTCACCGTTTGGGAGATATGGTTGAAACAAGGTTTAGAAGGTGGAAACCAGCTTAACCGGGCCTAATTAGGGTGATTAGCAAGAGGGCCCGTAACCCATTTCGGGATTAGGGTTATGGGGAGGCTGAGAACAGTCGGAAAACAAATTTTATCTCATTTTTCAGCCACCTAAAACATTTCTCTAACCCTAGCCATGGCCTCCACTTTCTAAAAACACCCTAAATCACCTTCTAATCACTAATTAAGAAGATCTACACCAAATCAAGGAAGATTAGTGTCAAATCAGAGTTGGAGCTGCTGCTAAGCATTGGGATTCGACCCAAAACAGAGGATATTTTAGATCTATAGTTTAATTTATGGCAAATGTGAGTGATTTGCATAGTTCCTCACTAATTATGGTTAATTAAGGATAATTCGTGATAATTAGCGAATTTATACATGTTAAAAATCTGGAAAAATATTGATAAATTTCGAAATATTGTTTTAGGCCTCTGTTAGAAAATTTGGCTAATTGGGTTAAGTTTTGCTAATCGCATCATTAGTTTTTCTTATACATGCTTATGGGAAAATATAGAATTTTGGCTATGTTTGATCCGTTTTAACCTATCAAATTTTTGTTTTTGTGTTTGTGAATGATTATGCGTGTTGCTATGACTGTATGGTATGCTCTGTGATTGCCTAAAAGTGTTAGATTAGTCAAAAACGCTGATGAATGGCGTAAAACAGTTGCTGGAAGAGTTGCAGGAAAATTGTGCAGAACCGGATCGGATCGCCCCTCCCTACCACGACCCGACCTGATCGTGGCCACCTCTCCACGATCCGAAGTGCTTCTCTTCAAGTTACAGGAGCTGGATACTCTGATCTGAACCGCTTTCCACGTGAGCTGCTTGCACCATCTGAACCAGAAGCTCCGACCCGATCCGATGGGTGAACACGATCCGAACCGCTCATGCTTACCAATCACGAACCGATGCTTGGGCCATGACCTGAAGTCCTCCGATCTGATCGGCGAGGCGCGTCACGACCCGTACCAGATGAGTATCACGATCCGATCCGAACCAGAGGAGATAATGCGAGCTGAACCAAGGAGCTTGGGCGCGAGGCATGGATTACGAACCAAATGAAGACCGATCCGGAGAAGACCAAAACCCGAGATGCAAAGGTAGCCCAAATGGGAAGTTTGTACTCAGGATCCAGTTGGGAACCAACGAGTTAACTTCACGATTGGACTTTGCTGCGGGACGTGTGCAAAGGGGTTGTCGGTATTCATAACTTTGGTTCACCACTGAGAGACGGATAATGGGCTTGTAGTGATAGTTGTACGGGGTTGGACTCCGTCAGGGCCCAAAGGATCAGGTGACCAAATAGTGGATATCATATGCTTTACGCACTGAGTGAGAGATGTGAGGATGGTTGCTATGCTTGATCGTTTGCCATCACTATGACATGCACACCCCCACCCCCGTATTCTTTACACCATATGTTAGTGGCACTTTAGAGTATTGAGCGGTATGTTGTGCTAACTCTTTGGTTGCAGGTCCAGATTCAGGTATGATTGGATTATACCTGTTATTGTTCTGTTTTGTTGCTTATCGCTCATACTAGACTTTTGTCTGACCCAGAGTTTTATGTATCTTCTTATTACTCTAGGTGCTCCTAAACGAGCAGACTAGAGACAGGTTAGGTGGTATGCACGAGTATCTGTACCGGAGACGAGCAGGAGGCTCCCACGTATGATATATAGATATTCTCCCTGTGTTGTTGAAGGTCATTGCTTGGGCATTAGTAGTGTACCTCCTTCTTTTACTTTCTTTTGCTTTAGAGACAGTTTTAAAGTTGTAATAATGATGTTGGATCATAAGCTGTATTTTGGATTTCTGCTGCTATGACGATGATGGTTTTAGTTTTCAGCTTATGCACTGTCTCGCCTGTTTTATGTCAAGTATGTTACTATTATATTTTATTCCATGCGCTGTGAGACACTCTACAGGTTTCTTTGTTAGTTCTTTCATCTTCTTTCCTTTCTTTGACGACCGTCCCGTGCTAGCGGACATGTGTACAACGCACTTTCGGGGGAAAAGTCGGTTAATGCGGGCGGGCCGTCACAACTACGAGGCATAAAAAACATTAACGTACCGATTGCGTAGGGGAATTCCCCCGTTGGCCAACGTATAATCATTTTCTTTAATCTCTCATTCTTCCTCAAATCATTTTTCACCTCCTTCTACTTATCTTCTCAAATTTTTCCGGTTTACTAAATACGATATTTTCAAATAATTTTTAATAATTTCATGTTTAATATTTTGTTGTTTATAACATATTTTTTCTATGTTTTTCCCATATTCGAAAAAATTGCTTTTTTCGAATTATAAATCATCAAAAGCACCATTGATCCCCAGAATGCACTAGACTACTGCTGAAAATTACTAGTTCTGCTTATGTCAAATCTAGCATGAATAAGAAGGGTGTACACAAAGCCATTACTTAAAAATTGAACTAAACGGCGGTGGAATTAAATTTGCAAAAACATAACAATTTTCTAGAATTGGTAGATGATACCAAAGTTCGTCATAAATACGAAAGTTTCAGAACAGAGTGGGTAAGATGGAAAAGTCTGAACAGCAAAACTGGTGCTGGTTGGGATCCTACTTGGAAAATTATTTCAAGTGGCAGCGAGTGGTGAAATGAGCGTGCACGGTAATTTTTCAAAAATACAAATCTAATATGTTGGAAATCGTTTCATACTTATTTTTAATCTTCAGAAATTTAGCATAAATATTCTGAAATATAACAAAACACCGCTTGATAATTTGAATCTGCAACAACAATTATTCTAAAGGACTCATGCTACCAAGCAAACGTCGCACATGTCTACTCAAACTCTAAGACTTTACTTCAATTGATACGCCTCCCGTTCCTCTTTTAACAATCCATGGAGTTTTGGAGGATTTCAAAATCTCCTTGACAACACCAAAGATCAAAACCAGTACATTCCAAATTTGAATGATCCTCCAACATATCAAAATCCACCGCAACAAACTCTAGTGCCCAAAATCCAATCCAACAAACTCGGTATGTTGCTTCTTCTTCTGCTGCACGCAACAACTCTATAAGACGTAATTATGAAATAGATGATAAGATAGTTGACAGTGTTGACACGATATGTGAGCAACAAATGACGAAACCTCATATGAACTCAGATAGTCAAAACATAAAAAGAATGTGTTCAATAGAAAATTCATTAAGTTATATTGATATTGTTGCTTGCGTCAAATATAACAACTTGGGTTTTTGGGTATTAGGGTAAACAAAATATAATGATGACTATAATTTGTTTATTGTGAGTTACGTAAATTTGAGAAAAAAATGATTCGTAAAATCATTCAAAGCGTATAAATTTTAAGACTTATATATATACTTGTGTAATATATTGAATTACTTTGTGTGATAAAACTATGATATATTGAATTTAATATTTCATCGAGTTGAACCAATCTGAATACGAAACGTAACACATTATGGATCTGAATATGTGCAATAAAATAAATATTAGGGAATTTTATTAGTCAAAAAATAATAATTTTGTAAATTATTATAAATAATGAATTTCGGTTAAAAATTGGTGTTTCTTGAATTAGATTAAGCTATAAATAAATTGAAAAATGTGAATATTGATGAGAAATCAATATTTATATGAAAAAAATTGCCTTGGTTATACAAATTATTGGTGTCAAGCTATGGAGCTAGAATAATTTTAGAAGTTAAAACGTGTTCTCTGTACAAAAAGTTGTATAAAATGTACATTTATTGAAAAAGTAATTTTTTGTTGGGAACTCATTAAAATAAAGGTGAAAAGGTTTACATACTTTAAATGTGATGATGGAGATTATTGTAACGTCGTACAAGGTTGAAAATTTGCAAATCTTAAGTTAAACTTTGAAATAAGTGGGGAAGATAGTGTAAACGTGACTTAAACCATGTTAATTAAGCCACTTGAATTTAACTAAGTGACGCATCAGGAAGTAAGAATCAATCTCAATCTATTGATTCACACACGAATACTAGATTGAAATCTTCTAAAGTCTGTTGATTCTCAGATTTAAGAATACCAGGATTCGGGCATCCAATTTAGATCTAAATAAAAGAAAGAAATTGGTAAATAAAACTAGGGTTTGTTTGATTGATAGCAAAAATTATCTATCACATCCAATAAAGTTCAGATTTATAGAGCAAAGTAAACCAAAATAGGAAAAAGGCTTAAAAAAACATAAAACTAGCCGGAAACCCTTGTAGACGACCTCTTTTGGGCCTGAAAACATGGATTACGGTGCTTTGCACAACAACTCTTGTAGCCCTCTAAGTTAGCCTCAGGTACAAATTTCGTTTGATCCAAACGGCCTTACGGTTTGAAAGTTACGCCCATTTTCGTGAACAAGTGCAGAAATGTCTTCACGGTCTTTTGCAGATTCTTAGGCTGCATCGTTCTCTCCTAGGTAGAAATACTCATCCTCAAATATCCAGTTACCTCGTCATCTTCATAATCTCCATGAAAAGGAAATAAATGCTTCACGTTCAGTACGAACATGGTTAGGAAGCTTAAGCCTGTAAGCATTAGGGTTGATCTTCTCTACAATCTCCACTGGTCCAATCTTTTTACAGATAGCTTGTATTCTTCTACAGAGAAACGATCCTTTGTCAGCACTGCCTATACAAAATCTCCCACATCAAATTCCATATGTCTGCGCCTATTAGTTGTATGCTTCTTGTATTTAGAATTGGTTGAAGTAAGGTTGTCAAACACATCTTTGTGAACGTCATGTAAGCTACCCACAAAATCTATTGCTTTTCCTTGAATTTTGTCTTACTAGGCAATGCTATCAAGTCTAGTGGTCCTTTTGGCTGTGATGAGTAGACAATTGGAAAAGGGCTAAATCCTGTACTTCTATTCACTGCGTGGTTATGAGCAAATTCAACCTGACACAGCTTCTAATCCTTTCTCTTCACATGGTCCCTAACTAAATAGCGTAGTAAATTGCCCAAAGATCTGTTAACAACCTCAGTCTACCCATCTGTTTGATGACGATAAGCACTACTGAACTTCAATTGGGTACTGACCATCTTCCACAAGCTATGCCAAAAATGGCTAAGAAATCTGGTGTCTCTATCAGATATTATAGATGTAGGCAATCCATGAAGGTGATACACGTCATGAAAGAATAGTTGTGCTGCATTGACATCATCTATTATCTTCTTACAAGGAATGAAATGCACCATTTTAGAGAACCGAACAACCACAACGAAGATATATTCATTTCCTCGTTGCGTATGTGGTAATCCCAGCACAAAATCCATACTGACATCCACCCAAGGCTTTACAACTTACACTACTGCATAGAACTCCACATCGTAAGTACTATAGTTGAGTTTGACGCTTGACAAGTACTTCTCACTGAAAAATGCTATGGGCTTGTTACTCTGACTTAATACTACTCCAATTCCCACCTTCAAAGCATCAGTGTGTAATTCAAAGGGCTGTGAAAAGTATGGAAGTATTAAAATTGGTGTTGTCGTCAAACATTCGTTGATTAGCTTAAATGCTGCTTCGACTTCGTTCGTCCATTGTAACTTACTGCCCTTCATACAATCAGCAATAGTGGACATAATGTTGCTGAAATGAGGAATAAACCGCCTATAGAATGAAGCAAGGTCATGGAAACTCCTCATTTCAGTAATGGTTTTAGGTATGGGCCACTGTTGCACTACTTCGACTTTAGCTTCATCAACCAGCAAACCATCTACTGATACCACATACCCTAATAACAATACCTTAGTAGTCATGAATACACACTTCTTCACGGCTGCATAGAATTTCTCCTTATGAAGTGTCGTCAACACTTCTCTCACATGTTGGAGGTGTTCCACAGAATTTGTACTATGAATCAAGATGTCATAAAAATACACGACAACAAATCATCCAACAAATGGTCTTAACAACTGATTCATGATGCACATAAAAGTACTAGGTGCATTAGATAATCCAAATGGCATTACTAGCCATTCATACATTCCCTCGCTGGTCTTAAAAGTAGTCTTCCATTCATCCCTGGGTCTAACACGAATTTGATAATACCACTCTTCAAATCTAATTTCATAAACACAGTTGCACCACTAATTTGATCAAGTAAGTCATCTAATCAAGGAATATGGAATCTATATATGATAGTGATTGTATTGAAGGCTCGACAATCAACGCACATACGCTATGAACCATCCTTCTTAGGTGTCAAAAGATCTGGTACAGGACATGGACTCATACTCTCCCCGGTATGCCCTTTGGCCAATAGCTCCTCAACCTACATACATAGTTCTTCATGTTCCCTGGGGCTCATCCTATAGTGAGGTATGTTCAGTAGGGTGGCTCCTGGTTCCAAGTCTATGCAATGTTGGATATCACATAATGGTGGTAAATCAAATGGTAGCTCATCAGGAAACACATCACTAAACTCTGTAATTAGTTGAACTACTTCAGTTGGAACAAGGACCGGTTCACCCACCTCCTTTCCAATCAGCAAAAAAAACAGTATCAAAATTCTGCAGTTCTTCATCGAACTGAGCTAGAAATAACAAGCTATTGTTAGTCTCCATATATATAGGCTTTTCTACTGATTTGCTAGGCACCAATACAATATTTTCTTCATTAATCACAAAACTATATGTGTTCTTCCTCCCATTATGAACGACTCTCCTATCAAACTGCCAAGGCATGTCCAATAATAAATGGCATGCATCCATATATGCAACATCACAACAAATCGTGTCCCTATACTTAGCCCCGACAGAAAAAGTAACAAAAGCAAGTTTTGAAACCAACACCTCACGTCCCCTTTTAAGTCAAGCCAACTTATAAGGTTTGGGATGCTTTTCAGTTTTGACCTTCAGTTTATGAATGACTTCTTCAAAAATTATATTCTCCTGACTTCCAGCATCGATCACAAATCGGCACACCTTCCCTTGGATGGTACAAGTTGATTGGAAAATATTGGTCCTCAACCAGTGCTCTTCACTCCTTACTTTTGGTGTCAAACAAATCCTCTTAACCACTAAAGAAGTTCCAATATCCCCTTCAACAATTTCCTCATGAACTCCATCCTCCTCTTCAGCTACTTCCCCTTCATCATAGCTTTCTTCCCTATTTTTCCCTGTGGACAGTCTGCATGTCTGTGCCCAACTTCCCCACACCTAAGACACTCGAACGTATTACTATTTCTTCCTTTTGCAACTAACCTTCAAGAATTTTATTGCTAACCCCTTCTATTCGACTAGCACTTCCACCTCCACCTCCCGTGTTGGTCTTTGCTCTTGAAGAATAACTAGCTACTAATACTACTCCACCTATTTTGCTTCTCCACTACCAGCACCTTTTAATGTGCAATAGATACAGAAACATGATCAAACTTGTTAACAACATCATGGATCTGAATCCTCGGTCCTCTAATGTAATGCGCCACCAACCGATCTTTTGCCTCATGGATTTCATTCCTTGCGATCAATTGATAAAATTCAGTTGTGTACTCATCTACAGATCTCGTGCCTTGCTTTAAGGTTTGCAACCGCTAATACATCATTCTCTGAAAATTATTGGGAAGAAACTTAACCCTCATCTTTTACTTCATCTTTTCTCAAGATGTGATCTTGTTCTTTCCGAGCCTTGCACGGGTTAACTTCATCTGCTGCCACCACGCGGTTGCCCTTCCTCGCTACCTAGTAGCCACAAAGGGTACTTGTTTATTCTCAGGTACTTTCTTAAATTCAAGGATCTCATCCACTGTGCTTATCTAGTCAATAAATTCTTTTGCTTTCAGACCTCCATGAAACTCCGGAATTTCAGTTCTCATATCAGCCTCCCATCTCATGTTGTCTTCTTCCACCCTTACTCTTTGATTTCTATGAGGACGATGAAGAATATCCTCATCAAATTTGATAACATCCGCCAACGATTCCTCTGGAAATGCCACTCCTTTCCTATCCCCCTTGATTTTGGAAAAGTGCAATCATCTCCCCTACCAATCCTTTGATCTCGTCTCTGATTTGATCCCTCATCTTCCCTATCTCTTCTCTGAGTTTAGCTCTCAACCAATCCATGTCTTCCTCATGTTGTTGTTATCGATTCTCTCTTTTAGGTGGCATGGTAATCGAAGATCATTTGCCTTTGATAAAAATTGACGTAGCAGGAAGTAAGAATCAATTTCAATCTATTGATTTGTGCACCAATACTAGATTGAAATCCTCTAAAGCCTATTGATTCTCATATTTAAGAATACCAGGATTCAGGCATCCAATTTAGATCTAATTAAAAGAAGGAATTTGGGAAATAAAACTAGGGTTTATTGATTGATGACAAAAACTATCTATTACATCCAACAAAGTTCAAATTTATAGAGCAAAGCAAATAAAAACAAGAAAAGGCTAAAAAAATATAAAAATGGCTCGAAACCTCTTTAGACGACCTCTTTTGGGCCTGAAAACATGGATTACGGCGCTTTGCATAGTAACTCTTGTAGGTCTCTGAGTTAGCTTCAGGTATAAATTTCGTTTAGTCCAAAAGACATTACGGTTTTGAAAGTTACGCCCGTTTTCGTGAATATATGCATAAATGTCTTCACGGTCTTCAGTAGATTCTTGTGCTTATTGGGTTGCATCACTAAGGCTTGCTTACTCACTAATCTCCTTGATTAATAAAATTAGACCCATTAATTGTTGGATTAAGGAGGGAAGGTTTGGAAAACAAAACTCAATACGTGTTCCTTCTCTAGAAATTCCTTCTATATCGTTTTTATATTACAGACAAAAGAAGAACTCTACCCTCTTGTAAATGTCTAAATCTAGCTCCAAATTCCCAACAAAAAGGGCTGAAATTAGATCGCTATCTCAATTCAACAGCAGGTAATCATCCCTGAAATGCAGTATATCTCATTCTAATCTCAAGATTGTGAAAATCGGTTATTGTATGTTGAAATCCTTCTTGCATACTACTATATTGTTTTCTACAGGTATCCAAACTTCCTCTCAGGGCCTAAAAGCTTCAAATTGCATCAATTTTCATTGTAAGTTCCTAAAAATCACTCAATAAGGTGAATGACCCTTACACTTTCTAGCTTATCGCGATTTTGTTGTAATTTAGTCATATTACGTTGAAATTGCTAAGTGCTATGAACAAAAAATTCTCATTTTGTATATAGTAAGGAAATAGCCCTCTGTCTAAGTTTGAGTTGTTGTAATTCCTTTGTTTCTTGACGGAATTGTTTCACTCCTTTTCTGAATGATAATATAGTTTATGTTCTTGGTGCATGTTAGTTTTCAAATCATTTTGATCATGTTTGATGCCATAAATCATCCTTCAAAGTCAGGTTTGTCAAAGACAAACACTTTTAGAAAATTAGCATGTCCTATGTCGACACAGGCCTTAGCCGCCGACGAAGGTAGGGACCTATGGCTTTGTAAACACAGAGGGATTTTTCTCCTTGATGATGTCTTTGCCTAAGAATTTTGCTAACTGTTAGTGCACTATAATGCCTATTTCCTTTTGGTTCTTGTGCATGATAAATGTGGTTATTGATACCATTCACGACTTATTTCGAAGCCAAAATTGTGTCACATTCGTAATTCTTTTTAGATGAATTTTCATGCACGTTTTGTGTGTTTTGTGGTTTCTTTTTTAGGGTGGATATTCACACGTAGTGCACATTTTAAGAAAGCTATTTTTAAATGAATTCTCTCTCTCTCTCTCTCTTTTTATATGTATGTATGTATCTTTGAAATAAATATAATTTTCAATGATTTAGTTTTTATATAATAAAATCATCGCAAGGCAATTGTACAACCAATATTTTGGAATACAAAGATTTTTGAAGAAATAATATGATTGTTTTCTAAATCATTTTATAAATTCATTTTCTCAAAATAAAATATTTTCTATATATAAAATTACACATTCTCGTACTCTTCGAGGGAATAGGGAAGTGAATTAAATAACATAATACACCTCGTGGTATGGGACATGAAGGAATATTGTATCGGTTTATTATAGACTTATTTGTTTGCAGCTTCTTTGTGGAATTGGCAAACTTTGAGTAACTCATTGAGTGGGAACATGCGGTATGGGACATATCGCTGCCATTGTTTGAGTTACTGATGAGAAGTTTGTGACACATACTCAGGAACCGTATGAGACCTTCGGGTCATTTGTGTGTCTTAATGTTACTAATATTAGGCCATTTTTGTAGGTTAAGAGTTTACAATTATCCGGGCTGTGTGGGGAAATAAAGCTAGATAATCGTGTAAGGGACTAAAGTATGTAGTTAGTACTGGATAACTTCGAACGACTGTGCGGAATATGTGCGGGCATGATGAGGACTCGCCTTATGGATCCAAACTGTGTGATTATAACATTTTCTAAATCCCTTGAAACTGTGTGGAATGATAACTGTATGGCATTGCAATTTCTACATTTCAAGTAGGCTATGCTTTCTAGAATATTTATGTGTTTATGATGTTCCGTCATCTTATGGAAATTTTGTTTCATACCCGATTTTTGTGCTATTTGATGATTTTTATTTGGTGACTGCACCAGGTTGCTTAATTCAGTTTGATGTGTTGTGTTAGTGTGATTTCCATCGTATGCTTTGATTTGTGTGAGATTTCTTAAACCATCATGCTTTTGGCTTTAGTCACTTAGGCAATGGAAATAGTTGATTTGTATTAAATTTATTTTCTTACATGAGATCCATGTTTACGAGTTAGTGAACCCATCTCATATATCCTACGATGATCGTGCACATGTTGTGCTCCTCCTTCCTTGAAAGGTGTTATTCATTACATGATATCACTTTGAGCTCATCATTTTATAACTGATATGTTTAAGTTAGATTGATTCGTGTATTTATGCTTGGGCCAGACTAAGTTTATTTTCAGGTTAGCTCTTCCTGTTGATATCTGCCAACTTATTTTGTTATGGATCATTTTTTTATGCTACGTAGTTAGCCCGGTTTTGTAATTGTTCCAGTCATGCTTTATTATGTGTGACCCTTTTTAAGACTTGTTTGTATATGGTTCATATGAACCTAATTTGCATGTGACTCATGTTTGTTGTACTTATCATAGGTGTATCTGTATATGTATATTTGGATGTATGTGTGTGTATATATATATATGTATGTATGTTTGTTCTGTGGTTGTTTAAATACTAGAGTTATATTTTGTTCTGAATATTGTAATTAGCAATCGTAATAATATATTAGACATGAATTGAGCACGTCGACCCACCTAATGTAAGGAAGAAAATTTTATACATCTAATCGACGTACTCTATACTCGTTTAATATAAAATTACAGATGGTCGCCCTCATCTAGCCTTATTCTCCATTCTAATTATAGTATTATCCCGTAATGCACTTTATTGTGGTGGGTCTCGAGGTGGGGTGTTACACCATGGTATCAGAGTGACGTTTCATAACAAAGCATGACAAACACAAAACATAAATCATATTACAGTACACCAAAGGATAAGTTCGAGTTAACATAGTCTTTAACTATTGTTATCACCAATTATGTTTTTAATTCTTTCGTGTTTTGAAGTTGGTTTGTGTTAGGAAAACATCTAGGAATATATTTTAATTCTATAGTATTCTGGATTGAATTATATACCATATTAAACCACGTGAATAATCACTATCTTATCTTTCTCTTCATCTTTATGGATGAAGAAGGCAGAGACAAATCTATTGGGGCTAGGAATCTAGTGGCCCACGCCTAGAAGGAATTCATATGCCTACTGAGAATCTTATTGAGATAGTCCATAGTGTTTAGCTTCCTGTGCTTACCAGTCATCTTCCTTCCGCAATATTGCCTTCGTGTGCATTTGTAGTGACTTTTCGCATTTAGGAGCAAGCTTTTTAAAGAATATTATCTATTCTGGAAGTCCAGGCATTAATGCATACATGTGAGCGTATCTTTTCCCGCATGGAGTTATTTGATCATCATCGTGTTCTTGTGGCATCAAGTATGTTGCAAACATGAGCATTAGACTCGTATGAGCTCCAACTAGCCGAGAATGATAAGTCCACCCTTGAGTGGAAGCAGTTTAGAAAACAATTTAAGTTGAATTTTTTTCTAAAGTCAGAGAAAACTTTCTTAGCCCACCGTTTCCTGGAACCGAATCAAGGAAAATCTTTAGTTTTGGATTGTGTGTCTTGTTTGAAGCCTTGTCCAAATAAGACATCGAGCACAGTAGTACGCTGTATAAAAAGAATCTAGAGATTTCCCCTAACCATGCATCTATAGTATTTTTAAGAATAACGGATATCTTTCTGTGCCGTGCCTAAAAGCTCAAAATAATTCTAATTAAGGAAAACTTATCGTGATGAATGCTTCGGGCAGACCCCTCAATCTTGAGGTATTTCCTTTTTCTAAATCTAAAGTTCTATTTTATTTTGTAATTATGTTGTAAGAATTCTCCTACATATGAGGGTATATTGGTTCACATTAAGGGAATTCGTAGATAACACAACAATTATTTATTTATTTTATGAGTCCCTTTTTGAATTATGAATTTTATGTGATAATTCATATCATAATGTGTGCTTGTGTTAACACTAAAAACTATCCATGTGACTTTCCTTGTGTCATTGGTAGCTGCGATTCGTTACTTGGGGCTTAGTTGACTTTTGCATGGATTGGTTCAATTGTGGGCGGAGATGAATCCCATGTGTAAGAACTCTTGTTTTGGGTTACTTCTTTTTGTAATCAGATCACCATTTCGAATAATGTTTTGGTTTCCAATTTCCTTAGTTGTCTCCAAAATTCGAGATGGAGGTAACACGTCTCGATATCCCATGTTGGAAAATTCTCTTCTGAAAACCGATTTGTTGTATGTATATCTAAATGGATGACCGAGCTTTGTGTTGATTCTTCCCTGGTGTTGCTACCAACGGGAACATGGAACTAGTAGTACTATTACTTCATGGTATTAGTGAGTATTTCCTTATTGTAGAGTCGCATGCTCTATTGGTTAGCATTAACATCTTGTCCTAGCCTATACGATTGCAGTGTTAATGCTAAAGAGCTTTATCGAAATCCTATCATTGAGTTCCACTTTAAATATTAATACCTAGGAATGAATTAATATGGAAAAATAGGTAAAGCCTTAGGCTGTGACAATTAGTGTGAATAAACTAAAAACCCATCAGAGTATGCAACGGAAATTAATCGAATGAATCGGTTGAGTTGGGTAGCTAGTAATCGCAACATGAGGTTATTTGAGGGTGTAAATACATAGTTGAAAGGGCATTGAAAATAAATTGTTAGTTGTATTTATTGAAACGATAATAATTTTGGGTTGGTGGTTACTAAGATAAATATAACTGAAGGTGACTTATGATTATTTATTGTGTTGACTCGTCTGAACAAATGTTTAAGGATTCTGGTCAATGCATGGGACATCATGTCATCGATAGGGATTCCTAAACATTGTGCGTGATGTTACAACATTAGGAAAATCGATAATTAAAGAAAAGACTTGAATCAAAGTAGAGTTGAGCCATTAATAGACTGAGGAAAATATTGAGCATGGCAAGGCAACATTGATATTATATCGATGTGCAGCCAAATTTAGTGGCTGAAGATTGGATTGAAGATTTTTTTTTGAAAAGCTAAGTCGGTTTTTATAGTGGCCGCAACCGCTTTCATTATAACAAATAATGAATACATAGTCGTATGAGAGTTATTCAATTTATCTAACTACTACAAATCTGGTTTGATGTGCCAGGACACAAAATAAAAAACAGGAGTGAAGCAGGGTGCTTCAACTACTAAAGAGAACCTAGCTAATCCACAATAAAGGTGGAACAACTCGAACTATCTCTACCTATAATATTGATGTACTCCGTGGATAGCACATCAGGATTTGGCATGTAACACTGGTTAGGACTATGGAATTCACGGTCACTAGCCCAAGTAGGATCTTGCAACAGTGACATGTTCAAATCACCCAGCTCACCCTCTTGGATGAGCTCAAAATCATCATCGGCCTCCCAATAAGTCAATTTTCGGTCATCATTCCTAACATATACAGCACAAGGCTTTAGAAGGGGAATATCTCATGCTAAAAAACTCACGATCCTACGCACGATCTCTCGTATACCAGAAAATACCATCATAAACAGAATTCCTATCAAAAGACTTAGTATCAGCAGACTGATCCGAAGAGTCAATAGGAGTGCATGCCGACTGAGGTGGAGGAGAAACTAAGGGGAAAACCTTACGAACCCACTTCACAATGGGAGGATGAGGAAGTGATATACGGTCAACAAGAGGAACCAGCGAAGGAAAAGCAGCCGAGGGGACCAAAGTACAAGTATCCTGAAGATGACCAAAAGTGTGATAAAAAATGCAAATATATGGCTTTCAACCATACTAACAGGAAACTTAGCTATATATTCCGTGTCTAATCTAATTTTGAGAGTTTCGGGGAGAGGTTTATTTGGGGAGATTTCAATAAGATCCTTAGCATAATACAACTTCTCCCTGGCAAACATTACTAGCATCAAAACATTTGAGCTAACCAATTTTGTTCAATAGCCACTTTAATCTAATAAGGGATTAGAGCAAAAAAGGAATGTGAGAGAAATAAGTCTATACTCGCATAGATAATACCCGCTACCTAGGTTATCAACCATGGGGTTCCATGGAGTATTAATAAAAGGCTTACCTCTTATAATAGCTGGCTCAAAACTTAAAAAACGTAGCCTTTCCTTCAGAAGAGAGAACTTCAGAAAAACCATAGCTCTATCTAACCGAACCTTGAGGGTTCCCCTCGATTTTCCACTTCTTATCACAAAGCTCCTTAACAATCGAATAGTGAGGCGGTGGTCTTAAGAAAAATCCCACAAGTCAGCCGAACCAAAACTCTAAACCAGCCTCAATCACTTAGTCGGAATCTCATCAACTTCGTCTTTTTCAAAATATTCAAAATCACGTGGTTCATAACAATCCTTATTTTTTGGGAAATTATTAAAAAGAGAACTCCATTTAGGAGTAGGCTTAGTTGTTGCATCAGGCATTTCTACCTTATAAGGCAGCGAAACATGTTCAACGATACTCCCCTTATTAACAACATGGTTCAATGAAGCCAGATTATAATCCATTATACTGTTCAAACCAAATAGGGGAGATTTATCATCCCGTATATTATTATCAGGGTATTTAGCATCTAATATGATATCATCAAGAAATAAGGAGGCAACAAAAGTATTTACCAAACATGATTCAGGAAGAGAGGCATCAAAAAATCTAGTTAGAGAATCACCTAAATGAGGCAAGCAGTCATTACCAGACGCTGCAATAGGTCCGCATGCGATGGGAGAGGATGGAGTGGTTTCAATAATCTCCAGGAGCGAGGACACGGGGTTAAAGGCATCTCGTTGAAATAAGACTGACTTTTCAGAGCAAGATGAAATCACATGACCAGTTGAAGTGATGGAGCTGGATCTGGATACAATCGCGACCACCGAAGGAAGAACAGGGTCAGAGACATGGGGAGGCGCAATGAACAAGTGACCGAATCTCGTTACAGAATTAGAAAGTAGGTCAGTATGAGGATACACGATTGAGATCTTCTTCTTGCAGGCCATCAGGAGGTGAAAAGGAGGATTAGAAATGGAATGGACAAGCTCGACGCGGCAAGGGAGAGAAAACACTAGTGATGGAAAAATCGCTGGAGAACCATGAAGGAAAAAAAAAATTAGGTACGGTTTTGGTGGGGTTGAAGAAATGTGATGGGCGAAAATATATTTCCAATGCGCACACACTATGTAAAAGAGATATAACAATATCTTGAACATAAACAATGCTTAAAAGTACACTCTCGTGGTCTAGTTGACATATGCAGCTAGGGTTGTTACGGTCGAACCGTTCAACCGTCAAACCGTTCTAACCGTTTACATGGTTATTATCTATTATGGTAACGGTAATAGTTGTGGATTTTAATAACCGCGGTAAAACATACCAATCGCATATGATGTTTTGTAGTATTTCACAAAAAAATGTTTTTCTAATAACTTAAGCTAGAGAAATAACATATGTATAAATTATTTGTGTTTTTATTTATAGACAACATGCACATGGATGGTTTGTTTCATAGATAAACAAATTAAATCTTAAGAAAAAGTTAGAACTTTAATTATTTAAGGATAACAATGTATATTTACAGTAATGGTTGCGGTAACGGTTAGATGGTTACGATAATGGTTATAAAATTTGTTAACCGTCAATAATGGTTCTGGTTACGATTGGAGGTAAAATTGACGGTTGTCGTAACTATAATATCCGTATATCCAGCCATCGAGTATACGATATGCGAGATGAAAGTAAATGGCGAGGCCGTTTTGATGTCATAATCAAAATTGCAGCCATTGATGTAACAGTTGATATTAGTAAATGGCAAGATATTGTCACTAATCAACTTGGAGTCTAAAACTGAGTGTGTAATTTTATTACATGTTGTGTGAAAGATAAAGCGGTAGTCGTCTTAGTTTATTGTAAATAGATCATTTGGGTACATCCAGATAGTTTAAAGGCCAAAAATTTAGAAATTTGAAATAATGCTCTTCTAAGAGGAGAAAAATTTAAGAGAATAACCAAGGTCTAATAAAATTATAATGTGTTTCTTCAAGGAAATTATAGGGATGCAATTTCTTTAGGAGGGTTCTAGAACAATCTGGATTTTTTGATACTAGGGTAAACAAATTATAATGATGACTATAATTTGTTAATTGTGAGTTAAATAAGTTTTAAAAAAAGAATGTTTTGTAAAATAGTTCAAAGCATATAAATTTTAAGACTTATATATATATATATATAATTGTGTAATAAATTGAAATACTTTATCTGATAAGACTGTAACATGTTGAATTTAAGATTTAATCGTGTTGAATAAGTATAAATACGAGGAAAATGAAGTTTGTAACAGATTATGGATTTGAATATGTGCAATAAAAGAAATATTAGGGAATTTATTGGTCTAGAAACAATAATTTTATAAATTATTGTAAGTAATGAATTTTGGTTAGAAAACGGTGTTTATTTGAGTTATACATAAATAAAGTGGAAAATGTGAATATTGATGGGAAATCAATATTTATATGCAAAGATAATTTATTTCTTAGTTAAACACATTATTGGTGTTAAATTATGGTGTTAGAACAATTTTAGAAGTGAAAGTGTTTGCTTTGTACAAAAAGTTGTATAAAATGTACGTTTATTGGAAGGATTACATTTTTGTTGGAAAGTCATTAAAATAAATATGAAGAGGTTTAAAATACTTTACATATGATGATGGAGATTTTTGTAAGGTTGTACAAGGTCGAAAATTTGCAATTCTTAAGTTAAACTTTTGGATTATTGAAGATGGTGTAAACATGACTTAAACCATGCCAATTAAGCCACTTGAACTTAACTAAGGCCTAGTTTCTCATTAATCTCCTTGATTTAGCAGATTCGTCCCATTATTGTTGGATTAAGGAGGAAAGGTCTGGAAAACAAAACTCAATATGTATTCCTTCTCCACAAACTCATTCTCTCTCATTTTCATATTACAGACAAAAGAAAAAATCTACCATTTTGTAAATCTCTGCCTCTCACTCCAAATTCTCAACAAAAGGGCCGAAATTAGATTGTTATCCCAATTCAACTATAGGTAATCATCTCCAAATTGCAATCTATTTCGTTCTAATCTCAAGATTGTGAAAGTCAGTTGTTGTATGTTGAAATCCTTCTGGCATGTTACTGTATAGTTTTTTTTACTGGTATCCAAACTTCCTCTTAGGGCCTAAAAACTTTGAATTGCATCAATTTTCATTATGAGCTCCTGAAAATCGCTGAATAAGGTGAATGACCCTCACACATTATAGTTTACCAGGTTTTTTTTTTGTAATTTGGCCATATTACGTTGAAATTGCTAAGTACTGCAAATAAAAAGTTCTCATTTTATTTACAGTATGAAAAATAACCCTCTGTCTAAGTTTGAGCTGCTGTAATTCCTTTGTTTCTGGACGAAATCATGTCATTCCTATTCTAAATTATAGTAGAGTTTGTGTTCTTGGTGCTTGTTAGTTTTCAGATCATTCCGATCATGTTTGATGTATGGAATCACTTTTTGAAGTCGAATTCATCAAAGATGAATACTCTGGGAAAATAGCGTATCCTATGTCGACATAGGCTTCAACTGTCGACATGTGCAGGGTCCTGTGTCGATAGTGGATTTGTAAAACTAAAAGAGATTTTTCTCTATGTTGTTGTTTTCGCTTGAAGATTTTACTGAATGCTAGTGCACTGTTTTTCTATTTCCTTTTGCTTTTCTCGTGCATGATAATTATGGTTATTGATACCATTTAAGGCTTATTTGGGAGCCACAATTTTACTGCATTCGTAATTCATTTTAAATGAATTTTCAAGCTGGTTTTATGTGCATCATAGTTTATTTTTTAGGATGAATTTTTCACATGTAGTGCATGATTTTAGAAAGCTATCTTTAAATGAATTATATATATATATATATATATATATGTGTGTGTGTGTGTGTGTGTGTGTGTGTGTGTGTGTGTGTAGCTTTGAGACAAATATAATTTTAATGATCTAGTTTTTAAATAATAAAATTGTCTTAAGGCAATAGTAAAACCAATATTTTGGAATACAAAGATTTTCGAAGAAATGATACAAATGTTTTCTAAATTGTCTTGTAAGTTCGTTTCCAAAGTAAAATATTTTCTATATATAAAATTACACATTCTCGCACTCCTCGAGGTAATGAGGAAGTGAATGAAATGATGTAGTACACCTATGGTATGGAACAAGAAGGAATATTATATCAGTTAATTATGGGCTTGTTCATTTGAATCTTCTTTGTAGAATTGGCTAACTTTAAATAAACTGTTGAGTGGGAACATGTAGTATGGGACATACCGTTACCACTGTTCGAGTTACTAATGGGAATCCCATGACACATACCCGAGAAACTATGCGGGACATTCAGATCATTTATGGGTGTCTTATTGTTACCAGTACTAAGCCGTTAAGGCCAGATATGTAGGCTGAGAGTCTACAATTATCTAGGCTATGTGGGGGCACTAAAGCTAGATAATCATATGGGGTGCCAAACTATGAGTAAAACTGTATGGTTAGTACTATATAGCTTCGATCGACTGTGTGTAATACATGCCGGCATGACGGGGTCTCGCCTTACATATCCAAATTGTGTGATTCTAATGTTTTCTATATCCCCCGAGACTGTGTGGAATGATAACCATGTGGCATTGTGATATCTAAATTTAAAGTAAGCTATGATTTCTAGAATATTTATGATGTTTATGATGTTCCATCTCCTTATGGAGATTATGTTTCGTACCTTATTTTGGTGCTATTTGATGATTTCTAATTGGTGATTGTACAACTGTGTGAAGAACGATTAACTAAGTTCTATGTTTTGTCATGATGTAATTTCCATTATATGCTTTTATTCGTGTGTGATTTCTTAGACCATCGTACTTTTGGCTTTGTCACTTAGACGATGGAAATAATTACTTTGTATTATGTTTATTTTCCATGATATCCATGCGTATGAGTTAGTAAACCTATCTCATGTATCCGACGATGATCGTGCACACGTTGTGCTCCTTCCTCGAAAGGTGTTATTTATTACATGATATCACTTTGTATTCATTATCTTATAACTGATATGTTCAAGATAAACCGTACCGATCTGTGTATTTATACTTGGGTTAGACTGATTTATTTTCAGGTTAGCTCTTCATGCTGATACTTGCCTACCTATTTTGCTATGTACCGTCCTTTTATGCTAAGGAGTTAACCCAGTTTTGTTGTTGATCCACCTTGTTTGTGTAACAACCTGAAATTTTAGAACCAATTTAAAATTTTTATTTTAGTAATTTTAATGGATTTAGGATATATAAAATGAATTATTTTAAATAATAACGATTAAAAATTTATTTTAATCAAAGTTAGAACAAATAAATTTATTTTAATTATAAACGAGCATGAAATGGCGCGACAGTTTGAAAATTCGATTTCAAATTTCAAATGAATATACATGATTCAAAATAAATCGAATTTCAGTAAAACAAGAAATATTTGAATCACTTTAATTATATCTTTTTAACAAGTGTGAAAAATCCAGATTTCATAACGGGAATTGAAAGTTTATATTTTTAATTATATGAAGTTTAGATTTTTATTTATATAAAGTTTAGATTTTTAATTATATAAAGTTTAGATTTTTGTTTATATAAAGTTTAGATTTTTAATTATATAAAGTTTAGATTTTTAATTATATAAAGTTTAGATTTTTAATTATATAAAGTTTAGATTTTTATTTATATAAAGTTTAGATTTTTAATTATATAAAGTTTAGATTTTTATTTATATAAAGTTTAGATTTTTTATTAGATAAAATATGATTTTTATATATATAGAATTGAAATAAAAATATGAAATATGATTTCTATGTGTATAGCTTTAAAATAAAATGTAATTTTTATTTATATAACAGTTTATATAAAAATGTGATCTTATATATATATATATATATATATATATATATATATATATATAACAGTTACTCAACATACTAACGGTCAAAAATGGCAGACAACTAAAATCAGTTTCCTTCTCTCCCTTCGATACTCTTTCTTCCTCTGATAGCTCCTCTTCTGTTCGTCGTTTGTCTGTTTAACTTGCTCTTGGGCAGCGTATTCCTTCTGTTCTCGCTGTATTTGCGAGTTTTTGCCCCAATTCTGTTAGGGTTTTGGATATGGCTTCTCTGTTGAGCAATTATGTGATTTCTGGCTCGTTTTTGGCTCCTCGTCCTTCATTCGAGGCGATTGCTAAGGCGATTCTGGAAGTGGCGGCTCCTCCACTGACTTTAGTGCTATCTGGATCTTTGGGTTTCGAGATCCACCTGTGTTCTTTAGACTCCTTTGTGGAGTTGTCGAGATTCAGATTTTTACTAGTGGAGGGGAAATTCGTGGAGCTTTCTCCGAAATACTCTGGTTCTCTTGGAACTCGACTAGCTCCTCGTTGTGTTGATGTTGCTTCATCAGCGCCGGCAGTAGAGAGCGGTTTGCTCAGATCCGTAAGCAACTGTGAGGAAGGGGATTTCACCACCCCTTTTCTTCCGAGGTTGAGCTTCAAGGAGTCTCTCTACTCTTGTTACTCGGCAGTTCACGGCTTCGCTGTGGGTTCTCTGATGTGTGGCGGTGTTTTCGGTTCGACCTTCGGCCATGTCATACTTGCTACTGGTGCTGGTTGTGGAGATTTGACCACTCCGCTACGCCCGGAGCAGTTTGTTTGTTCGGGTATGGTAAAGGCTCCAACAGTAGGTGCTCGTCTGTCTAGTGTGTCTCGTCGTCGACGGGCTTCTCGTCGTCGATCAAAACGGGCTAGGGCTTCGCAACCTCCGGTTGGTGAGCCAGTTACTTCAGTTTTGTCCCTTGCTTTGGCTAAAGGAAAGGCTTTCAAACAACCTTTTCTGCCTTTGGCGGTTGGAAATAGCTTTTCTGTTCTGGATGGAGATTTGGCCTTGGTTACTCCTTCAGCAGCTCTTCTGAGTGAAGATGATATCTGCCTTTCACTTCAGGCCTAGGTGCAACTTAGTGATGCAGAGGATTTCACCACCTCTTTTTCACTTGATAGTGTAGCTCCAGGGTCTGTTTTATCAGTGGTGGATGATTGGGGTTTGGCTAGGTTGAAGGATGCGGACATGGTTTCTTTGGACCAGGTTGTTGATGTTAGCCACTCGTGGTTGCCTCCGGCTGTGAAGGAGCAAGACCATGAGGCGTTGGCTCCGCTTCAGAATGCCCAGTTGTTCGGCCAGTCTGTTTGCGAGGCGCAACTATTTTTCTGTCAGGTACCCCTCCTTTTCTCTCTACGGATTTCTTGTGGACTGTTGCAAGTTTGTGAAGGTAGTTGTGTTGTTTATGCTCTTTGCTTCCCTTTGGAGCCTTGTGCGTCTACTGGCTTATTGCTTCTGCGTAAGCTAAGTAGGTTGTATGTGGTTCCTCCGTCTTGGAACATTGCGCTCCTGACTTTAGTCTCTGCTGCGGAACTTACAGTGTGCATTAAGTTCGGTGGGAGGGGTACGAGTATTAGGTTGCAACCTTTCTTTTTCTCTTTTGTTGATTTTTTATCTTTGTCACGTTTGCTCCTTGAGGTTTTGTTGTGCATCACCATTGGTTGGTTGCTTTTTGTGAGGCTGCCCCTTGGCTTCGGTGTTTTTCTGATCGGTGGGAATTGCTCCCATTTTTTCGTTGGTGGATGGTGTGCTATAGGCACGGTCTGTGACTTTGCTTTCTGCTTTTTCAGTTGGTCTTTGCTCCCCTCTTTTGTTTGGTTTTTCTGGGCTTTTGCTTATTGGCTAGGATCTGTGATCTTAGCTAAGGGCTTAGGGCATGTTTTCTTCGATAGTCACTACGAGGCCTCTTCCGTGTCGTTAGTGACTAGTTTTTTATGGTCTTGGTTTTCGCTTGGTTTTAGCCCCTCTTTTCGGCTACCGTGTGTCCCGGCTACATGGGATGGGTGGCTTCTCCGCTGTAGGCGTATAGTGGACGCTGAGTTCGTTCCCTATACGGTTTACCGGAGAGGTGGCCTCCCATGTCAGTCGACGACTTTGGTAGGTGTCTCGAGGTCAGTTGTTGGAACGTTACCTACAGCTCAGATCTATCAATCTCATGATAGACCTGCATTGGTAAAGTTCATACAGCAATTGGTGTTGTCTCCATTGAGCGACTCCACACTTTGTTTTGGCCTTCTTGTCACCTCTTCTTTGTCGTTTTTTCCCTTTTCTTCTATTTCGCATCATCCTTCTTCTAGATCGGATTCTGCTCCATCTGTGTCTTCTGGGTCTACTCCCCTTCTTAACAAGGCAGAGATAGCGATCATTAACGATCGTCTATTACGCCTTACTAAGAACTCTTACCCCCCTCGTTGTTTGGCGAAAGGCGCTTGTGATCCTGTCCTGCGTCTTGATGTGTCTTCGGGGTCTTCTGGTGTTCGTGTGGACTCTGCTCCCACGTCTTTTCGTTCCGATCATCGTAGTCGTCGTACGGCTCCTCGCACCTTCCGTACCATTCGCACACGCTCTGTAGCGGCGTCTGAGCAGATCGTCAGATCTACTCGTCATACTCTTTACCATATCTGACAGAGGCGGGTTGCCTAATCCGCGTTACCTCCTCCTGTGTGAAGGTTGCTTCCTTGGGTTGTTTCCTCATGGCGAATTTCCTTTTCTGGAATGTTCGGGGGATTGGGAATGATGAGTCGGTGGCTAGGCTCAAACGTATGGTCCGTAAGCACTCTATCTGTTTGGTAGCACTTCTGGAACCATTTATGGGTCCAGAAGCGATTACCTCTTCGATCTTTTCTCTTGGATTTGGTGGGGCCATAGCTAACGTGTCAGGCAAGATTTGGATCCTCTGGTCCAAAAGTGTTGTCGTGCACCCTATCTTCGATTCGGATCAGCTTTTATCCGTGGCTTGTTCGCTCCCCGATCTTTCTTCGTCCTTCCTCTTTTCTGCGGTCTATGCTAAGTGCGATAGAATAGAGAGGAAAGCCCTGTGGGCGGATGTTCTTTCTTTGTCTGACTTGGGTTTTTCCGTTTCCGTGCTTGGCGGAGATTTTAATGTAGTGGCAAGTCAAGCAGAAAAGCGTGGTGGAAATGCCGTTAACCGTCTGGCGATACAGGATTTCAACGCTTTCATCGCTCGTTCGGGGCTTTCAGAAGTGTCTTTTGTTGGATCGGCTTTCACCTGGTGTAACAACCAAGAAGGCCCTAACCGGATTCTGTCTAGGCTGGACAGAATCTTTGCTTCTGAGGGTTGGTTTACTCTTCCTTTTACGTTTTCTATCACCCATCTTCATCGTACTTTTTCGGACCATGCCCCTATGCTTCTTAGCTGTTCCCCCCGCTCCCTGTCTGGCCCTTCCTCTTTTAGGTTCCAAAGCATGTGGCGTTCTCACCATTCCTTCCTCGGTGTCGTTGCGGACTCCTGGAGAGTTCCTATGAGAGGTGCCCCCTGTTTTGCCTTCTCTCGCAAGCTGAAAAGGCTCAAATCTTGCCTAAAGGCGTGGAATCTGCAGGTGTTTAAGAATATTTTCAACCGTGTTAGAGCGGCTGAAGAAATTCTTATACTTGCGAAAGCGTCTTTTGATGAAGAGCCAACTTCCGTCCATAAGGAGGCTTGGGCGCTGGCCCAGCTCGCCTTCACTTCTGAACTGCGTATCGAACACGACCACCTTAGGCAGAAAGCTAGAATCAAGTGGATTGTGGAAGGAGATACGAACTCCAAGTTCTTTCACTCGACTATTCGCAAGAAGAATAATCTTCTCTCCATCCGTCAGATTCGTCGCCCAGACCTTTCCTTGGCTTCCACTCCTAGTGAAGTCAAAGATACTATTCTCTCCCACTTCCAATCCTTCCTCTCCTTCCCCTCGGTTTCCTCGCCTGACCTGTCTATGCTTGCTTTCATTCCTAGCTTGGTCCTTCCGTCGGAAAGCTCTGATCTTGCTGCACCCCCTTCCGTGGAAGAAATACGTACTTGCGTTTTTGCTCTAAGTAAGGACAGTGCGAGTGGGCCAGATGGTTTCAACGGAGTTTTTTATAGAAGCGTGTGGCCTATCATTCAGGCAGATTTTTGCCTAGCCGTTCAGTCTTTTTTTTCTGGTGAAGATCTCCCCGCTGGATGGACTTCCCCCAATTTAGTTCTCATCCCTAAGACTGATCATCCTACCTCTTGCTCGGACTTCAGACCTATTAACTTGTGTAACTTCTCTAATAAGGTCATTTCCAAGGTTCTTACCTCTAGACTTGCACCGTTTCTTGAACGCATTATTTCTTCTTCGCAGGCTGGGTTCGTTAAAGGAAGACTTATCACCGATAACGTCCTTTTAGCTCAGGAACTGATTTCTCAGATCGACAAGAAGGTTCGAGGTTCTAATGTGGTTGTTAAGCTAGACATGGCAAAGGCTTACGACCGCATGTCGTGGTTCTTCATCATAAAGGTCCTCAGGGCTTTCGGCTTTCCGGAACCCCTTATCGATGTGATCTGGAGACTAATCTCGAACTGTTGGTTTTCTGTGCTCATTAATGGCTCAGCTACCGGCTATTTCAGGTCAGGTAGAGGTCTCCGACAGGGAGACCCCCTGTCTCCTTCCCTTTTCGTTATTGCTGCCGAGGCTTTTGTTCGTGGACTCCACTCCCTTACGATTGCAGGGCAGATCCAAAGGTTTGGTATTCCGAGGGATTGCCCTATCATCTCCTCCTTATCTTTTGCAGACGACATCATCATTTTCACTAATGGTTCTCGTCGCTCTATTTGTTGTCTTCTAGGTTTAATCAGTAGGTACGAAAGTTGTTCGGGGCAACTCGTGAACACCGACAAAAGCTGCTTTGTGCCTGTTAAAGACCTTTCCTCGATTAGATCCTTCTGGATTGAATCTATCTCCGGCTTTAAGGCTAGTTCCCTCCCGCTTCCGTATCTTGGTATAGTTCTATATCGAGGTAGGAAGCTCAACGCCATTTTCGATCCGCTAACTGACAAAGTTAGGGGTAAGATAATTAGGTGGAATGCATCCCTCATCTCTCAAGCTGGTAGACTAGTTCTCATTAAGTCTGTTCTTGATTCCATGGGCTCTCATATCTTTGCTGCTATGACACCCACTGCTTCCTTGTTTCGCTCTTTCCGTTCTTTGGCCTCTTCTTTTTTCTGGGGCAACAAGGACAACGTTTCTCGTCATCATGGATTTCTTGGAACGTCATTTGTCGTCCCAAAGATGAGGGAGGTCTTGGCCTCCGTAACCCTAAGGATATCTGTTTGGCCTTTGCTTGCAAGCTTTGGGCGCGGTTTGAAGCGAATAACTCCCTTTGGGCGACGTTTCTCCATGCCAAGTACCATAGGCTAGCAAGCTCAAATTTCACAGGTACCCCGTATAATGCTAGTGAGACGTGGAAACGTATGCAGTCCGTAAAAGCATTAACGGATGGTCATGGGAATGGTACCATTTGGGACGGTTCTCCTTTCTCTCTCAAGGCAGCGTGGGATTCAGTGCGGAGTTCTGGTCCACGCCTTCCTGTTTTCAGCTTTATCTGGAATGCCCGAATTCCGCCGAAGGTTTCTCTGTTTATGTGGAAAACATTGCATGATGGTTTACCAATAGATGAGAACTTTCAGCGAATAGGCATCCCGCTCGTGTCCAAATGCAGGTGTTGCAGCACTGGACACACCGAGACGTCCTTTCACTTGTTATTCACTGGTTCCTGTGCCAGAGCTGTCTGGAATTACTTCGGGAACCTTACGAGTTGTCGAGGTAGTGCCATCTCTATGGAAGGTTTGCTGAGCTTCTGGGGGACTGGGAACTCTAGTAAATCCTTTCGGTCAATTCTACGATGTCTGATACCTTGTCTTATTTGCTGGCACATCTGGTGCTCCAGGAATATAGCGGTTTTCGATGAAGTAGCGATGGATCCTCCTTCGATTATCCGGAAAGTCACAAATGATGTCTTCCTAGCTTTTCGGGGCCGTCCTTTCAGAGGTGTACTGAGTGGCCGCTCTAGGAGATTGGCGGTTTCGTTTGATATCTTATCGACTACGACAAATCTGAGGGCTGGCATCGGTTGATTTTGGGTTTCCTAGTTTAGCTTATTTTTTTGTTTTCAGGTTTCTGGTTTTGTTTTCCGCAGCGGCTTTTCTTTTCAGTTTGTTTGGCTCTTCCTTTATTGTTTCAGTTTCCAATTTTCCTTTTGCGTTATTTTTTATCCTCCTCCCCCTTTTATTCCTCATCCAACCCCCCCCCCCTTTTGATGTTGTTTGTTATTAGTACAGGTCTTTTAGGCCCGAGGTTTACTATGCTTGGAGCTTGGTGGCTGCATCTGTTTTAGGATTCTTGGCAGATTCCTACTGGAGTGTACGAAGGACTGAGGACTGAAGACTATTGGGCTCTGGGGTCCAGAAGGAAGCTGTGGGAGCTTAGTTTTTCCATAGTTTTGCTTTGTAACGTTAGTTGTATTACAGTTTTATCTTCTTTTTGTGTGTGCACGATTTCTGTTATTCAGAAATCGTTTTTGTGAGCCTTTGGAGAATGGCTTGATTCTCCCTTTTGGTATGATATTTTCCTTTTTTTAAAATATATATATATATATATATAACGATATAAAAATGTGATCTTAGATATATATATATATATATATAGCGATATAAAAGTACGATTTTTACATATGAAGAGCGTTATAAAAATATGATTTTTATTATATGAATAACGAAACAAAAATATGATTTTTATTTATGTAGTAGCGAAATAAAAATATGATTTTTAATATAAATCGCGTGAAGCAGATTGCGTTGGAATCAAGACGAAGAACGCTACGCATTGGAAACAAATCTAAATCCAAATTGATCAGTTAGAGAATGACGGAGTGGAAACCGAAGGTGAGAACTGCTCACTCTAATTGTTTTACAATTAAAAATATTCTAGGATGCAGACGGGGGTTAGAAGTCCCCGACACTATTTATTGTACAAACCATATTTGTGATTTGAATTATATAGAGTTCAACACTCGAATTCGCACAATCACATAATTGAAAGCGAAGTATGGATATTACCGACACATGGATGTCATACTCCGCGGATAGCCACTTATGGCGCCGTAAACGGCATTGGGTAGTTGAGTATTTATTTATTTGGATGTTCTGCGTGATTTGATTATGATTGTAAAACTGGTTGTGAATAAATTGTGAATTGATTGGAATTGGTTTGTGTATGGCGCGAGTCAGTATTAGGCGAGGGTTATGGCTACACCTTATTCCGGTTCTAGTATCGCGTCGTTATGCTGCCGAAATTTTCTAAAAAGGCGTTAGAAAATTTTAGTTAGTTGAAAATATTATTTTTAGTTTATAACGGCGATAAAAAAAAAATTGGATAGTTAAAAATAAGTTTACACACTCATTTACAAGTCGGACGACTTGTTTATGCTCGCTTATTTTTGTGATATCGATTGGGATGATAATTTTTACACATCGCCCAAGTGCACAAATAATAATTATTGTTTGATGGTTGAAACCCCACACGGGTACTGGGACGATATTTGACGTTCACTAATCCCAATAATTTAATTGTATGTTAATCGATAAGTTGACAAACTGTTGTAAGCGTCAATTATTTATATTTAACGCTTATACAGTTGTGTAGTGCACCTAGATGATGGTTGACTGAGTATGATTATTGTTGTGCACATGTTTGTATGAAATCCATATAAATAAAATTATATGGTAATTGGCTGTGTCTGATTCCAATTCAGAAAGAACGAATAATTTAAAATAATGAATATTTTAAAATAATATTTTGTAAAGGATAAAAATATAATTTTGATGTCCGATTTTGGATGGACACGAAAATATTGAAATATATGAAGCCGTGTTGATTAGATATGCGCCATTTTGACGCGAACGATATTTATATCGATTTTATTCATTTTTAAAATGAATATCGAAAAGGAAATTATTTCAAAAATATTATAATGATAAGGGGTATTCAATTTTGATTTAAAATTGAAATGAAAGTGGGAATCATTTTAAAACGAATAAAATATGTTTTAAATGGAAATCGATGAAATATATATAATATATATATATATATATATATATATATATATATATATATTTAATGGCCTGAATAGAACGCGCCACGTTGCGACAATTCGTGAATTCTGACCATTGGCTTCGAATGGACATTACGGGAGATCCGACCGTCGAATTCTCTTAAAACCAGAACCATTGGGTTAATATTGAAAAGTGCTTTCCAACGAATATAAGAGATTTTGAAATCTAAAGGTTGGATTTGGAATTATGCCCAAATCAAATTTGGAAAATGTCGATGTAAGTGCAGTTCAATGACCTTTTATGGAAATCGACTGAAAGGGCCTTGATAAAATTATTATTAATATTAATAGTTTGTGTAAAATCATAATAAATGATTAGGAAAGAATTGGGATGAAAAATTCCATGTTTGTAAAGATAAAAATATATTTTTGTCGAAATGAACTAGTTATTAACTAGAATTATAATCCAATTATTTTTAAATAAATAAATTGGATCGAGAATGGGTTTTAATATAGCAAGAGTTTCCAATATATGAATTGGAATGGATTTGAATGGAAATCATCTTCGGAATATTTCGATGTTGGATTCCGTGATTATACGGATATTGTTGTGGAAATTTGGAAGATATATTTATATCGTTATTTCCAATACGATATTTATTGGTTTCAGAATTTGATATTGAATATAAGCCGATATAATTTCTATTCAGAGTCTTGTATTTAATATTAAATTAGATTTTTGGGTTTGTCGTGAACGGTGCCTTAAATAACACTGTTCTTAAACCCAGTTGAGATAAGAATAAATCTTTTAGTTAAGATTTAGTGAAGTTTTCCAATTAATTTATATTTAATTGGAATTGAATAAAGGAATTGGATTTTGGGTTTGTAAAGTGAGTGGTGTCTTCAATAACACTGTTCTTAAACCCCGTGTGAAAAGAATAAATCTTTTAGTTAAGTTTATTAGTTATATTTAGTAACTAGAATACAATGGAATGTGAATTGGGTTTACTGTGAACCCTGTTTTTAATGACATTCGTTCTTTAACCCAATTAACCGCGAAATGTGATTTGAAATTTATAAATCTTTTTATTAAGATTTAAAGGAATTTTCCAAATAATTTTTTTCCAATTTAATGCAATAAATTGGAATGGAATGGGATTCGATTCGATAATAATCGAAGTGAGCATCTGTGGAGGAAGACTATTAATATATATGGAATTTAAAAGGCTTTGTCGTTATTCCACTTATATTATTAGTTGGATACGGAAATTGATATCGATTATATATTGATCTGTTTTCCGTGGAGATTCCATTATCAATGGATTGTGATTTTAGGTTTATCGTGAATCGTGTTTTAAATGACATTGGTTCTTTAACCCATTTAAAGACAAGATTTCATGTCTAACATTGTATTTCGAACTGTATTGGTGATCTCTGCTAAATATATATCTGTTTGGTGGCAGAGAATTTATTCTCTTTCTTAACACCCTTCGCTAAGACGTACGAGCTTAGAGGTTATATATCGGCAGAAATCAATGGTACGGAGTTAATTGTCAGTATGGCATGTTTTATTTCCCAAAGTTAAATAATCATTAATATTGATTTTTTGGAAAATTAAAACTAAATGGAGTTTTAATGAATCTTTAATTAGATTGGAATGTGAATATGATAATTTAAATTATCAAATTTGTGAAATGATCGAGAATGGAGTACCACCAGTTTTGCTCCAGGCGATAGTTAAATCTTTAATTAGATTTGGACTTGAAATGGTAATTAAATTTACTGATAACACGTGGTATTAGAAATGGAGTATTACCAGTTTTGCTCCATGGTATGAATAGGTTGGGATTGGAAAATTAAACAAATGATTACTTCGGTTAGACTCGATAATCTGACTAGTTGATAAACCTTAATTTGGTTTAGTATTGATATCGAAAGGAAGATTAAAGAATAAATCTAAAAGAATTTATCTTTGGTAAAATTAATGGGAACCTTTCCCAAGGATATGAATATTTGAATTGCAGAATTTTCAGAATTGGAATGAGGCGTATGTTGGGTTTTTATAGCACTTGATTATAAGATACATGGATTATTTGGAAAGGGCGGATTTATACCCATTCTGAATAATTGATTTGACGGTAACTCGACGATGAAGACGGTATATATAGTAACAGTCTTCCTCTACAGAAGCTCACTTCAATTATTACCAAATCGAATTCCTTTCAGTTACAATATATTAAATTAGAAAACTTTACTTTGGAAAATTTTAATTAAATCTTAATAAAAATATTTGTAAACTCCAAATCACATTCCATTAAATATGGAATCTTCATGGAAAACAAATCAATATATAACCGATATCAGTTTCCGTATTCGACTAGTAATATAATTGGAATAACTTCAAATAGGTACATGTTTACTATATTTACTATATAGTAAATTATATTTTAGTTAATTTAATAATGTAACTAACATAAAAACTGTCATACCTTATGCAAACAATATCAGTATTCGATAAATGTGGGTGCATTGGAACCGTGGTGAAGAAGACTACGACATGAAATTGACTAGAACAGATTTGGAGCAAGTGACAGTTTTTGATTAAATTAAACGCTCTGTTTAATTTAATCAGAGTAATCGTTTAATAACGATATCTATCCGATCAATGTGAGAACTTCCCAATATAATTTTTTTTGTACAGTTATTTATTTTCTGTTAGCTCACCTCCCTGTCGTCCACAGACCATGGACGATTTATTTGATTGTAATGTGTTGTGATTGTGATGTAAAAATAAAAATATATATATGTGTGTGAAATAAAATGTATATATGTGTGAAATGAAATATATATATGCATGAAATAATATATATATATATATATATATATATGTGAAACAATATATATATACATATATATGTGAAAGAAAATATATTTATGTGTGAAATAAAATATATATGTGTGTGAAATAAAATATATATGTGCGAAATAATATATATATGCATGAAATAAAATATATATATATATATATATGTGTGTGTGTGTGTGTGTGTGTGTGTGTGTGTGAAATAAAATATATATGCATTGTATTAAAATATAAATTGTTGTAAAATAATATATATATGAAATGAAAATAATATATATATGAAATGTGAATAAGATATATATATATATAGGAAATGAAAATAATATATATGAAATGAAAACAGTATATATGAAATGGAAATAATATATATATATATATATATATATATATGAAATGGAAATAATATATATATGAAATGTACCCAACACTCCTAGCTCAGTTGGTTAAAGGTGGGCGAATTAGGATGAGACATATGTCTCAAGTTCGAGGGCCACCACTGCCAATTTCTAAGGGTGACTACCTAGATAGTGTGAAGGCATTGAAAAATCAGGGTATATCACTACCCATGGTGTTTACTAAGACCGACAAGCAATGACTTGAGTGAAGTCTTAGGTTCCACACGTAAATCAAAATACATATGAATGTGAATAATATATATATGAAATGTGAATAATATATATGTATGTGTGTGTGTGTGTGTGTGAAGTGTGAATGAAATAAATATCGGTTGGTAAAAAGTATATTATTTTTAACATATATACGAGATGTATAAAATTGTCAAGTAATGGAATATTGAATTTTAATTAAAAATTGAAATTGAAGTTGGAATCGTCTTTAAAACGAATTTATAAACGATTTATAAAATACGTTTTGAATTGAAATCGACGAAATATATATTATATATATTATAATGGCCTGAATAGAACGCGTTGCGCAGCGACCGCTCGCGAATTTCGACCATTAACTTCAAATTATTGTATCAGGAGATCCGACCGTCGGATTCTCCTAAAACTGGAACCCTTGGATTCGTATCGAAAAGAGCTTTCCAACCAATATAAGAGATTTGAAATCTAATGGTTGGATTTGGAATTATGTCCAAATCAAATTAGAAAAAGGTCGTTGTAAGTGCAGTTCAGTGGCCGTTATTGGAAACCGACTGTACATGCCTTGATAAAACTATTAGTAATTTGCGTAAAATCATAATAATTGATTTGGAAAGAATTGGGATGAAAAATTCCATATTTGACAAGATAAAAATATATTTTTATCAAAATGAACTAGTTATTAACTAGATTTGAAATCCAATAATTTTTAAATAAATAAATTGGATTTGAAAATGGTTTTGAAAATAACCAGAATTTTCCAATGGATAAATTTGGATGGAAATAATCTTCGGAATATTTCGATATTGGATTCCGTGATTATATGGATATTGTTAAGGGAATTTGGAAGATACAGATATCGTTATTCCCAATACGATATCCGTTAGTTTCGGAATTTGATATTGAATATAAACTGATATAATTTCTATTCAGAGCCTTGTATTTAATATTAAATTGGATTTTGGGGTTTGTCGTGAATGGTGTCTTAAATAACACTGCTCTTAAACCCAATTGAGAAAAGAATAAATATTTTTATTAAGATTTAGTGAAGTTTTCCAATTAATTAATATTTAATTGGAAATTGAATAAAAAAAAATGGATTTTGGGTTTGTTGTGTGAACGGTGTCTTAAATAACACTGTTCTTAAATCCAGTTGAGAAAAGAATAAATCTTTTGATTATGATTATTAGAGTTTCCAGTTATATTTAGTAATTGGAATAAAATGAAATGCGAATTGGGCTTATTGTGTACTGTATTTTAACGACATTCGTTCTTTAACCCAATGAATAGTGAAATGTGATTTGGAATATATAAATCTTTCTATTAAGATTTAATGGGATTTTCCAAAGATTTTTTTTCTAATTTAATAAAATAAATTGGAATTCGATTTAGTAATAATCGAAGTGAACTTCTGTGGAGGAAGACTGTTACTATATATGGAATTTAAAAGGCTTTGTCATTATTCCATTTATATTATTGGTTGGATATGGAAGTTTATATCGATTATATATATTTTCTGTTTCCGTGAAGATTCCATGATTAATGGAATGTGATTTTTGGTTTATCGTGAATTGTGTTTTAAATGACATTAGTTCTTTAACCCAGTTAAAGACATGATCTATTTCCTAAATTTGAATAATCATTATATAATGATTTTTGAAGATTAAAACTAAGTGAAGTTTTAATGAATCTTTAATTAGGCTGAAATGGAAATATGATAATTTAAATTATCAAATTTGGGAAAATGATCGAGAATGGAGTACCCCCAGTTTTGCCCCAGGCGATAGTTAAATCTTTAATTAGATTTGAACATGAAATGGTAATTAACTTTACAGATAACACCGTGGTGGTAGATATGGAGTGCTACCAGTTTTGCTCCATGGGATGAATAGGTTGGGATTGGGAAATAAAACAAACGATTACTTCGGTAAGGTGCGCAAATCCCGACTAGTTTGGATGAACCTTAATTTGGTTTGAATTGATATCCAAGGGAAGATTAAAGAATAAATTTAAAGAATTTATCTTTGATAAAATTAATGGGAACCTTTCCCTAATGATGTGAATATTTGAATAAAAGAATATTCTGAATTGGAATGAGGCGTATATTGTGTTTTTATAGCACTTGTTTATAAAATATGCGAATTATTCGGAAAGACCGGGTTTATCCCATTCTGAATAATTGATGCGATGATAAGTCGACAATGAAGACGGTGGTTGAAGACCGGAGATCTTCACATCATTTGGATGATTACTGATGTCTTGATTGGGAGGCATCCCAAGACAAGTTAATAAGTGGTGATCATCCAGACTTACTTGGAGATCGACCGGATTTGCGAGGACCTCTCTCCTGTATTGGACATATGGGACGAGGAATAAGGTGCCTCCGGTTTCGTTCAAACCCAGAACGGACTTGCAAATGGATAGTATGTCTGACATTGTATTCCTTTATACTGTATTCGTTGATCTCTGCTAAATATATATCTGTTTGGTGGTAGAGAATTTATTCTCTTGCTTAACACCCTTCTCTAAGACGTACGAGCTTAGAGGTTATATATCGGCAAAAATCAGTGGTACGGTATGGAGTGATAGTTTTGTGATACCCAACGTCCATTAATGTCACTCACTAAGGGAATGAATTATGTTTCGTGAAGCGTTATAGGTAAACAGACATAGAATAATTACAAGACGGATATAAATAAGATAGCAACGGAAATTTAAATTTTTATTTCAAACATAAACCATAATGCCGTGGTCCACAATACCATAAGTCACAAAAACCATTACAATAAAATAACTTTTGTCTTGCACCATCAGAGTACATAAGTATATAAAAACATAGTTCCCCAAATAAAAGAGTTAAGTTATAGTAAAGACAAGAACTTGAGCCATACTTCAGAAGCAGCTCCTAGCAAGATGATATCTGAGTCCTGACTAAGCCTGAGTGTTTCCTCCCTGAGAACCTGGAGGGAAATGGAAGAGAGAAGGAGAAACAAAAGGGTCAGACATAAAGTCTGGTGATTCTAGTTACTTCCAGCCAGTAAATAAATAAAAGTAACACGATAGGCATATAAAGTGGATACGAGAGATTATTACATAAATGGCAGGTGTGACAAGGTAGATAGGATAAGGTGTATACACTTTTCTAATGATTACTCTGCACTATTACTAGTATAACCAGAATGAGATGTTCCCTTTACACTTCACGGTGGTAGACTTGGGAATACGTCCAAATATGCCCTAGCTACTACCCTAATCGATCGGCTCCCTACTCCGTAGATACTGTATCGGCCCCACGATAGGGTGTTTCATGTCCTAAAGTGGCAACCCCTCACTAATATGCACAACTCCATATCTACAGGTGTCATGGTCGTCTTATCCCCCTCTGCCCGGCTCGTGCACGCACATGGCCCGGTCGGTTTGCACCGCCCACACCGTTCTCCACGTTTGGATCTCTTACAATCAGTCAGTAAGAGTGTCCCCTCTCTGCATAGTACGGAGTATTTTATTTGATACTTACTCCGGGTTACTAACTGAAATGGGTCCTACACAATATGATACAAGCTCTCCCCTTTGTCTTGTATCCCCCGCTAGGTTTTCACTGACTACGTATACCATTAGGTGTCTTTAATTACATATCCCTATACCAGTTATGCTTACCCTAAAAGGTGTCTTTAATTACGTAACTCTATTATTTCCTCCGGTTATGTATACCACTAGGTGTTTTTAATTACATAACCTTATTAGGTTAAGTTTGTGGTTCTATATGTAAATATTACCCACCCCCTCCAGATTTGCTTAGCCCTTCCACTATCCAATCAATTTACGTAAGCCTAACCTTAGTTCACAATCATACATTCCCTATGGATTAGATTTGGTTAAGTAGTCCAATTCATTACCATGTCCATTTATGGTTTATAATGGGCTAGACCTCCCATATTAGGCCTACAACTTGTGGACGCTGGATATGCCGGTCGGGTTCGGGCAGTCTTATTCCACAGTTGGGTCTAACCTCGTGTCTTAGCCCGATTCGTATTTGCGTACTTGGACCTCCTACATTAGGTTCAACATTAGTGACTGCTGGATATGCCGGTCGGGTCCGGGCAGACTTCCACCACTAATGCAACCTAACCTCGTGTCATAAGTACAATTGCAATTCCTAATTGTAATTACTAGACATTCCATTATTAACTAATTAATCAATTAGTTAAACCTTTTCCTTTATAGGTGTTAATGCCCATTCTACCCAATAGTTTGAATTATATGTCCAAAATGTTCATATTCAAATTATGCCATTATTAATCCTTTTTCCCCCGTTTCTTAACTAGCGTCCTCACAAAATTGGCAGCATGCCTAGGCTAGATAATAGCCTAGCCATAAATGATAAAAAGGAAAAAATAGTAGGAGTGTAACAAAAGTGATTGTTCAACTTGGCGTAGGCATATACTATCATAGTGATAAGGTGAACATACATACTAGCATGAACATGTAATTAACATCATAACAAGGTGGACATAAAACTGGTGAACTTGTGGCAGTCAATTGATTCTAACATAACTACGATGTCTCAATAAGCATAGTGAGATCTAAATTAGCCATTTAGATGTCCAATTGGTTTATATCTAACATGATAAACACAGATGATAAATTAGGTCACATAATTCAGATCCAAAGGTTAAAATAGATTTAACATCATTAGGATGACATATAGCATATTTAGATCTAAATATGGATTCACATGTCCAATTTACAACATTTCTAAGTTGATAGCAATATGACAAGTGAAGGTGATTTATATAAAGAATTAGATCTAACCAATATTGCAACTGTCCAAATTAATATATTTACATTCACCACAATATAGTTATAAGTCAAGATCCACATAGGCAATATAATAGAATAACCACAATTGCATTAGATCTAAAGGTGTAGATCTATCATGACATAGTATAAGATTTAATAATAGCATAGATTCATAGTTTACATCATCTCCAATTCACAGTCTTTCATAATTCACTTTTATTCATTTAAACCTAAAAGCAACTAGAAACTCACAGCGTTAGGTTTAGAGAATAGAGAAAGAATGGATCTTGAATTTATGGATTTGATTAGCAAAGTTGAATGTTGTACGTTGTTGAAGAAAACGAATCCGTCTTAGTTCACACGCCGGCAGCATTTGGCTTCCATAATTTCCAATGAAGAAATAGGAGAATTGGACAAATATATATAGCTGTAGAACCCTTTGAAACCGACTACCACCTCAGCCCTAGGGGTGTCGACACCCCTGTGGGTGGGTCGACCCATAGGTCGACACCCCTTAAGAGGGGTCGACCCCGGTGTCGACACCCCTCTAGGGGGTCGACCCCCTAGAGCGGGAAATCTACCGCCACTTTTTTATTTTCAAAATTGAACTGTTCTGGATAAAATTCTGACTCATCTCTGGCTCATACGTGACTCATATATATATATATTCTTTCTGCGCGTATACAAACTTAAAACCCTCATAACTTCTTCATACGGTGTCCGTTTTACGCAAACCAAATATCTATCTTGACCAGAATTTCGAGACGAACGCAATGGCGTGGTCTGTTTTCCTAAATTCTGAATATTAAATAAATTATTATTTAATTTATACTCTTTTAGTGTCATTAAAATTCGCGGTGTTACAAGTGTGGCGTGCTGAGTGGCATGTGATCAGGACTTTTGTTGAAAAGCAGGGCCTTGTGGTTGATGATAAATGCACGACTTTAAATAGCATAGCTTTGCGTAACGTTAGTTCACGAGATTCACACCGTGGTATGAACCAGAAACGGGATGAGGACTTCAGGGAAATGGACATATGTTAGTTTCTAGCTAGGAGTAACGTCATGGTATGGAGCCCAGACTGTTTACTCATGTGGATGTTGCTTATTATTACTTGATGGATAGAGAGGCGCCTCAGATAAATCGGTCACTACAGGATCAATGGATATATTGGTCACTACATGATCGTTGGATGTTATGGTCGACATAATGACCAGATTTTATGCCCCATAGGGCAGGCTAACACATAGTTTATGGTATTGCCGATCATCGACGGAAGACCGGCCCTGTCGCTAACCGTGGGTGCAGTTGCGGCTATATCCTGAGACTTGGACTAGACAGTCTCGAATCGGTAAGGACGATCGCTTGCCTTGGTTCATAGATGGAAACCCAATTTCCAATACGTGATTTCACAATTTTAGTTGTAAATATATATTTGGCGACGTAATATATAGGTACCTACGCCGCCTATGATTGATACATTTATATTTAAAGTCGATTTCTTCACTTATAGTAATAATAAAATATGAAATTTCACGTACCAATCAATTTTGGCTATTATAAGCTAAAACTCTATCCTCCGACTTGCGTTGCATTGTGTGATGTGACCCGAGTCTTATAATAGCTTCATTTTCTTTTTAGCATTGCGCTATATGTTTTATGCACCGGTTTTCCTAGGATTAAACCCGTTCCATGTTATACGGCGTGGTCCCTTGATTTACCTAACTTTAAAATCAAGTTAATAACTGTTTTAGTTTTCATACCAGTTACCTGACTGACCTGGAGTTTATTGTTTTAACCTAAACTCTGTGTGCCCCTATTTTCCATATGGGAAGCTAGTAGTTTTGGTTTTGCAGATATTTTTTCCACATGATCCTGGTTTATAGCTGGAGCTATATTCAGAAAGCTCTGTATCCGTGTATTTCTTTCAGTTGTTTTTTTAATATATTTCCGCTACGCATTGTATTAATTTTTCGCTGCATTGTAATTTAAATCTATGAAATTTTTCTGATGTATAATATTTATTTATACTCTGTTATATTCTTGTACTCTGATGTAATTGTTGTAATAGCAATGAAATGTTCTGTCGTTTGCGTTTCTGATTTGTAGTGTTCTCAACTCAACCCATGATTTCCCGCAAGGGCGAGTTTGGGTCATTTCAGCAAAATTTGTTTTCATTTTTATTTTAAAAACAACACTCTTTGAACTCGTTCTAGGATACTACTGATCCCATCTCTAATGAGTCATTCCCATTGGATATTACTAATCCAATCTCTGATGAATTCTTTCGTTTGGTTCTAACGTGACCTGTTCTCGAGCTATGTAAACCAAAGCTAGATAGGGTTTGTTGTTGTGATTTGGCACTAAAATTTTGATTTTTGGAATATATTAAAGATATATGTTTGAAATCCTAATCAACTAATTGATTGTTGCTTGTATTGTGTGATTATTCATTTAAACCAACATGTCAAAGGAAGATTAATATTTAGCCAAATCAAATCAAATCAAATATTGAACTGAATTGGAAATTGATTGGAATTGCATACGTGCACATGCATATATATATATATATATATAACAGGTCATAGCAAGGAGGCTAAGAAGAGGAACAAAATTGTACGCCCGACAAATAGGTATATATTAACTAATTTATTGGGTTTTGATGATTTTATGAGCCGATTGGCTAGCCGCTTGGCCTTTTCTTTTTCTTTTGGATTGATGAGGGCCCTGTGAGGCAAGTTGCGGTTTTAAAGGTCTCCCCGTGCAAAGGAGGTTATGGCAAAAAAATCCGAAAATTTAGGGTGTTAGCCAATTTTTCGAAAAATTAGAAATTCTTAGAAATTGAAAACTTAAAGAGTGAAAGCCGGAATGAAAGTTGAGTTAATTACTTAAACAACTTTCAGATCCGTTCCTTTTCGAGGGAAAAAAGATTTTAAGTGGGGGAGATTATAACAACCCGGATTTTTCAGAACCAATTTAAAATCTTTATTTTATCTAATTTAATGGATTTTGAGAATTTAAAATGATTTAGTTTAAATAATAACGATTTAAAATTTATTTAAATCGAAGTTTAAACGAATAAATTTATTTTAATTATAAAATGAGCCTGAAATGGCGTGGCAGTTTGAAAATTCAATTTTAAATTTCAAATGAATGTACAAGATTCAAAATAAATTGGATTTCAGTAAAACCAGAAATATTTGAATCTATTTAATTATATCTTTCTAAAGAATTTGAAAAATCCAGATTTCATAACGAGAATTGAAAGTTATGTCCAACTTAAAATTCAAAATAGTCGCTATGGAACTACATATATTTTAATATAATATATAGCCCTTAAAAATAGCCATTTTGCAAACGACCTTAGTTTTCGACGAAACCACTTTAGTTGGATCCAGAATATCAAATTATTGCTAGATTCTTTTCATATTTTTTGGAATCAATATGTGAGCGTGGCGGATTTAAACGTGTTTGGTAATTTCAGTTTGAATTTAATCGACTAGAAATAGACCGTTTTTCAAATGGACTCCAAATTTGACGAAATTTGTTTTGTTAGGATCGTATCATCAAAACATTTTTCTGGAATTTTTGGAGTTAGTATGTGGCCCCGGTAAATTAAAATGTACATTGAAATCAAGCAGGATAGTGAGGCGCCTCGGATATATCGGTTACTACGGAGCCGATGGATAGGTCTGATATGACCGGGAAACGTGTGTTCAGGAATAACCAATCCTCAAACATAAGAGAGGACCGGCCCTGAAGATCCAGGGTTGCCCAGAGTGTGTAATCGTGAGCCATTTACTAGAGTGTCTCGAAGCGGTGAGGAATCATCCCTGGCCTCGACTCATGACGGAAATCCAATTTCCAATACGTGACATTTCGGTTTTGATTGTAGAGCCTAGTATGGCGACATGACATATGGTACTCATGCCGTCTATGATTGATACATTTATATTTGAAGTTGTTTTATGCACTATGCACTTATATTAGTATCAAATGATTTTTTAAACGTACCTAGCATGTTTGGCTATTATAAGGGAAAACTCTATCCTCCGGCTTGCGTTGCATTGTGTGATGGGGCCTGAGTCTTATAATAGCTTCATTTTTCAAAAGGCATTGCGCTGTTTAGAAAACCCGTTCCGTGTTATACGACGTGGTCCCTTGATTTACTTTATTTTTAAAGTAAAGTTTAATAACTGTTTTAGTTCTCACACCAGTCACATGACTGACCTGGAGTTTATTGTTTTAACTTAAACTCTGGGTGCCCCTGTTTTCCACATGAGTAGCTAGTAGTTGGGTTTTTGCAGATATTATTTTCACAGGATCCTGGATTTACAACTGGAACTATATTCGGAAAGCTCTATATCCGAGTATTTCTTTCAGTTGTGTTATGCATTATTTTTCCGTTGCTTTGTAATTTGAATCTCTGATGTTTATCAAATGTATATTATTTATTCATACTCTGTTATTTTTTGTACTCTGCTGTAATTGTTGTAATAAGCAATGAAATGTTCTTTTGTTCGCGTTCTGATTTGTCGTGTTCTCAACTCAATCCGGGCTTTCCCGTACGGGCGAGTTTAAATCGTTTCATCGTGGTATCAGAGCATTGGTTTACAGAGCTCGAGAACAATACACATTAGAACTAGATGAAAGAATTCATCGGAGATTGGATTAGTAATATCCAATAAGAATGACTCGTTAGATATAAGATCAGTGGTAACCTAGAACGAGTGTGAAGAGTGTTAATTTTTTTTTTTAAAAAATGGAAACAAATTTAGTTTTGAAAATTTAATCTAAATATACATATTTGAGTATTTTATTTTATTTTATTTTGGACAATCGAGTATATGAAGATTTTGTATATACGCGTCATAAACGTATATTCGAAGTCTCAAATATACTGGATAGATATAAAATCACACTCTAGTCACCTGAGGATGATCCTGATGATTACAATAGTATCATCAGTATCTATGTTCGAGTTTCGAAAGTGGGATATCTATATATTTCCAATTGACTGGTGTGAGAACCAAAACTAGATAGGGTTTACTATTTGTGATTTGACACTGGAATCTGATTTTTAAAGTATATATAGAAAGTACATGTTTGAAAATTTAATTAACTAATTGATTGATTATTATGTTGTGTGATTATTCATTTAAACCAACATGTGAAAGAAAGATAAATATTTAGCCAAATGGAATCAAACATTGAACTGAATTGAAAATTGATTGAAATTAATTAGAATTGCATACATGTACATATATGTGTGAACAGGTCATAGCAAGGAAGCTAAGAAGAGGAATAAAATTGTATGTCCGACAAATAGGTACATGTTTACCATTTTATTGGGTTATTATGATTTTTTGAGCCGATTGGCTACCCGCTTGGCTTTTTCTTTTGGATTGATGAGGGACCTGCGTGGCTAGTTGCAGTTTTAAAGGTCTCCCCATACAAAGGAGGTTATGGTGAAATTTTTCGAAAATTTAGGGTGTTAGCCAATTTTTTGAAAAATTAGAAAATTCTTAGAAATTGAAAAGTTGAAGAATGAACGCCAAAATAAAAGTTGAGCTGGTTAGTTAAACAACTTTCAGCTCCGTTACTTTTCGAGAACGAAAAGATTTTAAGTGGGGGAGATAGTAACAACCCGGAGTTTCAGAACCTATTTAAATTTTTTTATTTTAGCAATTTTAATGGATTTAAGATATTTAAAATGATTTATTTTAAATAATAACGACTAAAATTTTATTTTAATCGAAGTTAGAACGAAATAAATTTATTTTAATTATAAAACGAGCCAGAAATGGCACGGAAGTTTGAAAATTCGGTTAATGTCAAATGAATGTACATGATTCAAAATAAATCAGATTTACATAAAACAAGAAATATTTGAATCTTTTTAATTATATCTTTCTAACAAGTGTGAAAAAACCAAATTTCATAACGGGAATTGAAAGTTTAGATTTTTAATTATATGAAGTTTAGATTTTTATTTATATAAAGTTTAGATTTTTAATTATATAAATTTTAGATTTTTATTTATATAAAGTTTAGGTTTTTAATTATATAAAGTTTAGATTTTTAGTTATAAAAAGTCTAGATTTTTAACTATATAACATTTAGATTTTCAATTATATTTTAGATTTTTATTTATATAAAGTTTAGATTTTTATTTATACAAAAGTTTAGATTTTCTTATTAGATAAAAATATGATTTTTATATATATAGATTTGAAATAAAAATATGAAATATGATTTCTATGTGTATAGCTTTAAAATAAAAATGTAATTTTTTATTTATATACAGTTTATATAAAAATGTGATCTTCTATATATATAGCGGTATAAAAATGTGGTCTTATATATATATATATATATATATATATATATATATATAGTGATATAAAAATGTGATCTTATATATATATAGCAATATAAAAATATGATTTTTACATATGAAGAGAGTTATAAAAATATGATTTTTATTATATGAATAATGAAATAAAAATATGATTTTTAATATAAATCACGTGAAGCAGATTGCGTTGAAATCAAGATGAAGAACGCTACGCACTGGAAACAAATCTAAATCCAAACCGATCAATTGAAGAATGAAGGAGTGGAAACCAAAGGTGAGAACTCCTCACTCTAATTATTTTACAATTAAACATATTATAGGATGTAGACGGGGCTTTGAAGCCCCCAACACTATTTATTGTACAAACTATATTATGTGATTTGAATTATATGGAGTTCAACACTCGAATTCGCCCAATCACATAATTGAAAGCGATGTATGGATATTACTGACACACGGATTTCATACTCCGCGAATAGCTACTTATGGTGCCGTAAACGATATTTGGGGTAGTTAAGTATTTATTTATTTGGATGTTCTACGTGATTTGATTATGACTATAAAATTGGCTGTGAATTGATTGGAATTGGTTTGTGTATGGCGCGAGTCAGTATTAGGCGAGGAATAAGGCTAGACTTTATTTCGGTTCTGGTATCGCGCTATTATGCTGCCAAAATTTTCTAAAAAGTATTAAAAAAATTAGTTAGTTGAAAATATTATTTTTAGCTTATAACGGCGATAAATAAAATAATATTTGGATAGTTAAAAATAAGTTTACACACCCATTTATAAGTTGGACGACTTGTTTATGCTCGCTTATTTTTGTGATATCGATTGGGACAATAATTTTTACACATCGCCCAAGTGCATGAATAATAATTATTGTTTGATGATTGAAACCCCACCAGGGTATTGGGATGATATTTGACGTTCACTAATCCTAACTGTTTAATTGTATGTCAATCGATAGGTTGACAGACTGTTGCAAGCATCAATTATTTATATTTAACGCTTATACAGCTGCGTAGTGCGCTCTAAATGATGGTTGACTGAGTGTGATTATTGTTGTGTACACGTGTGTATGAAATCCATATAAATAAAATTATATGGTAATTGGCTGTGTCTGATTCCAATTCAGAAAGAACGAATATTTTAAAATAACGAATATTTTAAAATAATATTTTGTAAAGGATAAAAATATGATTTTGATGTCCGGTTTTGGATGAACACGAAAATATTGAAACATATGAAGCCATGTTGATTAGATATACGCCATTTTGACGCGAATGATATTTATATCGATTTTATCCATTTTTGTAATGAATATCGAAAAGGAAATTACTTCAAAATTTGATAATTTGAAAATATTATCATTTAAATATTATAATGATAAAAAGAGTATTCATTATCTGCGAAGATTACTACAAGACAGTGCCTGCCTTTATTATCTAGGATTACCGCAAGAATCAACCATTGGACGAGCAGACTTTTGAGTCAAGCCGGAAGATTAACTTTGGTCAAATCCGTGGTGTTTGCGATGCAGGTGTACTGGGCACGCACCTTCTTACTGCCCACAAAGTTAATTAAAATGGTCAGGACTGAACTAATGAGATATTTATGGAAAGGATCAAATACAGGTAGGTACATCTCTCCGATTGCTTTCAAGATCATTGAGAAACCAAAGCGACGTGGAGGGCTCGGAATAGTTAACTTGGTGATGTGGAATAAAGCTGCTTTTATCAAACATATAGACAATTACTTGTATGAACATGAGAGCTTGTGGGTTACCTGGTCGAAGAAACATGTGGTCAAAAATAGAGATTTTTGGTTGATGGAACAACCGCAAAATATCAGCTGGACGTGGCGATGTATTTTCAAACTTCATGAGCAAATTCTTCCGTTCTTCAGGTATGCTGTGAATGAAGCATCGAAAGTCAGTTTGTGGCTTGATCCGTGGTTAAAAAATGGACTTATACTAAGCAAAGAACTTACACACATGGAAATTGCTGCTACCGGTTTTAGTCTGGACACTAAAGTCAATGTTTTCATACAAAATGGAGTGGTTTACCTCCCTGGTACGGCGGTATCCAGCGTTAACAGGCTATGGAGTCAGGCAAGACTCATTAAAGTTTCAACAGCGGAAGGCAGTGCAACGAGGTGGGGAAAGGATGGCAAAGCATTCTCCGTTAACCTGATATATGACTGCTTGAGTGGCTTTTCCGAAATGCAGAGTTGCATTTGGTATAGAAGAATATGGGGAAGAGATAATAACGCCAAAGAAAACATGTTAACCTGGAAAATCATGAATAAAGCTTTGTTGACAAGAGATAAATTACATGAATATGGAATGCAGGTTGACCGACAATGTGTTATGTGCAGAGACCAAAATGAAACCGTCGGCCATTTGATTTTTGAATGCAATACCACTTTTCCCCTGTGGCAAGAACTTATGTCCATTGCAGGAAGACATGAAACAAAACAAGACAGTGTGTACGAATGGGGAAGATTGAAGCATCTTACAAGCAAGAAAAGATCCAAAGGTCGAATCTTATGCTATGTTTTTAAGAAGTATTCGGCTGCAGTTTGGAAAGAAAGAAATACCAGGATTTTTCAGCCTACGCAATCGAAAACGACCGAGCAGTTAAGCAGGAGTAGTAAGCATGATATCTGAGATGATCTGAACCTTTTGAGCTTCACTTTCGATCCAGGTATAAGGCAGAAGCTCCTATAAGGTTGTATGAAAAGCATATATGTGTTTTGTTTTGTTTTGTCTTCGGGTGATTGATGCACTGTGTTGCTCTGTACTCTTGTTTATGTTGTATTTGTAATCTTTTCCCCAGTGCATTAATAAAAGTGGTAGGGGTCCACTCAACCCCGTCGACCTTGCCAAAAAAAAGAAAAAAAGAAAAAAAAAGAGTATTCAGTTTTGATTTAAAATTGAAATGAAAGTGGGAATCGTTTTAAAACAAATTTATAAAATACGTTTTAAATGAAAATCGACGAAATATATATAATATATATATTTAATGGCCTGAATAGAATGCGCCACGCCGCGACAATTCGCGAATTTCGACTATTGACTTCGAATTAACATTACGGGAGATCCAACCGTCGGATTCTCCTAAAACCGGAACCATTGTTTTCATATCGAAAAGAGCTTTCCAACGAATATTAGAGATTTGAAATCTAGTGGTTGGATTTGGAATTATGTCCAAATCAAATTTGGAAAAGATCGCAGTAAGTGCAGTTCGATGACCGTTTATGGAAATCGACTGAAAGAGCCTTGAAAAAATTATTAAAAATATTAATAATTTGCGTAAAATCATAATAAATGATTTGGAATGAAAATTTCCACGTTTGTAAATATAAAAATATTTTTATCAAAATGAACAAGTTATTAACTAGATTTGAAATCCAATAATATTTAAATAAATAAATTGGATTTGTGAAAGGTTTTAATATTACCAGAGATTTCCAATATAACAATTGGAATGGATTTGAAAGGAAATCATCTTTGGAATATTTCGATATTGGATTCCGTAATTATACGGATATTGTTATGGGAATTTGGAAGATATATATATCGTTATTCCAAAAACGATATTTGTTGGTTTTAGAATTTGATATTGAATATAAGCTGATATAATGTCTATTCAAAGCTTTGTATTTGATATCGAATTGGATTTTGGGTTTGTCGTGAATGATGTCTTAAATAACACTGTTCTTAAACCTAGTTAAGAAAAAGAATAAATCTTTTAATTAAGATTTAGTGAAGTTTTCCAATTAATTAATATTTAATTGGAATTGAATAAAAGAATTGGATTTTGGGTTTGTCGTGAATGGTGTCTTCAATAACACTGTTCTTAAACCCTGCGTGAAAAGAATAAATCTTTTAATTAAGATTATTAGAGTTTCCGGTTATACTTAGAAACTGGAATAAAATGGAATGTGAATTGGGTTTATTGTTAACTGTGTTTTAATGACATTCGTTCTTTAACCCAATTAATAGTGAAATGTGATTTGGAATTTATAATTCTTTTTATTAAGATTTAAAGGAAAATTTTCAAAGTAAAGTTTTCCAATTTAATAAAATAAATTGGAATGGAATTCAATTTGATAATAATCTAAGTGAGCTTTTGTAGAGGAAGACTGTTAAAATATATGGAATTTAAAAGGCTTTGTCGTTATTCCATTTATATTATTAGTCGGATATAGAAATTGATATCGATTATATATTGATCTTTTTTCCATGAAGATTCCACAATTAATGGAATGAGATTTTGAGTTTATCGTGAACTGTGTTTTAAATGACATTGGTTTTTTAACCCAGTTAAAGACATGATTTCATGTCTAACATTGTATTTCGAACTGTATTGTTGATCTCTGCTAAATATATATATATCTGTTTGGTAGCGGTTCTCTTGCTTAACACCCTTCTCTAAGACGTACGAGCTTAGATGTTATATATCGGCAGAAATCAATGGTACAGTCTAGATTGTTGATGCGACATGTTTGATTTCCCAAAGTTAAATAATCATTAGTATTGATTTTGGGGAAGATTAAAACTATGGAGTTTTAATGAATCTTTAATTAGATTGAAATGTAAATGTGGTAATTTAAATTATCAAATTTGGGAAATGATCGTAAATGGAGTACCACCATTTTTTCTCCAAGCGATGGTTAAATCTTTAATTAGATTTGAACGCGAAATGGTAATTAAATTTACCGATAACACCGTGGTGTTAGATATGGAGTATTACCAGTTTCGCTCCATGGAATGAATAGGTTGGGATTGGGAAATTAAACAAATGATTACGTCGGTAAGGTGCTCTAATCCCGACTAGTTGATAAACCTTAATTTGGTTTGAATTGATATCCAAAGGAAGATTAAAGAATAAATTTAAAGAATTTATCTTTGATAAAATTAATGGGAACCTTTCAAAAATGATGGAATATTTGAATAAAAGAATATTCAAAATTGGAATGAGGCGTATATTGTGTTTTTATAGCACTTGTTTATAAAATACGCGAGTTATTCAGAAAGGCCGGGTTTATACCCATTCTGAATAATTGATTCGACGATAAGTCGCGATGAAGACAGTGGTTGAGGACCGGAGGTCTTCACATCGTTTGGATGATTACTGATGTCTTGATTGAGCTGTACATCCAAGACAAGGTAATAAGTGGTGATCGTCCAGACGTACTTGGAGATCAACGAGATATGCGAGGACCTCTCTCCTGCATTGGACATATGGGACGAGAAATAGGGTTCCTCCGGTTTCGTTCGAACCTAGAACGAACTGTTAAATGGATGTGTGTCTGACATTGGATTTTATTGTGTGTTGATTGATCTCTATTAAATATACATATCTGTTTGGTGGCGGAGAATTTATTCTCTTTCTTAACACCCTTCTTTGAGACATATGAGCTCAGAGGTTATATATCGATAGACATCAGTTGCATGGCGTGAATTGCCAGTGTGGCATACCGAGATGCAAGTGATCAAGGCTTCTATTGAAAAGCAGAGTCTTGTGGTTGATGATCAAAGCATGGCTTTAATATAGCATAGCTTTGTGTATAGCGTGTATTCGCAAGCCTCACACCTCGGTATGAGTCAAAAACGGGATCGTGACTACAAGGAGATAGCTATGGGTGGTGTCATGGTATGGAGCCTAGACATTTATTATATTTTTACCTATGTAGATGAAGGATAGCGAGGCGCCTCAGATATATCGATTACTACGGATCCGATGAATAGGTCCGATATGACCGGGAAACGCGTGTTCAGGAATAACCAATCCTCGAACGTAAGAAAGGACCGACCCTGAAGATCCAGGGTTGCCTAGAGTGTGTAATCCTGAGGCATTTGCTAGAGTGTCTTGAAGCGGTGAGGAGCCATCCCTGGCCTCGAATCATGACGGAAATCTAATTTCCAATACGTGACATTTCGGTTTTGATTGTAGAGCCTAGTATGGCGACATAATATATGGTACCCATGTTGTTTCTGATTGATACATTTATATTTGAAGTTGTTTTATACACCATGCACTTATAATAGTATCAAATGATTTTTTTAAACGTATCAAGCATGTTTGGCTATTATAAGGGAAAACTCTATCCTCTGGCTTGCGTTGCATTTTGTGATGGGACCTGAGTCTTATAATAGCTTCATTTTTCAAAAGGCATTGTGTAACGACCCACATTTTACACACCGAAGGATCGTAGCATATTTATTTCTTTCACATACGAAGTCGTATGGTCATGTAACTTTGGGAGACGACTATTGGGGTCATTTCCCATGTTCATGATTTTTGTCGATTTTTAAATGACCGTTTTGCCCCTAGCTGATCTTGTTTTGACCATAACTTTTGACTGGAATGGAATTTTGACCTGAACCCACTTTCATTGGCTTCGGATATTGGTTTACCTTTACGTAGAGTGGTCACATTAGCCAAACGGACTCACCGTTTGGGAGATATGGCTGAAACAAGTTTCAGATAGTGAAAAACAACTTAATTGGGCTTAACCTGGTGATTAACAGCTAGGCCCAATGGGGGATTTCGGGATTAGAGGTATTTAAGGCTGCTAGGGTTAGGATTTCGGTTTTTCACTCGTTTTCCAGCCGCCACAGACCCTCTCTTCAATCTAACAATGGCCTCCAACATCTAAAAACACCTCTAATCACTTCTTAATCAAGTTTTGGCTTAAACTACATCAAATTAAGGAGGAATAGCACCAAAGCAAGGTTAGAGCTGTTGTGTTGCATTGGGAACAACGCCAAATAGAGAATCATTTCAGATTTGATATTTTATTTGTGGCCAAGGTGAGTGATTAGCATTGTTTTGACACTAATTACAGTTAATTTGGGTGATCAGTGATAATTAGCGAATTTATGCATTAATAAATTCTAGAAAAATATTTATAAATTCTAAAATATTGTTTTATATCATTGTTAGAAATTCGGGTTGATTTGGTTAAGTTTTGTTAATCCTATGATTAGTTTTGCTTAAACATGCTTAAGGGAAAATATGGGGTTTTGGCTATGTTTGATCCGTTTTAACCTATTGAATTGTTGTTTTGGTGTTTGTGGTCAGTTCTATATGTTGCTATGAATGTATGGTATGCTTTGTGATTGATTAGAAAAGTTAGAATGGTTGAAAACGCCGTCGTATGGCGTAAAACAGTCGCTGGAAGAGTTGCAGGAAAATATGCAGGAAACCGGATCGGATCGCCCTTGCCCGAACCGACCCGATCGTGGAGTGCTACCCGAACCGATCCGCTCTCACTTGAAGACCACGAACCGACCCAGATGCTCATCCCTGAACTGATGGTGCAGCTGTGAATTATGGAGCACGATCCGATCCGCTTGTGGTGATGGAACCCGACCCGAACCGCCTGGAGCTCGTGAACAGATAGCCGAGGAGTTCTCCGACCTGATCCGCCTCTCTTGAGCATGTGCCACCCCAACCCGACCCGAGTGGTCACTCCTGAACCGATCCTCCAAAGGTTCCTCGATCTGACCTGGCATAGAGAGGAGGGATTGAGCTTCTTGTACCTCGAAGGGAGACCACTTCCAAACCGATCTGATTGCTTATGATGATGACCACGAACTGAACCAGGAAGCTTGAACGCGAGGCATGGATTGCGAACCAAATGAAGACCGATCCGGAGGAGAAGTCCAAACTCCGAGATGCAAAGGTAGTCCAAATGGGAAGTTGTACTTAGGATCCAGTTGGGAACCAACGAGTTGACTTCATGAGTTGGGTTTTGCTACGGGACGTGTATAAAGGGGTTGTCGATGTCTGTAACTTTAGATTACTATGTGTAGGGAGTACGTGAACGAATTCAGGGCCATAGTGGCCTAGGTACGACTAAAGAGCTATAGACCAATGGGGTGGGGTCATTTGTAAAGATTTGGTCATGACTCCATGAGGTAAGCTTGGTAGTAGTAGTATTTGTACAAGTCGAACTCCGTCACTACTTTGATGGGTCTGGTGATTGACAGTGGTGGACATCGTATGCTTCACGCACTGAGTGAGAGATGTGAGGATGGTTGCTATGTTTGATTTGTTTGCCATCATTATGACATGCACACCCCCACCCCCGTTATCTTTACACCATCTGTTCAGTGGCACCTTAGAATATTGTACGGTATGTAGTGCTAACTCTTTGGTTGCAAGTCCAAGTTCAGGTATAGTTTAGTATACCTGTTATTGTTATGTTTAGCTGCTTATCGCTCATACCAGACTTTTTGTCTGATCCAGAGTTTTATGTCTCTTCTTATTATTCTGGGTGCTCTCATGAGCAGACTAGAGACAGGTTAGGTGGTATGCACGAGTAGCTGTACCGGAGACGAGCAGGAGGCTTCCACGTATGATACATTTATATAGATATTCTCCCTGTGTTGCTGCAGTCACTACTTTGGGCATAAGTGGTGTATCTTTCTTTCTTTTGTTTAGAGACAGTAATTTGGAAAGTTGTAATATGCTGTATTTGGATTTCCGCTACTTTGATGATGATGTTGATGTTGGTTTTAGTTATCAGCTTATGCACTGTCTCACCTGTTTTATGTCAAGTAAATTATTATTATATTTTGTTCCATGCGCTGTGAGACATTCTACAGGTTTTCGATTAGTTCGTTCTCTTCTTTCCTTTCTTTGGCGACCGTTCCGTGCTAGTCGGGCATGTGTATAGCGCACTTTCAGAGGAAATGTCGGTTGGTGCGGGGCGGGCCGTCACACTTCGTATCAGAGCTCTCGGTTGCGTAGTTAACCTAGGGAAAGACACCAGGGAGAGATAATACATATATGAGAGCGCGTGTTTGTGATTATTTTGGTTTTCAAAAGCTATATATATATGTACTATTAGTATGGTTACGGATGAAGTCGCACTGCACTGGCACCGCTATGGAGATGGTTAATCGTTTTCTCTTTACAGATTGAACGATGAGCCGATATGTAAGAGGTGCCGGTAGAGGAGCCAATAATGGGAATGCTGCTGACATGAGGACGATGTTTACTGATCTCATGAGAGAGATGCTTAGGGATGTGCAAAGGGCAGCTCCCAATGCTAGCAATGGAGGTGGTCCAATAGTGCAGGTGCCTAGGGACGATTTCGCCAAGCTGAATAAGGACTATACTAGTCTTGGTGGGAAGCCGTTCCAAGGAATGGAATCGGCCACGGATGTTCAAGATTGGTTGGATAGATGCGAGTGTATCTTCGAAGACTTGGGTATCGAGGATGCGATGAAAAGAAAGCTAGCATCCCGTCAGTTGTAAGGACGGGCAATGAATTGGTGGAATGCTATAAAGGCAGCTACTCCCGAGGATCAGATTACTTGGGATCAGTTTAAGGCCCGATTCGGTGAGAAATTTATCCCAGCTGCCCAAAAGTCAGAGTTATTTAGGAAATTCTTGGAGCTCAAGCAGAATGGTAGGGCAGTCTCGGAGTACATTGTAGAATCCGATACTTTATCTAAGTATGGATTATCCCTCATTGACACTCCCGGGAAGAAGAATGAGAAGTTTATAACAGGTTTGGATCAGTACTTGGGAGAAAAGCTTATGAACCACATCGATGAGACGTTTGAATCGATTGTGGGGAAAGCATTGAGGTCAGAGAGTCTTTACCCTAAGTCGAAGATTGAGGTTGCATCTGCAGAGGAGCCAAAGCCGCAAGCAAGCGGTGGAGGCAAGAATGGTTCTCAGAATAAGAGAAAGCAGAATCAGACTAAGGATGGCAAGAAGAAAAAGAATAAGAAGGATGTTGAGTGCTTCAACTGTGGTAAGAAGGGTCATTATGCTAGTAATTGTCGGGCCAAGCTAGCGGATAGGAAGTGCTTCAACTGTGGCCAAGTGGGACATCACAAGGACAAGTGTCCTCAACCCCCTAAAGAAAAGCAGGTGGTGAAAGCATATGTCCTTAATGCTATTCCTTCTTCGTCGAATGCCCCAACTGCAGCGGAGAAAGGAAAGAATTTTGTTATTCAAGGTATGCTTTCTGTTTATGATGTTCCTGTTAGAGTTTTATTTGATACCGGAGCTTCCAGTTCCTTCATATCTAGTGACCCGGTAGATAGGTTGGGATTGGAGCCCGAAATTGTCGATAGACCTTTAGTAGTAACGAACCCGATTGGTGGTTCGACTAACCTTAACATGATCTATCGCAATGTGGTCTTATCGAGTCATGGATGCATGTTTGTTTGTGATTGCTTTGTTTTTGGCTTAACTAGGTTTGGCATTGTTTTGGGAGTCGATTGGCTCCAAAGATACGGGGTGGTGGTAGACTGTGATGGCTTTTTGGTGACAGCTAGAGCGAATGATGGGCGGAGGGTAGTGTTTGGTGGTCTACCTAGTGATAGGGTAATGGCTAGTTTTCTAAATTCCCCCGACATCCCGCATAGTGAGTTGTCAGGTTTGCCCGTGGTTGGCCAGTATTCGGACGTCTTCGAAGAAGTGACCGGGCTTCCACCACACCGAGAGATTGAGTTCCATATTGATTTAGTAAAAGATGCCAGACCTATAGTGATGTCACTTCGTCGTATGGCACCAAGAGAGCAGCTAGAGCTCGGGGTGCAAGTCAACGATCTTTTGAAGAAGGGATTTATCAGAAGGAGTGTTTCTGAATGGGGAACACCAGTTGTGTTTGCTACCAAGGCGGATGGTTCCCTTCTTTTGTGTGTAGACTACCGCGAGTTGAATAAGGTGACGAGGAAGAACAAGTATCCTCTACCGCGGATAGATGATTTGTTTGACCAGTTGAGTGGCTTGAGAGTATTTTCTCAGTTGGATCTCGCGACAGGTTTTCATCAGCGTAGAGTGGAAGCTGAGAGTATAGCTAAAACGACATTTCGGACGCCGTCTGGATTTTATGAATGGTTGGTCATGCCATTTGGACTGACCAATGCACCAACATATTTTGTAGATCTTATGAATAGAGTATTCAGAGATCAACTGAATAAGTTTGTTCTTGTGTTCGTGGACGATATACTTGTTTATTCGAGGACAGAGGAAGTACACAAGGAACATTTAAGAATAGTGATGGTGGTGTTAAGAAAACACCAATTGAAAGCAAAGTTTTCTAAGTGTCACTTCCGGAGGAGGGAAGTGAGATTCTTGGGCCATGTTGTTTCAGAGAATGGTATTGCCGTGGATCCTACGAAGGTGGCTACGGTACAAGATTGGTCTACGCCCAAGAATGCAACGGACATAAGTAGTTTCTTGGGGTTAGCTGGATATTATCGTAAGTTTATCCAAGACTTCTCCAAGATAGCAGCACCATTGACTCAGTTGACCAAGAAGAATCAATCTTTTGTCTGGGATGAAAAGTGCGAGGATGCATTCAAGAGTCTAAAGGAAAAGTTGACATGTGCACCAGTGTTAGTCATTCCTAAGGGGAATGAAGAGATGACGGTATATACGGATGCATGTGGTACCGAACTAGGTGCTGTATTGATGCAAGGAGGTAGGGTTGTAGCTTATGCAAGCCGACAACTGAAACCGCATGAGAAAAGATACCCTGCCCACGATTTGGAATTGGCAGCGATTGTGTTCGCATTGAAGATGTGGAGAAATTATCTCTTGGGAGAAAGATTCGAGTTGTTTACCGATCATAAATCGTTAAAGTATCTCTTCTCTCAGAAGGATCTAAATCTCCGACAGCAAAGATGGTTAGAATTCTTGGCTTCCTATGATTTCGACATCGCATATACACCAGGAAAGAGCAATGCGGTGGCTGATGCATTGAGTAGGAGACATGCCAGTTTAGGGGCTATGTTTCTTGAATGGAAGCAACTGGAGTACATCGCTGGGTATGATTTCAGACCAAAGTGCGAATTGGATCCAGAAATGTTAGCAAGTTTGACGATCAGACCCACTTTGATGGAGAGGATTGGTTCCAGTCAGAGGAATGATCCTAACCTATTGGAAATCATCTCAAAGTTAGAGATAGGAATCGACGGAGAGATGAACAAGTATGGGCGCTGATCGAGATGGATGGATTAGGAAGAATGGAAGACTAGTTGTACCCAATGTTAATGGATTGAGAGATGAAGTGCTTAGATAATGTCATCACTCAAAACTGACTATACATCCCGGTGGTAACAAGATGTATCGATACATGAAGCAGACCTATTACTGGGAAGGGATGAAAAGATACATTGGGAAGTTTATATCCAAATGCAAGAATTGCCAACTAGTTAAAGCTGAGCAAAAGATTCCTAGTGGTTTGTTGCAACCATTAGAAATTCCAGAATGGGAATGGGAACAAGTGTCAATGGATTTTATTGATGGGTTACCAAGGACTAGATCGGGCCATGATAGCATTTGGGTGATTGTGGACCGATTGACTAAGAGTGCGAGGTTTATATCCGTCAAGTCAAATAGGACGGCAACTAAGTTAGTGGAACTGTATATAAAGTGGGTAGTGAGATTTCATGGAATACCCAAAGGCATTGTGAGTGACCGAGACCCGTTGTTCACTAGTGGATTTTGGAAAAGCTTACAAGAGGCGTTAGGATCAGAATTACATCTCAGTACCGCGTATCATCCTCAAACCGATGGTCAAACAGAGAGGGTGAATCGTATATTAGAAGACCTCTTGAGAGCCTGTGTATTGGATTTTGGTGGATCATGGGATGACCATTTGCATCTAGTAGAGTTTGCATATAATAATAGTTACCAATCCAGTATTGGTATGGCTCCATTTAAAGCTTTTTACGGAAGACCGTGCAACTCACCGTCATGTTGGTTAGAAACTGGTGAGAAGTTTGTGCTCGGACCAGATGTGATAAGAGAAACTTCAGCTAAGATTAAGGTTGTCCAAAAGCGAATGAAGGCTGCCCAAGATAGGCAAAAAAGTTATGCTGATAAGAGGAGAAGAGAATTAAAGTTCTCCATTGGCGGCTTGGTGTTTGTCAAGATTTCTCCGTTGAAGAGCATGATACGATTTGGCAGGGGAGGCAAGTTAGCACCAAGATTTGTTGGTCGATTCCCAGTCCTTGAACAAATCGGGAATTTGGCATATAAAGTTTAATTACCATAGAAGATGGCAGGAGTTCACAACGTATTTCATGTTTCCCAGTTAAGGAAGTTCGTACACGACCCAGATGTGACTATTTCACCTGATCAGTTGGATGATATCGAAGTTGAACCCGAGGTGGTTGGGAACCGCAAGCCTATGCGTATTGTTGGGAACGATACAAAGCAACTTCGAAGGAAAGCGGTGAATCCAGTCAAAGTTCATTGGGGCGAGAATGAGAATGACTGCACTTGGGAGACAGAGGGGAGCATTAGGAAGATGTATCCAGAACTCTTCGCCTGGTAAGATTTTAACTTCGATTTAATCTTTCCGCATGCTAGGATAAGCATATTTGTTTGTTTTGCATGTTTGATTGTTGTTTGTAGTTGGTAGGCATGCGGGATCCTTTGTATGTTTTGGGTTAAGGAATTTCGGGGACGAAATTTCTTAAGGGGGGGAGAGTGTAACGACCCGCATTCTAGGCATCGAAGGATCGTAGAATATTTATTTCTTTCACATACGAAGTCGTATAGTCATGTAACTTTGGGAGACGACTATTGGGGTCATTTCCCATGTTCATGATTTTTGTCGATTTTTAAATGACCGGTTTGCCCCTAGCAGATCTTGTTTTGACCATAACTTTTGATTGGAAAAGAATTTTGACTTGAAACCACTTCCATTGGCTCCGGATGACGGTTTACCTTTCCGTAGAGTGGTCATATTAGCCAAACGGACTCACCGTTTGGCAGATAAGGCTGAAATAAGTTTCAGATAGTGAAAAACAGCTTAATTGGGCTTAACCGGGTGGTTAGCAGCTAGGCCCAATGGGGGATTTCGGGATTAGAGGTATTTAAGGGCTGCTAGGGTTAGGATTTCTGTTTTTCACTCATTTTCCAACCGCCACAGACCCTCTCTTCAAACTAACAATGGCCTCCAACATCTAAAAACACCTCTAATCACATCTTAATCAAGTTTTGGCTTAAACTACATCAAATTAAGGAGGAATAGCACCAAAGCAAGGTTAGAGCTGCTGTGTTGCATTGGGAACAGTGCCAAACAGAGAATCATTTCAGATTTGGTATTTTATTTGTGGCCAAGGTGAGTGATTAACAATGTTTTGACACTTATTACAGTTAATTAGGGTGATTAGTGATAATTAGCGAATTTATACATTAATAAATTCTGGAAAAATAATTATAAATTCTGAAATATTGTTTTATACCTCTGTTAGAAATTTGGGTTGATTTGGTTAAGTTTTGTTAATCCTGTGATTAGTTTTGCTTAAACATGCTTAAGGGAAAATATGGGGTTTTGGCTATGTTTGATCTGTTTTAACCCATCAAATTGTTGTTTTGGTGTTTATGGTCAGTTCTATATGTTGCTATGACTGTATGGTATGCTTTGTGATTGATTAAAAAAAGTTATAATGGTCGAAAACGCCGTCGTATGGCGTAAAACAGTCGCTGGAAGAGTTACAGGAAAATATGCAGGAAACCGGATCGGATCGCCCTTGCCCGAACCGACCCAATCGTGGAGAGCTACCTGAACCGATCCGCTCTCACTTGAAGACCACGACCCGACCCAGATGCTCATACCTGAACTGATGGTGCATCTGTGAAGTATGGAGCACGATCCAATCCGCTTGTGGTGATGGAACCCGACCCGAACCGCCTGGAGCTCGTGAACTGATAGCCGAGGAGTTCTCCGACCCGATCCGCCTCTCTTGGGCATGTGCCACCCCGACCCGACCCGAGTGGTCACTCCCGAACCGATCCGCCAGAGGTTCCTCGATCTGACCCGGAGCAGAGAGGAGGGATTGAGCTTCTTGTACCTCGAAGGGAGACCACTTCCGAACCGATCCGATTGCTTATGATGATGACCACGAACTGAACCAGGAAGCTTGAATGCGAGGCATGGGGTTGCGAACCAAATGAAGACCGATCCGGAGGAGAAGACCAAAACCCGAGATGCAAAGGTAGTCCAAATGGGAAGTTGTACTTAGGATCCAGTTGGGAACCAACGAGTTGACTTCATGAGTTAGGCTTTGCTGCGGGACGTGTGCAAAGGGGTTGTTGATGTCTGTAACTTTGGATCACTATGTGTAGGGAGTACGTGAACGAATTCAGGGCCACAGTGGCCTAGGTACGACTAAAGAGCTATAGACCAATGAGGTGGGGCCATTTGTAAAGATTTGGTCATGACTCCATGAGGTAAGCTTGGTAGTAGCAGTAGTTGTACAAGTCGAACTCCGTCATTACTTCGATGGGTCTAGTGATTGACAGTGGTGGACATCGTATGCTTTACGCACTGAGTGAGAGATGTGAGGATGGTTGCTATGTTTGATTTGTTTGCCATCATTATGACATGCACACCCCCACCCCCGTTATCTTTACACCATCTGTTCAGTGGCACCTTAGAGTATTGTACGGTATGTAGTGTTAACTCTTTGGTTGCAGGTCCAGGTTCAGGTATGGTTTAGTATACCTGTTATTGTTCTGTTTAGCTGCTTATTGCTCATACCAGACTTTTTGTCTGACCCAGAGTTTTATGTCTCTTCTTATTACTCTAGGTGCTCTCACGAGCAGACTAGAGACAAGTTAGGTGGTATGCACGAGTAGATGTACCGGAGACGAGCAGGAGGCTTCCACGTATGATACATTTATATAGATATTCTCCCTGTATTGCTGCGGTCATTACTTTGGGCATTAGTAGTGTATCTTTCTTTCTTTTGTTTAGAGACAGTAATTTGAAAAGTTGTAATAAGCTGTATTTGGATTTCCGCTACTCTGATGATGATGTTGATGTTCGTTTTAGTTACCAGCTTATGTATTGTCTCACCTGTTTTATGACAAGTATATTATTATTATATTTTGTTCCATGCGCTGTGAGACATTCTACAGGTTTTCGATTAGTTCATTCTCTTCTTTCCTTTCTTTGGCGACCGTTCCGTGCTAGCCGGGCATGTGTATAGCGCACTTTCGGAGGAAATGTCGGCTGGTGCGGGGCGGGCCGTCACACATTGCGATGTTTATAAACTGTTTTATACACTGGTATTCTTTGGAGAAAACCCATTCCGTGTTATATTGTTTGGTCCCTTGATTTACTTTATTTTTAAAGTAAAGTTTAATAACTATTTTACTTCTCACACCAATCAAATGACTGATCTGGATTTTATTGTTTTAACCTAAACTCTGGGTGCCCCTATTTTCCACACGGGCAGCTAGTAGTTGGGTTTTTGCAGATACTATTTTCACAGGATTCTGGATTTACAGCTAGAACTATATTTGAAAAGCTCTGTATTCGAGTATTTCTTTCAGTTGTGTTATGTATTATTTTTCCACTGCTTTGTAATTTGAATCTCTGATGTTTATCAAATGTATATTATTTATTCGTACTCTGTTATATTCTTGTACTATGATGCAATTGCTGTAATAAGCAATGAAATTTTCTTCTGTTTGCATTCTGATTTGTCGTGTTCTCAACTCAATCTGGGCTTTCCCGTAATGGCGAGTTTGGGTTGTTTCAGTTTGTATATGTTCATATGAACCAAATTATTATGTGAGTCATGCGTGTTGTACCAGAGGCGTATTTGTATATGTATATTTGTATGTGCATATATACGTAGTTGTTTAAATACCGGTGTTATATTTTTTCTGAATATATTCATTAGCCAACACAATAATATATTACAATGAATTGAGCACATCAACCCATCTAAGATATGAAAGAAAATTTATACATTCGATCGAAGTACCTGGTACTCGTTTAATATAAAATTATGGATGCTCACCCTCATCGGACCCTATTCTTCGTCCTAATAGACAATGTTACTACTCTTTATTAGTGTGAATCTCAAGGTAGCGCGTTATATAAAACGTTTATCCAAGAAGCATATTTTACTTTTATTGAAGCAATGCACATTGCTAAAAATAATGCAGATACGATACTCGACGACACTGTTAAAGACTAGTTTTTGTATTAGATAGACATCGATCTTACGACTATAAGCTACTAAAAATGTGTGATCAGAGTGGTGGCGCTAGCATTGGTGGGAACATATAGGACGATCACTAAACCTTTTTTTATAATAACTATATTAACTGATATTTGTTAACGTATTATAATTAATATGCTTGCATTTTAATTTATGTGCTATTATTTCATTCCAATTATACGATATTTTAAAACAAAAAAAAAATTAATTTCCTAAAACATAATTAAATCAAAATCACAAAATAAAATACTCCATTTGGAATTGTAAACGCATTCCCTATTAACATTCAACTCCATCTAAATGCCTCGTTTAAATGCCTCATTTAAATGATCTGTTACAGCTTACCAACAAAACACCCTTAAACCATGGTTCTCATTCTTCCCCCTTTCAACAAAAAGTCACAAGCCATGATGCGCAACAATTCGCCAACAACGAAGAAATTAGGTCAGAGTGGTCGAGCAACGCCAGAGCTCACAATAATCTTATGATCAACCAAGGAAGAAACTTTTAATTTACTATCTTTTAGTGTTCAAGTTCCTTCTTATAACAATGTTATTCCTCCATGAACCAGTGATCTAAAATTGAAAAGTTGATCAATTATGATAAAGAAATTTTATAAAATTTAGGGGTTTACATGTTTGAGATTCGGTTAAGATATTTGATATACATGATTTTTTTTTTAAATGATTAATTATCAAGCGAAGAAAGAACTATTGTTAAGTAAGATTTTTATTTCATAAACTTGATTAAAATTTTAGATGGTATCATTAAAAAAATCTGAGTGCTTCTTGCAACATACTAAATTGAAAACATTATGTTGAAAAGATATTTATTTATTTCAATGTGTACATAATTAAAAAAGAAATGAGCATTAATTATAGAATCAAGATGGAGAATGCAGATTATAATAATGTCCTTTAAAATTTAGCATACTCAACCCTTATAAATATTACAATACTAATATAATATGCTTATGTAAAGATGACAAATTAGGTGCCTCTCTAGAATTTATTTTGTGAAAAACCTAACTAGAAAAAGTCATAAGCATGGAAAATAGTGTGATTTTATTCCATCCTTAGTTATCATGTTTTAATGTTATTATATGGTTTCTCCTAGATTAAGATGATATATCATTCAAATCTTACTATCAAAAAACTAATGGAAAAAAATATTAGTAAAGGAGAAATAATATATTATGACATACTTCTGAATGCTTTCCACGGTTTGTAATGCATTATTCAATTTGGCATGTTGCTGCAGCCGACTCATACCAAGTTTGTATACTATAATCTCTTTGTGAATATATCTGCCATATTTTCTTGGGATTAGATTTGTTTTATATATATCGTACAACATGGATCTTAATTGATCATATTTTGGACAAATCCAAGTCTGTTGAAGTACAAATCTTTTGTTAGGTGCCTGTAATAAACGTAACAACCAGGAATTTTAGTGATAATTAATTTAGTTAATTAGATTCCTGAAAGTGGAATTTTCGCAAATGATGGAATTTGATCATGTAACTGGCATCGTTACATTCACGGCGAAATTATGGTCAACTTTCAAGTTTGGAACTTCGCGAATGGATTCCGTATGAAAAGTTACAGGTGAAATACAAAAATGAACAGAAAATAAAATAGAATATATATAGTCCACGCTACCACTTCGAGGTCGACCCAAGCGGTCGACCAGGCGATCGACCACTGCATCGACCCCTAGTCGATCTCAACAATGACGGTCAAGGTTTTTGTTATATAAAAGTTTGTATCAATGGATAGATTTTTATAAAATTAAATTTAATGGTTCAGGGTCATTTCTACGCCTATAAATAGAGGGCTAGACCCCACTCTTTTGCTCATATTTTCTGGAGGCAACAACAATGCTCTGCCATTTCCAATTCTCCAATCTCTTCTAAAAATTTAATATACAAATCTTTTCAAATCCAATAAATAAGTATTAGAGATATTGAATCCAGATCTACGCAAAAGGGTTGGTTCTACAAGTAGGTAATCTATGTTATTAAATTTCATTCTTCTTTTCCTATTCTTCTTTCAAATCTACAAATCGTAATCTGCATTTATAAATTCTCTTTGTAAATAAATTGTAGATCTGTAGAATTTGGGATTGTAAGCCTAAAAGTTGTGTTCAAATTCAGAATTGGATAGCTTTCAGGTGAGTTGGATATATATAAATATTGTTTTTATAATAAACTTATATAATTTTTTGTGTTGAATCTGAATTATTTCCTCCTAAAGTTGTCATATTTGTTTATTGTGTCAAATCTAAAATATTATGAATCTAAATTAGGTACCAATTTGTAGGCTTTTCAATTTAATATCATTGTCTTGCCAACAACTATTCTTAGATTGTTTGTGGTTATTGTTAACATTTTTGATTTGGAAATCAATCTCAAATTATGATCAGAAGTGTAGTATTTTATTCCAGACTCTTAGAATTTGGATGTTGATTTGTGGTTTGTGCAGATTGGTTAGGATAATAATAATAATAATAATAATCATGTTTGTGTTTGATATTGTTTGGGATTTTACTTGGTTAGTGTAAATATACCCTTTATGTTCTTTTATAAACAAAAAGACATTATTTGAAATCTACAAGAAATATAAAAATAAACATTTCCCATTTCTTCTGATTTGAAATATGCAGATATCCCTCTTTTAAAAATTTTGGGCAAAATTTACAATAATTACAATTATTAAATCTTTTATAAGATATTTGAATCTTAAGCAAGATTATAAACAAAAAGGGTTTTTTGGTCGTTAGTTTAGACCAGAACATAAATAATAAATATTAATAAAATAAAATTTGTAACTACGTCGATTCTGCACTTAAATATGTATATATATACATATATAATAATATTTTCTGTTCAAATCTACGTAAATAGTGCTATTATGTTATATTAACAAACGCTTGTGTTGTGTGTTTGAATTTGAGTAGTTCCCATTTTATGAGGATGTATATGGAAATATAACCCATCTTAAATGGAAATAAACATCATGATCATTGTAGCAATAAATATGGAATTGGATTGCTATAAATAAAAAGGTCATGAATAAAGTAATAAATATTGTAACCATGTTTGTTTCAAGAAAATTAATTGAATAGGGAAATAAATTCCTGAATGGTTACAATTTGGATTGTGATTAGGAATAGGGGTTGTAACTCCAATAAAGGAAATAAATAAGTAATATATATATATATATATATATATATGCAAGTAAGAAGTAAATACAATTAAATTAGTACTTGGGAGTTGCAAAAATTAGATTAGAATGGGACTAATATAAATAGTATTTAATAGGTTAATTAATTCCTTAGGAAATATGTCCGTTGAGGTCGTAAATGGCAAAAAACCTTAATAGTAATAATAAACATAATTAAACGGGATTATTGGGATCGAATGTCATAGTAAATTCTAAGTCTAACAAGGAAATGAATAATTAAACATCCTAGGATAGGGAGTTACAAGTCACTTTTATTCTAGTTAATCTAGGATTAATATATTTAGAAATAAGGATTGGACTTAGTAGGTTAATGATGCGAGGTCAGTTACCTTATTCGACAAAAATCTGCACTTTCCAGCAGTTAGATATATGTTCAACTGATGTGAGATATCATTAACCATAGGAACCCGTGAGGATAGTTAATTGCGTAGCGAGAATTATTTCCTAAAGTTAAGGTATACTTCAAGTGTTGATGTATTAAGTGGCTGTAGGGCCCGCCTCCCACCCAAAAGAAGAAACTAAAGAGGAAATAATTTATAAATGTAGCCTACTTCTGGAATTGAGGCATTAAATAGTGGGATCCACTGATTGGTTATTAAGTTACTCGATTCACCCTTCTCTATAAGGGTAGAGTCATTAGGTCTGCCCTAAAAAGGTATTAAGTGATCGGATAACTCACACCTCTAAGAAGTATTAAATAGCTAATTGGGTGTGAGATTAGAATTCCCCGCGATGGTCCGCTTCCTCTAGGTAGTAAGTGACTGGGGATGGAGTCCGCATTAGGATAAGGTACTAAATAATCGTTATGGAGGTACCATAGGTCTTCCTATCTTGCAGGAGGTATTAAAGGACTAGGGGATTATCCAATAAGGTTGGATAAACAGTGACACAAGGGTCCGCCGGGGAAGGTCATAAATGACGGTTAGCCATCTATATATCCTGTAGATAATAAGTGATTGCTTACCATATCTTGCTTATGCAGGGCTTAGGTATATGCGCGAATGACAGAAGCCTTAAATTAGTAGAAATTAGTAGTTAGTGTCATCTAATTTATATTAGTATAGGATAAACCACCGAGTAATACATTAAGCGATTGATAAGTCCGCCTTGAATATTAAGTGATCGAAATGATCTGCCCTTATCTTATATTGATAATTAGGTCCTTAGTGGCTATATAGAAACAATTTACCTCCTTATGGCATATTTAATAGTTAGAATCCTGCCTCTTAGTTTTCGATAGTAGGTTGTATGGTGGTTTAAAGGATTCATAATTATGCATAAAAGTTCTATCTCCGTATTGTGATATCATTATCTTTGAGGAATACTACCTTCGGTTTAGTAGTTAGTCATCGTGCGTAAATATTTACAAGACTATGTTAGAACTACTAGCCTTGTAAGACATATGTTTTGGTGGAGACCGAATGGAATACATTTATGTATTGTAGCAGTGTTATACATTTTCTACTCACTAGGACTTATTGTTCTGACCTCCCTTCTCATAACAACTCGGAGAAGACAGGTCTTAGCAGGTGTTCAGTTTGGTTTTCAGTTCTCGTTCTCTCATGTTCGGTATTGATGTGACGATTAGCTTTAAGGTAGTTGCCTTAATCGGTATTAATTATCCTATTTTGTTTTCGTTGTGAGTTAGTTTTATTGTACTTTGATTATGCTCATTATTTGCAGGTACCAGATTTACACTCTTCATGCTATGACGGGTTTGAGTTTCGATTTTTGTCGAAATTCAGACACCGAAAAGTGTGGTGTGTTACACTTGATATCGAAGCTTAGGTTTAGGTGATCAGAGGAAGTAATAAATTAGGATTAGTGAGAGAACGTATTCGATTTTCTTTTCTATTTTCTTTGGTCTTTCTTGCTTAACTCTAAATTATTTTGACAATGAGATAATTATGGGACTATTTATCTAAGATAGGTCTTAAACGACTAGGAGTTAGAAGAACTTTGAGTTTGGTATTCGTCCAACCCCGATTTACCCCACGATGCATTTGGCGTGTCTTGTAGAGCATGAGATAGTGAATCCCGTGGGTTTGAGCCTGGTGACTGGACGGAAAGCTGTCCACAATTGAGATAGTCGTGATTCCTTGTTTTCGGTTTCGTTTGGGAGTTCCAGTAGATGACCTTTCCTTGGTCATGAAACAGGAATTCACGTTAACATGTCGTTATAATCCCAAATTATAATTACGAAGTATATCCAATGGATATTTCATCGTGTAAATCCTAATTTTATTTTGATAGAATTATTCATTCAAATATTTGGTCTTATATCTGTAGAGATTTCTGTTTTTTAAAATGTTTTTGAAATTAAAAGGCATTTCGGAAATTTTAAACTATGGTCTTTGAGATATTGTTTTATAAATAAAGATTTGTATGATTCATAGAAATTATTACAATTAACCTTTTAAAGATTTAAAAATATCGGCAATTCAAAACATGGAAATATTTTTCCAATCAATAAAATAAAATGGTATATAAATTAATAAAATCAATTTATAATGCGATTACCTCAGATTATAAATAAAATAATTCGAAAAGTTTTCAGAGATTTTCTCTTGGAAAAAGACTAAGGATAATTTTCTATTTAGCTTGGGGTATTTGATTTCGTAAATCATTCGTGTCGTTGGTTAGCTACATAAGGGAAATTCCATTTTTTTTATTATTTTGGATTCCTAGCAGAATTTCCTTTTCAAAATCTATTCGTTTGTCTGATGATCACAGCTGTTCTGATGAGAATAGGCAGCGTTGGGGAAATTGTTTCTCGACTTGACAAGTGGTGGACGTCAGCACGAGATTTCGGATGGAGTCGGGAAGGCGATACGATGTTATTATAATTTATTTTAATTATTCGAAGTCAAACCAACCAATCTGGGTCCAGGTTCAGGTTGAGCCCCAAAAGGGACAAGCGATCAACCCCTAGCTGTCCCAACGATGAACTAGATATTAGTCGGTGCGGGAAATAAGTGATTCCATACAAGGCGAAAGAATAGTGGAAGCGCATCCTAACATATTTGCAGACAATAGCGGAGTAGGATATAAGTGACTAATTTAGCAATCGTCATGATAGGATCGTTTAGCAAATACCAACACAGAAAATAAGAGATTTCAAGCGAGACATAAGAGGTATCCAGGCTGGACCTTTGATATAGGTATAGAAAGGCAGTCCATCAGAGGTAAGATCTACGGTGTTTACCAATTGGATATTGCCTTGACTGCATTAGGCGGTCTAAAGGCTGCTGGATAGCTAGGTAGTCATGCTACCTGTAGTCAGCAGCACCTAGTAGTGGGGAAACCCAAAAGGATAGTAGTCGCATAAGCGCAGGTCATCATCAGTAAGTAATGAGCATGGGTTTGTTAGACTTTTATAGACCAGGTAATCTTTCGCTATCTAGACACCTAGATTTGGGTTATGCAAAGTCACATGATTGTTTTAGATTATTTTTATAGGGCAATTCTATTAACGCACTAGATATATCTTCCAACTATTAAAGGGTAGCAGCGTGGAGCCTTTCCGCGATAAAAGGGACAAACCATAGTTTATAGTAAATCGCCGAATGAGTTCTATACAGAGTGGGAGCTTAGGCCTTCTGTGAGCGATATTCAAAAGTTTAGGCATAACGATCATGCACAGATCCACAATGCAGGCATAGTGAGGCAGCCCATTGAGGATATCCACAATATAGGCATAGAGGAGGAGGTTTTTGCGGATGTAGTTTACATATTTTGTAGCAGACGTGAAACTTCTGTAATGTAGTCAATCTTGTGCAGTTCATTACAGATGTAGTTTCAGTGCTTTCATAACGAGATGGTGAAATCCTAGAAACGAAGAGACGAAAGATACTATAATATCTAGGACCGAGGCGGTCCAAGGTAACACACACACATATGCACGCACGCACACACATACGTACATACACTCTCTCTCTCTCTCACACTCACACACACACACACATATATATATATATACATACATATATATATAATCCACTACGGAGTAGATGAATGCGATTTATGCGCAGAGTTAAGAGCTTAGAAACCTTAATAAACCTAATATAACAAATATCGTAATAAAACGGTATACGTAGTGCTGTACTTAAAAGTATATAATTTACCAATCATCGGAACATTAGTTATGGCACACTTCTCAAACCAACCTGCAGGTTAGGTAGATGTTAAAGTCTGTTCAGCATAGAGATAATTAATCTTGAAAGTGTTTATTCATGCTTCAGGGGAATTGGATTTTAGCTTTTTGCGAAAAATCCAGACCTATTGAGGTGTGAGTTTTATAATCAAGTTTTACAAAGCAAATATCACAAATCGAACCAGTCTGAAGGAAGATCCAACCAAATTCGAAGTCTTTGTTGATCAAATCTTCTCTTTCCAACACTTAGTTAAAGAAGGGAAGTAGATCTAAGCATCGTCAGTTAAGTTTTTGGAATAAATATATCAAATCCATTTTCAATTGGAAAAATTGTCTCATATTCAATCTCAAGCTCTCATCTCTCTTTGAATCTTTAGTGTATTGACAACTCGAAGACATTTAACTCTCATTGATGATTTTTTAAGCATAAATTCTCGAATCAGATCGAGCCTCCATTAGGGCTAGAGAGAAAGGAAACCCCAGGAAAATTTGAGGGGAGGATACAATGAATATTCCTTGTATCATATCTGCTTTATAATGTGGTAATAAGTTTTTGGGCTAGTTATGTCTATAAGCACAAATTATCACTTTATATATATGTAGAAACTATGTACTAAAGTGTAATAACAAGAATCATTTTCCATTTCTCTCAACAGTTCTATCAAGCATTTAGTTCACAAATTCAATTCAAATCCTCACAAAGTGTACTACTTGTATGAACTGAATGCATGCATGAACATATAATTAGAAACAAGTGAAATATTTTTTTTAACCATTGTTAACCCCAACCCAGGAAATTAGACGCCCCAGCCTAGAATTTAGGTTCAAGGCAAAAAAATCCTATAAATAATGTTGCCCCTAGTAGGATTCGAACCTAGCGTGGTTTGCTACAAACAACATCAGTTACCATTGCACCAGAGATTGAATTAATTATGTTTACTAAACCATTATTTTGGCAATGCTGACCAATTTTTATATTAGACCGTCCCCTTTTATTGTAATAAATAATAAATATAGCAAGGTATCGGAGATAGGAAGATTGTCTATCTACAACAAACAGATTTTTAGAGTGGACTGACCATTAAGAAAAAACTAAACTAGCTTAGAGTATAGGAGTTGGACCAAATGTCTAAACTGCTAAAAGATATGACATAGCATCAACACCTTGTAGGATGCAACACATAACTACAATTAACCAAATTACCAAATCAGTTGCATAAGGCTAACATACTTCAAAATGACATTCTCCGTGCAGAGAGATAAAGTAATAGCAAACATATGACATAAGTGCATACAAACTACCAAGCATAAAAAACTTCCATATTCTATACCAAGACCATAATAAGTACAGTAACTTAGTCAATTACCTAAAAAACTTATTTGCAACCCAACAACTAAACTGAATGACATTACCACTCTACGAGGAGACATGGTAGTCGTTCACCACCATCCAATAGGAAATCCCACCGTCACCATCATGAACAGATCTAAAGAGGCTTTAATAACCTCGACGCCACACAAAATATTTGATTACATACCAGATCCAAGGTCTAGCACGCAAGAAGCTGATACCAAAGAACAAAAGAAACGCCGAGAAAAACCCATGCACATCGAGAAATTATCGATCCATGACCAAACCAGCACTCAAAGGAGCAGATTGGCCTTACTTTTTCCGACAAATCAAGGAGTCGAAATGGCTAGGTGCAAGCTTCGACGAGGGAGGGAAAGCAAAAGGAAGGAGGAAAAGATTGAAAGAAGAGGAAGGCCATCACATAGATCTGAAAACGTGGATATTAAGGTGAAATAACAATACGAAAGGGAGTACTGGAGAAAGGAGAAAGAGGCAACTTGCAATAATGAAGATAACTAGCAATGAGGGAGGAAAGAAATGAAGAAAATAGAGAATGAAACAAACGAGATTAGGATTGAGAAAAAAGGTGGTGGCTGAGGGAAAACTGCTAATCTCTTTATATTCCTATTGACCATTAACCCTCACTCTTAATATATTCCTTTTATCAACTAAACCATTGTTCATATTCAAATATATATGAACTAAAATATCGCTTAATCTTGCCATGATCTAGTGTGTTGCCTTTGCCCGTGGGCTGCCCTCTGGGCCGGCCCCGACCATTGTTATCTTGCGTTATTCTAAAATCTGCATGTTTATAATACCAAAGTCCCATACTATAACTTTTGAATAAAATAGCTCATACACCATATAACAGAGTATAAATTTTAAACAATGGTTAAAGCAGTTTGACAACAAGTTGAATTGTGTATATGATCCATGTGAATTGCAAAATAATTTTTTTACAATAACAATTAAGCCATTAATCCAAACTAGATGAGGTTGGCTAGAGATGGAATGTAAAGCCAAATGACAATGTCAACATAAATGTGAAAACATAAATAAAGATAAAATAAATTTTAAACTAATTAATCAAATAATAAGTAATAATAATGTATAAATAAAAACTATAATGCTGCTGATGATGATAAAAATAAAATTATGATACTATAAATTATCAAAGGCGACAATCGAAGGATGAGTGTTTTAAATATGCAAAAAAAACGTCCAATACAAAAATGGACTTAGTCTAAAGCATTTTTCTTTCCATGTCTTCGATATTGTCGTGCCACAACTCAACTTGTGCCCATTAAGAACCATAGGTTATATTTTTATTTTTTGAATCAGAACTTAGTTCAATGACCGCCTTATACACCAGCACTAATATACACGGGAAAGCTGTAGATTAGGATTCAAGTATGTTTAGATTAAAAAATAGCCAAGAACTAGAAATGAAATAAAATAGATCATAAATTTAGCATGGAACCAAGTGGGCCACACAAAAAATTGGTGCAAATGAGTACTAAGCTCATAATCTTCTTGTAGGTTGGTATTTTACAAACATAAGTAAGATCATTTAGATCAGGGATATAACCAGATGTTACAGCTAGACTAAATCAATATTCCCACATGTTTTTATTTTAAGGTTGACAATGAAATTTTCTAGGACATATACAAATTAACTGTATTCCTTTTTATATGACCAGTTAGCCCAAAACTCATGCTATATATATATATATATTATAAGTTTCAACTTTTGAGGGATATTTAGGTTACTAGACTCTTAATTCAACCTATACTAATACAACTGTACAACGGCATAGAGCCGACCTTCTGTATGCATATTTTCAACAGAAAACAAAATTTGTTTTAGTTTTTAGTAAATATCAACCAAACAGAAAATAATAATACATTGCAAAAAAAATATTATTTTTTACTATAATATACTTGTTTTAGCTTTCACTAAATGGATAATTTGGGTAGCGTTATAAGATATAGTGTGGAGGGTAGTAACTTAAATACATTATAGCCAACTGTCAGGGCCGACCCTAGGGGTAGGATGCCGAGGTGGCCGCCTAGGGCAGCATGTCGGAGGGGGGCAACAGTTGGTGATCATGTTGGTAATTGGTAATATTATACTGATAAAAAAAACATAGTTTGCTTGAGAACGCAACGGTTGAGCAGTGGTATACGATGTGAATTGGAATCAGCGGGTCCTAGGTTATTCTCAAGCTGTTGTTTTAGGGGCATTTTCACCGCCTAAAACTTTTCAAGTGGCTTGGGGCAACCACAATGGTTGGGCCGGCACTGCAAACTGTACTATGACATTGTCAACATGTTTACATCATCTAAGTCCCTGTATCAGTTATGCATCCGTATTCATAATAAAACTTTATAAGATAGAATAAGGAGGGTAGTAAGGTAAATATATAATAGCACGACCAACTATACTGTGACTTTGTCAAGGGCCTGTTCTTTGCAAGCGGAAACAGAGAATTACAGCGGAGTATTATAGCGGAGAATTGAAGTTAGCGGAGAATGCGTTTGGCGCGTTAAGCGGACTATTTGAGCGGAGCATTTAAGCGGACCATTTTATTTTTATCTTGTAATTTAATTAATTTATGATTAATTTGTTTATTATTTGTTTTTAATAAATAATGCGTATAAATAATTCACACAAATAAACACGTAAATAAATAAATTAAAAAAATATTAGTTATTCCAATTCAGTTCAAACCAACTTCATTACGTAGAGCACTTCGATACGATCGCAACGCAAAAAAACCGTGTATTAAACGGATCTAATATGCAGAAGTTATCCATTTTTAAAGTTTACGAAAACTTAGAATAATTAATTAAATTAAATAATTAATGATTTAATTAAATAAAATCAGATTTTAATTAAATTAAATCTAACGCGTCGGACACACATATAATAAAACAGTTTGCTGATACTGCTTTACATGTCAAACCATTACATGCTCTTCTTCTTATTTCTTACGAAGAAATCTCAAACCGAGGAAACTCATATTCATGTTGCACTTAGTTATTGAAGATCATATAAATAGTTAAAATAAGTTCCAAAACAGTTCTATGGCAATCTTTAAACTTGTTTCAACCTCCTTGTAATTATGTATATTGATGTATTTAAATTTGGGATTCTTATGTTTTTAGCATATAATAGTTTCAAACAATCATATAAGATCATATGCTTATGATGTGGTATTCTAGTAAGAAGAAGACTATCATCGAGAGCTTGCTTTCTCTGGCCATGGGGACTAGGTCTGTCTTCTTCTTCACTTCCCGCTTCTAACCTTTTTTCATATCTTTCCTCCATTCTCTTCTCCTCAAAAAACTCCTTTTAGTTTCTTCTTCTCTACCTAGATTTCTCCCATATCCTTTGAACAAGCTCTCTCCAATCTGAACTCAAATTTGCCTTCTCTTTCAGATCTGTAATACACGGCTGCTTTTTCTTCGTACTGATGCTCTTGAGCCCCTCTTTTGGGTTAGCTGGTTCAGCTAAACAATATTTCAGACTTTGATGTTCTATCATTTCAGATCTGGTTCTTCTTGAGTTTAAGTTGGTGGCTACCTCGGTTGGTACCTTCCATAAAAGGTTCACCACAGCTCACTGTTATCTTCTTGAAATCTGAAACCGTTTCATCGTCTCCTCCACTTTTTAGGGTCTTTGCTCCTCCTTTGGATCCTCCTAATTCCTGCCTTTTTTTGTGCTATATGTTCGCACTTTCCCCTCTTCAACCTTTACCAGATCTGTTTTTTATTCTTCCTTCGGATTTCCTCCCCCTTTCTGTTCTCAATTGCATCTGGTTCCCAGTGGAGTCTCCCCCTTATCGCGCCTTACTTTCACCGTCGCAACTTCAACTTCGCCGAGCTGCCTGGCCTCAGATCTGGGTTGAGCTTTGCTCTCCGATCGGCATGCCTTGTTTCTTGGTTTGGGGGCGTGATGTTCAGGAAGGTTTGTGGTGGTTGTATTCTTGGGGATTTGTTGCTTGGCGGTTGTTTGAGTCTGTGGGTTGAGGTTGCTTTAACAGTTCGGATCTGGTCATTTCTCTTGTGTCGGCGAGGGGTTGGTGTATGTTGGGATTGTCTGCGCCTTGCGGTGTGCAGCGTAGGTTGGTTTCCAAGGAGGAGAAGTCGTCGCTTTCTGGCGGTGAGGTGGGGGAGGCTGATCTGCCTGGTTGTCTTCTTCTCTGTTCTAATGTATTTCGGCTAGGATATGATGGTTCCGACCTTGCGGATGTTATTTTGCTCCTTGAGTTAGCAGTGAGCTGTGTTTTTAAGTTTATGTTTTTGGCTGTTTCTTTTGCTTTACTAGGATCGGAGTTGTTAGTTGCTTTTGTTGTTCTATTGTACTATCTTGTTGTATTAATGAAAAACCCTTCCGGGTTAAAAAAAAAAAAAGATCATATGCTTGAATTGAGGAGAACACCCTCACCCCTCTACACACACACCAAAACACCCCCCGCTTCCTCAACACACACATATACCCAACTAAGAAATATTTTTTCACAAATGAAAATGTACAATCATATACATGAACCAATTTTTTTTTGATAACATATAGGCGAACAAAATATAGACCGTAAATCAGTTGAGATGTTTAGGTAGTGTTTGGTTTACCATTTTAAGTTTTGGATTTTCGTCCATACAATAATGTGCACAACACATGCATATCATGAAAAACAACCATTTTAGAAAACAAAGTTAACACATAAAATAAAAAACAACTTTTATCTATTTTTCATGTTTTGATAAATAAGAGAAACATGGAGACCAATTCTTCCTTCCATGATTGCTACATTCCCTTCGCGGTCCCCTCTATCTTCCTTCCATTCTACCATTCCTCCTTTGTCCTTTCACACCTTTAATGTTTTGTAATTAATTTTGAAAATTAAAAACCCAAAACTCATTATAAACCAAACAGGCTTTTATGCTTTTGGATTTTTCATTTCATAATTGAAATGGCATAGGATAGATAAGTATGTAATTTTTAACGAGCTTAATGTTGAGTGCGCATCCCATGGTGTGCATGCACAGATGGCATCATGTATTCGATACAAAATATTTACCATACTCGATATTTCCATTATTTACTTTGGTGAATACTGAATGATTTCCTTCAGAATACATACACTTACAGCCCAGTGACGAACACATAACAACGTTCATCACACACAATTTACAAAAACGGACGACCGCAATGTACAGGAAAAAATGATCACAAGCATCAAGACTGATAAGTTTGACAAAGCCAATCTTGAATTGCAAACCTAAGTGCATGATTTGGTACAAGATCGAGGAGGCTAAGTTCGTTATTGGTCATTGGGGATGTTGATCTTCCATTTAGTAGCCATTCCTTTATTGCACTGCCTTCATATGTGAACCCGTCTGCTGCTACTTGTGGATCATGCATGATTTCCTGTAACATTTCAGAAATCATCTTTTTAGTTATGCTGTGTTGTACACAAACTAGCTCATGACAGAAAAGATGGCCCTTTACTGCTTTAATCACATTTTAATTAATAATAGACTTGTGGTTTCAAGAATAACAATTAATTGGCTATTCAGTATTAACATTCTCTCTATAACTAAAAATATATTTAGTTGACTAATGAATGATATTAAATTCTAAAATGTGGCTTCTACCAAAGATTAATGTGTTTTAAATTTAAAATGGCATGATCCCACTAACTTGAGCTTAAAAAGAAGTTGATTACGGTTAGCTTTAGTAAGATAAAAATGCATATTCATAACATAAATTTAGTTTATAAATTTGAAATACTAACGTGCAAAATCAAGAAAACCCGAACTATTTATCATACCTGAAGTATGGGGCACAAAAAGAATGGTGGAGTGTGCAGCTCTTCAGCCAAATACAACTGTTTCAACGCTCTCACAAGCTCCGGTGTCAGTTCCAGTCTCTCTTGATCATTCACCACAGTACATTGCAATCCAATATCTACAAGCTTCTTCACTGTACCAGGAGACCACTCCCCTGCGCTTGTATCGAGCATCATATACAACTTATCACAAGAGACACTTCTTTGCACCTCATTGACCAAACCTATCGCTGATTTCCCCGTGATCATTTGCAAAATAATAACTCCAAATGAATAAACATCCGACTTTGTTGTCAAAACCCGTGTCCTCTGGTACACAGGATCCATGTACCAAAAATCTCCTTGGGGTTCCATTTCATGATATGAAAATGCATGATTTATTGCATCTTCTGAAACAAATCTACATTTACTGAAATCCCCTACTTTGCAGTTTAAATTGGAATCAAGAAAGATGCTGTCAAGGTTTAGATTTCCATGAATGATCCTTTCAGGTTTTGAGGAGTTCAAAAAGAGGAGTGCGGTTGATATTTCAAATATGATCCTGATGCGTGTTTTCCAATCAAGAGGCGCCGCGGCTTTATTAGGGAGCCAGTGGCAAAGAGTTCCATTTGGTAGATATTCATAAACTAAAGATAAGAGTTCTGAGCATGAACCAATAAGACTCATTATATGGGGATGATTAAGTTTGCTGAGGGCATTAACCTGCATTGATGGAACATATCAATTTTGCTATGTTAAAAAAAAAAAAAAAAAAAAAAAAAAAAAAAAAAAAAATAAGAAAATAAAAAATAGAAATGAAGATAAAGATTTAATTGATTGCTTGTAATGAGAAACCAGAAATTTATTTCAGCAAAGTGCATATCGTGTGCGATAAGGATATAAGTTTATAGGGATGTTGCACTGTTTGGGTTACAATGGAAGTATGCAGTGTAAATCAGGGGCATATAGGGATGTTGCACTGTTTGGATTACAATGGAACACTTCTCGTGTGTGTGTGTGTGTGTGTGTGTGTGTGTGTGTGTGTGTGTGTGTGTGTGTGTGTGTGTGTGTGCGTGTGTGCGTGTGTGTGTGTGTGTAGGGAAAGTCTATTTAGACACAAAATAATGACATAAATTTTGATACAAACTATCACAACCACTAGATCTCTCCTTGAATTACACCTTTCACATAAAGACAAACAAATCCAATAGTTGATTTATCGATGTAAATACTTGTTAGCAACACACACTCATTCATTATGTGAAGACATTTGCAAGGTAGAGTGCTTAATTCAAAATACTATTGTTTTACATGTTCCTAAAAAAAAATCAGCATATCACCCTCAATTGTGGTCATGCAGCCTCAACGCATATGTAGCTGGCGAACCCGTTAATCAATGGTTCAGTAAATAAAGCAATTGCTTTATAGCAAATGGCCCATTTTTTAACATATTTTAATGGAAATGAAAATCATTCGCATGGTTCGAATATTAGAACTTGATAAATTCAACCGATTCTGCGGAACTGATCTTAGGCAAGTAGTGGAATACCTCTTGCTGAAATTCTTTCTGCCCTTGACCATTTTGTTGATGCAGCTTCTTTATCACTACAGTTCTATCCAAAATTTCCCCTTTATACATACATTTATATCCTCCTCCTCCTAGTTTGAAACTTTCCGAGAAATCACAGGTGGCAGTTTTTATGTCTATGGCAGAAAACTCAAAACAACTGTCAGAATGATCACCAAATAACTTGTAATTATTTGGAGAACGAGCATGATTAACAAATTTTTTAAGTTTTTCCTCTTGTCTGTGTGTCTCTTTCATTTCATTTAGATATTTTATAGATGAATACATGTGATCCAATTCTCTGGCTACCACGTCACAGTTACGAGCTAATGATTTAGCTTGGAAATCAAGGATTGCTAAAGATACATTCACATTTTCAAGCTCTCTCACGGCTTCTAAATTATTCTTGATAATCTCTTCCTGCTGCCTTCTAGTAGTATGCAAAATGTCTTGAAGCTGTTCTCTAGCTTTGACTTCTTGTTTGATGGCAGCTTCACAGGCCTTTGCCTGAAGGTTGACGAAGAATATAATGACGTCAAAATGATATTACTACATGATAACTAATCAATCATATAGATGTTAATTTGTTCCAATGCTTCAGAAACATTTGACTCCAAGTTTATGCCGTTTTCAGGCTTTTAACAGCTATCTGCCTTGATGTCACGATTTCCTCCTCTATTTCTTGAACCTGGCTATTAAACCCTATTAGTTTAGTCTCTTCATCCCGAAAGTGGAGTTAGTTTTCCATTTCTAGGGATTTTCATAAATTACTAGAGAGTTAAAATTATCTTACACCAACTCTTGAGAAGTTGCATAATGATTTTTATTCAAATGTATCAGTGGTATATAAAAAAACTGAGCTTGTGAACTCTGTTATTACAGGGAATATAACTGACTATGTTTTGTAATGAATCTGACCATACTTTTTCTCTCAGACCATTCTCAGTTCCATCTGTGCCTTCAGATGCCTCCCTTGTCCATATATGTTTGCCTTTGCTTACGAAATATATTTCACAGGATAAAGGAGCACTTAAAATTGCTTCCTTGGACTTACTTTTGGCATTAAAATACCTGCATATTTACATTTACTTGCAGCATCAGATAAGAGGTTTATTAGAAATACTTGCATATTTACATTGAAATCGTTTTTACTTCTATTAAAAATATTGATAATGACAGTATCAATTGACTGGTTCCACACTAATCCTTTATTTGGATATCACAGGAGACTCTGTTACTGCAGCATGGTAATATTTAGGACTAAGAATATGGGGGTAAAATAAAATTAGTTTAGACATATAATTTATATGATATGTGAGATAATTTAGTTCATATCTTAGTCTGAACTGAAGTAACCAGGTGAAAGAGCTAGAGTTCCGCATATAGTAATCTGACGTATTAAAAAGAATATATCTATTGCAGTAAACTTTTGCTTATGTTGGAAAAATTTGTGTTTCTACGTTTGCAACACCATGTAGGTGAAACGTATAAACTGACGTTGCTGTTCACAGCGGTGGAGGAAAGTGTCTGTTGGAAATGTTTTACAAACATTATGTGAATTATTAAAAATGATTGAATAAGTGTATGAATGGCTCCTATGTTTGAGTAGTCCCACATCATGGGATTATAGGGAAGAGGCAAAGATTTATACTTGTTTCTAAGAAGTCATGTTGGGGCCTTGGGCTCCCAATACATGCATTGTTGTGAGGAGGGAGACCATGCATCATGACCGACCGACCCAGCCCGGTTCGGGCTCGGGCTTTGTGGTGTAGGCACTTATATTTTTGGACCATAAAACTTAGTTGTTTTCGAACCGTTTTTTATGGAAAAATTATTTTGCGCACCGATATTTATTCTGCAACGGAAAAATTTTTGCAACGGTAAAATAATTAATCCCCCCGAAATTTTAGCAGTTCCGATATTTTCTCCCAAAACCTAATTCTCGTTCTATATATACTATTTTATCTGAGACGAGAAAAACACCGAATTTTATATTCTCTTCTTCTCAGCCGCCATTAAAACTTCTAAAAAATTTCGAGCAGTATTTTTAATTTCGAGCAGTATTTTTCCCAAAAGTGCAAATCTGCACTGATTTGTTTGTGCAAGCAAATCAGTTAATATTTTAGAGGCTGTTTTATCCTAGAGGCGGCGGCGAAGGAACGAATTGGTTTACACCTCTGACCAAATCGCCGAATCGTCTTCAAGAAAGCGACCTAGTCCGCGACTCAGCCATTGTTTTCCAACAATTTGAAGACGAACTGAAACAATGGCCTCGAACTCAACCATGGACGATTCTGCTCCTCCCTCTGCTTTTCACGGCCCTCTGGTGACTGCTGCTCCTTTCAAGTTCGAAGGTTTGCATTTCAAGCGCTGGCGTCAGAAGATGGAGTTCTTCCTCACGATCAGGAAGGTGGTGGCTGCTCTGACTGCTGAAAAACCGCAGCTACCAGACAAGCCTGACGAGACTGATGCAGCAAAGATGGCATCATGGACTGAACAGTCAAAGCAACTGCAGACCTGGACTGAACAGGATTACTTATGCAAGATTTTTATACTGAATGGACTGAGCGATGATCTGTATGATTATTATAACTCAGATGAAAAGACAGCAAAAGAGATCTGGTAAGCACTGAAGAAGAAATATGATACAGAGGAGGCAAGGGCAAAGAAATATGCTGTGAGCCGCTATTTAAAATACCAGATGACTGATGATAGATCGGTAGAGATGCAGTCTCATGAGCTGCAGAAAATAGCTCATGAGATCATCTCCGAAGTTATGGTCTTGGACGAACAATTTCAAATTGCTGTTATCATTGACAAATTACCCCCAGGCTGGAAAGATTTTAAGAATATCTTGCGACATAAGACTAAGGAATTTTCCTTAGAAAGCTTGATTACACGCCTCCGTATTGAGGAGGAGGCACGCAAGCAGGACCAGAAAGAAGATGTGCTGATTGTGAATAACAACAGTACTAAGAAGACCACTCCCGCTGTTCTGAAACCAAATCAGAAATCTTTTAAGAATCAGAACAGGCGCAACAAACAGAATGGGAATCCGCAAGGAAACCCAAAAGGACAGCAGAAACCAGCCCAAAAGAATGACTCTGGACAGTTGTTTCTTTGTTACAACTGTGGAAAACCAGGGCATATGGCACGAAAGTGCCGGAACAGGCCAAGCTCTGCACCGCAGGCTAACCTGACTGAGGAGCCTCTTACGGCTATGGTTACTGAGATTCACCTTGTTGGTGGATCAGAGGGTTGGTGGGTAGACACTGGTGCTTCTCGCCATGTCTGCTATGATCGTGGCATGTTCTCTACATACACGGCTGCTGAAAATCAGAAAGTGTTGTTGGGAGACTCTCACACCACTACAGTTGCGGGGATTGGAAACGTGGAACTTAAGTTCACCTCTGGAAAAACTGTAATTCTGAAAGATGTTATGCACACTCCAGAGATAAGAAAGAATCTGGTCTCTGGCTTCCTCCTTAATAAGGCTGGTTTCACTCAAGTTATTGGGGCTGATTTGTACACTCTTACTTATAAGGGAACTTTTGTGGGAAAGGGTTATGCTTGTGAGGGTATGTTTAAACTGAATGTTGAATCTAATAAAGTGACTACTTCTGCTTACATGTTGTGTGATTTTAATATCTGGCATTCTAGATTATGTCATGTTAATAATCGAATTATTCGTAATATGAGCACACTAGATATGATACCTAAAATGACAGAATCTGAATCTGATAAATGTGAATTCTGTACACAAGCTAAAATCACAAAGAAACCTCACAAATCTGTTGATAGAGTTTCTGAACCATTAGACTTGATTCATTCTGACATATGTGAACTTGATGGCACTTTAACTAGACAGGGACATCGTTATTTTATCACTTTTATTGATGACTGCTCTGATTTCACATATGTATATCTTATGAAAAATAAAAGTGATGCTTTTGACATGTTTAAAACATTCAAAACTGAGATTGAGAATCAAGCAAATAGAAAAATTAAGAGACTTCGTAGTGATAGAGGAACAGAATATGAATCTAATTCTATTCTGGATTTCTATAAACAACATGGTATAGTACATGAGAGAACTGCACCCTACTCACCTGAAATGAACGGTAAAGCAGAAAGGAAAAATAGGACCTTTACCGAGCTAGTAGTTGCCATATTATTAAATTCTGGTGCAGCAAAACATTGGTGGGGGGATATTTTATTGACTGTATGCTACGTTCTGAATAGAATCCCTAAATCTACGAATAAAATTTCACCTTATGAAATTTTAAAGAATCATAAACCCAATGTCTCATACTTTAGAACTTGGGGTTGTTTAGCATATGTTCGCATTCCAGACCCTAAGAGAATAAAATTGGCAAGTAGAGCATATGAATGTGCATTTATAGGCTATGCTATTAATAGCAAAGCATATAGATTTTATGACCTTAATGCACATAATATAATTGAATCAAATGATGCCGACTTTTATGAAACTAAATTTCCTTTCAAATTAAGGAATAGTGGGGGCACTTCAAATATGCCTATTAGAACAGAACTTAATGAAAATTCTGAAACTGAACCTAGAAGAAGTAAAAGAGCAAGAACCATAAAAGACTTTGGTTCAGATTTTTGTGCTTTTACTATTGAGGAGGATCCTATAAACCTCCAAGAAGCCTTATCTTCTTTAGATGCCGATTTCTGGCAAGAGGCTATAAACGATGAGATGGATTCTTTAGAATCCAATAAGACTTGGCACTTGGTAGACTTACCCCCTGGTTGTAAGTCTATAGGCTGTAAATAGGTACTTAAAAAGAAATTAAAACCTGATGGCACTATAGATAAATATAAAGCACGACTAGTAGCTAAAGGTTTTAAACAAAAGGAAAATATAGACTTCTTTGACACTTTTTCACCTGTAACTAGAATAACATCCATTCGGGTATTAATCTCACTTGCTTCCATTCATAATTTACTTATACACCAAATGGATGTTAAAACTGCTTTTTTGAACGGTGAATTAGACGAAGAAATTTATATGGACCAGCCTGAAGGATTTGTAGTACATGGTCAAGAACATAAAGTATGTAAATTGGATAAATCATTATATGGTTTAAAACAAGCACCTAAACAATGACATGAAAAATTTGATAACTTAATCATTTCAAATGGTTTTAAAGTTAATGAAAGTGACAAATGCATTTATTACAAATCTGAGAATGACATTTGCACTATTATATGCCTTTATGTAGATGACCTACTCATTTTTGGGTCAAATATTCATGCCATAAACTCAGTCAAATCCTTATTAAGTGTCAATTTTGATATGAAAAATCTAGGTGAAGCGAGTGTAATCCTTGGTATTAAGATTACTAGGTCAAAAAAGGGAATTTCTTTGGATCAATCTCATTACATTGAGAAGATACTAAAGAAATATAATTACTTTGACTGTAAACCTGCAAGTACGCCATATGATCACAGTGTAAGGTTATTTAAGAACACTGGTGAAGGTGTAAGACAGTCTGATTATGCGAGCATCATTGGCAGCCTTCGGTATGCCACTGATTGTACTAGACCCGACATTGCCTATGTCGTGGGATTATTGTGCAGGTTTACCAGTAGACCTAGTATAGAGCACTGGCAAGCTATTGAAAGGGTAATGAGATACCTTAAACGAACCATGAACCTTGGATTACATTATGAAAGGTTTCCAGCTGTACTTGAAGGATATTCCGATGCAGACTGGAATACCTTATCTGATGATTCTAAAGCGACCAGTGGCTATATATTTAGCATCGCTGGAGGAGCTGTTTCTTGGAAATCCAAGAAACAGACTATTTTGACTCAGTCTACTATGGAGTCTGAGATGATAGCACTAGCTACAGCTAGTGAAGAGGCAGAGTACTTGAGAAATCTGCTAGCTGAGATTCCCTTATGGGAAAAACCGATACCGGCTGTGTTGATACATTGCGATAGTACCGCGGCTATTGCAAAAGTTCAGAACCGATATTATAACGGTAAGAGACGACAAATACGTCGTAAGCACAGTACGGTTAGAGAACTACTTTCCACAGGTACCGTTAGAGTGGATTACGTACGTAGTGAGGAAAATTTGGCGGATCCTTTGACGAAAGGACTGTCCAGAGAGAAAGTCCATAACTATTCTAAAAGAATGGGACTATTGCCCCTAGATTGTTGACTCACGCACAATGGTAACCCGACCTAAATGACTGGAGATCCCAAGAACTAGGTTCAATGGGTAATAACAAGTTGTGTAGTGATATGAGTTGAACATGCTATTTAATGAACCAAGAAGCATGTATTCCTGAAGTGATTAGAGGATGAGTTAATAGAAACTCTTAATGAGATCTATACTCTATTTGGAGTGGAGTACCTACTTTCAGGAGTGCTCTTGATAGACTCACCTTTGTGAATGTGGAAATGTGGTCGTTTCCTATGGAGCTTGGGCAAAACTTCTAGAGCATTCACTAAACTGGGATAGACGTGCAGGGCCATAAATGCACGGGCTTATCTGATTGCACTATAGAAAAGGTTGTGTGTGGTTTGATGTCAGGAATAGAGTTCAAGACTACGTGTCACTCTAGTAAAAACTGAATCTTACTCACTATGCAAAGGTTCAAGTCCTTGGACACCTTTGTTTATGCACAATCTTATGTTTTTAAGAAACTGCTCGAAAATATTTTTAAAAATTCAAGTGGGGGATTGTTGGAAATGTTTTACAAACATTATGTGAATTATTAAAAATGATTGAATAAGTGTATGAATGGCTCCTATGTTTGAGTAGTCCCACATCATGGAATTATAGGGAAGAGGCAAGGATTTATACTTGTTTCTAAGAAGTCATGTTGGGGCCTTGGGCTCCCAATACATGCATTGTTGTGAGGAGGGAGACCATGCATCATAACCACCACACACGCGCGCGCGACCGACCGACCCATCCCGGTTCGGCTCGGGCTTGGGCTTTGGCTTTGTGGTGTAGGCACTTATATTTTTGGACCATAAAACTTAGTTGTTTTCGAACCGTTTTTTATGGAAAAATTATTTTGCGCACCGATATTTATTCTGCAACGGAAAAATTTTTGCAACGGTAAAATAATTAATCCCCCCCGAAATTTTAGCAGATCCGATATTTTCTCCCAAAACCTAATTCTCGTTCTATATATACTATTTTATCTGAGACGAGAAAAACACCGAATTTTATATTCTCTTCTTCTCAGCCGCCATTAAAACTTCTAAGAAATTTCGAGCAGTATTTTTAATTTCGAGCAGTATTTTTCCCGAAAGTGCAAATCTGCACTGATTTGTTTGTGCAAGCAAATCAGTTACTATTTTAGAGGCTGTTTTATCCTAGAGGCGGCGGCAAAGGAACGAATTGGATTGCACCTCTGACCAAATCGCCGATTCGTCTTCAAGAAAGCGACCTAGTCCGCGACTCAGCCATTGTTTTCCAACAGTGTCTATATTCACCATCGCGTCCATTCATCCCCAATTATCACGCCTCTTCACAAGAAAGCAAGCAAACGTTTGGATGCCCAAAAAGCCCAATTAGGTCCTCATTCTCCATGATGTGGGACTTTTGTACATTTCTTTCCACTTCCCTCTTCTCTCTTCAAAAACAATGTAAAGGGGGACAATTTGAAAATATCCAACAGCTTATGCATACCGTACAATAGAAAATAGTGATTGAAAGAGCTAGTTCTGCATCTATGAGAATGCATTGTGTTTTACTAGGTTAAAAAGATGAATGCCATTCGCCCAAAGATAATGCTTTGTGATGATAGATTTTATGTTCTTAAAACATTTACAAAAAACTGTAGCATGCATTACATTTTAGTTGCCATGTTTCCACAAAATAATCAATTAATCTGGGCTCTAAAAGGGAATACAGAGATTGATTCCTGTACTAAGAATAGTGTGCTTTCACTGAAGGCTAAAATTCAACTTCTATTCAACTTTTTTAATTAATCTTGTTAGTCAAATGTAATCTAAAGTCAGAGAAAGCAAATTTATGTGGAATGTATTGTAGTATAAGTGTTAGGATAAATCCTGTGTATTAAACCACAAAACTTGGCTGACTGACATATCTGACGTTGCTCCCATGACTAGTTTCTGGATGCCATATTTGGTTATCAGCTCCACAATTCCTCTCTGAACATCTCCAGCTTCCATCATAATTATTTTTGCCTGTGCCTGTATGGGAAATTATGAAAGATAACTATATATACATGGGTTATTAAATAATGTGGTCTTTTGTATTGAGTCGTATCATGCTTATAGAAACAACCTCGCATTAATAAAAGGAAATTTGTGATAAGGGCATACTAATACACAGTAATCAAAATTTTATTTATGATGCTAATGTTTATTAGTCTTCACACACAGATACACGCGCGTGCGTGCACGCACGCTCACACACAGACACACGCGCTCACACAGTGCAACACATCTAAATGCCTGTTAATTTCAATCACATATCACTGTTCCTCTCTCCATCCACTCATTCTCTTTCCCCTCAAACTATTATTTCAATACAAATTCGTGGCTAAAAATAAAAGGATTTTAGGATGCTACCAAAAATGGTGTTGTGATGTGCTCCTCTATATGTGTGTGTGTACAGATATGGGGGGGGGGGGGGGGGGGGACACACACACACACACACACACACATATATATATATATATATATATATATATATATATATATATATATGTATGTATGTATGTATATGCACACATACATATATGACAACCCAAATAGCGTGTATGTGTGTGTGCGCGCGTACACATATATAAATGCACACATACATATATGACAACCCAAATAGTGAGGCACCACATTTTTCTCTTGATTTCTACCACATCTTCCCATTTAAATAAAATTTGTTTCTCACTCTTCTAACGAACTCTAATATTTAAATGGGGGAGATGTTGTGAAAATCAAATGACAAACGGGATGCTCCATTGTTCTGGGGTGTCATTGAATGCTTTTATATACACACACACTCTGGCATGTGAATACATCATCTTGTAAAATTATTAAATATGAATTTTTCATTTAATTCGGTAAAAAAAAAAAAACTAAAAAATATAAACAATATTGTAACTTTTTGAGGGAAAAGAGTTTTTTATGTTTCAAAATTTCAATTGCAGATAGATGTTAACTTGTATTCACAGCCGAATTCGAGCTCGTGATATTTCGTTTGTATATAAGGGCATTTTTTGAAATTTATGGTTAGACCAAAATATCATGTTCTTATTCCAATTACTAAAAATATATAATAAAGATTTATAAACTGCTGTTAATATTGCAGTGTCAGGTACATCATATGCGAAGCAAAGGTTTCATTGTTTCAACTACTAGTAAATAAATGCCAAACACTTGTTGCAAATTAACTAATGATCATGATGATAACAAAAACGTCGCTTAACTGAAAAGAAATACAACGTCCTTGAAATTGATCAAAACGAGTAAGTTTTGATGTTTAATTTACCTGCGCTTTGCTGCAAAATTTAACATAACCGTCCAAAATGATCTCCATTTCCCTTTTCTCCTCATTTCGATGTTCCTTTACAATTTTTTCACAAGCTCCATCAACAGGTAGCTTTCCTACTACAAAATTACAAAATCAATGACCAGAACAAATTATACCGTTAGGCCTTAACGCCCTTTAATTTCAGTAATAAAAGTACAAAATACATACATAGGGTAGGGATGGTTAAAGAAGGCTGATGAACATGGACTAGCACTAGTTCTTTGCAACCAAATTGCCGAAAAGTCCAATCAATCAAAGCAACGGCTTTAGCCCTCGATTTTCCGACCGCCACGTGTAAAATCACCGGCGACCAGCTGTCAGAGGCTACAAGACGCGACGACGGTGGGCAAAGCAATTTCATGAGTCGTTTGAGGGTATGGTTTTTCTATTCCTTTTGGAGGGGCGCAGCTTTTCAAAGCTTGGATGTTATATGGATTTGTCTCGACTTGTGATGGAGATTTCTACTTTGGTTGACTTTGACAAAAGAAGAACAGTCCCAACCAGGTGGGATGCTTTCGGTCATTCAAAGCCGAATCGATCGAAAGCAAGCAACCCAACGGAGCAATTTTCGGACTTGCTCTTAGTCGGCGGCTTAAATTATATATCCAGTCCTCTTCAAAACTCCTCCAAGTTTCTTCTTCCTCCATTATTTCAACAACCACCCCATTTCTGTAAAAAAAAAAAAAAAAAAAAAAAAAAAAAAAAAAAAAAAAAAAACGAACATGGAGAGCGCTTCGTGAAAGTGGGAGCAGAAGCACTGGAGATGTTAATCCAAATGAGGATAGAAGACGACGTACCAGCCGGCGGTAATGGCGGGAATGGAGGCCGGGTAAACAGTTGGCTAATTTTCGTGAATGGTCTAGACAAATAGGACGTCGGCACTTTAGTTAATGCATGTTATCTTAACGTGAGTTATGGGTTAATATTGTCCGTGTATATAATATGATTCATGCTTACGAAACAAATGTTATTCATGGGTATTTCGTGATATCAGATATGAGGACTTTTTGAGTACTCATTTTATTCGCTATTAATAGTTTATAATTATTTAAATAGGTATCGAAAATCTTTTAAATAATAATGCTCGGTTATACGGTGCATTGGCTGCTTGTTGATGAAAAACAACTCGTACATTTCACTTTAGTTTTGGCGAGTTAGGTTTCAACCCACTAGGCTTTTCCATGCTTACTGATATAACCATCAATAAGGATGAAACCTTACCATATGATGAGTTGTATCAAGACTATGACCTCTTGGCTATTTTACCGCCACATCTTGACTTACAAAGTGACATCACTTTTGGTTTTCATATTAGATGCTCTTGCATCAAACAAGAAATCCAGGCATTAGTATAAGCACATCCTGCAGATAACCATTTGGAGATTGTTAGACTTTTTGTGTTGTATATGATGCGATTTTTTTTTCAAATGCTTCTAACACACTATCTTGTGGTTACGTGGTGGCAGTTGCAAAGTTTCATTTGACACTAGTCCTCATGTGTATGATTGGGGTATACTTATATTAGCCTACTTGTATAGGGGGTCGGACCATCAGTGCGTCGTTAGGCCTATGATTACTTCAATTATTGGTTTTTGGGAGATTTTGTAGTACTAGTACTACGAATACTTTCATAACATGAGTTGTCCTAACTTGGATCCCACATTATCCCTGTAATTTTCTTGGGTTAGAGCGTGGACGTTCGAAATCCGTAGGCAGGTAGGTTCCAGGAGGACAGACGCAACATGTTTTTGCCATGATTCATAACCAGATTGAGATGCGGACCAAACGAGAGTCGGTTCTTTAGCATCCTTATGATGACTCGCTTTTTATGGCTGACTCCGGCGTAGTGTAGACTAATTTTCTTTTGGGAAGACACTTTCCATTAGTATCATCGTCACCTAGTTTAAACTGCTACTAGTACTTGGGCAAGCAATGTTGGAGACATATATTTGATGATGATTTTATTCCTGATGAACCACACCCAGATACTGCTCATCTGAGTGTTTACGCTAGCATTGACTTATAGCAATACGCGGGGGAGTGGTGGCCAACAAGTGACTTCAATATTATGGGTATTTGGATTACATTTCCTTCTAGCGTCATTATTATACTCCACCGCATACCACAAGTTTTGTGCATGCCGCATCAATTGATTTTGTTGGTCGGAGTGGGATTGTCCCCCCGTTTTTCAGAACCACTCACAAAGTACACAAGTTTACCAGCCTCCACAGCCTTCCGGGATACTAAACTATGGTTGGACTGTTGGCATACCCACAACTTATGGAGCCGATATATATGTTGATATTCCACGACCATAGGTCATGCAATATCCAGATCCAACCATATTTTTTTATCAGGATATGTTCCAGATGCAGATGGGGATTCGACATGTGATATACAGTGAGCACCAACGTAGCATGGATGAGTTAAATGCTCGTATTAACGTGCTTACTACTGCTGATGAGTAGCGATATCATCCTCGACCAGGGTCGACGATGATGTTGACAACGACAATGGACAGTATGCAGTTCCTCTCTTTGATACTACATACCAATTTGATGAGCCGTAATTCATGTATTAGACATTTCTATTACCCTTGCATGTATCATTGTATTTTATCTTAGTTCATTTTAGTAGCTTATATGCATGTACGTTCAGTATTTATATCAGTTATCGTGTGTAATTGGAGTGTTCTTGATGTTCTTGTCACCATAACTATCACAGTTCTTATATGTAATTGCAACATTTAAATCATGTGTTCTATTTTTAATAGTTAGTGTCTGTTGTGTACATATCAGTAACTATAGCGACCCGAACTTCCCCGGTAAGGAAAGCCCGGATTGCTTTGAGGACAAGACACATCGGAACACAAATAGAAGAACATTTCAATGTTTATTACAACAATTCCATCAGAATACAAGAATATACAGAGTATGAATAAATATTACACATTTGACAAATATCAGAGATTCAAATTACATTTAAATACATAGCAACGGAAAATAATACAACACACAACTGAAGGCGATATATGGATACAGAGCTTTCCGAATATCATTCCAGCTGTAAACCAGGATCCTATGAATATAAATCTGCAAAACCAAAACTACTAGCTGCCCGTGTCGAAAATAAAGGCACCTAGAGTTTAGGTTAAAACAATAAACTCCAGGTCAGTCATGTGACTGGTGTGAGAACTAAAACAGTTATTAATCTTTACTTTAAAAGAGAGTAATTCAAGGGACCACGCCGTATAACACGGAACGGGTTATCTCCCAAGAATACTAGTGCATATATCAAAACAACGCAATGCTTTTCGGAAAAATGAAGCTATTATAAGACCCAGGTCCCATCACACAATGCAACGCAAGCCGGAGGATAGGGGTTTCCCTTATAATAGCCAAACATGCTTAGTACGTTTAAAACAAATCATTTGATACTATTATAAGTGTATAGTGTTAAAACAATTTCAATCATAAATATCAATCATAGATGGCATGAGTGCCATAAATCATGTCGCCATACTAGGTTCTACAAATAAACCGAATTAACATGTATTGGTAATTGGATTCCATCATGAGTCGAGGCAAGGGGCAAGCTCCTCTCCGATTCAAGACACTCTAGCTAATGTCTCAGGACCACACACAACGATCCCTTGGAACCTCCAAGGCCGGTCCTCTCTTACTTTTGAGGATTGGAAATTCCTGAACACACGTTTCCCGGTCCTATAGGACCTATATATAATGGTCTGTACATCGGCTCACATAGTGCCAGTTATCGACCATATATTCGAGGCGCCTCGCATTCCAACAACCACACATGTGAAAAGTATATAAATGTCAGCCAGTTTAAAGCACTGACACCACCACTAGCTAGAAAGAAACGTCGTGCACTCCTTGGGTCCTTATCCCGTTTTGACTCATACCGAGATGTGAGGCTCGCGAATTCACGTTATACACAAAGCTATGCCACACAGGCCGTGCTTTGATCATCAACCACAAGACTTTGCTTTTCAACAGAAGCCTTGATCATCTGCCACTTAGGCATGCCACACAGGAAATTCACTCCATGCGACTGATGTCCATCGATATACAACCTCTGAGCTCGTACGTCTCAGAGAAGGGTGTTAAGCAAGAGAATAAATTATCCGCCGCCAAATAGATGTATATTTAATAGAGATCAATCAACACAGAATAAAATCCAATGTCAGACACACAGTCCATTTACAAGTTCGTTCTGGGTCTAAACAAAACCGGAGACACTTTCCTCGCACATCCATCGATCTCCAAGTACGTCTGGACGATCATCAACTGATTCTCTCCTCTTGGGTGTGCAGCCCAATCAAGATCATCAATAACCATCCAAACAATGTGAAGACTTCTGGTCTTCAACCACCGTCTTCATTTTCGACTTATCGTCGAATCGGTCATTCAGAATGGGTATAAACCCGACCTTTCCGAATAACCCGCGTATATAATAAACAAGTGTTACGCAACCCAACATACGCCTCATTCCAATTTAGAATATTCTTTTATTCAAATTTTCACACTCTTAGGGAAAGGTTCCCACTAATTTTATCAAAGATAAATTCTTCTAAATTTATTCTTTAATCTTCCTTTGGATATCATTTCAAACCATATTAAGGTTTTCCAAACTAGTCGGGATTAGCGAACCACACCGAATAATTATTTATTTCCCAACCCCAACCTATTCATCCCATGGAGAAAAACTGGTAATACTCCATATCTAACACCACAACGTTTTCGATAAATATTAATTACCCTATCACGTTCAAATCTAATTAAAGATTTAACCATCGCTTTGGAGAAAAACTGGTGATACTCCATTCTCGATCACTTTAATCTAATTAAAGATTCATTAAAACTCCACTTAGTTTTAATCTTCCTAAAAATCAATATCCTGTCTTTAACTGGGTTAATGAACCATTGTCATCTAAAACACGGTTCACGATAAACCCAAAATCACATTCAAATTCAATTCCAATTAAATATTATTTAATTGGTACACTTCATTAAATCTAAATAGAAAGATTTAATCTTTTCTACACTGGGTCCAAGAACAGTGTTAATGAAGACACCATTCACAACAAAACCCAAATCACGTTTGATATTAAATGCAAGGCTCTGAATAGAAAATATATCGGCTTATATTCAATATCAAATTCTACGACCACCAAATATCGTATTGGAAATAATGATATAAATATATCTTTCAAATTTTCACGACCATATCTGTATAATCATGAAATCCAACGTCGAAATATTCCAAATATAATATCGATTCAAACCCATTCCAATTCAATTATTGGAAATTCTGATTATTTTTAAAACCACTTCAAATTCAATTTATTTATTTCAAAAATAAAATGATTTTAATTCTAGTTCAAAACTAGTTCATTTCGATAAAAATCTAATTTTATCTTTACAAATGTGGAATTTTTCACCCGATTCTTCACAAATCATTTCTTATGATTTAACACAAATTATTACTATTTTTAATAATTTTATCAAGACCCGTACAGTCGATTTTCATCAATGGCCATCGAACTGCACTTACAGCGACCTTTTCCGAATTTGATTTGGACATAATTCCAAATCCAACTGTTAGATTTCAAATTTCTAATATTCATTGGAAAGCTCTTTTCGATACGAACCCAACAGTTCCGGTTTTAGGAGAATCCGACGGTCAGATCTCCCGCAACGTCAATTCGAAGTCAATGGTCGAAATTCGCGAACTGCCGCGGCGCGGCGTGTTCTATTCAGGCCATTATATATAATATATATATATATATATTATATATATTTCGTCAATTTCCTTTTAAACCGTATTTTATAAATCGTTTTAAATTCGTTTTCGAAATGATTTCAACTTCATATTCAATTTCGAATCAAAATTGAATATTCCACATCATCGATATACAAATGATAATATTTTCAAAACGTTATATTTTGAAATCACTTCATTTTCTATATTCATTTAAAAATATATGAATATAATCGATATAAATATCGTTCATGTCAAAATAGCGCAACTCTAATCAACACGGCTTTATATATTTTAATAGCTTTGTTATTCTATTCAACAAATGAATATTTATTCTATTCAACACATGAATCTATATTTCTCTTTCAACACATGAATATTCTCAACACATGATCATCGTCAACACATGACTATTTATGTTATTTAATATACTTTATAAAATTATAGTATCTATCGTTTGATTTTTAATCAGACTCCAACCGTAAAGTAGTAAGAGAATGATTCCCTAAGTATTAACCCCGAAGGCCGAAACCAACATCAGATCAATACACAGGAAACCACTCATCTTATCTAGTTTCCAGTTAGCTTCTAATCTTAAATATGATAAAGATGTAAATTTTATTGTTAAAATATTTTACTCAACACATGAATATTCTCAACACATGAGCATCGTCAACACATGACTATTTATTCTATTCAACACATGAATCTTTATTTTATAATATTCTTTATTTTTCCCAATTGGAATGAGGCCCAATCAATTACCATATAATGTTAATTATATGGATTCCATACAACACATGTATATAATAACAACGATAAATAGTAAACCATCATCCAAAGTGCACTACACAACTGCATAAGCATTAAATATAAATAATTTACGCTTACATAGTCTGTCGACCAATCGATCGACATGCTATTAAATAATTGGGATTAGTGTACGCTAAATCTCATCCCAACACCCGTGTGGGGTTTCAAATCAAGAACCACTGAATATTATCTGTGCAGTTGGGCGATGTGTAAAATTTATCATCCCGATCAATGTCCTTCAAATATGTGTACATAAACAAACCGTCCGGTTTGTAAATGAATATTTATTTATTTACATTCTCGTTAAAAATTATATTTTTAATGATAATTAATTTATTTCAACACATGAATATATATTTTCAATCACTCCACATCACAATCAAATTTCACAATACATCAATCAAACAAACAAGCCACCTGCATCCTAGTATATAATTTTAACTAGAAAACAAGATTTAAAGTGAGAAGTTCTCACCGACTAGCTAAACCAAACGCCACGACTCTTCTTATGTAGAAATCTTCGTCGTGCTCGCCTTTTGTCACTTTCATTGTCCGTAGTCACTACATATATAAAAATCACATTTTTATATTGTTGCCATGTATATAAAAATCACGTTTTTATAACTACGTTGTATGAATAAAAATTCTATTTTTACACCGCTACTATATAGATAAAAATTCTATTTTTACACCGCTACTATATAGATAAAAATTCTATTTTTACACCGCTACTATATAGATAAAAGTTCTATTTTTATAATGATGTTCATATAATAAAGATTATATTTTTACCACATTATTCTCTATATAAAAATTATATTTTTAATCTTCTACCAATATATAAAGGTCGAATTTTTAATACTTCTATAATATAAAAATCATATTTTTAATCTTCTACCAATATAAAATATATATTTTTAACCTTTCTATAATATAAAAATTATATTTTTAACCTTTCTATATCGACAATAAAAATCGAATCTTTTTATATGCACTACTTCATTAAAAATCCAACCTTCCTTCGCTAATATCACATTTAAAAATCCGACCTTTGTTTGCTAACATCATATGTAAAAATCCGATCTTTGTAGTGTTATTCCCATAATAAAAATCCTATCTTTTCCTATTTAAAAACCTAACTCTTATAGTATAAAAAAATCACAACTTTATCATAAAATAAACTGATTTTTATATATTTTTAAAACTATTTACTTGAACAAAATCAAACACAGTAAATGCTCACCGTTTTTCTTCAACGAAGGGGGAGGGATTTCTTCGATCGTCGGCTGCAGTGGAAGGGGGAGGAGGGGGAAGAAGGCGCAGGTGGCTGAGAGGGGTGCAGGGGGTGCGGTCGACGGTTTCGGGTGGTTGGGGTTTTCAGAGGGGGGCACGGCGTTTAAAAAAAGGGGAAGAAGAGGGAGGAGGTCGCGCGAGGGGGAAGCGGAGCTGAGGGGGGTTGCTGGCGTCTTCGAACGCCGGACGGAGGGGGCGGCGACCTCCTCTGGTGGCGCGCGACGTCCATGGGCAGGGCCCCGCCCTTTTTTCCCTTCAATTTTGACTGAACGGGTATGGGGGGGGGGGTTGAGATAAAAGGAATAAGGGGAGAGGGTTTTTTATTTATTTTTATTTAATTATTTCAAAAAGCAACTTTTAATTTCGACCTCGAAATCGAACCCACCAACAATCGTCCATAGCTAGTTACCCCCATTCCGAACACAATGGGATATGTATCGTAAGCTGATTCGATCGTTTCGATCAGTTTTTGTCAAAATCAAAATATAACTTTATATATTGAATTTGAACGCGCATTTCAATTTACCGGGGCCACATACTAACTAGAAAAATTCAGAAAAATATTTTCTAGCTTTGTATTGACGATACGGTCCTAACAAAACTAGTTTCGTCAAATTCTGAGACCGTTTGAAAACTGGCCATTTTCCAGTCGATTAAAATCAACTAAAACTGGTCAAACACGTTTTCCTTCGCCACACTCACATATTGATTCAGAAAATTACGAATTTTGGAATCTAGCAATAACTTGACATCGCGGATCCAACAAAAGTGGTTTCGTCGAAAACCGAGGTCGTTTGCAGAAATTTCCATTTTTAAGGGCCATAATTCCATAGCGACTATTCTGAAATTTCAATTGGGCATAACATTTTATTCCCGCTGTGAAATTTCGATTTTTCGGATTCGTTGTAAATATATTCTCAATTAGATTCTAATATTTTTGGTTTCGCTAAAATCCGGTTAATTTTGAATCCTGTACATCCATTTGAACTTTGTAATCGAATTTTCAAACTACCGCGCCATTTTCTATTCCTTTTATATTTAAAATAATTTATTTATATTCTAACGACGATTCAAATAAATATATACATTCTATTTCTATTCAGAATAAATTTCTCGTCGATATTATTTAAAATAATTCATTTTAAATATTCAAAATTCATCAAAATTGCCAAAATAAAAATTTTAAATTGGCTCACAATTTTCGGGTTGTTACAGTATCACCTTTAGTATTAATCTTAGTTGTTGTTATCGGCTAGCAATATTTACTATACTCTCATTTCTTTTAGAAGCACACTTGTATTTCATATTATAGTACATGTATTGAAAGAGAGTGATTGCAGTTATTGGTTGTTCTTATAAATATTTTTATTTATGCCAACATTGCTTAAAGCTTTAAAAAAACTTTGAATAAAACGAAAATCAAATAATATTAAAGAACCACAGACTTGGCGCATTGATAAGAACCACTAAACCCAGTAATCATACAACACAAAAATTACACGTTTCTTTGAATTTGAAGTGCTTCTGAAGCATTCTAAACGCATTATCTCATGTACTAACTCATTTGCATATGCATTCCAAATGCACTGTAACACCCCATGTCCGTTAATGTCACTCACAAAGGGAATGCATTAACTTCCATGAAGCATTATAAGTAAACAGAACAGAATATTACAAGACAGATACATAAAGTAGTACTTGAAAATTTTATAACTTTATTACAGCAGAAACATAAGTAAGTTTGGTTACATCTTTCAAAACCACAATATCGGAATTCAAGTACATAAATATCAGTCCTGTACAAACGCCTTTAGAGTACGTAATTTTAAAGCCATAATCCTCAACAGAAAATGCAACAAATAGGTAGAATCAAAGCCAAGCAATACTTCAAGCACTCTAGCACTTCAAGCAGAGAGAAATCTAAGTCAAGCTCTTACGTTCCCAACCTGAGTACCTGGGGTGGGGGGGGAACGGAAGAAAAGAGACGAAACAAACTAGGTCAGACGTACGTCTGATGAGTCCAGTGACTTCCAGCATATAAACATGTAACAGTATCATGACATGTAAATAAAACTGGATGAGAGATAGCCGTAACAGGAGTAGCAGGTTAACTGAAGAAACAGAATGATATAGGCTAAGCTAAGCTTCTTACTTAGTTTTCACTTCTCTGCACTAATACTAGTATAACAGAATTAGGTGTTGTCCTATTGTCTAAACAGAAAACAGAATGATCTCTTCAGAAACACGATGCTAGAAATGGGCCTTTACCATCCGAACAGAGAAGAACGGTACAGAAACAGATTCAGGAACGAAATCAGAGACAGAAACAGAATAATCCCTACAGAAACAGAATATTTGAGTTAGGTGTACACTTGTAATGGGCCTTTATCACCCCAACAGACGGTACCACACAGAAACAGATAGGTGTTACCACCCCAACAGAAACAGACGGTACCCCAACAGAAACAGACAGAACTAAGTGTACCCTAAATTCTACCCCAAGCGATCGGCTCCCTAATACATAAATACCCTGTGCCGGCCCCATAGAAGGGTGTATCACTCCCTAAAGTGGCAACCTATAGACACAGACCTATTTACAGATGTCACGGTGTCTTACATCCTCAGAGCAGACCGGATCCATGCATGCACATGACCCGGTTGGAATGCACCATCAACACCCCTCGCCATTATCAGAGTGAACCTCTTACAATTAGTTCAGTAAGCGTGTCCGGACCCCTCTTAGTGTTGGGTCATAGTTTTGATACCAGAAAGGGTTCATATGGGTCCCAAATAACAGATGACACAAGTAATTATCCCTCCTAACCTTGTATCCCCAGACTAATAGATTTCAGATTAACTTGTTTACAGATTTCAGATGTACAAAGTTCAGATTAACTAGTTTTCAGATCAGACATACAAGTTAACAGGTTTTCAGACTAACAAGTTCTCAGACTAACGGATCAAATATACAGATTAACAGACTTATAGATTGTTTTACCTAACTTTGTATTGGGCCTACAGATTCACGAAACGGGTTTATTAGATTCATCAGTCCATTTGTTTTAACCCTATCCACCCAACACGTTTTAGGCATCATATTTATCTTAGATTTTCATTAATTAAATATTAATGCACAGACCTCTTACATTAGGTCGGTAGCTTGTGGCCGCTGGATGTGCCGGGCGGTTCCGGGCAAGCCAGACCTAACCTCGTGTCTAAGCATCTTTATGTGTAACAAAGTAAAATTGCAAAAATATTTTTTTATAGCTTTGGGAATACTGATTTAGCAGTATTGTGATAAAGGTAAAGCTATGTTTTAAATATATTATATTTTACTCCTTCCGCTGTGAGGTGTTTTCCGAACTCGGACATATCTCTTTTCTCTGTCTTTTTCTACAGGATACCAGAGCAACCAACTCGGGTTTCGGTGGATTGGATTTTTGAAAAGAAAATTAGTCCATCAGAATCCGAGTTGTTACATTATGCCTACAACCTTTCACATTAGACTGACAGTTTGCGGTTGCTGGTTAAGCCGGTTGGGTCCGGGAAGGCTTCCACCGCAAACTGAGTCTAACCTCGTGTCTCAGCATTCTTATTTGTAACTAAAGTTTTCATTCACAGATTATGCCAATATCAGATTAATTATGTCAATTCAACAAATTAACTTCTTTACAAGTTACAGCATATTATTCAAAGTTCCATTAACATGTCTTGCTCAATTTTAGATCAAGCCTACAGATTACATACCCAAATCACGGTATTCAATTCCAACAGATCTAGCGGATTGGGCAATTTAATAGATTTAAACATATCCTAAAGTTCTATTAACATATCTTGCCTAATCATAAATTAAGCCTCATTTTACATGCCCAAATTATGGTCATAATTCTCAACATAACATATGCCCAAATTTAGTTAGATTTTCCACAATATAGAATATTCTCTAAAAGCCCCAAATCATGATATACAATATGAATTATGCCAATTTATAGCCATTGATTACCGCGTATGTCAAATATTCAAAAATCCGAATTAGGTGTATTCACATTAATAGTTATCCCTATTTTAATATAGGTTTTTCAGGCCTAAGTTACATATCCTTTTTCTTCCAAGTCATAGATCGTCATATAAAATATGCCCCAAATCTAGCTCTTAAATTACAACATGTATTATGTCCTCAAAATCAGATCTTGAATTATAACATGCATTATGTCCCCAAATTACAAATCATATGTTGTCATACATTAATTCTCCTTCTTCCAAATCATAAACCGTCATATATAGTATGCTTAGATCTAGATCTTAAATTACAACTTATGTTATGTTCTCAATTTAGTCATAAATCAGTTATGTCCAATTATGCATCATTCAATATTTTCCCCAAATTTAGCGTTCGCGTGTCAATCTCTTATGAGATTTGGCTCAGGCTCGTAGCAACCTGGCTATAGAACAGAAGGAAGGAAGAGATACAGAATAGTTATAATAAGATAGATCTACACAGAAAAGCAGATCTGATAAACAAGAATAAGATGGATCTACACAGAAAAACAAATCTGATAAACAAGAATAAGATAGATCTCCAATTCAGATTTATACCCATGTCAAGATCATAATTAAATTTCATATCTGAAAATAACTGTACTCACAAATCGTGGTTTAAGAAAGAGAAGAACGATTCCAGGATCTGATTTTCTGGAGTTGATTTAGCTTTCCGTTGATGTAGGCGTTGATTTGTTATCTTTATCTTCTCTTTTGAATTGATTGATTAGGGTTGAGGCTAGGTCACTTTAGGTTTTAGGAGCATGGAGGCACCATTCGTCTTTGTTAATGAATTAGGGTTTAGGTTTAGGGACCTTATATAGTTGTTGAGAGTGTTTTAGGACCATTAGATTAACCCTGAACCATGAGAACCAATCATATGCCACATCTGCCTTAGAGCGAATCGGCCCACGGGTTGACAGCCAAACACCCTGAATCAACCCTTAGTCGGCCCACAAGGCTCGTATCGACCTCAAAAATGGACCGGTTCGGTTATTACCCCTCCCGATTTGCTGTTTTGAACTTTTTTGCATATTTATTTATTTAATTTATATTTATATATATATATATATATATAAAAATTTCATATGCATACAAACTTCAAGTCTTAATAACATCTTCATAAGGTATCCGTTTTGTGCAAACCAAATGTCTATCTTGACCCAAAATTTTGAAACGAACATAATAGCGCAACCCATTTCACTTAATTCTTCTTCTAAAATATTAAGTATACTTTAGTTTGTGAATTTAAATATTATAAAATTACGGGGTGTTACATTCTTCCCTCTTTAAAGGATTTCATCCCCGAAATCTCCAAGTAAAGAAGAATGTATCCTACTATCCAGTCATTCACCTATCATCCACAAGCATCCATTGTCCTTAAAAGGATTTCTAATGCCGTATGAACATATGCAGAGTGTGTGTATATGTTTCTTATCTAATGCAAAATCAGGCGGTCTACTGATCCAGTTAACCTCCTTAATGCGAATTATGTTAGTGCCATGAGTCCAATTATGTATGCAAGAAATCCTATTTGATACACATCATTTCTATATGAGTGCATAACCATTCATCCAAATGCAACATCTATATGGTGAGTCAATCATTTTGCATCCACAAAAATTGAAAAACGCACACACATCCATATGTAGTATGAAAGTGTTATTGAGCCGATCTAGTGCCTAGTGTGTGTATATGCATCCACGAGCAACCACTAGCATCCACTTGCAACCATCAAACATAACATGTCTCAAACACATGTTTACACCCATTAGTTTCTACCTAAAGGTCGAAGACTCGATCGATAGGATACAACCGAGTGATAAAGCAAGTACAATTAAAATAAAAGTTCTGTTCCCATTAGACATCGGTTAAGAAAATAAATCCCTAAATATCAACCCCGAAGACCGAAATCAACATCAGATTGACATTCAGAGAATTACTCCCATTAAACAATGTCAAAACTGGAAATCTACTTCTCGCTTCGAGTAAAAACTCCTATCCTTTTCAGAAATATTTAGATACTTACAGATTACTGGTACATATCAGATTATCAAATGATTCTTAGGAAACTAAGCATGATAAAACACTACCATATCCCACAAAAACCAGAATGTATGCGTCATAGTCAACTTAACGCTTAACACAGATACCCTCAAACCCCAACCTATCACGAGTAGATGAGTCGTAACCCTTATGGGGTTTGAAACTATAGCAGGATCAGAAACAAGACTAGTATTAAAGTGCAGAGACTCAACTACAGAATTAAAATGCCAGAATGATCGGATAAGGAAATTAATTTTTCTACGAAAAATTTTCCACCTCTATCCTATCCACCAACTGCGAGAGCATTCGCCTACCTTCCAGAAGATTCTGCCCTTTGCCCTTGCCTTCTGGGGCAATCCTTGATCAGATGTCCTATCTCACCGCACTGAAAACAACCAGTCTTCTTACATGTTAACAAGTCTTTCTCTAAAGTTGCCCCCATCGCACGAAAAACCCTACGAAGCTCGAAAGAGGATTAGCCGTAGGTGAAATTACTGCGGCCACAGATGGAAATTAGGCACTTCTTTGCCCTTTGACAGGCACCATAGTCTCATCATGCCTACGGAATCATGTCGCGATGAGGTTACCTCCCAGAAAGCCAGGAGCCCCGAGGACTCAGAAAAGAAGGAAACAATAATTAAACAGAAAATCTAAAGATAGATATACGGCTTTGGGGACTATGTTTTTCAAAATAACTTTCCTTTTGAAAATACTTCCTTTTTAAAACCTTTTTGAAAATAGTTTTCAAAAACTTTTTATCAAATCTGGTAACCTTCAGCTCTGATACCAAGTGTAACACCCCATGTCCGTTAATGTCACTCACAAAGGGAATGCATTAACTTCCATGAAGCATTATAAGTAAACAGAACAGAATATTACAAGACAGATACATAAAGTAGTACTTGAAAAATTTATAACTTTATTACAGCAGAAAGAGAAGTAAGTTTGGTTACATCTTTCAAAACCACAATATCGGAATTCAAGTACATAAATATCAGTCTTGTACAAAAACCTTTAGAGTACGTAATTTTAAAGGCATAATCCCCAACAGTAAATGCAACAAATAGTTAGGATCAAAGCCAAGCAATACTTCAAGCACTCTAGCACTTCAAGCAGAGAGAAATATAAGTCAAGCTCTTATGTTCCCAACCTGAGTACCTTGGGGAGAAACAGAAGAAAAGAGGTGAAAAAAACTAGGTCAGACATACGTCTGGCGAGTCCAGTGACTTTCAGCATATAAATAGATAACAGTATCATGACATGTAAATAAAACTGGATGAGAGATAGCCGTAACATGAGTAGCAGGTTAATAGAAGAAACATAATGATATAAGCTAAGCTAAGCTCCTTACTTAGTTTTCACTTCCCTGCACTAATACTAGTATAACAGAATTAGGTGTTGTCCTATTGTCTAAACAGAAAACAGAATGATCTCTTCAGAAACACGATGCTAGAAATGGGCCTTTACCACCTGAACAGAGACAGACGGTACAGAAACAGAATCAGGAACGAAATCAGAGACAAAAATAGAAAAATCCCTATGGAAACAGAATATTAGAGTTAGGTGTACACTAGTAATGGGCCTTTACCACCCTAACAGACGGTACCACACAGAAACAGACAGGTGTTACCACCCCAATAGAAACAGACGGTACCCCCAACAGAAACAGACAGAACTAAGTGTACCCTAAATTCTACCCCAAGCGATCGGCTCCCTAATACATAAATATCCTGTGTTGGCCCCACATAAGGGTGTATCACTCCCTAAAGTGGCAACATATAGACACAGACCTATTTACAGATGTCACGGTGTCTTACATCCTCAGAGCAGACCGGATCCATGCACACACATGCCCCGGTTGGAATGCGCCATCAACACCCCTCGCCATTATCAGAGTGAACCTCTTACAATTAGTTCAGTAAGCCTGCCCAGACCCCTCTTAGTGTTGGGTCATAGTTTTGATACCAGAAAGGGTTACTGACTAATATGGGTCCCAAACAACAGATGACACAAGTAATTATCCCTCCTAACCTTGTGTCCCCAGACTAACAGATGTCAGATTAACTTATTTATAGATTTCAGATGTACAAAGTTCATATTAACTAGTTTTCATATCAAACATACAAGTTAACAGGTTTTCAGACTAACAGATCAGATGTACAGATTAACAAGTTCTCAGACTAACGAATTAGATATACAGATTAACAGACTTACAAATTGTTTTACCTAACTTTGTATTGGGCCTAAAGATTCATGAAATGAGTTTATTAGATTCATCAGTCAAGTTTTTTTAACCCTATCCACCCAACACGTTTAAGGCATCATATTTATCTTAGATTTGCATTAATTAAATATTAATGCACAGACCTCTCGCATTAGGTCGGTAGCTTGTGGCCGCTGGATGTGCCGGGCGGTTCTGGGCAGACTTCTGCCACAAGCCAGACCTAACCTTGTGTCTAAGCATCCTTATGCCTACGACCTCTCACATTAGACTGACAGTTTTCGGTTGCTGGTTAAGCCGGTTGGATCCGGGCAGGCTTCCACCGCAAACTGAGTCTAACCTCGTGTCTCAGCATTCTTATTTGTAGCTAAAGTTTTCATTCACAGATTATGCCAATATCAGATTAATTATGCCAATTCAATAAATTAACTTCTTTACAAGTTACAACAGATTATTCAAAGTTTCGTGAACATGTTTTGCTCAATTTTAGATCGAGCCTACAGATTACATACCCAAATCACAGTATTCAATTCCAACAAATCAAGCGGATTGGGCAATTTAATAGATTTAAACATATCCTAAAGTTCTATTAACATATCTTGCCTAATCATAAATTAAGCCTCATTTCACATCCCCAAATTATGGTCATAATTCTCAACATAACATATGCCCAAATTTAGTTAGATTTTCCACAATACATAATATTCTCTAAAAGCCCCAAATCATGATATACAATATGAATTATGCCAATTTGTAGCCGTTGATTACTGCGTATGTCAAATATCCAAAAATCCGAATTAGGCGTATTCACATTAATAGTTATCCCTATTTTATTATAGGTTTTTCAGGCATAAGTCACATATCCTTTTTCTTCTAAGTCATAGATCGTCATATAAAATATGCCCCAAATCTAGCTCTTAAATTACAACATATATTATGTCCTCAAAATCAGATCTTGAATTATAACATGCATTATGTCCCCAAATTACAAGTCATATGTTATCATACATTAATTCTCCTTCTTCCAAATCATAAACCGTCATATATAGTATGCTTAGATCTAGATCTTAAATGACAACTTTTGTTGTGTTCTCAATTTAGTCATAAATCAGTTATGTCCAATTATGCATCATTCAATATTTTCCCCAAATTTAGCGTTTGTGTGTCAATCTCTTATGAGATTTGGCTCGGGCTCGTAGTAGCCTGACTATAGAACAGAAGGAAGGAAGAGATACAGAATAGTTACAATAAGATAGATCTACACAGAAAAACATATCTGATAAACAAGAATAAGATGGATCTACACAGAAAAACAGATCTGATAAACAAGAATAAGATAGATCTCCAATTCAGATTTATACCCATGTCAAGATCATAATTAAATTTCATATCTGAAAATAACTGTACTCACAAATCGTGGTTTAAGAAAGAGAAGAACGATTCCAGGATCTGATTTTCTGGAGTTGATTTAGCTTTCTGTTGATGTAGACGTTGATTTTTTATCTTTATCTTCTCTTTTGAATTGATTGATTAGGGTGGAGGCTAGGTCACTTTAGTTTTTAGGAGCATGGAGGCACCATTCCTCTTTGTTAATGAATTACGGTTTAGGTTTAGAGTCCTTATATAGTTGTAGAGAGTGTTTTCGGACCATTAGATTAACCTTGAACCATGAGAACCAGTCAGATGCCACATCTGCCTTAGAGCGAGTCAGCCCACGGGTTGATAGCCAAACACCCTGAATCAACCTCTAGTCGACCCAGCAGGGCTTGGGTCAACCTCAAAAATGGGCCGGTTCGGTTATTCCCCCTCCTGATTCGCTGTTTTGAACTTTTTTGCATATTTATTTATTTAATTTATATATATATATATATATTTTTCTCATATGCATACAAACTTCACAGCTTAATAACATCTTCATATGGTATCCATTTTGTGCAAACCAAATGCCTATCTTGACACAAAATTTTGAAACAAACATAATAGTGCAACCCATTTCACTTAATTCTTCTTCTAAAAAATTAAGTATACTTTAATTTGTGAAGTTTAATGTTATAAAATTACGGGGTGTTACATGCACATAAAAGATCGTCCATCCATTCTGAATAGTCGAAGGCATTTGACCAAAATGGGCATAGTTGGATTTTAGGGCCAATATTTTCTCCATCCGCCCTGACTACAACATCCACTGCATATCCGCAATGACAATAAACAAGATACGTGTCAACCTCTTGGTGACATAGAGGTTGAAAAACTAAAGCTCGGTTTACCTCTAGTTTGTATAAAGGTTGATTAATTGAAAATTGGTCTGTATCTTGTTGAATTGGAGGTTAAGAAAATAAACCATGATCAAACACTGGTTCATAGGGAAGTTCTAAAGGCTTCTGAAGCCGAAGTTGGTCAAGATTTGGGAACTCATTATGCACGTCCTCATAGTGTTGCTCTTGATACTCGATTAGCCCATCTTCATCAGTTTGTGGACTATCATGAGGTCTGGTCGTTGGCCATCAGTCAGAATCAACAAATGAAGACCACGAAGGCATTGTTTCTAGATTGTAGAGACGTGAGGAAGAAGGAGTTTATTTGAGTTGAGAATTGTGATGTAATACCCCATAAAATAAACCCAAAACAGACATGAAGTAATTTAATTTAAAATAAATAATAATAATCAATAATAAGTTAATTCGTCAAAAATAGAATTTTGGATAATTGGGAATCGAGCCACGAAAGTATCGTAATTGCATTCACGACGAGATTCTGATTCGTTTTCATATTTTATTTTCTGAAAATGGAGTCCATATGTGAAAGATAGTATTGAAACAAGTTATGTGTAAATATTAACACACAAGCTTTGAAATTCAAATAGATTATATATAAATCCGAAATATATTTAATTATAGATTAGCATGAAAGAATATTCCAAGCGAATTTAAAATTTGTGCAGTATGTAAAGGGAACAAAGATAATCAACATACGGAAATAAATCAAAGCAATCAATTCAGAATTAATAAGTTAACAATGTTATAGGAGGATTAAATCTCCTAGATTGACCTCAGAAGAGGGGTCGACTGCTCTTGTAGGAGGGGAGTTGATTTGAGGGGTAGACCACCCTTCTACGGATGGGTTCGACTCCCTCTTGGGTGGAGTGAGGGTGGATGTGTGTTTTGATAGGGAGATTTATATAACTTGCATCAGTTGGACCTCAAGATTAAATCTAAATAATCCAATGGTCTATACTTACACTTGCAACTATAAATATGACAATCCAGGCCTCACTCTAAAGTCTAAATGCTATTCTCATCCCTCTCTACGCCTCCATACTACTCTTCTACCATTGCCGATTCCAAAGATAAGGTTAGAAATTTTCTTCTATTCCTATAACCTCAATTCTATCCTCTATATTCTAGATCATTATTGATTCAAGTTATGGAATTTAGTTTATATATATATACATAAGATTCTGATTCACTTGATTCTTATATATATATACACTCACACACACACAAAAGAATTTGTGTAAGGTTTCAAAAGCTATACCCAAATCTAATTTTACACATTCTGTTGTTCTTCGTTCTCAAATCACTGTCAGTGGAAACCCTATAGGTTTATATTTCTTATCTTCTATAGTTTAGATTTGGAATATTATGCATATATGGAATTTGGATTAAACGAAAATAAAATGCTATAAGTCCTCCAAATCCTATATTTTATTTATCGTTGAAATGGTCAGTCAAAAGTGATGTATTTGGGATTTTGTTATTTGGATAATGGAAATCTAGGCTTAGTGTGTTGTGAAATTTTTAGTTTTGGTTATGATTCACGTGATTATTATTATTTTAATGTTCAATATATGTTTGTGTGCTAAAAACACGAGATTTGTACATTGTAAATTAATAGGTTAAACGTTTATTTCAATAGATTGGTTTGAAAATATTGTTTACAATATATTATCTTAAGTTTTTGTATGAAATATAAATATAAAAGTGAAGCAGCACCAAAAGCAAGGTTATTGCATATGTAATTAGATTTATTTCACCTTGTCAATATTTCTATTATTTAGATAAGTATTCAAGCCTTGGTTGCAAGTTTTATTCATATGTGTTGTTATTTCCCTTTTATCATTAATTGTAAATATGCATGTTGGACCATGTTAATGGATAGGGAAATTAACTTGTATACCTTAATTGTGATTGTTAGGATTGATATTTCAAACATGATTAGATCATTATTCTCTTTCGCATAATTTACGTTTATCTATTACAATATTTATAGCGTAAATAAATGTAATGTTAATGTGTATTAAGTGTGTACAAAATACATTTAATATTAGAAATAGAATTTGAATGTACTCATATGAATTTGTATGCATGTGTGTGACTTAATGGCTTTAATTATAATTGATGACACATAGACACGACGCTAACCATTGCTTGTAGTAGAAGCCTGCCGGAAACCGACTATCATATCCAGCATCTACAACTAAGAATGGTTAATGTGTGAGGTCTAGGTGTTATGCGCCATTATAATTAGTACACTAAGACGCAAGGTTAAACCCAACTTGTAGTAGAAGTCTGTCCGGAACTACCCGAAAAATCCAACATATACAAATAGTCGATTTAATGTGAGATGTCTAGTGTATATATATTTGAGTGTAAAGTAGGTTTAGGAAAGGTATTAAGTGACTATCCTACATTTCGTTGGAGGACTAGGTTTGTTCCTAAGATTCACTTCTTGGTTTGGACCAAAGTCATGGGACCCGCCCTTCTAGGTTTCAAGTGATCTTTGGGTCCGTCTTCCTCTTATAAGGTCTAAACGACCTTAATAGATGATAGCGTATGAGTCGGGTAATTCTCCAAATGTCCGCTTCTTACTTAGAGGCTTAGTGAGGGCTGATCTAAGGACGATTTATAGAAGAGGCCTAAAGGAATCTTCATCTAAGGGAAGCATTAAGTGGCTAGGAGTTCACCTGGTGGGACAACTAGATAGTAACTAGATGGTCCACTAAGAGGGTCTTAAATGAAGTCGTGTTCCTACCTAAACCCGGTACTAATTGGTCATTACTATTTTTCAACATACAAGGACAGTTTATATATATATTACGATGTTGACGTTAGGGACGAGGTCTTAAGTGGATATGGGTCTGCCATATAGTATTAAATGACTATTAGGATGTCCGCCCTTAATAAATTAAGTAATGGCCTTAAGTGATAAGGTATAACCCGCCTTATAGGGTATTAAGTGACTATAAGGATTCCCACCCTTAGATTTATGTGTGGGGTATTAAGTGACTGTAAGGATATCAACCCTTAGATTTACATGTAGACTTTAAGTGATTGTAAGGATGTCCACCTCATATGTTTAGTTGTGTATGTTTGTTTGCGTAGACATTACGTGAAGAATTTACACTACCAAATATAGGAAATAGGCATTCCTAAACTTATATGTTTTTCATTCACCATAACTTTATGTTCTTACCTCCCTCCTCTTAACATAAATGTGTTGGTAGGTGAGGACACTTGAATCAGTGATGATTATTGATTGCTTGGAGGTGGAATCCTACGATGGAGGCTTAGTTATTTATGGCAGTAGTATTATTATTGTTATTGTTATCATTATGTACTTGGGATAATTATTGATGTACCTTTTATCTTGTGAGACTCGTTCGTACCTGACATTGCTGATGGTTTTATTTATGGTACATCTATTTTGAGATATTATATTTTATTCCTTCTGTTGTGTGAGACTCTGGTTACGTTTGGATTGCTCTGTTATATCTATTTTATTATTTCCTTATAGGAACCAACGAATGGTCCCAAATTCCAATGGCCCTTTTCTAGGTTAGAATTTAGGGTCATTACGAGTAGGTTGTCACATGTGAGGTAGATTTATGTTGCAGCTCAAATTTATAAATGTAACATTGTGTATTGAATAATGGACGACCTAAGTTGTCTAACTTCTTCTCACAATCCATACAAAAAGTTGAGTTTATTAGTGGATACAGTGACTACATGCCGCGTTGGATATGAAAACACGCTGATCGAGTAAATGATGTTGACAACATGCTACTATATACACTGTTGCCACGTTGTATTGAGTAAAGAAAATAGAGACAATGTAGCAGTTTACATAATGTATTTTCTCCTTGGGTATTGTAGTTATTAAAGACAAATAAATGAAAAAAAAATTATTTAATTAATTCTAGCTTATCGTGTAGCAGTGATTCATAATTTTTAGGTTTGAATTTCAAACTAATATGTAGAATCCGGTACACATCGGAATTCTATGAAACATGAATCTCACGGGTCTACTACACTAAGGGTTTTCAAATAAAAGAGAAAAATTAAGATACCATCTTCTAGATTTTTAGATATGTCCAAATTAAAATATTTAAAAAACTGTGATATGGTTTATTAAAGAGAAACAAAGGAAATATTTATATTTAGTTAATTCAAGCTCGTCGCATAGCGGCAGTTTATAATTTTCAGCTTTAAATTTTAAACTGATATATTGAATCCAATACACGTCGGAATACTTTGAAACAAGAATCTCACGGATCTACTACACCAAGGTTTTCAAATAAAAGAAAAAAAAAATCAAGATTCCATCTTCTAGATATTTAGATATGTCCAAATTAAAATATTTAAAAAATCCCAGTATGGCTTATTAAAGGTAAATAAAGGAAATATTTATATTTGATAAATTCGAGCTCATTGCATATAAATAGTTCGTAATTTTCAATGTTAAATTTCAAACTAATATATTGAATCCAATACACGTCAGAATTCATTGAAATAGGAATCTCATGGGTCTACTACATTAATGTTTTCAAATAAAAGAGGAAAATCAAGATTCCATCTTCCAGATGTTTAGATATGTCCAAATTAAAATATTTTAAAAAAAAATCACGGTATGGTTTATTAAAGGAGGTAAATGAAATATTTATATTAATTCATTTGAGCTCTTCGCGTTGCGGTAGTTCGTAATTTTCTGCTTTGAATTTCAAATTGATGTACTGAATCCAATACATGTAGGAATTCTTTAAAACCAGAATTTTATGGGTCTACTACATTAAGACTTTCAAATTAAAGGAGAAAAATCAAGTACAGCAATAACTATTAATAACAGCATAATAACTTCGTCTTCTTCTTTGGCACAATTCATAACTTCGTCCATAACTTTACCCCATCTACTGTCCTGTTGGACATGTTAAGGAGGGGTCAGAACATAAAGTTCTGTCTGACTAAAATATGGTGTTACTTAATGCCCATACCTTATATTTTTAGCAAGTTACATATGTTAAGGTATGTCTACGCAGCACACAATATTTACAAACACAAAGTATCTAACCAATGAGGTGGATATCCAAGTCAATCGCTTATTAGTGTTTTTAGGGTAGAGACCCAACGAGGTGGACATTCTCGGTCACTTATGACCCTATTAAAGGTGGATTCTTATGATCTCTTATAAACCTGAGGCGGGCACTAGCCCCTTAACCCCGTCCTAATACGTTAACATTCTTAAGTCTATATAATATGAGAAGTAGTTTTGCGAATGCTACTACTTAACTGATATTACAGTAGGACATCTATGTCGCTTAAGACTTCCCTTAGAAAGTTGATGAGCATGCAATGGCTACATTACTTTAATATATGATTCCTGTCCCTAGTTATGCCCTTACAAGCTTCTAGAGGAAGTGGACATCCCCGTGAACTACCCTACTCCGTAACCGTTTATGCCTAACCACTTTTAGAGAAGGAGGACCCAAAGACTCACTTCACATCTAGTAAGGGTGGGTCTCATGACTTTGGTTCCTCTCCAAGGAATAAACCTTTGGAGGGATCCTAGTCCAACCACTTAAGACCCAAACTAGATAAAAAGAGAGTCAGCCACTTATGACCTTCTCAAGTTGTAGTAAACCTTCCTATTTTCACACGCAGTAGACTTATATATATATATGTATATAGTTACATATATACACACACTAGACCTCTTACATTAAACCGTACATCTGTAGATTCTGGATATGCCGGTCGGTTCCGGGCAGGCTTCTACTACAAGTTGATTTAACCTCGTGTCTAGTGTACAAAATTTTTGAATGGCCCAGGGAACCTAGACATCTCACATTAGTTGGGCCTACTTGTGGTTGTTGGATTTGCCGGTCGGTTCCGAGCAGACTTCTACCACAAATAACAACTAACCTCGTGTCCATGTGTCGCTATTAATATATATAAAGCCATTCTATTTACGCATGCACAAGTAATCAATATGTATTTATTTATTGAGACATTTCAAATTCAAATTCTAACCTAATTGTATTTATTACGCTAATACAACGTTAATTACGTTGCTTACGCTATAATAATAGTATAATAATAATGCTTACAACGTTAAATATTTGTATGAACAAGGAAACATTCTAACGAGGTAACAATCATCAATTTGTCCAAAGCAAAGTATACAAATTAAGTTTTCCATATCTTTACCGCTACAATTTAGGCATAATGACATAATAACAATTTAACAGATAGCAGTGAATGGAAAATACACATACATACAAATTTCCACTTGCATCCTAGGCTTGTTGTAATGATTCCAATATTGGATTAAAAATAGAGTATTACATACACTTGTACGTGTATGTTTATAATTTCTGCCTTATCCAATTCACCCTTTTTTGGTGGTATGTACATAAAAACGTTTACATTTGACATATTTCAAATATGAATACGTTTGGATTCAAAATTGAATTCAAATTCAATTAAATAGTGAAATACCTAAATTTAAACCCTTTTAGGTTGCAATCAAATGTTGATAAAGGTGAATTACACAAAATAGAAACAATAGTAGCAACACCCCTTTCATCTTTAACCCAATATTAAAATCAACAGTCCACAAAATCCAAATAACCATGACAATTCATACACAAATATAATAGAGGATTTGGGGGTTTTAGTATTTTTATTATCGATTTCCAAATCCTCCTAGGCATATCTATCAACATGATAATCTAATAAAAATATGAATATGCCTAAGTAAACAATATTCCACTCACATATTTAGGGAAGAATAAAGAGGAATCTGTAGTAGATCGAGATCTGTGCTTAATCTTTGCGGCAAACGTGCTCCAACAATTCTCCTAATGTACATACATACATACATATATATATATATATTATATACACACACAAGAAACATGTATTAAAATCTTGCCTTGACAAAAAAAACATGTATAAGAATCTTATATACATATATTGATACCAAATTCCAGAATACTAAACCGGTACGAATTAGAATAGAGAGAAATTAAGATTAGGATTGGAGGGATAGAAGAAATCCTTAACCTTTTTCTTTTATTTTCTCTGGACTTTAGTAATGGCAGAGAGGCTACATGGAGGTAGGTGTAGAGAATGGTTAAGGTTCTAATATGTGATATGGGGGGCTATATAAAGTTGCCCGTGTGAGCATAAACCGTTGGATTTATTAGACTTAATCCAGGCCCTAAACAAAACCCTAACCACATAGATTTATTGGGTTTTCCAGCCGCCTGGCGGTCGACAACCCTCTGGGAGGGGCGGTCGACACCCTGTCGGCTGGAACGCCCAATAAACGTGCGTTACTGAGGTGTTTATTTTAATTAATACATTCCTTAATCTCTTATCTTATTCCTAATATATAATATCCTTTGTCCTGCTTGATCTTATCTTCAATTCAAAATTCAAATTCTCCCTCTTTATTTTGAATTTATTTTGGACACACACACACACACACACATATATATATATATATATATATATTATCCATTTAATTACACACACACACGCACACACATATATTTTCTGTGTTTACTATCCAAATTCATTTGTTCACAACTTCTTCATACGTCGACCGTTTTCAGCATATTATATATGAAAACACTTTAGAATTTCGCCACAAATCCAAATAAAAGAATTTCGTTGCCAAATTGCTAAAGCTACAAAATATCATTTTTTAGCCATATTAATTAATTGCTTATTCTTATTTATTATTAATATCTATGAATTTTACGGGGTGTTACACTCCCCCCCAAAATAGTTTTCATCCCAAAATCCTTTTAAGAGGCAAAAAACACAATTCGCACAAATCATCCATGTCGTACACCCATGTTATTTTTAATCCATTCATAAACATCCATGACTCAACAGTGGTTATGAACTGCAGATCCACTAAAGTGAGCTCAATCCTAGCATGTCGGTGTAATAAGTGATGTAACATGCATGCAAATATCCTAATTATGCATATATTTTTATATGAGTGCCTTTGTGCAATGGTGTTGCATCCGTTTCCTAACATCCAATCTAGCAGTCATGATGCATCCATAAATGTAAATTTAAGGAAAAATTCCCAAGAAAGCTCTGGGTGAGTTTGTCTCATCTTATACTCAGTCTCCTATGTGCTTTCCGCAGGGTCATTTCCCTATTGTACTCAGGCAAGACGAACAATTTTGTTGTGGAGTCTCTTGATTCCACGCTCTATAATCCTTGCAGTGACATGAGGCACCCTGGACCCCAATACGAGTTTTTCTATGTCCCTAATTTCATCAAGCTCGAGTCTGATAGCATAATCATGAAGGCATATCCTTAGATGAGATACATGAAAAACATTATGGATTCCCGATAGACGCTCTGGGAGATCCACTCGATATGCCAAAGATCCTATCTTCCCGATAACACGAAAAGGTCCAATAAATCTAGAAGCCAACTTCCCAGTCTTCCAAACTGAACAGTTTTCTTAAGAGGGGCAACTTTTACGGATACTAAATCACCAACATTAAACTCAAGTTCCCTCCTTCGCTTATCGGCATACGATTTTTGACGGTCTTGGAAAAGCGACCCGAAATCCCCCGATCTCCGAAGAGATGGAAAACAGCGGATTGTTTTGAGAATATGACACATCAGAATACAAATAGTAGAACATTTCATTGCTATTACAATAATTACATCAAAGTACAAGAATATAACAGAGTACGAATAAATATTACACAGCGGAAATAAAATGTTAGAGATTTAAAATACATAGCAGCGGAAATAAAAACGTATAAATACAATGCACAACGGAAATACATCAACTACCACAACTGAAAGAAATACACGAATACAAAGCTTTCCGAATATATCACCAGTTGTGAATCCAGGATCCTATGAAAATAAATATCTGCAAAACCAAAACTACAAGCTGCCCAGGTGGAAAACATGGGCACCCAGAGTTTAGGTGGAAACAATAAACTCCGAGTCAGTCATTGGACTGGTGTGAGAACTAAAACAATTATTAATATTTATTTCAAAAGTTAGGGAAATCATGGGACCATGCCGTATAACACGGAACAAGCTTACTCCACATGAATCTCAGTTTAAAATAAAACGACACAATGCTTTTTTAAAAAATGAAGCTATTATAAGACTCAGGTCCCATCACACAATGCAACGCAAGCCGGAGGATAGAATTTTACCTAAAAATAGCCAAACATGCTTGGTACGTTTTTAAAACAAATCATTTGATATTACTATAAGCGTATAGTGTCAAATCAACTTCAAAGATAAATGTATCAATCATAGACGGTATGAGCGCCCCATCCCACTGTGTTGCCATATAGGTTTACAACTAAAACTGAAAAGTCACGTATTGAAAATCGGATTTCCGTCATGAGTCAAGGCTAGCGATGGCTCCTTCCGATTCGAGACACTCTAACAAATGCTTTAGGATCCCCCGCAGTGGACCCTTGGTTCCTGCAGGGCCGGTCCATACTTACTTTAGTGGATTGGTTATTCTTGAACACACGTTTCCCGGTCCTATAGGACCTATCACTTGGCCAGTAGCGACCAATATTCGAGGCGCCTCATTCCATCATCCACATAAGTTAAAATGTTTGGGCTCCATACCATGACACCACTCCTAGCTAGAAGGAAATGTCATGCACTCCATGCGTCCCTGATCCCGTTTTAGACTCATACCAGGGTGTGAGGCTTGCGAATTAACGCTACACACAAAGTTATGCTAATTAAAGTCGTGCTTTGATCATCAACCACAAGACTTTACTTTTCAACAAAAGCCTTGATCATTTGCATCTCAGCATGCCACATTGACAATTCACGCCATACAACTAATGTCTATCAATATATAACCTCTAAGCTCGTACGTGATCGTATGGTAGGTCACAAATTGGGAGAATTCGCGCCGACTCTAACTTTCACGAGACATGCGAGGCAACGGGTTTTGGTCGCGCTATTCGGAGGTTCGAATCCTTCCGTCCAGAATGTCTACATGAAAAATGAAAGATTCTTCTCTTTAATAAATTTATCTTTAAAGTTTGGAATTTTTTTGTAGTGGGATCCTGAGCAAAACCTTGGCTAAACCTTGGAAATCCTAATGCCATAATGCCTTTCAAATCCTCCTAGCCATTATCCTACTGCAATTATTCTTGCTAAGAAGAATGCCCATGTTGTGGCAATTCCATAGAGAAGGGTGTTAAGCAAGAGAATAAATTCTCCGCCACCAAACAGATATATATTTAATAGAGATCAATCAATAAAGAATGAAATCCAATGTCAGAAAAACATCAATTTACAAGTTAGTTCTAGGTGTGAACGAAACCGGAGGCACCTTATTCCTCGTCCCATATGTCCAATACAGGAGAGAGGCCCTCGCATATCCGGTCAATCTTCAAGTACGTCTGGACGATCACCACTTATTACCTTGTCTTGAGTGTACAACCCAATCAAGACATCAGTAATCATCCAAGCGATGTGAAGATCTCCGGTCTTTAGCTACCGTCTTCATCGTCGACTTTTAGTCGTCATATCAGTTATTTAGAATGGAATAAACTTGGTCTTTCCAAATAACTTTCGTATTTTATAATCAAGTGCTATAAAAACACATCATATGTCTCATTCCAATTCAGAATATTTTTTTATTCAAATATTCACATTATTAGGGATAGGTTCCCATTCACTTTATTAAAGATAAATTCTTTTAAATTTATTCTTTGATCTTCCTTTGGATATTAATTTCAAAATATTTTATTAACTAGTCGTGATTAGCGAACCTTACCGAAGTAGCTATTTATTTTATTAACCCAATCCCAACCTATTCATCTCATGGAGCAAACTGGTAGAACTCCATATCTAACACCCACTGTATTCTGGTAAAATTAATTACCATTTCACATTCAAATCTAATTAAAGATTTAACTATCGCTTGGAGTAAAACTTATGGTACCCTATTCTCGATCATTTCATGAATTCGATAAGTTTATTTATCTTATTCCCATTTCAGTATAATTAAAAATTTATTAAAACTCCAATTTGGTTTTAATATAAAAAATCATTACTTTATTATTATTCAACTTTAAGAAATTAATCTTGTCTTTAACTAGTTTAAAGAACCAATGTCATTTAAAACACAGTTCACGATAAACTCAAAATCTTCTTCCATCAAAATGAAATCTACACGGAAATCATAACAGTGTATAATCGATATAAATTCTAGTATCAGACTAATAATATAAATGGAATAGCGGCAAAGCCTTTTAAATTCCATATATAGTGTTAGCCCACTTTGTGAACTGGGAAACACAAAGTTGAGATGTGAAACGATGAAGAACTTGGAAAGCATCATAGCGGATCGGATCGGAGAGATGTAGCGGATCGGATCGGAGAGCTTTGCTGTTCGGATCGGAGAGCTGCTACTGTTTGAATCAAAGAGGCACTGCTGTTCGGATCGGAGAGCTACCTACTGTCAATCGGATCGGAGGGCTACCTACTATCGGGTCGGAACGGAGCAGAGCAAAGTAGATAAGGACTTAGTTTTAGGTTAATCCGGGTCGGATCGGTTAATCCGATCCGAACCCCCTCTGCCGGCTCCTCCGATCTGAACCCATATTCCACACCATTTTCCCCATGATCGCCTGGTTATTTGGAGCGGTTATGACCAGTTCCAACCCACGAAAACCACTACTCTGATGAGCTGTCAGCACTAGAACCCATCCGAACCTGAGGACGATGGGATGGAAGACACGTGGATCCGATCCGGATCGGGTTCTGAGCAAATTTTCACCTATAAATACCCTGTTTGGAGACAATTAAAAGGATCTTCTTTTTGGCACTTTGAGAGTTCAACCACTTTCATAAACCGAATTCTAGCACTCCCGGATAATCCAAATCGTCTTTCAACATTTGTTTTGAGACAATTGAATGAATGTATGTGAGTTGTGAGTGAAATTGAGTGAATATCTCATTGTAATTGCAACTCTATCATCGAGAATAGTGATTGACAAGTGGACGTAGGCTTTTTAACGCCGAACCACTATAAATTCTGTGTCTCCATTTTACTTTTGATCTTATTTTATTCTGATTTTAGTCAATTTGGGTGTTAGAACCACTTTTTGGTCTAACATTTTGGTGCTTTCACTGAGAATCATCTGAATTCTCTGTTTTTCGGGATTATCGTTCTACTTTTTGGACCGTTGAGTTCAAAGAAGTTAATCCTCAAGTTTCGACGCTCTTGAATATTTGTTGAATTGATTGTTGAAGAACTATGGCTAAAGGAAAAGGCAAGGAAGTTCAAACTAGTCGAGGAAACAGAGTTGGTGAAGATCAGCAAAATGCGGTCGTGACAAGGTCTCGTGGACAGAGCTCAGCAGTGGAACGAACTGATGCAGGAAATACGAACCGCACTCAAGGGAAGAGCTCCGATCCGATTCGGGTAGGAGAGTCTGAAGCAGTGCACTCCCCCAACTTGAACCGACCCGAACAGCTTTCCCAGCTCCGACCCGAACAGCTTTCCCAGCTCCGACCCGAACCAGTCTCCCAGCTCCGACCCGAACCGTTCGCAAATCTCCGAACCGACTCGACACTTGGTGATGTTGGAACCTCTGCTCGAGCCCCGACAAATGCTCCGACTCCAGCCACCAAGGTCAATGATCAGGTCAATCCATCCGCACCTATTACTCAAGGAGATTTCTCGCGCCTACTTGACATGCTTGAGAGTACTAGGGAGGCTATGAAAATCCACGAGCGCACCAATCTCATGATGCAAGAAAACATGAGACTCATGAGCAGGGAAATTAGCGAACTCCGTAGACAGAGAACCCCATCCCCGGTTCGCCACACACCAATGGATCAGTCTTCTTCTTCCGAGGAAGAATGGCCCCGTGAAAGAAGGCCGCTCGAACGACCTCAGAATTTGGAGCAATTGACGTTCGGATCTTTGGGGTCCCGCGAGGATGTTGCACGAGCACTAGGAACCAATGATCCAAGCTTGAGAGACCCTAACCTTACTAATCCCACTCAGGGGCAGATGCTCCAGCCCCTCCTCCCGAGATCGACCGGGAGCGTAGGGAATGAAGCAGAGCAGAAGCAGCTCAAAGAAGAAGGGCATCTCCTGAACAAGAGCCCAGAAGGAACCCGGATGCCAGGGCCAGGGAGCCTGAACGACCCCTGATTAATGCTGACGTATGGGCGATGGTACGCCAGATTATGTCTGAAAGCCGAAACTACACCAATGAAGATTATGGCATTGAGCGAAGCCATACTCCTTTCACTGATGACATCCTCAAATTTCAATTTCCCCGACGTTTTAACCTGCCGCAGATGGACAAGTATAATGGGAGAACCGATCCGGGACAGCATTTGATGCGATACTCGTGGCTCATGAATGCTGCTGCTGCTCCTGACGCAGTGAAGTGTAAAGCATTCCTGATCTATTTAGAGGATGTGGCGCTGCTATGGTTTACCCGACTTCCCCCTCGTTCAATATCGAATTATAGGGAATTGAGCGAACGTTTTATGAATCAGTTCCGACTCCATACCCGAAAGTCTAAAAGTGTTATTGAATTATCAAGAATTAAGCAGGCGCCAGGAGAGTCTTTGAGGTCATATCTCGACCGTTTCAACTTAGCTGTGACTGAAGTTAGTGACCCGCACGAGCCCACCATCTTGATGGCTTTGATGGAAGGAGTCGATCCTGACTCCGAGTTTGGAGATTACCTTTCTGGGAAGCCGCCTCCCACGAGAGAGTTATTTTATTAAAAGGCCGATATTCAGTTGAGACGAGAGGAGGCCAGGGAAAACCGAAAGAGAAAATCTGGAGCGGCTTCAAAAGAGAATGTTCAGAGTAATGTCGCCGTGAAGCAGTCTGGAGTAAGTTCCGGAAAAGTTGAGGTGAATGTGGGAAACAAGAGTGGAAACGACAATAATGGAAACGGGGGCAACAACAACAACCGTAATGCGAACGGTAACAGAAGAAATAGAAATAGGGGAAGTGATCCTAATAAAAGACCCCGGTTCCAGACTTATGAGAATTATACACCGTTGAACGACACTCTGGAGAACATTTATTTGGATACATACAATGTTTTGCAATATAAAAGACCGCCACCTCGCGACTCAACGGAGAAAGAAATGGCAACTGGAAAGTTTTGTTTGTTTCATGGAACTCATGGGCATTCAACCAATGAATGCCGACATTTGAGAGACGTGATTGAGAAGCTACTGCGCGAAGGGAAATTGGATGAATATAAGGTTGCCCCGAGAGACAGGGGGCAAGGAGAACATGCTCCGAAACAGATCCAATCTGCTCCCAAGCCTACGGCGCAACAGAAAGGCAAGGGAATTGTTATCAACTCCATAGTGGGTGGACCTCACCCAGCGATCCACAGTTTTAGAGAAATGGATCAATATGTAAATGCATCGAAGCACGTAGATGTGGATGAATGTGATGATTTGGAAGATATCGCCCCCATAAAGCAACAAAAGACAATGTTTGACGACGTGGTATTCCGAAGTAGAGATAATACCGGGATCCAGTCACCCACCGACGATCCGTTGGTCATTACCACCACCATTGGGCCGACATTGGTTCATAAGGTGTTAGTGGACAATGGAAGCTCTGTTAATATTCTATTTAAAAATTCATTCGATCAGATGAAGCTTGAAGCTGAAGATTTGAAGCCATGCGAAGGTTGGATCCGAGGCTTTAACGGAGCATCGACGGCTCCAATGGGGTACATAGAATTGCTCGTAACCTTGGGGCAAGGAGAACGCCGAAGAGTACGGATGCTTCAGTTCGTAGTATTGGACGTAGATTCGCCTTATAATGCATTTTTGGGAAGACCTGCCCTTGCTGAGTTCAGGGCTTGCATCGCCCCTTGGTGTTTATTGCTTTAGTTCCCAACTGAAGCTGGAACTGGAGTAATGAGAGGAGATCAAGTCTCCGGACGGGCCTGCTATGTTGCCGAATTAAAGATGTTGATGAAGGGACTTAACGTCGAGAGTAAAGGTGCCTCGCCTCCTCCAAAGGAGGACTCGGCGTAGCAATTAGAGGGATCGGCCCCGAAGGAGTTGCCCAAAGGAACGCCTGAAGACCTGGATCGCAGAAAAGACGAGGAACCAGAAACTAGAAATGCAACTCCTAATGAAGCGACAGTGGAAATTCCCATTGATGAAGCTGATCCAACAAAAGTTTTGAAGATTGGATCTCAGTTGGATCCACGTCGGGCCAAAGAACTAACTGACTTCTTGAAGGCAAACTTGGACGTGTTTGCCTGGACCCACGCTGACATGTGTGGGATATCGCCATCTATCATAAGTCATTCACTAAATGTAAACCCGAAACACCCGCCTGTAAAGCAAAAGAGACGTATGCTGGGCCCAGAGAGGTCAGCCGCTCTGAAAGAAGAAGTGGAGAAGCTGAAACAGAACAGATTTATTAGAGATTCGACATATCCCGACTGGATATCGAATCCCGTCTTAGTAAAAAAAGCCGAATGGAAAGTGACGGACTTGCATTGATTTTTCAGATTTGAACAAAGCTTGCCCGAAAGATAGTTTCCCACTTCCCAGGATTGACCAGCTTGTAGATTCGACAGTGGGACACGAACTTCTTTCTTTCATGGACGCATATTCCGGGTACAACCAAATTCCTATGCACGTGCCAGATCAAGAACACACGAGCTTCATTACAAATTTGGGGTTATACTGTTACGTGGTCATGCCGTTCGGATTGAAAAACGCTGGAGCCACTTATCAGCGCTTGGTGAACAAAATGTTTTATAATCAAATAGGAAAGACTATGGAAGTTTATGTGGATGATATGCTTGTCAAATCGAAACAGTCCCCTAGCCATACGCAAGACTTGGCAGAAATGTTCGGTATCCTGCGAAAGTATCGGATGAAGTTGAATCCTTCGAAATGTTCATTTGGAGTGGCATCGGGAAAGTTTCTAGGCTTCATTGTGAGCTCCCGAGGAATTGAAATCAATCCCAGCCAAATATCAGCGATTAGAAACATTGAAGAGCCGAGGAGAATTAAAGATGTCCAAAGTCTTGCGGGGAAAGTAGCCGCGTTGAGTAGATTTATCTCCAAAGCCACAGACAAATGCGTCCCGTTTTTTGATTTGATTAAAAGGGGAAAGAAGAACTTCGAGTGGACTCCGGACTATGTTGAGGCCTTTCGTAATTTATTGGAATTGCTAGAAAAACCATCGATTTTGTCAAAGCCAGTGGACCACGAGGAGTTATTTGTTTACTTGGCAGTTTCGGCTCACGCTGTTAGCACAGCCCTGGTTTGAGAAGAAGACAAAGTGCAAAGGCCGGTATATTATGTAAGCAAGAAATTGGCAGCGGTAGAACGCAGCTACCCAAAGATTGAGAAGCTCGCTTACAGCCTCCTAATCGCCTCCCGAAAACTTCGTCACTATTTCCAAGCTCACCCAATAACCATATACACTGACCAACCTCTAAGGCAGGTGTTGTAGAGACCCGAAGCATCAGGACGATTGATCAAATGGAATATTGAATTAAGTCAGTTTGATTTAAATTTTCAGTCGCGGAGGTCGATCAGGGGGCAGGCTCTGGCTGACTTTATAGCAGAATTCACCATCCCAGAGGAGGAGGTAATCGATGATAGAGTGGTCAAGTCCGAAGATGAGTTAAAGATAGATCCATGGAAGTTATACACAGACGGAGCCAAGAACGACCGAAGGTCTGGAGCTGGAATCGTCTTAGTTACTCCTGAAGGACGGCCATTATATTACGCTCTACGATTAGAATTTTCGGCGACTAACAATGACTCTGAATATGAAGCCCTGATTGCCGGGCTAAAGCTTGCTAAAGACCTCGTAATAAAAACATTGAACATATTCTGCGACTCCAAAATCGTTGTTTGCCAAGTGCGAAAGGAGTTTGTGGCTCGGGGACCTCGACTTATTGCCTACCTTGGGAAAGTAGAAAAGCTGTTGAGCAACCTGGAACGGTACAACATAACGCACATCCCAAGAGCCGAGAACCAGAAGGCAGACAGGTTGGCAAAGCTAGCTAGTTCCGACAACCCGAAAGAAACTGAAATAATTCCAATTGAAACGTTGGAATCGCCAAGCTTTGAGTCGATGGAAATTGAGTTCGCTTTCGAAGCAGAACCGGAAAAGGAGTCATGGATGACCCCAATTAAGAACTTCCTTAAGAATGGGACACTCCCATCAAAGAAGAGTGAGAGACGGGCTATAGTTCGCAAGGCTACCAGATACGTCCTTCAAGATGATACTCTTTATAGACAAGGATTTTCTATGCCCCTGTTAAGATGTATAGCACACGACGACATCAAACGTGTACTAAGAGAAGTACATGAAGGTGAGTGTGGAGATCATACAGGAGGTCAGACTTTAGCGAAAAAGATATTATGGCATGGATACTTCTGGCCCACAATTAATAAAGATGCGGCTGATTATTCCCGACGCTGCGGTAAGTGCCAGAGATTCGCCAAAATCCCCAGAGCACCGTCAACCCAACTCAAATCAATGGTGAGTCCTTGGCCTTTTGCCACGTGGGGAATTTATATCATCGGAGTTCTACCAATTGCTAAAGGTGGAGCGAAATATGCAATAGTCGCTGTGGACTATTTTACGAAGTGGGTGGAAGCTGAGCCCCTAACCAAGATCACGGCGAGAAAGGTGATAAGTTTTGTGGTTAGAAATATTATATGCCGATTCGGGATCCCAAGGACCATAATAACTGATAACGGAACCCAGCTCGATAGTGCTGAATTCAGAAATTTCAGCCAGAAATATAAGATAGACAAACGGTATACTGCGGTTGCCTATCCGCAGTCGAACGGGCAAGTTGAAGCAATAAACAAAGTTATAAAATCCATCCTCAAGAAACGGTTAGAGCGCGCAAAGGCAAAATGGGTTGACGAATTGCCTTTAGCTTTGTGGGCATATCGAACAACATTTAAGACAGCTACTGGTCATACCCCTTTCTCTCTCTCTTTTGGTTCAGAAGCAGTAATTCCAGTAGAGCTTGAAGTTCCTTCCCACCGGGTGATGTATTATGACCCGATGACGAATCGGGCGCTCTTGCTCGAGTCTCTTGATGAAATCGAAGAAAAAAGGGATGAAGCGGATTTGCGTGCGACAAGACATCGACGTCAGATGGCACGCTATTACGACAAAAAAGTTCGCCTTAGGACTTTTGAACCAGGAGATTTGGTGCTAAAGAGAGTCTTTCCATCCCTTCCTCACCTCGGTCCAAAGTGGGAAGGACCCTTTGTCATCCAACGGAAACTTGAAAAAGGAACATTCAAGTTAACGACCGTAGATGGCGAGGAAGTACCTAGGGCATGGAATGCCCAACACTTGATGCGATATTTGGATTAGAAATGTTGTACTCTTTGTTATTTTTCTTATGAACTCTGTAAAAAGGCACGACTTGCCTTAGGAAAATCTGATGATATGAATAAAGGACTATAAAGTGGATGTAGGCTACGACTTAGCCGAACCACTATAAAAATATCGTGTGTTATTTACTTTCATGCATTATATATATACCTTCATCGACTATTCTGTTACGATTATGGAATATAAGATGGTTCAAAACCTGAAAGGTTGAAAACTGTTTAAACGTAAGAAAAAGCACAATGACTACTTGTGCGATAAGACATAAAAGAATGGGAAGACGACATTCTTAACTCTAACTCTCGAGAATTGAGAGAGAGTATAAAGGACGGGAAGACGACGTCCTCTGAGGCGTGAAGGTGCACCTAGACAAGAGACCGCATCAGTAAGAACTCTAACCTGAGTATAAGACAGGAGAGTATAAAAAAAATGCCAGAAAAAACGACAGGCATTGACGACACAGAAAATGCAATCCCGTCAGAAAATCGGGGACATTCAGACTACTTGATTAAGTCTTGAATAGTTTTTTGAGATTGACTGGGGGCATATATGCATACACATATTTCCCCCCACCATAACTTCATTACACAACTATAGTAAGACATGCATTCTTACATAAGTGCAAAACTAATGGCTAACAGACATTGCAGAAAATGAATTATTTTTTATTTACAAATGAATGAATCTGTACAGGAAAACAGTCAAAAAGAAGGTGCAAGGGCCACCCTTATAGCAACAATTATTGGTCAACCAAATGCTAAAATAACGCAAAACAGCCCACTATTTAGACTTCGAGGGAGGCTTGGACTTCTTGGCGGCTTTCTCCGCATCCTTCGCCTCTTTCTCGGCCTCCGTCAAGATGCGCTTTGATTTTTTCTTTCCTGAAGCGGTGGTGCTAGAATCGGTTGACTTCTTCCCGGAGGGCGGAGCGCTGGAATCAAGAGAAGACTTTTTAGCGAGTTCCTATGTAATAGGTCTAGTTGAAAGCTTAACAACTAACCTTGATCCCGCATCCACAACTGCGAGGGGCTTGAGGCTTTCAGGTTCGAAGTCTTCAGCTTTTAACTGCAAGCGTTTATCTTGGTCAGCTTTCAGTGCAGCCAAAGTAACATCATCTGCACTTTTCGACTCCCCGACTATTGCCACCTCTGGATCTTCCTCATGCCCTCCGTCGCCGCAATCATCCTTTAAGGCATCTATCATTTTGTCATCATGAGGAGTGTCAGCCTTAGACGGTTAGCTTCCTTCTCCCAAATCTATTGGAGCAGCCTTGTCCTTTCCCCCTTTTGCCTTCTCCGTAGGCTCCGTCCCAGGAGCGGTTCCCTGGGACACATCTGTCTTTCCGGAAGGCTCAATACCTACAGAGTGAGAAGCAACAGTTATCAACTCAGGAGAAAATAATGGGTTTTTCATCGATTGCTCAATAACGTGGCGAAAGGTAGAGATAGCCTTGACGAATTGAGGTGAAAATGTAGAGATACCTTCCGAAGGCTTCTCGGCAAGGGTAACTGTTGTCTCCGATGGTGTTTCGGGAATAGGGGATAATAGAGTTGTTCGAGGGATCCCCGGGTTTTCAGGATCATATCCCTCTACTTCAGAAGTTGCGGGGGCAGTAGAAGAGGAACCAGCCTCGGGAATGTTCTTTTGCTTAGTCCTCCGCCTCTCTTCATCCATAGCATCAGCAATGAGGCGGCGCCCTTCAGCTAGGCGTTCTGGCTCATCATCCCTTAAATATTTCTCCATCAGCTTGTCCTCATCAATGGAATCAACCTTGAGCTCCTCTTTCTCCCACTCAACGATCTGACTCCATACTTGGACTAGAGTAGATGGATAATCCTCAATCCAAGAAATGTTCCGGCAACGGATGATATGTGCAAAGAATTAATCATTAATTCGCTGAAACCCTGAATCTCTACCTCCGCCTCTGACAATTGTTTGCGGGCCTCCTCAGTGGATTTGATAGCACATTCGACGTTACCCTCCTCCAGGGCAGCTCTGTTCTCCGCCTCCATTAGCTTAGAAGCCAAGTCAGCAATTTTCTTTTCTAGCTCAGCATTCCTCCTTGCTAACTCGGCATTTTTCCGTTCAAGGTCAGCGTAAGCAAGGCGCGTTTTAGCGGCATCTGACTTAGCATCCTCGGCTTGATTTTTTAACTCAGAACGCTCTTGAGTGGTAGATTCAAGCAAATCATGGTAACATTTTTGCATATCTTCAAATTGTTGTTTGAAGCTAGTAGCGTCCCTTTGAGCAACAGCAAGCTGGGCCTGTGTGTCCTCCAAATCTTTTCCTAGATTCTTTAAGGCCTTTGCATCGTCTTCTGCGGTTTTTTGCATCGAATCAGCATTCGTGATTAGAGTACGGATGATTCTGGAAAGGTTGCGTGAATATTTGAACATTTCAGAATACTGTTTTTCGACCGCATCTATCTTTGCTTTGGCCTCATCTGCCCACCTGGAAGAAATAGGCTCAAGGGGAGGTAAAAAAGTCATGTTCTCGAAGTAATGTTCGGGAAATTGCTCCTCCAGATACGCCCGCTTGATTGCAGTTTCAGCATCTAGTGGTGGAGGGGCGGGGATCGTCAACTCAGTATCCCTGTGCGTGGAGGATTCAATAGTCTCTTTATCTGTTCTAGGCCGTTTAGCAGAGACCTTGCGTTTACTTCGCGACTCAGTATCTTTAGGCGGACTTCTCTCCCTGCTGCGCTTTTCTTGAGAAGAGGTGGAGTCTCTCGGTTGCGGCCTGTCCTCTTCCCGACGACCTTGGTAACCTTTATTTCTCTCTGGGTCCGTCCGAACAGGAGAGCGAGAACGCGAGGTTCGAGAGCGTTAGGGTTCGTAAGGCCTTTTCTCCTCCCTACTGCGATCGTCGCGGCGATCATACTCAGTATCATAAGGTGGATTAGACATGCTGCGGCGGAGTTTCCTGATATCATAGTAAGATCGGGACATCGTGCCTGCACAATAAGACAAATGAAATTCAGGATCAATATTTTCACAAAGAGAAAGATGCAGTGAGTTGTAATGTTGTTGTGTAAAGTGTGTCCTAAGTGGTGTTTTTCCCCCCAACCAACCCGAGTCTGAAGCTAGACTAGTACGGGCGGGCTCTTTGGCCTTAGCAGGAGTGGTTTCTTCGGAAGAAGTGAAAACTAAAGGATTCTTCCTAAAATCCTCTGAAGTGTAAATGGTTTCAGGTAAGGGGAGATCCCCCAAACCCTGAAACAGTGGGTCATCAGTTCTAGGGACATCTCCCTCAGAAGCATCAATCGAAGACTCTTGGGAAGACGTTGACCTTTCCGGAGAAATGGCAGCCTCGGGAACAGTATACCCTTCGCGATGCTTTTTGGCCATGTTAGCCAATTCATCATCTTGGGTAGAAGAAGGAGAGGGTGAAGCTTGAAGAGGCACTGTAGGAGCTCTCGAACTTTCGCCCGTTTCAGGGATTACGTCCACGGGGGGTATATAAACATATGGAGCCGTCCCGTGACCAATGCTACGAGTAATAGATAGCAACCCATGAAAATGAAGATATTCGTCCTTAAGGACTTCATCAATAGTCAAGAACTTCTAATCACCATCAAGGAGCTAGTGCATCCGGTCAAAGAATACTTGGTCTGATATTTGTTTTGGGTTATCGACTGCAAACAAAAATAAAAACGAGTTAAGGCGATGACTTGAATGTATAGAGCCGAGATTTAGAAAACCAGTGCTTTACTTGATTTCGTCCACCTCCTAGCACACCCTGGTTGTCGCTTCACATAAAACCATTCCAGCCTGGAATCTCCAGCTTTACTACTGAATGGCGCTGAAATTATCTTCCTCTTAGGGACAGACTCAAAATAGCAGAAAGAAGGAGTCTCTCGAGTCCGATGCTTGAAGTTGTAGAAGAAATGAACGTCATCGAAAGTGAGCTCTATGCCTAAGATCTCACGGTATGCTACATATAAGGTGTATAAGTAAGCATAAGAATTAGGGTGCAGCTGCATGGGGGCAATCCGCATTTGTCTTAGAAAATCGACGATGAAAGGAGAAAATGGGGGGATAGCACCGACCATGCACATCAACCGAATAATTGCCATATACCCTTCTGGAGGGTTGTGGGGACGGTCAGTTCTCGAAGGCACCAGGGTGTCCCTTTTTAGTATCCCGTATTTTAAACAAATTCGGATAAGTTTGTCGTTGTCGATTGTTGATTCAACAGAATCTTGGGGTGATTCCAATATGACAGCCGATTCAAACTCATCAGGAGCCCGGTCGTCACCAATCCCTCCTTCCTCTTCAAAACCTAGAGAAACTTCACCCTCCGAAGACACATTGTCACTTTTGCGATTTCCAACCTCGTAGTCTGAACCCTCATCATTCCATTTTGGATTCGAGGGAGAAGATATGTCCTTGAGAGTAACTTTGTTGGATGTCTCCGGGGCCTCTTTCTTCTCAGCAAGTCTAGAAGAGCGTCTGGGTCTCATGGTCACAAAACTATTGAAGAAGCAATAGCATAGGTTAGAGTAAATTAGCCCGTATCCCCCCGTGCAAGTGTGCAAACTAAAGTGTAAACAGTGTATGCAGAAAGTGTAAAGTTAACATTTGAAAGTGCGACGCAAAATTTTGGCAAGATATTAAGGGACAAGGTAGTTCTTGACGTCCAGTTATGTTCGCAAGGCACTATCCTAACTGTCCATTAAGTTGAAGACTATGCCAAAAGTTGATTGGGCCAGTTAAACGAGTTTTTATGCATTACGAAGGGCTGCACTTCGGTTCGGTTCGGGCGCATTCATTGGGATCGGATCGGGGCGTAACCCTGCCTTGGGCTTGGACGAAAATTGAAGCTCAGGAATCAAAATCGGATCGGCTCGGAAGTAGATTCCCCGAACGGTTCGGGTCGGATCACGCAGTCATGCCTCTCCTCCTTTATCTTACAGTCCGACCCGATCCGGTTAGGTGCGCTCCATTCCCCTATTTTTATTTCTCTACTTGCCCCGACCCGATCCGACATTCTGGACTTCTCTTCTTTTTCCCTTTCTCCACTTTCCATACTCCACCGCCCGAACCGACTCCCTATGATCTTCTTCTTCTTCCTCCTTTTTAACCTCAAACCACAACTCCCTCTTCCAACGCCTCGAAGTAGCAACGAAGCCACCAACGACAATAACGAAGGAAGAGGAGACTGCGGCGTGGAAACCACGTCCAGATCGGTCGAATTGACCATCAATTTCAATTAAAACCTGTTATCATGAAACCGATCATGGATTCAAACCTACCAGAGTATATAAGTTGGAAATTCGCACGAGAATTGTAAAGAGTTTTTCTCTTTTGAATCCTGGAGTTTCAGAACAGAACTTGCAAAACGATGGAATAAAAAGAAAGTGAAAGAAAAATGAAGGCTGGGCTTATATAAAAGCAAGGTGACCATTCGTATCCCTGTTCGAATCGGCTCGACAGCCCAGTAACGCAGCGTGGCCCAATAGTCCAATACGAAATAGAAGAAGAAGGGAATTCGTACGGGTCGGAATCCGAACCGAACGGAACGTAGCGACTCAGCAGTAGATTGAATTAAAATTCCAAGAAGAAGATGAGAGCACAAGGAAAATCAAAGGAAAAATTACCTAGAAGACGCTGTGCAATGATAATCAAAGCATGCTCCGTCTCCAACAGAAGCATCCTTTGAGGGGGAAAAATGTTAGCCCACTTTGTGAACTGGGCAACACAAAGTCGAGATGTGAAACGTTGAAGAACTTGGAAAGCTTCATAGCGGATCGGATCGGAGAGATGTAGCGGATCGGATCGGAGAGATTTTGCTGTTCGGATCGGAGAGCTGCTACTGTTTGAATCAAAGAGGCACTGCTGTTCGGATCGGAGAGCTACCTACTGTCAATCGGATCGGAGGGCTACCTACTATCGGGTCGGAACGGAGCAGAGCAAAGTGGATAAGGACTTAGTTTTAGGTTAATCCGGATCGGATCGGTTAATCCGATCCGAACCCCCTCTGCAGGCTCCTCCGATCCGAACCCATATTCCACACCACTTTCCCCTCGCCTGGTTATTCGGAGCGGTTATGACCAGTTCCAACCCACGAAAACCACTACTCTGATGCGCTGTCAGCACTAGAACCCATCCGAACCCGAGGACGATGGGATGGAAGACACGTGGATCCGATCCGGATCGGGTTCTGAGCAAATTTTCACCTATAAATACCCTGTCTGGAGACAATTAAAAGGATCTTCTTTTTGGCACTTTGAGAGTTCAACCACTTTCATAAACCGAATTCCAGCACTCCCGGATAATCCAAATCGTCTTTCAACATTTGTTTTGAGACAATTGAATGAATGTATGTGAGTTGTGAGTGAAATTGAGTGAATATCTTGTAATTGCAACTCTATCATCGAGAATAGTGATTGACAAGTGGGCGTAGGCTTTTTTACGCCGAACCACTATAAATTCTGTGTCTCCATTTTACTTTTGATCTTATTTTATTCTGATTTTAGTCAATTTGGGTGCTAGAACCACTTTTTGGTCTAACATATAGTAACGGTCTTCCTTCATGGAAGCTCATCTCGATTATTAACAAATCGAATTCCATTCGATTCCAACTTAATATATTAAATTGGAAAACTTTACTTTGGAAAATTTCCATTAAATCTTAATAAAAAGATTTATAATTTCCAAATCATCTCTTCACTGTTAATTGGGTTAAAGAACAAATGTTATTTAAAACACCTCTCACGATTAACCCAAAATCCAATCTCAATTCAATTCCAATTAAATATTAATTATTTGGTAAACTTCTCTAAATCTTATTTAAAAGATTTATTCTTTTCTCATTGGGGTTTAAGAACAGTGTTATTTAAGACACCATTCAAGACAAACCCAAAATCCAATCTGATATTAAATACAAGGCTCTGAATAGAAATTATATCGGCTTATATTTAATATTAAATTCCGAAACCAACAAATATCGATTATGAATAACGATATATATATATCATCCAAATTCCTTAACAATATCCGTATAATCACAGAATCTAATATCGAAATATTCTGAAGATAATTTCCATTCCAAATCCATTCCGATTTATTCATTGGAAAATTCTGGTTATATTAAAACCATTTACAAATCCCATTTATTTATTGGGTGCGTTTTTTACAGGTCCCTATCAAGTTTCAAAATTAGGCTTACATCCTATCATAAACTTATTATAAATTAGGTCCCTATTTTTCAAAAATAGATCAAAAACCAAATAAAAAATATAAAAAAATACAAAAATTAATATTTAAATAAATTATGCATTCGATAAAAAAATCACTTAATTTAAAAAAAAAACGCAAAAAAAAACCCAGCAAAAATATGCAGTTAAATGCATAATTTTATGCACGAATTCCAATTTCTTGCATACATATGTGATAGTATTCTAGTGTTGCATCCGCATTTGATTTTTTAGCATATTTCTATGCAAGCATTACATCATTCTTGCATAAAAATATGCAATATTTCATAACAGCGCAACTCAGTTCATTTTTATTTGCATTCAAGTGTGCAAGTAAATCCGAAACATGCACACACGTGTGCAACATATCTGCAGGCAAACCGTTAGCATAATTTCCTTTATGCAATAATTGCATATATGTATGCAAGTATTGGCAATACTTGCATACATATATGCAACTTTTTATTTCTTGGCGTAGACTACTGCTATTATTTCCAAATTTTAGAATTTTTTTATTTTTTTTACTCAGTGCCGCATTTTTTCCTGGCACAAAATGAAGGAGGCTTATATATATATATATATATATATATATATATATATATATATATATATGCATAAAAGTAGGAAACAGATCCTACAAAACAGGAGCCAACAATTCAAAAATAGGGGGTGGGTTTATATTATGAACTATGATCGGATGTGAGCCTAATTAAGTTTGCTTTTAGGGATGTGTGCCTAATTTTCACTTATTTATTTCTAAAAACATTGGATTATATTTCTAGTTGATAACTAGTTCAATTCGATAAAAATATATATTTATCTTTTCAAACTTGGAATTTTTCATCTAAAATCTTTTCAAATCATTTATTATGATTTTACGTAATTTTTCCTTCTTTTAAATAATTTTATTAAGGCCCATACAGTTGGTTTCCAATAACGACAACCTAACTGCATTCATAGTGACCTTTTCTGAAATTGATTTCGACATAATTTGAAATCCAACCGTCAAAATTTAAATCTCTTATATTCATTGAATGCTCTTTTGGATACAAACCCAAGGGTTCCGGTTTTATGAGAATCCGACGGCTGGATCTCCCGGTACATCAATTTGAAGTTAATGGTCGAAATTCGCGAACGGTCGCTGCGCGACACATTCTATTCAGGCCGTTATAACATATAAATAATGTATTTCATCGATTTCCATTTAAATTGTATTTTAATAATCGTTTATAAATTCGTTTTAAAATGATTTCAACTTCATTTTCAAATTTAAAATTGAATACTCCATATCATTATAATATTAAAATGATAACATTTTCAAAATATTAGATTTTGAAATCAATTCTTTTCGATATTATTTTAAAATAAATAAAAATCGATCGATAAACCTGATCGGCTCAAAATGGTGTTTCTTACTTAACTCGATTTCATATATTTTTATATATTTTCGTGTCCGTCCAAAATCGGATATCAAAATCATATTTTGATTATTCCCTGAATATTATTTTAAAATATTCGTTATTTCTTAATTGGAATGTGACTCAATCAATTACCATATAATTTCAGTTATATGGATTTCATACATCACATGTATTCAACAATAATGATAAATAATCATCAACTAGTCAATTCTGTAATGCCCCGGCATTTCAGACCAATCAAAATTGCCGAAAAACCCATGTGTCCAAAAACAAACAATGACAACTACCATAATATTGTATAATTACATCACTAAATGCACTAGATATAATTTAAATAAATTCCATTTAATAAATATTCGTCTAATTCACAAGGTAGGCTCAAATACGAAATAAACTCAATTACCATAAATCGACTATTATGCGACTCTAGTGAGATGGTCATCGATATTCATTCATGCACACTTGACAAACACGTTAGAATGATATAAATGATAACACATAAAAGATGCACCAACATGCAATAATAAGTAATAAAAAAATATTTTTATTAATATAGTAGCTGCATCACTACTACTTGTGACTGCCTACGTACCTTTCTCTAATTGGGTAAGCAATTAAATAAAGGATCAAGCCAACGTAGTTCTTCTTTGCACAAAACGTTTAAAATCAATGTTTACTTCGAAAATACTCTTTATATCATGTGGGGGTAAAATACCTTTTGTAAATACTCATTTTGATATACATCTATATATCTCTTGTAGAACTTTCTTTCAAAAGACAAACATCTTTTATTATAAATACTAATCATCTTCTTTATGCAAAAACTCCTTCTTAGACAAATCTCAAACCACCTTTATATTTCTCTAATATATGTTTAGAAAGATCTTCAAAGATTGAACTGAAATGGTTAAGTTCAACACCATTTATACCTCGTTAAAACACACCCTATTCATACCTCATTTAAACTCTAATCATACCTCCACACACTATTCATAACTCATTTAAACATTAATCATACCTCGATTACACACACACACACACTATTCATACCTCAATTGAACAATATTCATACCTCGTTTACACACTATTCATACCTTGTTTAAACACTAATCATAAATGTTCTCAATCGTCAGTCGTATATGTTGATTGCTTGTTAAAGCAAAGATCGCAACCAATATAGTATGTTAAAGTCATAGGCATCTTTAAATTAAAATACAAGCTTATGAAATAATAATGGATTAGATGATAAGTATACTTATAGTATTCCTTGCTATCTTCATGCAAAAGTCTCGTAGAACATCATATAGTACTTATCATTACTCCCAATTAATCAATTATTTTCCTCGAATCATCGAAATTCATCAATCATCCTTGTTCTCAGTTTTGACTCTCTTTTACTTTGATTTAACATCCTCAATTTTATCAGTTTGTTTATGATACTATATGGAAACTCAAGTCCAAATTTTGAGAGGATTTGGAATAGTTTACCATGATTTTATACTCAAAACGTCTATAACAGCATTTTAGTCATGCTATGAAAAGTTCTGGGTTGTTTATAATGATTTTAGACTCAAATCAGTTACTACAGCACTTCTGGGCACTATAAAAGATTCTACTTGGTTTTGTGCTTCATAAATAGAAAAGATAGCGTTTCAGAGTGCTATAAAAAGTTCGAAAACCAGAATTTAGCTTGTTTCTGGGCAAAATGTTCGACACTATTTCTCTATGATAAAAATAGATTTTGACTCCAATTATTTTATAGTAAGAAGCTCTAGTTGTCTACTTAATTATCATCAAAAGAAAACCTCAAAATCATTTACCAATTTAATATATATAATCAAACACCATGAGGCATTTTCAACATGCGCATTTCGGGCTGATTTTTACCTCACTTTGCATCCAGTTTTCGGGCATGCAAACGGCCGAATTAGAAAAAAAAAGGCCAAAGATAAAAGTTGTAGCCCTCTGAATTAGCTTTACAAATTGATAGAGAAGTCGTAATTTCACTAAGAATTGCAAAAGTCATGCCCAAAATATCGAACGTCATTTTCAGGGTTTCAAGTCCAATCATTCATTCATAAATTTCTCAATTTTCCTTCAAAATATGAAATGAATACATGAACTTAAATAATTTTACTCACCTTAGACTTAAAAATTGAACTTGTATTCCTTCTCTTGTCTTCTTCTAAACCTCTTTTTTTATCTTAATTTTCATTTGTGAATGCATGAAAAAGAATGAACATTTCCACCCTTTATATGGTAGTTTTCAAGGCTAGTTTGGTAATTTGGTTTTGGTACACTTGTCCTCCTTATCTTCATGCATGATTTAGGATGAAAACACATGCCAACTTAGCTGTCCTAAGATGTTTCTACACATGGACACCTAAGAGGGTTATGTGTCCTTATCACTTTTCTTTTTCTTTTTCTTTTAGCTTACATGATAAGCTTCTTATTTTAAATTTATATCTTTTAGCTTACATGATAAGCTTCTCATTTTAAATTTACATTATTTAGCTTACATGATAAGCTTCTCTTTTTAAATTTATATCATTTAGCTTACATGATAAGCTTCTCTTAAATTTATATCATTTAGCTTACATGATAAGCTTCTCTTTTTAAATTTATATCTTTTAGCTTACATAATAAGCCATTTCATATTTATTTTCCCTTACATGAATACATACAACCATGCTTTAGGATGAAGACACATGCCTACTTAGGTGTCTTTAGATGTTTCTTCACATGGACACCTAATGTGTGTATGTGTCTTAACCTTATTTACTTACAAGACATGTGTTCCTTTCAATTGATGACACGTGTCCCTATCATTTTAAGCCATTTATCATATTCTAGAACATGTACACATATACCATTTGTATGTTACTTCTATGATATGTACATACACATATATGTGTTCTTCTAAAGTTACTACATGCACATGATATTCCAACAACTTTTAATAAGCAAAACCTCATTTATCAATAAAACTGTTTTCGATCACGTTATCGATTTTTCTTTGAACTACTTATCCTTATAAACAAAAATGCAACAACATGTTTTCTTCTCTTTAATTATTATTTATAAAGGGATTTAATCAAGGTTATAAAACGATTTTAAAATATTAAATCCAACATTTAAATATTTAAATAACCTCAATATTTAAATATTTACTGCCAGAAATTTCAGGTTGTTACAAATTCACATCCAGAGTACAACTTACAACTGCATAAGCAGTAAATAATTAACTAACGCTTATCACAGTCTGTTGATCAATCGATTGACATATAATTAAATTCAGGGGAGATGTGAATAAATTATCGTCCTCAGACCCATGTAGGGTTTCCAAACAACAACAGTCGATTCAAAGTAATCTCTGGTTAATAAATTTAACCAGTTCTAATTCGATTTGAATTATTTTACTAATTAGCCAATTTTCACTGTTCAAACTATAAATAGATATTTATAATTTAATTTCAACTACCACAAAATAATATTAAATTATTTTTAATATTTTATGTATTTAATCATCACAATCAAAACACAATATAGCCAATTAAATCGTCCATGGACTGTGGACGAGGGAGGTGAGCTAACAGGCATCGTATACAATTTATAATGATTAAAAATGATAAAAATCTACACTTGCAATTCTATATATTTTTATACATGAATACAATAACATGATAAAATATAATTTAGTGAGAAGGAGTTCTCACTTTGGTTTCCACTCCGTCATTCTTTAATGGATGATTTAATACCATTCGAGTTCAAATTTTCCTCAAATTCTAATCTGCTCCGTTTCAGCTCTGGTCAGTTCTGAAATGTAGTATTTGACGAAGCGACTCCAAAGCAATTCCTTTTGTCGAATTTCGATGCCAGACGAATAAGTTACAACTGTTTATATGTTAAGTACATTAATAATTATACATTAAATAATTAATTAACTAATCAAGTTAATCAACCTTAATTAAAAAAATCGGCCGCTCCAATTCGTTACTCATCGTCTTCCTCTTCCGTAGAGACCGCACCCAACTCTCAACTTAGGGCTTCAAATCTGTGCCATCTAGGGATGATTGGAGCTCGATCAATTTGCCCCACGTCGGAGAGCTTGGGGCGCACCACAACCACCCTCGGTCACACATAATTCGACATCTCCATGTGCCCTAAAAACCACCACGAAGCGGTCGGCTTTGAGCCGCGATTTCGCACCAACGGCTACGTGATTTTTGACCCTACCCATTCAGATTAACGAGCCCACGTGTGAAGAGATTCACAGTGGAATTTTCGAAAATATTGAACCAATTTTGGGAATGAAGGGATAAAAGATTGGTGCGATTTCAATCGTTGATAGGAAGCGGCGGCGAGATCGTGTTTGACCATGGGTGAGAAAGAATAAGGGTTTGACCACCCTTTTGATCAATATATATAATATATTTTTATTATTTTAATTCCAGAAGGTGATATTTTGCATTTGAACTCCAAATTAAACCCAATGACTATCTTTCCTAACCAAATACCCCTATTCCGAACACAATGGGATATGTTTCGTAAGACAATTTGACTTTTTCAATCAGTTTTCATCAAAATTAAAATATAAAACCATATATATTGAATTTAAACGGACATTTTAATTACAGGGCCACATACTGACTCCAAAAATTACAGAAAAATTTATCTAGCTATGTTTTGACGATACGGTCTTAACAAAACTAATTTCGTCGAATTTGGGGACCGTCTGAAAAATGGCCTTTTTTCAGTTGATTAAATTCAAAATGAAATTACCAAACACATTTAAATTTACCATGCTCACATATTAGTTCCAAAAATTATGAAATTATAAACCTAGCAATAATTTGACATTCCAGATCCAACAAAAGTGGTTTTGTCAAAAACAGAGGTCGTTTTCAAAATGGCAGTTTTTAAGGGCTATATATTATATTAAAATATATATAAATTCCATAGCGACTATATTAAATTTTAAACTGGACATAACTTTCAATTTATATTATGAAATCTAAAATTTTCACATTCATTAGAAAGATATAATTAAACAGATTCAAATGTTTCTGATTTCACTGAAATTCGATTTACTTTGAATTCTGTACATTCATTTGAAATTAGAAATCAATTTTTTAAACTACCGCGCCATTTCAAACTCTATTTATAATTAAAATAAACTTATATGTTCTAATTTCAGTTTAAATAAATTTTTAATTGTCAATATTTAAAATAAATCATTTTAAATATTCAAAATACATTAAAATAGCTAAAATAAAAAAATTAAATTGGTTCACAAATTCCGGGTCGTTACAATCTCCCCCACTTAAAACCTTTTCGTCCTCGAAAAGGAACAGAGCTGAAATTTGTTTAACCTACTAACTCAACTTTCATTATGGCTTTCATTCTTCAACTTTTCAATTTCTAATAATTTTCTAATTTCTCAAAGATTTGGCTAACATCCTAAATTTTCGAAAAATTTCGCCATATGCTCCTTTATACATCCCTATCGGCAAAATCACAACTTGCCTCACAGGGCCCTCATCAATCCAAAATAAAAAAATAAAAAGCCAAGCGGCTCATGAAATCATCAAAACCCAAGAAATACAGTAAACATGTACCTATTTGTCCAGCATACAATTTTATTCCTCTTCTTAGCTTTCATGCTATGACCTGTTCATTATATACATATGTACATATATGTAATTCCAATAATTTTTCAATTTAATTCAATATTTGACTCGTTTGGCTGAATTTACCTTTCATTCACGTATTGGTTAAATGAATAACCACACAACACAATCATCAATCAATTAGTTAATTAGCTTTTCAAACATTTTTAACTTTTATATATTCAAAAATCATATTTTTAGTGCCAAATCACAACAGTAAACTCTAACTAAGTTTTGTTTCTCGCACCAGTCGATTGGAAATATATAGATATCCCACTTTCAAAATTCGAACATAAACACTGATGATACTAGTAATCATCTGTACCATCCCCTAGTGACTAGAGTGTGATTCTATATCTACCCAGAATATTTGAGGCTTCGAATATACGTTTGCAAGGTGTATATGCAAAGTCTACTTATACCCGATAGTTCAAAATCAATCTAAAATAATATACTCAAATACGTATAATATGATATAAATTTTTCAAAACTAAATTCATTTTTTTTCAAAATAATACTCTTCTAACTCATTCTAGGGTATTACTAACCCTATCACTAACGAGTCATTCTCATAGGATATTACTAATCCTATCTCTGATGAATTCTTTCGTTTGGTTCTAATGTGCCTTGTTCTCTAGCTTTGTAAACCAAAGCTATGATACCAAACTGAAACGACCCGAAATCCCCCGATCTCTGAAGAGACGGAAAACAGCGGATTGTTTTGAGAACACGACACATCAGAATACAAACAGTAGAACATTTCATTGCTATTACAACAATTACATTTGCGTACAAGAATATAACAGAGTACGAATAAATATTACTCAACGAAAATAAAATGCCAGAGATTTAAAATACATAGCAGCGGAAATAAAAATATATAAATACAATGCACACCAGAAATACATCGACTACCGCAACTGAAGGAAATACACGGATACAAGGCTTTCCGAATATAGCTCTAGTTGTAAATCTAGGATCCTGTGAAAATAAATGTCTACAAAACCAAAACTACAAGCTGCCCGTGTGGAAAATATGGAACCTAGAGTTTAGGTGGAAACAATAAACTCCGAGTCAGTCATTGGACTGGTGTGAGAACTAAAACAGTTATTAATCTTTATTTTAAAAGAGAGGAACTCATGGGACCATGACATAACATGGAACGAGTTTACTCCACATGAATCTCAGCTTAAAACAACACAACACTATGCTTTAAAAAAATGAAGCTATTATAAGACTTAGGTCCCGTCATACAATGCAAGCCGGAGGATAGAGTTTTACCTTATAATAGCCAGACATGCTGGGTAAGTTGTTAAAACAAATCATTTGATATTACTATAAGTGTATAGTGTCAAATCAACTTCAAAAATAAATGTTTCAATCATAGAAGGCATGAGCGCCTCATCCCACTAAGTCTCCATACAGGTTTACAACTAAACCCGAAAAGTCACGTATTGGAAATTGGATTTCCATCATGAGTCAAGGCAAGCGATGCCTCCTTCCGATTCAAGACACTCTAGAAAATGCCTCACGATCCCCCGTAGTGGACCCTTGGTTCCTATAGGGCCGGTCCACACTTACTTTAGTGGATTGGTTATTCCTGAACACACGTTTCCCGATCCTATAGGATTTATCACTTGGCCAGTAGCGACCAATATCCGAGGCGCCTCATTCCATCATCCATATAAGTAAAAATGTCTGGGTTCCACACCATGACACCACTCCTGTCTAAAAGGAAACGTCGTGCACTCCCTGCGTCCTTGATCCCGTTTTAGACTCATACCAGGGCGTGAGGCTCGTGAGTTAACGCTATACACAAAGCTATGCTAATCAAAGCCATGCTTTGATCATCAACCACAAGACTCTGCTTTTCAACAAAAGCCTTGATCATTTGCATCTCAGCATGCCACACTAATAATTCACACCATACAATTGATTCTGTTAATATATAACCTCTAAGCTCGTACGTCTCAGAGAAGGGTGTTAAGCAAGAGAATAAATTCTCCGCCACCAAATAGATATATATTTAATAGAAATCAATCAATACAGAATGAAATCCAATGTCAGACACACATCCATTTACAAGTTCATTCTGGGTCTGAACGAAAGCGGAGGCACCTTGTTCCTCTTCCCATATGTCCAATACAGGAGAGAGGCCCTTGCATATTCAGTCGATCTCCAAGTATGTCTGGACGATCACCACTTATTACCTTGTCTTGGGTGTGCAGCAAAATCAAGACATCAGTAATCATCCAAACGATGTGAAGAGCTCCGGTCTTTAACCACAGTCTTCATCGTTTACTTTTAGTCGTCGTATCAGTAATCATTCAAATTTAAATCAAAATTAAATATTCCATATCATTATAATATTAAAATGATAATATTTTCAAAATATCAGATTTTGAAATCAATTCTTTTCTATATTATTTTAAAATAAATAAAAATCGATCGATAAACCCGTTCGGGTCAAAGTGGCGTTTCTATCTTAACCCGACTTCATATATTTTTATATATTTTCATGTCCATCCAAAATCGGACATCAAAATCATATTTTGATTATTCAATGAATATTATTTTAAAATATTCGTTATTTTTGAATTAGAATGCGACTCAATCAATTACCATATAATTTCAGTTACATGGATTTCATACATCACATGTATTCAACAATAATGGTAAATAATCGTTAACCAGTCAATTCACATCCAGAGTGTAACTTACAACTGCATAAGCATTAAATAATTAAATAACGCTTATCATAGTCTGTCGATCAATCAATTGACATATAATTAAATTCAGGGGAGATGTGAATAAATTATCATCCCCATACTCATGTAGGATTTCCAAACAACAACGGTCGATTCAAAATAATCATTGGTTGATAAATTTAACCAGTTCTAATTCGATTTGAATTATTTTTCTAATTAGCCAATTTTCACTATTTAAATTATAAATAGATATTTATAATTTAATTTCAACTACCACAAAATAATATTAAATTATTTTTAATATTTTATGTATTTCATCATCACAATCAAAACACAATACAGTCAATTAAATCGTCCATGGTCTGCGGACGAGGGAGGTGAGCTAACAGGCACCGTATACAATTTATAATTATTAAAACTAATAAAAATCTACATGGGAGATTCTATATATTTTTATACATGAATACAATAGCATGATAAAATATAATTTAGTGAGAAGGAGTTCTCACTTTGGTTTCCACTCCGTCATTCTTTAACAGATAATTTAATACCATTCAAGTTCAAATTTGCCTCAAATTCTAATCTGCTCCATTTCTGCCCTGGCCAGTTCTGAAATTTAGTATTTGACGACACGATTCCAACAAAATTCCTTTTGTCAAATTACGATGCAAGACGAATAAGTTACAGCTGTTTATATGTTAAGTACATTAATAATTATATGTTAAATAATTAATTAACTAATCAAGTTAATTAACCTTAATTAAAAAAATAGGCCGCTCCAATTCGTTACTCCTTGTCTTCCTCTTCTGTAGAAACCGCACCCAACTCTCAACTTAAGGGCTTCAATTCTGCGCCATCTAGAGATGATCGGAGCTCGATCAAGATGCCCTACATCGGAGAGCTTGGGGGCATGCCACCACCTCCCTCAGTCACACAGAACTCAATGCCACCATGTTCTCTAAAAACCACCACAAAGCGGTTGGCTTTGAGCCATGATTTCACACCAATGGCTGCGTGATTTTTGATCCTACCCATCAGATTAACGAGCTCGCGTAGATGAAGAGATTCATAGTTGGAATTTTCGAAAATATTGAACCAATTTTGAGAATAAAGGGGTAGAAGATTGGAGCGATTTCAATCACTGATAGGAAGGGACAACGAGATTGTATTTGACCACGGGTGAGAAGAATAAGGGTTTGACCTCCCCTTTTGACCAATATATATAAAATATTTTAATTCCAAAAGGTGATATTTTGCATTCGAACTCTAAGTCAAACCCAACAACTATCGTTCCTAACCATATACCCTCATTCCGAACACAATGGGATATGTTTTATATGCAATTCAATTGTTTCGATCGGTTTTCATCAAAATTAAAATATAAATCCATATATATTGAATTTAAACGGACATTTTAATTTACCGGGGCCACATACTGACTCCAAAAATTACAGAAAAATTTATCTAGCTATCTTTTGACGATACGGTCCTAACAAAACTAATTTCGTTGAATTTGAAAACCGTTTGAAAAATGGCCTTTTTCCAGTCGATTAAATTCAAACTGAAATTACTAAACACACTTAAATTTACCACGCTCACATATTAGTTCCAAAAATTATGAAATTTTAAACCTAGCAATAATTTGACATTCCGGATCCAACAAAAGTGGTTTCGTAAAAAGTGGAGGTCGGTTGCAAAGTGGAAATTTTTAAGGGCTATATATTATATTACAATTTATAAATTCCATATCGACTATTTTAAATTTTAAACTAGACATAACTTTCAATTTATATTATGAAATCTGAAATTTTCACATTCATTAGAAAGATATAATTAAAAGATTCAAATATTTCTTGTTTCACTGAAATCCGATTTATCTTGAATTCTGTACATTCATTTGAAATTAGAAATCAAAATTTTAAACTACCACGCCATTTCAGTCTCTATTTATAGTTAAAATAAATTTATACATTCTAACTTTGATTTAAATAATTTTTAGTCGTTATTATTTAAGATAAATCATTTTAAATATTCAAAATACATTAAAATGGGTAAAATAAATTTTTTAAATTGGTTCGGAAATTCCGAGTCGTTACACTTGGGATGCTTCATCCTCCGCCTAATCAAAGATGTCTTCTCCGTGGAATCACGGACGAAGTCTGGTCTGAGTATAACCTTGTCAGTAGTTTCCAACAATAAGTTGTCCATTTGCATGGCCTCCCATAAAGCGCTTCAAAAGGGGCAATACCAATTGTCGTTTGAAAGCTAATACTGTACGTGAACTCCACAAGCGGTAGGTGCTGCTCCCAAACTCCTCTAATGTTGATGATGCAATATCTGAGCAAGTCTTCTAAGATTCTGTTTATTCTTTCTTTATGTCCATTGGTCTACGTATGATAAGTAGTGCTTAGGTTAAGGGTTGTTTCCAATGCTTCTTGTAGGCTTTTCCAAAATTCGCTTGTGAAAAAGGGGTCTCTATCACTCACGATACTCGATGGCATGCCATACAGTCTGATTATTTCTTTGACATATAATTGGGCTAACGGTGCCGCAGTCCTTGTTTTTTGACTGGTATGAAATGGGCGCTTTTGGTTAAACGATCTACCACAACCCAAATGGCCTCATTACCCTTTTGTAACGACCCGGAGAACTCAATGCTCAACAATAGTACATAATCCCGTATTACTTGCCAAATATCCACGTATCGAAACCCAGACTGTTAATAAAAAGAAGCTAGAGGATGAGAAAAGAAAGAAATACTAGAATAAAAGAAAAACAAAGAACAGAGTCTCACAGCGGAATGGTCGAAATATAATATATCAAAATGCTTTACAAAAAGAAACTATATATATGTATGTATGAGTACAACATCAGAGTATACATTCATCTCAATACAACATACAGTGGAAAAATATAATACCAGTAAATACAGTTATACATCTCGACTTCAACTCCTCTTCTGAAGCTCCAAGCGATACCTAACCTGATAATATACTCTTTTTGACCTGAGCACATTTGAAGCAAAGCAAAATTCACCCAGATCAGTCTAGAATACTTTAAGGGGTAAATTCACATGGCAAACAACTTGCTTAACTTTAGAAATCCTTTTTGAAAGAAAATGATAATAGTAAGACCAACCCACACATAAACACGAACGGTTTTTACCTTACTATAACCCAAAACATTTCTGATAGATCAAAATCCAGTGATATTATAATAGTGTCCATAAAATCACAAATAAATAACCATCTAGCAGAAAGCTTTCATCTCACGCTCTACATATTTATTATAAAATCAAAAACTGCATAGCTCTTATTGGAGAATGTATTCCAACTATGACAAGATATGGGACCAGCTTCCGATCAGTGTACTCTAGAGGGTATACACTGGGGTCTAACGGGAACATCTTGCAACCCGGCCATACATGACCGACAACTCATTTAACTTGAGTGTATCGAATATATTGTCACCCTACGACCTTTTATTGCGTGCCTGCCATAATTCCCGAGAGATACAAAATTGAAAGAAGATCAAATGAAGAAATTTCTCTAGATGGTGACAATATACCCTGCTTGGGAATGACCCACCTAGTCATGCTGCCTGCCCGATTTATGTTATTTTCCGCTTGATGAGGGTTGAGGCCACGTTTACTTTCTCATAACTTAACATCATCATTTACTTTGAATGCCACATCGTCAGATCCATCAAATCACTAATTGACATCCACAATATACTCTTCGTGTTAAGCAAGAGAATTTCTCCGCCATCAAACTTGGTATATTTGTAAAAATCAACATTCGTGAGTTTTTAGATACACTCTGTCAGACATTCGTCCATACAAGTCGTCCAGGAACAGGATGACCCGAAGGCACCCTCCTACCGCATCCTATGAATCACCCTATAGACCAGTAGCAAGTAGTTCTTGCAAATCCATGAATTTTAATCACGACAGAACCACAGTTTATCTCCGGCAGCGACCTAGAGATTATAATTAGTTCTTCCATTTCATGAAAATCTACAGTCTTCAATTGCTCCATCTTCATTTGCTACAAATTAGTTTTGTACGCAACATTGACTTGAAGTGGTTTTGGGTCAAGTCCCATCCCGGTCTCTTCAAAACAACACGTCAAAAGGTCCAATAATATATTTATTGATAGTTGGTTTTTTAACTATCAATTCACATAATATGGTCAAGTATATTGGTAGCTTATATCCTTTTAGTTAGAACCATTTATCAAAAACATTTCATCGATTCTTTAAAAATCGATTTTTATATTCTTATTTCAATTTTCATTGTTTTCGTTACATTGAAAACAATAACATATCTTTGTTTACCAAACTCCATTCATTACTTCACTTTGAAAACATCACTATATTCAACAAATCCTTTTTTCCTTTACTTCGGAAAAATCACCATGTATGTATCTGTATATATTTAATTCCATGGTATCTAATGTATTTACCTTCAAAACTTGAGTCAAACAATGTTTATCGTTTTACTTTAAAACAATTAATCTCATTACATTCAAAATCTTGAAAAAAAAGCTGCAATATCCTCTTAAACAAATCTTAACACCTTTACCCTCACAAACTAATATCACCCCTTGATAATGGCGAAGTTCTTCAAGTTGGGGTATTTTAATTACCTCTCAAACCTTGATCGACGACATTGTTATCTCAGAATGGATAAAAGTTTGAAACACAAAACCCATCATTCCATTTATTGTTTACCAAAAAATATGTTTTTAATAATCGTTCCTTGTATTTGCCACATTTATTCCCCATTTAACTCTTTAACCCTTTTAAGTAACATAAAATCTCTTTTACTTTGAACCCCAACAATATAACTCATTTGGTTTGGTTCAAAACCATTTACTCAGTCTTTTACACAAATTCTGCTATGCCTCATACCCTTGCAAATCTTTTTTCAACTCAAACTCGTTTTATTTAATCTAATTCCTTAAGTAAACCTTATTTTTAATTCATCGCCTTGATTTATACTTCTTCATAACTTGGTATTCGCTTACCAATCTGCTCTTCAATTTACTTAACTTGAATTCAAATCCTAAATCTTCTTATGGAGTTTATCATTTCCCTTTTTGAAATCATATTTCAATTTTTTTTATTTAATTAAATAATTAAGTAAAAACAAATCTTATTTAAATCTTTGTATTACTCGTCTCCTTATAAACTTCCAATTATATTTTGGTTTTGTTGTCACATCTCTTATGAAAATCTCTTCAAATTCCCTTGCTTGTACTTAATCCAATCATTAAGTAATACTTTCTTACAAACAACACGTTAGCTTCAAAACTTGTTTTTATAACTTTGGTATATATTGCTCTTAACACGATTCATTTAAACTTCATCACTTCCTAATCGACTTTTATTTAACAAGGTAAATTCCCTTAGTTATTATTAAAATATTTAACTTCATTATTAACTGAATTAAAACATAGTTCTTTTCATTAAAAATAGATCGGTTGATCGCTTAATGACCTTATCAAATAATAACCACTTCACTTTTGATTTTATATACATTTTTAAATATTATAAATAAAAAGATTATTAATATTAAACTAATGATTCGTTAAACTATTTCTATTAGATTAATCGAAGACCGATCAATCTAATTATTAATTTCAATTGAACAATTTGACTTCGTCAAATTTAAACATCAACTATTTATTAACTGATTTCACTTACTCCTCTCATTAGATTAATATAATAAATCTAATTATATCGCTTAACTGTTTTCCCTCATAATACTAATATTAAAATATTAATCCATAAGTCAGTTTATTAAAAACATTGAAACCATTTAATTATAAATATCGATTATTTTGAAACTTTATTTCAATTAGAATTATAATTTAAAAACTTCATTTTAGTGATAAAAATCAATTTTATAACTTCATTTACGTCAATTCGCCTGGCGGTGAACTAACATCTTAAAAACAACGTTTAGATCATTTGCTACAAATAACTTAATCAATAATGTCTATTGATTGAAAACATCATGTCAACGTTGAATTTTAATTCAACGTTAAATATAAAATCAACCATCATTGTTCGATCAGAATATAGCATTGTTTAGGGTAAACAGTTCATGTTTGGATAACATGAAAAAACATCAACATACAATATATTTGAGCAATATAGTCGGATCCCTCCAACCTGTTCTTCCCTGCATCATAGATTTTAATATCATATAATAATAATATATTAAATATTTTTTAAATTAACATCATCTAATACGACATAATAAATATCGTAAATCGTTAAACAATCAATGAGCAACCAAGGCATCCAATCATTTTTATATGAATTTAACACACTGCAGAAATCCAGAAAAGTGTGAGAATTAACTCACCATTTTATTTCCGATTCAACGATTTGCGTTTTTTCATATAATTTAAACAGATGCTTAAAATTACATGAATTTCCAATCACTTCTATTTAAATCAAATCAGCTCGATAGCGTAGCCTTCGTTGCAGCAATCCTAACGTCCCTTGTTTCATTGTATTGTAATAACAAATGAAATAAGTATGATTTTAACAAGTTCGAACATTTTAAATAACATAATAACGTTATTTACATTTTCCCCCTTTTTCTTAATATTTTCTTTCCCTAAGTCAGTGTTTTTTTAATTTATTTATCTACAACGTAGTGATCTTCCTAACTATACTCTATGCATTTTGTTGCCAGTCCACCAGTATTAGATTAAGTAGTCAAAACAAAACTGAACCCCCTTTTTTTCCTGCACTCTGTGCGTGTTTAGAAGATGAGAAAGTACCTTAACGATGTTTTTAATCTACCAATCATCTTCCATAGCATGCACACAATGCTTGCTCTTCTCTTCACGGTGCTGACTGCTTCTCTAACTCGTTCTCCTTTCCATGCGAGATGCTTCAGACAAACAACAACGTAATTTCCCAATGCCCACGCCTTCACGCATTTCCCCCTTAATTATTAATTAAAGCCTGAAAGGCCCAATAGCCCTCATACGTAGGCCAACCAGCCAACCTCCTTTCCCAGTTCTTAATCTCTGTTGTTTATCCATTTCACACGTGAATGGACTCCATCCCATCCCTTCTTTTGCATGCATGTACGTTCCAGGACCGACCTTCCACTTCATCCAAATTCTCACCTGCCTCTCCTCTTCTCCTTGTTATCCAACCGACATCTAGACAACTTCGACATCGAACTTTCGCTCGCTTGCCACCACAACCACTTCCACCGTAGACCGGATCGGAACACCACTCAACAATCTCGAGTTTACCCCCAACGGCGAAGAAACACTCGGCTGCCACCTTGGCTAACTATGCGCCATTGTTCCCATCTAAGAAAATGCCTTTGCTCCATCTCAAAAACTTGATCAAGACCTTCTCCCATCACCCGTCTTCACCGAAGTTTCCAACTTCAAACTATACAAACCGAGCTCCAAACCACAGCTTCCGGAAACCATGCTACAACGTCATTCTACCCCATAAACGATTTAGATCGCATTCCACCCATCAGAAAATCTTTAGCAGTCCCCCACTAATGGCTAGTGAACCCTTCTCAAAAACCGCCGACGACTGGCTACAACCTCCTTAGTCCATTCCATCAACTCAGGCGGCCTCCGGTGTAACAACCCGGAATTTCTGAACCAATTTAAAATTTTATTTTAGCTATTTTAATGAATATGGAAATATAAATTGGTTATTTTTGCTAAATAAAATTTGAAAATAATTTTAAAAGTAGTTTTTTTATTTGAATTAAAACAAACCAAGTAAAATTACTCAAACGATTTATAAGTTTTGTTTTTGAAAATTTTATTAAAAATTCGATTCTTAAAATCATCGCCTCTCCCTTAAAAAAAAGAAATTTAGCTATGAAGCTCAGAATTTGATGAGACCAATTTTGTTAGATTCATAATGACAAATCATTATTAAGTTCCAAAATGCGCGTCGAACTGAGCCAGTATGTGGCTGTGTGCGATAAAACAGTTCAGGGTAAAATAGGCGATCAGTTTACAAAGGAACATTATAGAGACGATCTTAGAATTCGATTTCGTTTTTTTTTGGATTCGTATCATAAAATAATGGTTAAATCCAAAAAGGAATAATTTTGGAAGTCAGCATTTGGGCGTACAAGAGGAAAAGGTACCCTAAAATCACATTTTTGAAGCTAATTTGAGCAATTTTACAAAGGAACATTATTAAGATGACCACGAAATTTGACGAAACTTTTTTTGTGTCGAATAATGGTAATATTCCAAGTTTCATGATTTTTAGAGCTAGTATGTGGCCGGACGTGATTTTTAAAATGAAAAACAGACAATATTTTAACTTTAAAAATTCGTTGTTTGTGCATACGGACTCAAAATTCGAAGAAACCAGTTTCATTGGATCCTTAATGTCAGAGAGTAGTTGCATATCAATTTTCATTGAAAACGGGATTCGTAGGTGACCACACAGATTTTTAAATGATGAAAATGAGTGATATTTGAGTATAGAAAAGTACAAAATCACTAAAAAAATAAATTAGCTCCACTATAAAATGTCCTAAACTCCCCTCAACCTAAAGCAAACATCATTTATACGGCAGCCCCCTTTTCTATTTCAAAACCCTAAACCTATATCATCTAAAATCAAAATCAAATCCAACACTCCACTAAAAATCATGAGATAAATATATATGTGATCCTTATAGCTTGCTCTTCGATTTGGTATGAATATGAGAGAGGTTCAAGAACATGTTGTACGCTGCTTTTTTTCAGCATATGGTTTATGTGGGCTAGGGTTGATGAATTCGTGAAATAGAAGCAGCAATATATGTCTTAGTTATTGCATTTGAGCTTAGCATAGAAAATAACATCGATTGTGTAAGTTTGGATGAATTTGGTGACAAAAAGTTTGAGAGGAAGAAGGGGCTACACACGTTTTGACAGTAGACGAGATTTTTAGGGAAGCTTGAGTTTGAGATTCATGGTGTTGACATTGTAGAGGATAAGAAAAGAAGAACAACGGTGTTTACGGTTTGTGTTTTTGTGGAGAAACGAAGGAGAAAGTGGTGGAGGAAGCTTGCATAAAGATGGACATGGAGGGGCTGGGTTTTTGGACCGAGTACGTGAGTTTTTGAGAGGGAGAGGGATTAGAGGAAGTAATTAGAGAAGAAACAAGGGTAATTAATTAATTTATGTTAATTTTAATGACATATATATGTATACGAATCGTGTAAAAAGCATAACTTTTTCACACGAACTCGAAATTCAACGAAACAGGATCCGCTGGAACCATATCGATGAGAGCTTCGCAATGAAATTTATTTGGAATCGTTTGGATGTCAGGACTGTGGAGCCGAAAAGGTCACATTTCCTTTATATAAAGACTGACGGAGTGGAAACCAAAGTGAGAACTCCTCACTCAAAATTATATTTTATCATGATATTGTATACATGTATAAAAATATATAGAATTGCCAGTGTAGACTTATATCAGTTTAATAATTATAAATTGTATACGGTGCCTATTAGATCACCTCACTCGTCCACAGACCATGGACGATTTAAATTGACTGTATTGTGTGTTGTTTGTGATGTTGAAATGTTTAACGTATTAAAAATAATGTTAACATTAATGTTGTAGTTGAAATTAAATTATAAATATCCATTTAAAATTTAAACAGTGAAAATTGGCTAATTATAAAAATAATTCAAACTGAATTAGAATTGGTTAATTTGTTAACCAATAATTTATCTAAATAAATTGTTGTTGTTTGAAAACCGCAGATGGGTCTGGGGATGATAATTTATTCACGTCTCCCCTGAATTTAATTATATGTCAATCGATGGGTTGACAAGCTATGATAAGCGTTATTTATTAATTTATTTTAACGCTTATACAGTCGTAAATTGCACTTTGGATGATGTTTGAATGTGTAATGATTATTTATCATTATTTTGAATACATGCGATGTATGAAATCAATATAACTGAAATTATATGGTAATTGATTGAGTCGCATTCCGATTCATAAATAAAGAATATTTTAAAATAATGAATATTTTATATAAAATATTCATGTGTTGAATAAAATGTTTAAACAATAAAAATATCATTTTTATTGAATGTATAAACTATATAAAATATTCATGTGTTGAATAAAATGTTTGAACAATAAAAATATCATTTTTATTGAATGTATAAACTATATTAAATATTCATGTGTTGAATAAAATGTTTGAACAATAAAAATATCATTTTTGTTGATTGTATAAACTATATAAAATATTCATGTGTTGAATAAAATGTTTGAACAATAATAATATAATTTTTATTGAATGTATAAACTATATAAAATATTCATGTGTTGAATAAAATGTTTGAATAATAAAAATATCATTTTAATTGAATGTATAAACTATATAAAATATTCATGTGTTGAATAAAATGTTTGAACAATAAATCATTTTTATTGAATGTATAAACTATATAAAATATTCATGTGTTGAATAAAATGTTTGAACAGTAAAAATATCATTTTTATTGAATGTATAAACTATATAAAATATTCATGTGCTGAATAAAATGATTGAACAGTAAAAATATCATTTTTATTGAATGTATAACCTATATAAAATATTCATGTGTTGAATAAAATGTTTGAACAATAAAAATATCATTTTTATTGAATGTATAAACTATATAAAATATTCATATGTTGAATAAAATGTTTGAACAATAAAAATATCATTTTTATTGAATGTATAAACTATATAAAATATTCATGTGTTGAATAAAAATGTTTGAACAATAAAAATATCATTTTTATTGAATGTATAAACTATATAAAATATTCATGTGTTGAATAAAATGTTTGAACGATAAAAATAGTTATGTAGTTAAACGCCATTATAACCCGAAATCGATCGATTTTATTCATTTTATAATGAATATCAAAAAGAAAAATCTAATATTTTGAAAATATTATCATTTTAATATGATAAAGATATAGAATATTCAATTGTGATTTATAATTAAAAATGGAGTTAAAATCGTTTTAAAACGAATTTATAAACGATTTACAAAATACATTTTAAATGGAAGTAGACGAAATATGTATAATACATATTATATATATATATATATATATATATATATATATATTTAATGACCTGAATGGAACGCGCCGCGCAAGGACCATTCGCGAATTTCGACCGTTAACTTCAAATTGATGTAACGGGAGATCCGACCGTCGGATTCTCCTAAAACCAGAACCGTTGGGTTCGTATCGAAAAGAGCTTTCCAACAAATATAAGAGATTAAAAATCTAACGGTTAGATTTGGAATTATGTCCAAATCAATTTCAGAAAAGGTCGCTATGAATGCAGTTCGGTGACCGTTATTGGAAGCCAACTGTACGGGCCTTGATAAAATTATTAAAATATGGGAAAATTATGTAAAATCATAATAAATGATTGGGAAAGATTTTGGATGAAAAATTCCATATTTGAAAATATAAAAATATATTTTTATCGAAATGAACTAGTTATTAACTAGAATAATAATCCAATGTTTTTAAATAAATAAATTGGATTTTAGGTTTGTCGTGAATGGTGTCTTCAATAACACTGTTCTTAAATCCAGTTGAGTAAAGAATAAATCTTTTAATTAAGATTTAGAGAAGTTTGCCAATTAATTAACATTTAATTAGAATTGAATTGAAATTGGATTTTTGGGTTTATCGTGAACAATGTTTTAAATGACATTTGTTCTTTAACCCAATTAACAGTGAAGATATGATTTGGAATTTATAAATCTTTTTATTAAGATTAAATGAAATTTTTTCCAAAGTAAAGTTTTACAATTTAATATATTAAATTTGAATTGAATGGAATTGATTTTGTAAAAATCGAGATGAGCTTCTGTGGATGAAGACCGCTACTATATATGGAATTTAAAAGGCCTTGCCGCTATTCCATTTATATTATTAGTCTGATACGTGAATTTATATCGATTATACACTATTACGATTTCCGTGTAGATTCCATTTTGATGGAAGATGATTTTGGGTTTATCATGAACTGTGTTTTAAATGACATTGGTTCTTTAATCCGATTAAAGATAGGATTTAGTTTCCTATTGTTGAATAATCATTTAGTAATGATTTTTGAGATTAAAACCAAAATAGAGTTTTAATGAATAATTAATTAGATTAAAATGAGAAAGAGATAATTAAATTTATCCAATTCATGAAATGATCTAGAATGGAGTACCACTAGTTTTACTCCATACGATAGTTATATCTTTAATTATATTTGAACGTGAAATGGCCATAAATTTTACCGATAGCACAGTGGGTGCTAGATATGGAGTACTACCAGTTTTGCTCCATGGGATGAATAGGTTGGGATTGGGATAACAAAATAATAAATGATTACTTCGGTAAGGTTTGTTAATCCCAACTAGTTTTATAAACCTTAATTTGGTATGGAATTGTTAAAAGATAAAATAAAATCTTTTGAAATGAGATCCCAAGGAAGATTAAAGAATAAATTTAAAAGAATTTATCTTTGATAGAATTAATGGAAACCTATCCCTAAAAATGTAAATATTTGAATAAAAGGATATTCAAAATTGGAATGAGGTGTTTTTATAGCCCCTGGTAATAAAATATGTGAGTTATTCGAAAAGACCGGGTTTAAGCTATTCTGAATAATGAATACGATGACTAAAAGTCGACGACGAAGACGGTGGTTGAAGACCGAAGATCTCTACATCGTTTGGATGATTACTGATGTGTTGATTGAGTTGTACACCTGTAACACCCCATGTCCATTAATGTCACTTACTTAGAGAATGCATTAACTTTCATGGAGTATTATAAAAGCATAGAACATAATATCACAAGACAGATATATAAAATTGTACTTAATAAAATTCAAAATTTATTCACTACAGCTGAAAAGCAAAACATGTTTGGTTACAACATTAAAACCATATGCTAAAGCCAAGTACACAAGTATCCATCTTGTACAAAGTTATTATCAGAGTACATAAAATTAAAACCATAATCCCAATCCAAATAGACATAATGGAAAAGAGATAAAGCTGAGAATTACTTTCAACACTTCCAAGCACTTCAAGAAGAAAGAAATCCAAGTCAAGCTCCACTAGTCCCACCCTGAGGACCTGGGGGGGGGGGGGGGGGAAGAGGCGAAACAAAAAGGGTCAGACATATGTCTGGCGAGTCTAGTGACTTTAACAATATAATCAGCAAAGTAACATGATAAGAACATAAACTGGATATGAGAGATGACTGTAACTTAAGCAGATATGACAAGGTAAACAAGGTAAGTGAGATAGAACAAGATATAACGTTGATTGCTCTTCTGACCGCTATAAGATAATCCCTACACCGCAACAATGCTAGTTCCATACTGAAAGTTGATCCCTCTTACTAAACATAATAATAATTATAATGATGGTAGTTTTGTGTACTCCTAGCTGCTGTCATAGGTGCCGCCTGCTCCTATCTCCACTAGTTATACCCACTACGCTACCCATTCGATTGGCTCCCTAACTCGTAGATACCCGTGCTGGTCCCACAGTAGGGTGTATCACTCCCTAAAGTAGCAACCTGGTACTACTAAAAGGCATGGCTTATATCTGCATGGTGCAACAACATCTTACCTACCAGCACAAACCCACGCACGCACATGACTTCGTTGGACTTGCATTGCCATCGCTAACTCTTTATTGACCTATTACAATCAAACCAGTAAGCGTGTCATGTCCTCGACCTAGTTCGAGCTCACATAGATACTAAAATGGGTTACTGGTTGAAAAAAGTTCTCCTACTTGACACAAGCTTCAGCTTGGTCCCCACTAGGAATTCCCACTTAACCCCTCTTTATTCCCATGTCTAATCACATGTTTCACCTTGGTTAAGTGCCTCTAGTTATATTTCACATGTCACCCATGTCACCCACTTAACCCCCATGTCTTACTACATATCTTCTCTTGGTTAAGTGTTCATTAATTCATTATAACCGTAATCTTGCAAGACCTCCCATATTAGATTGTCGTTCTGCGGTTGCTAGATATGCCGGGCGGTTCCGGGCCGTCTTATACCGCAATCCAAATCTAACCTCGTGTCTTTGCATTATTACTTGTCTAATTTCTGCCTTTGACCTCTCACATTAGATTACAAAATTGCGGTTGCTGGATGTGCAAGGCGGTTCCGGGCAGTCTTACACCGCAATTTGAATCTAACCTCGTGTCTTAGGCGTTCATTATCACTTTCTTGATTCAAGTCCCAACTTTAAATCTTGGATTAAATTATATCCCAATTACCCATAATTTCGAATCTAAATTATGTTCATAATTTTAATCCAAATTAGGCCTATAATCTTATGTATACATGTTATGCCAAATTACGCCCAAATCAATTTGCGTTCATTGTTATTAACAATTTATGCCAAACCTCATGTATAAAAATTATATCCAATTATGCCAACATCCAACTTATGCCAAATCTCATGTATACAAATTATACATAATTATGCCCCAAATCAACTACGTGATTACAATTCAATTTATGCCCAATTACATGTTATTCAATATTTTCCCAAACTTTTTTCACAATGTTCCCACGTCATTCGTACGTATAATTTAACGTAATATGTTAGGCTCGAAGTTAGCCTTATCTCATAAAAAAAAGGAACAAAAGAAGGGAAGAGAATCATGTCATCCAAACTGGCATAAAAAAGACATATGAAACAGAAACTGGCATAGAACAATAAAATAGATCCAATTAGGCATATGATAACAGTGATTTGGGTATGAATCTGAAAGATAGGAATTTACAAACTTGATATGATTCATCTTACATGCATGTTCATAAAATCCAATCTACAATCCTATCACAATCACTTTTTAATTAATTATATGTGACATAGACTCACATCGATAGGATTTAGGAGAGAGGAAGGTTCTGAGTTCTGATTTCTGAATTTGATTAGCTAAACCGTTGTTGTAGAATTTGATTCTTATCTTCTAATATGAATACTCTAATTCTGGTTTGCTTTGGAGAAGAGGAGAGAGGCTAGTTTAATTTAGACTAGAGCAGCATGGAGGCGCCATGGATTAGTGTAATGAAATTAGGGTTAGGTCTATGTGTCTTTTTATAGGAGTACTAGGTGTATTTGGACCCTTAGATTAGATTAGGATCCATCAGAACCATCCAAACCAGAAAAACACGCCATCCCAATCCCAGAAGGACACATCAGCCCTAGACCTCAAAAACACGTCTGCCAGATCTGGGCAGATGGGGGGTTGACACCCCTATAGGGGGGTCGACACCTATGTCGACTCTCCTTGGGTGGGTCGATACCCTAGAGCAGGAGATTTCCTGCTTACCCAGATTTCACTGATTTTGATTTCTGAATTTGTTTTTGATTTTATTTATTATTTTAATTCAAATTCTACTAATTCTTGAATTCTTCTAAGCTTCATAGCTTCTTCATATGATATCCGATTTGCGCAAACTTGGACTCTATTCCAAGAAGAGTTTCGAGACGAACGCAATGGCGCAACCCGTTTCCCTTAATTCTTCTTATAAAAATTAAGTATTATTTAATTATCCTTTATGTCATGTTTTTAAAATTATGGGGTGGTACAATCTCTCCTCCATAAAGGATTTCGTCCTCGAAATCTTCAAGTCAAGAAGAATGTATCCTGCCATCCAATCATCCATCATCCACCAGCATCCGTTGTCCTTAAAATATTTCTAATGCTACATGAACATATGCAAAAGTGTGTGTATATGTCCCCTATCTAATGCAAAGATCCGGTGGTCTACTGATTCAGTTGACCTCCTTAATGCAAAGCATGATAGTGCCATGCGACCATTATGTATGCAAAAGAATCCTAATGATACATATCATTCCTATATGAGTGCACAACCATTCATGTCGAATGCAACAACCATACGATAACACATTCAATATACATCCATTAACTTAAATATGCACACTCATTCATATGCAATATGAAAGTGATTGAGCCGATCTAGTGCCTAATGTGTATGTAAATGCATCCACGAGCAAGCACTAGCAAATATTTACATCCACTTGCATCCACCAAACATAACATGTCTCAAACACATGTTTACAACCATAGGATTTTCTACCTAAGGTTGAAGATATAATCGAGAGGATACACTAAACGATAGAACAAGTATAAACAAAGCGGTAGAAAAAGGAGAAGTTAAGAGCATACCCTCAAAAAGTTCAACGCACGTATCTTGTCTTCAGTCTCCCAAGTCGCGTCTCTTTGATCATCTCCCCACTGGACTTTAACCAACTTGACCTCTCGGTTGCGTAATTTCTTGACCTTCGATCCAAGGATGCATGTAGGAGCTCGTCTAATCATGGCATCTCGCTCTACTTCCACTTCTCTAAGCATGCTCGGCTCTACTACTTCCGTGGTATCATGTAAACACTTCAGCAAATGCGACACATGAAATACGTCATGAACACCACTAAGCTTCTCGGGAAACTTCACTCTGTAGGCCATCTGTCCAATTCGCTCTGTAATGGGGAATGGCCCTACGAACCTTAGTGCCAATTTTCCTATAGAAAAAAATGAACTACATTCCTCGACGGTGATACTTTAATAAATACCATGTCTCCAATACTGAACTCAAGATTGGTCCTTCCCTTATCAGCATATGACTTTTGTCGGTCCTGTGCCGTCTTCATGTGTCTTCGAATCAAGTCTATCTTCTTTGAAGTTTCCCTAATCATCTCAGACCCAAGCAAAATCTTATCTGTAGACTCCCACCAACAATTCGGTGATCGACAAGGTCGTCCATATAGAGCCTCAAAAGGCGCCATGCCAATACTAGTCTAATAGCTGTTGTTGTAGGCGAACTCTACTAATGGAACATTCCTCCCATGTCCCTCCAAAGTCCAAGATGCATAACCTCACAAGATCTTCTAGAATCTTATTCACTCTTTCTGTTTGGCTGTCCGTCTGAGGGTGATAAGCAGTGCTCAAACACAATTGTGTTCCTACCGCCTCTTGCAAGATCTTCCAAAACTCACTGGTGAAATTGGGACTTCGATCGCTTACGATACTAGAAGGTATGCCATGCTGACGAACTATCTCTCGGAGATGAACAGATGCTAACCATGTCGCTGTTCTTTTACTCTTGACGGGAATGAAATGGGCGCTTTCGGTAAGTCTATCTACTACTACCCAAATCCCCGTATTACCCTTCCTTGACCTCGGCAACCTGTCGACGAAATCAATGGAAACACTTTCCTATTTTCACTGTGGAACTTCTAAAGGGTGAAGCAAACCACCAGGCTTCTTTTGCTCAGCCTTGACTTGCTGGCAACTAAGCATCTGGAAACGAACTCGGCCACATCCTTCTTCATTCCTTCCCAAAAGAAAACTCGCTTCATGTCCCTATACATCTTGTCTCCACTGAGATGTATGGTCATCTTAGAACGATATGCTTCTTCAAGGATTGTCTTTCTCAAACTCTCGTCTAGAGGTACGCAAAGTCTCCCATCCCTACGCAACCAACCTTTATCATCAATAGTATACCTACTAAGATGGCTTGAAGACTCCCCTCTTATGAGCTTGTCTACTATCTCTATCAATTGCGGGTCATCTCGCTGTGCCGCACCTATCTGTCCCAAAAGCATAGGTCGTACCTCTAACGATGCCAACAAACCGGGTACATAATCAGTAGAGGGTCTAAAGTCAAAGGTAGAGATATACTCTAAACTCTGTCGCTCAACGAACAAAAGACTCAAAGTCAACTTCTTTCTACTCAAGGTGTCAGCTACAACGTTACCCTTGCCAGGGGTATATGCAATCTCAAAATCGTAGGATGCTAAGAACTCCATCTACCTCTATTGCCTTAAGTTTAGATCTTTTTGAGAGAACATGTATTTTTGTGGCTTATGATATGTATACAACACAAATCTCTCACCAAGAAAATAGTGATGCCAAGACTTAAGCGCAAAAAATATGGCAGCCAACTCTAAGTCGTGGGTAGGGTAATTCTTCTCATGGGCCTTTAACTGCCTTCCACCATAGCAGATCACCCTTCCCTCTTGCATCAAAACTGCGCCAAGCCCTATCCCGCAAGCATATGTATACACTGTGAATGGTTTACTCCCATCGGGCAAAACTAAAACTGGAGATGTCGTCAATGCCCTCTTCAATCGTTGAAAAGCATCATCACAGTCGACATCCCAAGAAAAGGTCAAATTCTTTTTCGTCAACCGTGTAAGTGGGGCTGATATCTTAGCAAAGTATTTAATGAACTTTCTATAATAGCCCGCCAGCCCTAGAAAATTTCTTACTTCTGTTGCATTCTTAGGAACCTACCAATCTTGGATTGCTACGACCTTCGCGGGATCCATAGCTATCCCTTCCTTGGAGACCACGTGCCCTAAGAACCTCACTTCCTTTCTCCAAAAATGACATTTGGAGAACTTAGCTTTGAGTTGATGTGCTCGAAGGGTCTCTAAGACTTCCCTAAGATGTAAGGCATGTTCTTCCTCGCTTCTAAAGAATATCAATATGTCATCCACAAAGACCACCACGAACTTATTTATAAACTCCCTAAACACGCTACTCATCAAGTCTACGAAATACGAGGGTGCATTCATCAAACCAAAAGGCATGACGAGCCATTCGAAGAAACCGTCGGGAGTCCTAAAAGCAGCCTTATCTATACTATCCTCAGCTACCCTCAACTGATGAAATCCTGTAGCTAGGTCCAACTGCGAGAAAACCGAAGTACCAACCAACTGACCGAACTGATCATCTGTCTGTTCTTCTTCGTGAGCTTATTCAGCTCCTTATAGTCCATGCACAATCTAAGCGAACCATCAGCCTTTGTAGCAAAAACAAAAGGAGCACCCCACTCCGAGATACTTCTTCTTATGAACCCTTTTTCAAGCAACTCTTTCATTTGTTTACCAAGCTCCCTCCTTTCTCTTGGAGCCATGTAGCGCACTGGCAGTGCAACTGGCTTTGCATTATCCACCAAATATATAAGGAAATCTATCTCGCGTTTTGGAGGTTAGCCCCTAATCTCCTCAAAGACATCATCATACTCACGGACTACTTGAACAGATTGCAAATCATCAATAGATGTGTCAAGAGATTCTAGGTAGCTAAGCATAACAGAACCCTTAGGGTCACAAAAAATATCGAGAGTATTACCCAAACTAGTCAACAGTCTAACTACCCTCTTTTCACAGTCGAGAATGGCACCATACCTAGTTAGCCAATCCATTCCTAGAATCAACCCATAGCCCGTGAAGCCAAGTACATAAGCGTTGCATTCGAACTCAACGCCATACACATATATTCTCAAATCCCGACATAATATAGAAAGATGAGCCGTACCCCTAATAGGATTTGAGACAACTACAGGATCCATAATTAGATTAGCATTTAGGTGCAGTATTTCAACTAATGTAGCATATATAAATGAATGCGAAGCGCCAGAATCAAACAAAGTTCGAATAGGATGTTCAAAAAGGAAAATCAAACTTTCAACAGAAATGTTTCTACCTCTCTCCTGTCCTGGTCCATGAGAGCATGAACCTGCCCTCCCGAAGTAGGTCCCATCCTCTGCCCTTGCCCTTGTCCTTGCCTCTTCGGGCAGTATTTAATCATATGTCCGGCCTCACCACATTGGAAGCAACCCGTCTTCTTCTTCTTCCTACAGTCCTTGCTTAAGTGGCCCGGTGTTCCACAATTAAAACATCTTTTCTTCCCTTGGCCCTTGTTATCCTTACCACTTTTCTTTTGTTGTTGCTGTGCTTTCTTTGGATCCACTTTCTTATCCTGAGCCTTAACTACATTAGCACCTTTCTCCTTTTCATGCATCAGCACCATATCAACAAGATTCTCGAAAGTGGCCCCCATAGGAATGTGGGACATAGCCAACCCGTGTAATGGTTCATTCAGACCCTTGGCAAATATCAAGGCCTTCTTATGTAGTGTATTAACTAATTTCATACCAAATCTTGCTAATTGGTTAAACTTGTTGACGTACTCCTTCACAGACAAATTCCCTTACTTCAAAGCCAAGAACCTCTCCATGTATAAACTATCTTTCGCTTGTGAAAGAAATTTCAACTCGAACCTTTGTCTAAAGTCTATCCATGTCTCTACCGGACGTCCTCCATTAGTTACTTCCCACCAAAAGGAAGCTTCATCTTTCATCAACCAAGTAGCTAGCTGAACTTTCCTTCCCTCGTCTATCTCAAAGATACCAAATAAATCCTCCACTTCCTTGAGCCAATTCCGAGCCTCCGCAAATGTCTCAGTCCCATAAAACGGCTTTCCGCCCATCGCACGAAAGTCTTTGCATATCTTAGAAAAAGAGTCTACAGAAGGAGGAGGAGGAGAAGCAGTGGGGGGAGGAGGAATGTTTGCTGGGCCTGCGGTTGTAGCCCTAGCCTCCAGATATGTAATAACCCGGAAATTCTGAACCAGTTTAAAATTTTTATTTTGGCAATTTTAGCGAATTTTGAATATTTAAAATGAATTATTTTAAATAAAAATCAACGAAAATTTATTTTGAATATAATTAGAACGTATATATTATATACGGCGTCGTTAGAATATAAATATTTATATATAATTATAAATAGAATTGAAAATGGCGCGGTAGTTCGATAATTCGATTTTAAACTTCAATTGAATGTACCGGGTGCAAAACAAACCGGATTTTAGTGAAACCAAAAACATTAGGATCTAATTGATTATATCTTTCCAACGAATCCGAAAAATCAAGATTTCAGAGTGGGGATCAAAAGAAATGTCCAGTTGAAAATTCTGAATAGTCGCTATGGAATTCAGGCCCTTAAAAATGGGCATTTTGCAAACGACCTCGGATTTCGACGAAACCACTTTTGTTGGGTCCGTGATGTCGAATTATTGCTAGGTTCCAAATTTCATAATTTTTCGAATTAATATGTGAGCGTGGCAAAGGAAAACGCGTTTGACTAGTTTTAGTTGATTTTAATCGACTGGAAAATGGCCATTTTTTCCAACGGTCTCAGAATTCGACGAAACTAGTTTTATTAGGACCGTATCGTCAATACGAAGCTAGAAAATATTTTTATGGAATTTTTCGAGTTAGTATGTGACCCCGGTAATTTGAAATGTACGTTTAAAATTCAATATAGCGATTTAAATGTAAATTCAACGGAAACCGATCAAAACGACCAAATCAGCCTATGATACATATCCCATTGTGTTCGGAATGGGGGTAAAACGCTGTGGACGACAGGCGGTGGGCCTCGTTTAGAGGTCGTATGAAAAAGTTAACTTTTAGAAATTAAAAAAATAATAATAATATAAAACTCTCTCCCTTTATCTTTCTGGCCCCCCCTTCTCGTTATCATTTCAGAACGAAGATAAAAGAAAAAAAAAACCTATGCCCTAATCAATCGAGCCCTCTTTCCCCCTCCGCCTCGTCATCGATGGCGGACCACCAGCCGCAACCCCCAATGGCGAACCCCCCCATCGAAGGGTGCGTTCTCACCCAGTTTCCGACACGAGGAAGCCACCCAGACCTCGCGGAACCCCAAGTCGCGCCGCTCTCACCTCTCCTGCCACCTCCTCCGCCGCCACAGTGGGCCAAGCTTCTCCTCCGGCTGTCAGGCGCAGCGAACCCACAACCCTCCCTCTCTCGCTAAAGCAAAATACTGTAAGTCTCCTTCTTATTTTATTTATTTATTCAAACATTATTTAAACTCAGTTTTTTTATATATAACTTAGTTAAAGATTAATTTTTAGATATATGAATTGCAAATAAAAAAATTGATTTTTCCTTATGAGATTGCAAATGAAAGATTTGAAGAGAAAGGTGATTGCTTTATTTAAATTAACTTTCTTTTAAATCATATTTTTAGATATTTATAGCGAAGTTGAATAAATAAAAATGCGATTTTTATAGCGAAGTTGAATACATAAAAATGCGATTTTTATAGCGAAGTTGAATAAATAAAAATATGATTTTTAAAAGAAAAGAAATATTTTTGAAAGTAGAAGGTTAAAAATATAATTTTTACATAAGCAAGAAATTAAAGATATGACCTTTATATAATAGAAGAGATAAAAATACTATTTTCATATAAGTAGTGTATTGAAAATAAAATTTCTATATAATAGAGAATATAAAGATATAATCTTTATATAGAGAATAGTGTGGTAAAAATAGAATTTTTATCTGTATAATAGCAATGTAAAAATAGAATTTTTATCCATATAGCGTGATTATAAAAATTTGATTTTTATATATTGAATAGTATAATAAAAATTCGATTTTTATATATTGAATAGTATAATAAAAATTTGATTTTTATATATTGAATAGTATAATAAAAATTCGATTTTTATATATTGAATAGTATAGTAAAAATTAGATTTTTATATATTGAATAGCATAATAAAATTCGATTTTTATATATTGAATAACATAATAAAAATTCGATTTTTATATATTGAGTAGCGAGGTAAAAATTCGATTTTTATATATTGAATAACAAGGTAAAAATTCGATTTTTTATATATTGAATAGCGAAGTAAAAATTCGATTTTTACATATGTAGTGGTTACAGCAACGAAGATGACAAGAATGCGATAACGATGAAGATTTCTATCAAAGAAGAGTCAAGATGATTGGATAGCTATCGGTGAGAATTTCTCACTCTTCAATTTCTTTTCTAGTTATATATATATACTAGGATGCAGACGGTGCTTAGTAGCACCCGACACAATCGTCCACAGACCATGGACTTGTTTGTTTGGTTGCATAAATTAATTAGATGATTTGAATTTGGTTGGTTGGTAAATTTGATTTATATGTGAATGTCGTGGGCCTTCACTAGACAGGGGATAAGGCTAGGCCTCGTCCCGTTTCTAGTATCGTGCCGTTATGCCGCCGAAATTTTCTAAAATATGTTAGAAAAATAAAAATATCATTTTTATTGTGTAAATGAACTGAATAGAAATTCATGTGTTGAAATAAAATATTTTATCGTTAAAAATATAATTTTTAACGTGGAAGTGAATAAAATAAGATATTCATTTACAAACCGGACGGTTTGTTTATGTACACCTATTTGAAGGACATTGATTGGGACGATAAATTTTACACATCGCCCAACTGCACAAATAAAATCTGGGTTTGTTGATTTAAAACCCCACACGGGTGTTGGGATGAAATATGAAGTTCACTCATCCTGATTGATTAAATATGTCGATCGATTGATTGACAGGCTATTATAAGCGTTAGATATCTATAGTTGATGCTTATGCAGTGTAGTGCACTTTGGTTGATGGTTGATTATTTTTCAATGCTATTATATACATGTGTTGTATGAAAATCCATATAATTAATTTTATATGGTGATAGATTGGGCCTCATTCCAATTTAGAAGATAAAGAATATTATAAAGTAAATGTTCATGTGTTGACTGTACTCATTCGTGAGATTAGTCATGTGTTGAACGAAATATTTTAGTAATAAAATTTGCATCTTTATCAATATAAAATAAAGGTTCATGTGTTGACTGTACTCATCCGTTGAGATTAGTCATGTGTTGAACGAAATATTTTAATAATAAAATTTACATCTTTATCAATATAAAATAAAGGTTCATGTGTTGACTGTACTCATCCGTTGAGATTAGTCATGTGTTGAACGAAATATTTTAATAATAAAATTTACATCTTTATCAATATAAAATAAAGGTTCATGTGTTGACTGTACTCATCCGTTGAGATTAGTCATGTGTTGAACGAAATATTTTGATAATAAAATATTTGAAATAGAAATATTTGAAATAGAAATATTTGAAATAGAATATTTGAAATAGAAATATTTGAAATAGAATATTTGAAATAGAAATATTTGAAATAGAATATTTGAAATAGAATATTTGAAACAAAATATTTGAAAACAAAATATTTGAAATAGAATATTTGAAACGAAATATTTGAAATAGAAATATTTGAAAACGAAATATTTGAAATAGAATATTTGAAATAGAAATATTTGAAATAGAAATATTTGAAAAGGAAATATTTGATAACGAAATATTTGAAATAGAATATTTGAAAATAGAAATATATGAAGCCGTGTTGATTAGATTGACGCCATTTTGACGTGAACGATATTTATATCGATTTTATTCATTTAAAAATGAATATTGAAAAGCGATTTCAAAATGAATTGAATATAAAGCGATTTCGAAATAAATTGAAAATAAAACGATTTCGAAATGAATTGAATATAAAACGATTTTGAAATGAATTGAATATAAAACGATTTCGAAATGAATTGAATATGAAGCGATTTCGAAATGAATTGAATAGAAAACCAATTTGAATTGAATCGAATAGAAAACCAATTTGAATTGAATCGAATAGAAAACCAATTTGAATTGAACCGAATAGAAAACCAATTTGAATTGAATTGAATTGAAATTTGAATTGAATAGAAATGAATTTTGAAACGAATTTAAAACCAGTTATATAATTCGTTTTAAATAGAAATCAACGAAATATATTATATATATATATATATATATATATATATAATATAATGGCCTGAATAGAACGCGCCGCGCCGCGGCAGTTCGTGAATTTCGACCATTTATTGCAAACGGACATTACGGGAGATCCGACCGTCGGATTCTCCTAAAACCGGAACCGTTGGGTTCGTATCGAAAAGAGCTTTCTAACGAATATTTGAAATTCAAAATCTAACGGTTGGATTTGGAGATACGTCCAAATCAAATTTGGAAAAGGTCGCTTTAAGTGCAGTTCGATGGCCGTTGTTGGAAATCGACTGTACGAGCCTTGATAAAATTATTAAAAATATAAATAATTTGTGTAAAATCATAAGACATGATTTGAGAAAAATCGGGGTGAAAAACTCCATATTTGAAAAGATAAAAATGGATTTTTATCGAAATGAACTAGTTTTGAACTAAATTTAAAACCCAATTATTTTTAAATAAATGAATTAGATTTAAAAAGGGGTTTTAAATGAATCGGAATTTCTAATATATTTGATTGGATTTGAAATGGGTTTATCGTGAACGGTGTTTTAAATAACACTAGTTCTTTAACCCGATAATAAATAGAATGTGATTTGGGTTTGTCGTGAACTGTGTTTTAAATAACACTAGTTCTTTAACCCAGTAAAAGGAGTTTTAACGAATCTGCAATTAGATTGAAATGTAAATCTATAATCTAAATTATCCAATTTAGAAATGAGCGAGAATGGGGTATCGCCAGTTTTGCTCCAAAGCGATAGTTAAATCTTTAATTAGATTTGAACGTGTAATGGTAATTAATCTTACCGATAACACCATAGTATTAGATATGGAGTATTACCAGTTTTGCTTCATGGGATGAATAGTTTGGGATTGGGAAATAAAATAAATAATTACTTCGGTGTGGTTCGCTAATCTCGACTAGTTTAGAAAACCATAATCTGGTTTGAAATGACATGCAAAGGAAGATTAAAGGATAAATTTGAAAGAATTTATCTTGGATAAAATTAATGGGAACCTTTCCCTAAAAATGTGATTTTGTGAATAAAAGAATATTCTGAATTGGAATGAGGCGTATGTTGTGTTTGTGTAACATTTGTTTTTAATATACGCGGGTTGTTCGGAAAGGCCGGGTTTATACCCATTCTGAATAACCGATTCGTCGATAAGTCAAAGATGAAGACGGTGGTCGAAGACCGGAAGTCTGCACATCGTTTGGGTAATTACTGACGATCCTGATTGGGCTGTACACCCAAGAGGATGGAAATAGTTGGTGGTCGTCCAGACGTACTTGGAGATCGATGGATATGCGAGGAAAGTGCCTCCAGTTTCGTTCAGACCCAGAACGAACTTGTAAATGGATTGTGTGTCTGACATTGGATTTTATTCTGTGTTGATTGATTTCTGTTAAATATATATCTGTTTGGCGGCGGAGAATTTATTCTCTTGCTTAACGCCCTTCTCTGAGACGTACGAGCTTAGAGGTTATATATCGATGGACATCAATCGCACGGCATGAATTGCCTGTGTGGCACGCTAAGATGCAATGATCAAGGCTTCTGTTGAAAAGCAAAGTCTTGTGGTTGATGATCAAAGCACGCCTACGTGGCAGCTTTGTGTATAACGAGAATTCGCGAGCCTCACACCTCGGTATGAGTCAAAAACGGGATACAGACCGCTGGGAGAGCACGACGTTTCTTTCTAGCTATGGTGGTGTCAGTGACTTACCAGCCCTGACATTTATATACTTTTCACCTTTGTGGTTGTTGGAATGAGGCGCCTCGATTATAGGTCTGTAAGGACCGGGAAACGTGTGTTCAGGCATAACTAATCCTCTAACGTAAGTGAGGACCGGCCCAGCCGAATCCAGGGTTGCCCAGAGTGCGTAGCCCTGAGGCATTTGCTAGAGTGTCTCGAACGCGGAGAGGAGCTTGCCCCTTGCCTCGACTCATGACGGAAATCCAATTTCCAATACGTGTATTTCGGCTTCAGTTGTAGAGCCTAGTATGGCGACATAGTAGCATGGGATGCTATGCCGTCTATGATTTATATTTATGATTGAAATTGTTTTGACACTATACACTTACTATAGTATCAAATGATTTGTTTTAAACGTACCCATCATGTTTGGCTATTATAAGGGAAAACCCTATCCTCCGGCTTGCGTTGCATTGTGCGATGGGACCTGGGTCTTATAATAGCTTCATTTTTCGAAAAAGCATTGCGTTGTTTATCTATATGCACTGGTATTCTTGGGAGGAAACCCGTTCCGTGTTATACGGCGTGGTCCCTTGAATTACTCTCTTTTAAAGTAAAGTTTTAAATAACTGTTTTAGTTCTCACACCAGTCACATGACTGACCTGGAGTTTATTGTTTTAACCTAAACTCTGGGTGCCCATATTTTCCGCACGGGCAGCTAGTAGTTTTGGTTTTGCAAATTTATATTCACAGGATCCTGGTTTACAGCTGGAATGATATCCGGAAAGCTCTGTATCCGTATATCACCTTCAGTTGTGCTTTGTATTATTTTCCGCTACTATGTAATTTATTGTAACCTCTGATATTTATCGAATGTAATTTATTCATTTATACTCTGTATATTCTTGTATCTGATGGTATTGTTGTAATATACAATGTAATGTTCTTCCGTTTGCGTTCTATTTTGTCCTGTTCTCAAACGATCAGGGGTTTCGAACGGTCAGATACCTTCTGAACCAACCCGGTATCTGTACGCCCTCGGGTATAACGGGTTCCCCAGACATGCTGAAAGGAAAAAGGAAGAGATTCAAAACAGAGAATCGAAAGATAGATATATGGCTTTTGGGGATTATGTTTTTCATAATAAACTTTTCTCTTGAAAATATCCTATTTAAAACATTTTTTTTGAAAATACTTCTTAAAAAAATGCTTTTGAAAACGGTTTTCAAAATCTTTTATCTGTTCTGGTAACCTTCAGCTCTGATACCACTTGTAACACCCCATGTCCATTAATATCACTCACTAAGGGAATGCATTAACTTTCATGGAGTATTATAAGAGTATAGAACAGAATATCACAAGACAGATATATAAAATGGCACATAATAATATTCAAAATTTATTCAATGCAGCGAAAAAGAAAAACACTGGTTACAACATTAAAACCATATGTTAAAGCCAAGTACAAAATATCCATCTTATACGAAATTATTATCGAATTACGTAAAAGTAAAACCATAATTCCACTCCAAATAGCCATAATGGAAAAGAGATAAAGCTGAGCATTACTTTCAACATTTCCAAGCACTTCAAGAAGAAAGAAATCCAAGTCAAGCTCCACTAGTCACACCCTGAGGACCTGGGGGGAGGGGGGAGGGGAAGAAAGAAAAGAGGTGAAACAAAAAGGGTCAGACATACGTCTGGCGAGTCTAGTGACTTTAATAATACAATCAGTAAAGTAACAGGATAAGAACTTAAACTGGATATAAGAGATGACTGTAACTTAAGCAGATATGACAAGGTAAACAAGGTAAGTGAGATAGAACAAGATATAACGCTGACTGCGCTTCTGATCACTATAAGATAATCCCTACACCGCACCAATTCTACTTCCACGCTGAAAGTTGATCCCTCTTACTAAACATAATAATAATAATAATAATAATAATAATAATAATAATAATAATAATGGTAGTTTCGCGTACTCCTAGCTGCTGTCATAGGTGCCGCCTGCTCCTATCTCCACTTGTTGTACCCACTACCCTCCCCATTCGATCGGCTCCCTAACTCGTAGATACCCGTGTTGGTCCCACAGTAGGGTGTATCACTCCCTAAAGTGGAAACCCGATACTATTAAAAGGCACGACTTATATCTACATGATGCAATAACGTCTTACCTACCAGCCCAGACCCACGTACGCACATGACTCCGTTGGGCTTGCGTTGCCACCGCTAACTCTTTATTGACCTCCTATAATCAAACCAGTAAGCATGTCCCGTCCTCGACCTAGTTTGAGCTCACATTGATACTAAAATGGGTTACTGGTTGAAAAGGGTCTACCCACTTGACACAAGCTCCCCTCCTAAGCTTGGTCCCCACTAGGAATTCCCACTTAACCCCTCTTTATTCCCATGTCTAATCACATGTTTCACCTTGGTTAAGTGCTTCTAGTTATATTTCACATGTCACCCACTTAACCCCTATGTCTTATCCTGGTTAAATGTTCATTAATTCATTATAACCGTAATCTTGCAAGACCTCCCACATTAGATTGTCGTTTTGCAGTTGCTGGATATGCCGGGCGGTTCCGGGCAGTCTTATACCGCAATCCGAATCTAACCTCGTGTCTTTGCATTATTACATATCTAATTTATGCCTTTGACCTCTCACATTAGATTACAAAATTGCGGTTGCTGGATGTGCCGGGCGGTTCCGGGCAGTCTTATACCGCAATTCGAATCTAACCTTGTGTCTTAGGCGTTCATTATCACTTTCTTGATTCAAATCCCAACTTTAAATCTTGGATTGAATTATATCCTTATTACCCATAATTTCCAATCTAAATTATGTTCATAATTTTAATCCAAATTAGGCCTATAATCTTATGTATACATGTTATGCCAAATTACGTCCAAATCAATTTGCGTTCATTGTTATTAACAATTTATGCCAAACCTCATGTATACAAATTATATCCAATTATGCCCACATCCAACTTATGCCAAATCTCATGTATACAAATCATACATAATTATGCCCCAAATCAACTACCTGATTACAATTCAATTTATGCCCAATTACATATTATTCAATATTTTCCCAAACTTTTCCCACAATATTCCCACGTCATTTGTACATATAATTCAACGTAATATGTTACGCTCGAAGTTAGCCTAATCTCATAAAAAAAAAGGAAAAGAAGAAGGGAAGAGAATCATGTCATCATAACTGGCATAAAAGAGACATATGAAACATGAACTGGCATAGAGCAATAAAATAAATCCAATTAGGCATATGATAACAGTGATTTGGGTATGAATCTGAAAGATAAGAATTTACAAACTTGATATGTTTCATATAGGCATGTTCATAAAATCCAATTTACAGTCCTATCACAATCACTTTTTAATTAATAATATGTGAAAGTAACATAGACTCACAATGATAGGATTTAGGAGAGAGGATAATTCTGAGTTTTGATTTCTGAATTTGATTAACTAAACCGTTGTTGTAGAATTTGATTCTTATCTTCCAATTTGAATACTCTAATTCTGATTTGCTTTGGAGAAGAGGAGAGTGGCTAGTTTAATTTAGACTAGAGCAGCATGGAGGCGCCATTGATTAGTGTAATGAAATTAGGGTTAGGTCTAGGTGTCTTTTTATAGGAGTACTAGGTGTATTAGGACCATTAGATTAGATTAGGATCCATCAGAACCATCTAAACCAGAAAAACACATCATCTAGCCAATCCCAGAAGGACACATCATCCCTAGACCTCAAAAACACGTCTGCCAGATCTGGGCAGATGGGGGTCGACACCTATGTCGACACCCCTATAGGGGGTCAACGCCTATGTCAACTCCCCTAGGGGGGTCGACACCCTAGAGCGTGAGATTTCCCACTCACCCAGATTTCAATGGTTTTGATTTTTGAACTCGTTTTTGATTTTAATTATTATTTTAATTTAAATTCTGCTAATTCTTGAATTCTTCTAAGCTTTAGAACTTCTTCATATGATATCCGATTTGCGCAAACTCAGACTCTATTCCAAGAAGAATTCCGAGATGAACGCAATGGCGCAACACATTTCCCTTAATTCTTCTTATAAAATTTAAGTATTCTTTAATTATCCCTTATGTCATGTTTTTAAAATTACAGGGTGTTACAACACCCAAGACAAGGAAATAAGTGGTGATCATCCATACATACCTGGAGATCGACCGGATATGCGAGGACCTCTTTCCTTTATTAGACATATGGGACGAGGAATAAGGTGCCTCCGGTTTCGTTCCGACCTAGAACGGACTTGTAAATGGATGTATGTCAAACATTGGATTTCATTCTGTGCTAATTGATTTCTGTTAAATATATATATATCTGTTTGGTGGCGGAGAATTCATTCTCTTGCTTAACACCCTTCTCTGAGACGTACGAGCTTAGAGGTTATATATTGCTAGACATCTGTGGTATGGCGCGAATTGTCAGTTGTAACACCCCACCTCCGTTAAGGACACTCACAAAGGGAATGCCTTAACTTTGGTGGAGCGTTTTAGTAGAACAGAAATTTACAAGACAGATAAACAATACATGAGAAATTATAACTATATTACAGCGGAAAACAGAAATCAGTGTGGTTACATCTTTACCAAAAACTCAAGTACATAAATACCAGTCTTGTTCGGAAAGTCATCAGAGTACAAAATCATAATCCCTACAGAAGGTGCCATAAGAAGTTAAGCCATGCTTTACGCACTTCAAGCAGAAGAAATCCGGATCAAGCTAAAGTATTCCCTCCTTGGAAAACCTGAGGGGAGAGGGGGGACGGAAGAAAAGGGGTGAAAACAAGCAAGGTCAGACATAAAGTCTGGCAAGTCCCGTGACTTTCATTATATGAACAGATAATAATAATCATGGCATGCAAATAAAACTGGATGAGAGATAACAGTAACAGGAGCAGCAGATGTACTTAGGTTAAACAGAAGGAACAGAATAATATTACTTTTCATTTCTCTGCACTAATACTAGTATAACAGGATTAGGTGTCACCCTAATGTCTAAACTGAAACAGAGACGGGAACAAAATAATTTCCACAGAAGAGAATGCTAGTAATGGGCCTTTACCACCCCACAGAAACAGACAGAAACAGAATGCTAATAATGGGCCTTTACCACCAGAACAGAAACAGACAGAAACAGAATTCTAATAATGAGCCTTTACCACCCGAACAGAAACATAATGCTAATAATGGGCCTTTACCACCCGAACAGAAACAGATTAATCCTTACGAAAACAGAATGTAGAATTAGGTGTACACTAGTAGATGGGCCTTTACCACCCGAACAGATGGTACCACGCAGACAGGTGTTGCCACCCAACAGAACAGACGGTACCAACAGAAACAAACAGAACTAAGTGTACCCTAAAACCCTACCCCAAGCGATCGGCTCCCTAATACATAAATACCCTGTGTCGGCTCCACAATAGGGTGTATCACTCCCTAAAGTGACAACCAATTGGCACACGCCTATTTACAGATGTCACGACGTCTTATATCCTCAGAGGCAGACCGGGATCCATGCACGCACATGACCCGGTTGGAACGCACCATCAACACCCCTCGCCATTATCAGAATGAACCACTTATAATTAGTTCAGTAAGCGTGCCCGGACCCTACCTACTGTTGGGTCAAAGTTTTGATACCAGAAAGGGTTACTGACTAATATGGGTCCCAAACAACAGATGACACAAGTAATTTCCCACCTAACCTTGTGTCCCCAGACTAACAGATTTCAGATTAACTTGTTTACAAGTTCAGACATACAGAGTTCAGATCAACTAGTTCACAGATCAGACAAGTTTTCAGACTAACGGATCAGATGTACGGATTTAACAGATTTACAGATTTGTCTAAATTTGTAATTGGGCCTACAGATTCACGAAATGGGTTTGTTTAATTCATTAGTCCAATTAGTTTAACCCTATCCACCCAACATGTTTTAGACACCATATTTATCCTAGATTTGCATTAATTAAATATTAATGCACAAACCTCTCACATTAGGTCGGTAGCTTGTGGCCGCTGGATATGCCGGGCGGTTCCAGGCAGACTTCTACCACAAGCCAGACCTAACCTCGTGTCTAAGCATATTTTAGTTATGCCTACGACCTCTCACATTAGACTGACAGTTTGCGGTCGCTTGTTAAGCCAGTTGGTTCCGGGCAGGCTTCTACCGCAAACAGAGTCTAACCTCGTGTCATAGCCAATTCATTCTAATACAGATTTTTCAGATATCAGACTAATTCTGTTTATTTAGCAGATTAAACTTCTGTACAAGTTAAAACAGATTATTCGAGGTTCTATTAACAAGTTTTGCTCAATTTTAAGTCAAGCCTACAGATTCACATACTTCAAATTTCAGCATTTCAGTTCCAACAAATTACGTCATTCAACAGATTAAACAGATAACAGATTTTGCAGATTAGGCTATTTAGAAGATTTAGCAGATAAGGCAATTTAACATAATTAGCAGATTAGGCAATTCAATCTAATTAGCAGTTTAGGCAATATAACAGAACTAGCAGATTAGGCAATATAACAGATTTAGCAGATAACAGATTTAGCAGATTATATAGATCATACCTTGCCTAATCATAAATTTAGCCTAAACTCACTTGCCAAATCATGGTCATAATTCCTAATACCAAATATGCTCCTAATTTTAGTTAAACATTACACAGTACAGAATATTCTCCATAAATCACGATTAACAATATGAATTATGCCAAATTATAGCCTATGATGCCAGATATCCAAAAACCCTTATTTAGGCGCATTCACATTAATAGTTATCCTGTTTTTGTATAGGTCCCTACGCCTAAGTCACATATTCCTTTTTCAATTCATGAATTTTTACATAAAAGAATATGTCCCAAAAATCTAGATTTTCAAACTATAACATGTAGTATGTCCTCAACATGCATTATCATTCATGCATAACATGTTGTAAATTATCTTTAAACTCTAACATCATACCTTGATTTAAAACATGCATTATGCCTACCAAGTTTCAAGTTGTCCTATATTTCCCCTTCTCCCAAATCATAGATTATCATACCTAGTATGAACAGTTCTAGATCTAACATATGTTTATTTCTCAAATTAACTACAGATCTAGATTACAACATGTACTATGCATCTAAATTAGTTTCATGTTTACGGTTAAATCTACGCCCCGAATCCCAAGTCATAAGTCCAATACATTTTATGCCTCGATCTCAAGTCATATGTTATTATATGCCTCAGATTTTATGTCATGCCCTCGAATCAGTCCTGTCCAATTATGCATCATTCATTATTTGTCCCAAACATTTTAGCGTTCGTGTGTTAATCTCTTATGAGATTTGGCTCAGGCTCGTGGTAGCCTGGCTATAGAACAGAAAGAGGAAAGAGATACAGAATAAGATAGATCTAAACAGGACAGAACAGACATAACCTCAAATTCAGATTTACAGTTCATGTCACAATCATAATTAACGTTTATAGCGGAAAATAACTGTACTTGCCTTTCGTGGTTTTAAGAAAGGATAATAAACTGTTGTTGATGCAGAAATGCTGAATTATTCCTCTTTAATTGTTGTCGTAGCCCTAAACTTGGATTTGAGATTTGATTTAGCTTTTAATTCTATTCAGGTTGGAAGAAGATGCATCAGTCCTAGTTTTGATTCCAGCAGGGTAGCGACGCCATTTTTATTTTTAATTTAGAACAGAGTCAGAATATAGACATAATGAAATTGTGTGGAGAGATTGAGGTCTGGGGGTGTTTAAATAGGATTAGGCGGACGAATCTAGACAGAAACGAGACCGGATACATCAGAATGAACCAGGTTAAAAAAATGGGTTTCGGGAGCAGGTCGACCCCCAGGTCGACACTATGGTCGACCTGGTCTGGGCAGGTCGACCTGGCCCCTGGGAGGTCGACACTATGGTCGACCCCCAGGTCGACCTGGTCCATGGGCGGGAATTTTCCCACCCAGCCTGTAATTTGAATTTGAATTCGAATTTTCGAGCTATTTTCGATTCTGAAATTCTCTGAAACTTCGGAGGGCCATATCTCCCTCATACAGACTCCGTTTCTCGAAAACTCGGACTCGTTTCCAAGCAGAATTTCGAGATGAACGCAATGGCACAACCCGTTTCCCTTGATTTTTACTTTATAATTTAATTATTCTCTGATTTGTTACTTATACGTTCATAGAAAATACGTGGTGTTACATTCTCCCCTCCTTAAAGGATTTCGTCCCCGAAATCTTCAAGTTAAGAAGAATGTGTCCTACCATCCAGTCATCCATCTACTCAACCATCATCCACAAGCATCCATTGTCCTTAGAAAACTTCTAATGTTGTATGAACATATGCAAAAGTGTGTGTATATGTTTCTTATCTAATGCAAAGATCAGGCGGTCCACTGATTCAGTTGACCTCCTTAATGCGAACTATTTTAGTGCCATGAGTCCAACATGTATGCAATTTTTCCTATTTGATACATATCATTCTTATATTAGTGACAACCATTCATTCATATGCAACATCCATGTGATGAGTCAATCATTTTGCATCCACAGAAATTGAAAATGCTCACACATCCATATGCAGTATGAGAGTGTTTTCGAGCAGATCTATTGCCTAGTGTGTGTATGTGCATCCACGAGCACCACTAGCAACCACTTGCATCCACTTGCAACCATCAAACATAACATGTCTCAAACACATGTTTACATCCATTAGTTTCTACCTAAAGTTCGAAGATTCGATCGATAGGATACAGTCGAATGATGGAAGCGGGTACAGATAAAACAAAAACTTGGTCTTTATTATACCTTGGTTGAGAGACAAATTCCCCTAAGTATCAACCCCGAAGACCGAAATCAACATCAGATTGACACCCAGAGGATTACCCTCTTTAGACAATGTCAAAACTGGTAATCTCAACCTTATCAGAAATATTCAGATATCTACAGATTACCGGTACAGATCAGATTACTAAATGATTCTTAGGAGACTAAGCATGATAAAAACCCAGAATGTATGCGTCATAGTCAACTTAACGCTCAACACAGATACCCAACTTATCACAATTGGATGAGTCATAACCCTTATGGGTCTGAGTCTATAGCGGAATCAGAAACAATATTAGTATTCAAGTGCAGAGTACTGATTACAGAATCAGAATGCCAGAATCAGAAAAGAGTTTCAACTCAAAAATTAGATAAAGAAATTAAACCTCCTATAGAAAGTTTTCCTATTTCTATCCCATCCACTAGCCTCGAGAGTGTTCGCCTGCCTTCCAGAAGTTGGTCCTGCCCTCTGCCCTTGCCCTCGTTTCTTCGGACAGTCCCTAGTGAAGTGTCCCATCTCACCATAGTTGAAGCAAGTGCCCTTTCTTTTTCTGCAATCCTTGTTCAGATAAGTCGAGTTTCCATAAGTAAAGCACTTTTTCTCCTTCTTATCTTCAGACTTTTCACCCTTCTTTTGTGTTTCCTTTTTGGGCCATGCTTTCTTGTTCTGTGGTTCTTCCTTCTTTGCCTCTTTCTTGCCGTTGTCTTCCTCGTGCAGTAGTGCCATATCCACCAATCTCTCGTAAGTCGCTCCCATGGGTACATGGGTCATGGCTAGGATGTGCAGTGGCTCGTTCAATCCTTTAACAAAGCGGAGAGCCTTTTTATGCTGGGTTTTGACTAAATCTAGCCCGAACCTGGCCAGTTGGTTGAACTGGTTGACGTATTCCTTAACCGTCATACTTCCTTGCTTAAGAGATAAGAACTTTTCCAGTTGTAGACTTCGTTCAGCTTGCGAGAGGAATTTCGCCCCAAACCTTGTTCTAAAATCCATCCATGTTTCAACTGGTCTCTCAGCGTTAGTGACTTCCCACCAATAGGAAGCTTCGTCCTTGAGCAACCACACCGCCAATTGTACCTTCTGTCTATCGTCCACCTCGAAGATAACGAACAGATCCTCAGTTTCTTTGAGCCAGTTCCTTGCTTCTACGAATGATTCAGTTCCCTTGAAATCCTTTCCACCCATGGCCCTAAAATCTTTACAGATCTTTGAAAAAGCAATTGCACGAGGAGGGGGCGGAGGAGGAGGAATCGCTGCAGCTGGAGGAGGAATATCTGCTGGGTCTGCATCGTTGGCGCTAGCCTCTAAGTACCTCCTGAACCAGCTAGGTATTGGCATGCCCTCCGGAAAGTTAAGATTCCCAGACATGCTGGAATGAAAGAAAAAGATTTAAAAGGAGAACGGAAAAGATAGATATATGGCTTTTTGGGGATTATGTTTTTTCAAAATAAACTTTATTTTTTGAAAATACTTCCTTTTAAAACCTTTTTGAAAATAGTTTTCAAAAACTTTTTATCTAATCTGGTAACCTTCAGCTCTGATACCAAGTGTAACACCCCACCTCCGTTAAGGACACTCACAAAGGGAATGCCTTAACTTTGGTGGAGCGTTTTAGTAGAACAGAAATTTACAAGATAGATAAACAATACTTGAGAAATTATAACTTTATTACAGCGGAAAACAGAAATCAGTGTGGTTACATCTTTACCAAAAACTCAAGTACATAAATATCAGTCTTGATCAGAAAGCCATCAGAGTACAAAATCATAATCCCCACAGAAGGTGCTATAAGAATTTAAGCCATGCTTTACGCACTTCAAGCACATCAAGCACTTCAAGAAGAAGAAATCCGGATCAAGCTAAAGTATTCCCTCCTTGGAAATCCGGGGGGGGGGGGGGGGGGGGGGAGGAACGGAAGAAAAGAGGCGAAAACAAGCAAGGTCAGACATAAAGTCTGGCAAGTCCAGTGACTTTCAGCATATGAACAGATAATAATAATCACGGAATACAAATAAAAATGGATGAGAGATAACAGTAACAAGAGCAGCAGATGTACTTAGGTTAAACAGAAGGAACAAAATAATATTACTTTTCATTTCTCTGCACTAATACTAGTATAACAGGAGTAGGTGTCACCCTAATGTCTAAACTGAAACAGAGACGGGAACAGAATAATTTCCACAGAAGAGAATACTAGTAATGGGCCTTTACCACCCAACAGAAACAGACAGAAACAGAATGCTAATAATGGGCCTTTACCACCCGAACAGAAACAGACAGAAACAGAATGCTAATAATGGGCGTTTACCACACGAACAAAAACAGACAGAAACAGAATGCTAATAATGGGCATTTACCACCCGAACAGAAACAGACAAAAACAGATTAATCCTTACGGAAACAGAATGTAGAATTAGGTGTACACTAGTAAATGGGCCTTTACCACCCGAACAGACGGTACCACGCAGACAGGTGTTGCCACCCAACTTAACAGACGGTACCAACAGAAAAAGACAGAACTAAGTGTACCCTAAAACCCTACCTCTAGCGATCGGCTCCCTAATACATAAATACCCTGTGTCGGCTCCACAATAGGGTGTATCATTCCCTAAAGTGACAACCAATTGGCACATGCCTATTTGCAGATGTCACGGCGTCTTATATTCTTAGAGGCAGATCGGGATCCATGCACGCACATGACCCGGTTGGAACGCACCATCAACACCCCTCACCATTATCAGAATGAACCACTTATAATTAGTTCAGTAAGCGTGCCCGGACCCTACCTACTGTTGGGTCAAAGTTTTGATACCAGAAAGGGTTACTGACTAATATGGGTCCCAAACAACAGATGACACAAGTAATTTCCCTCCTAACCTTGTGTCCCCAGACTAACAGATTTCAGATTAACTTGTTTACAAGTTCAGACATACAAAGTTCAGATCAACTAGTTCACAGATCAGACAAGTTTTCAGACTAACGGATCAGATGTACGGATTTAACAGATTTGTCTAACTTTGTAATTGGGCCTACAGATTCACGAAACGGGTTTGTTTAATTCATTAGTCCAATTAGTTCAACCCTATCCACCCAACACGTTTTAGACACCATATTTATCCCAGATTTGCATTAATTAAATATTAATGCACAGACCTCTCACATTAGGTCGGTAGCTTGTGGCCGCTGGATATGCCGGGCGGTTCCGGGCAGACTTCTACCACAAGCCAGACCTAACCTCGTGTCTAAGCATATTTTAGTTATGCCTACGACCTCTCACATTAGACTGACAGTTTGCGGTCGCTGGTTAAGCCGATTGGTTCCGGGCAGGCTTCTACCGCAAACAGAGTCAAACCTCGTGTCATAGCCAATTCATTCTAATACAGATTTTTCAGATATCTGACTAATTCTGTTTATTTAACAGATTAAACTTCTGTACAAGTTACAACAGATTATTCGAGGTTCTATTAACAAGTTTTGCTCAATTTTAAGTCGAGCCTACAGATTCACATACTTCAAATTTCAGCATTTCAGTTCCAACAGATTACGTCATTCAACAAATTAAACAGATAACAGATCTTGCAGATTAGGCTATTTAGCAGATTTAGCAGATAAGGCAATTTAACATAATTAGCAGATTAGGCAATTCAATCTAATTAGCAGTTTAGGCAATATAACAGAACTAGTAGATTAGGCAATATAACAGATTTAGCAGATAACAGATTTAGCAGATTATATAGATCATACCTTGCCTAATCATAAATTTAGCCTAAACTCACTTGCCAAATCATGGTCATAATTCCTAATACCACATATGCTCCTAATTTTAGATAAACATTACATAGTACAGAATATTCTCCGTAAATCACGATTAACAATATGAATTATGCCAAATTATAGCCTATGATGCCAGATATCCAAAAACACTTATTTAGGCGCATTCACATTAATAGTTATCCTGTTTTTGTATAGGTCTCTACGCCTAAGTCACATATTCCTTTTTCAAGTCATGAGTTTTTACATAAAAGAATATGTCCCAAAAATCTAGATTTTCAAACTATAACATGTAGTATGTCCTCAACATGCATTATCATTCATGCATAACATGTTGTAAATTATCTTTAAACTCTAACATCAGACCTTGATTTAAAACATGCATTATGCCTCCCAAGTTTCAAGTTGTCCTATATTTCCCCTTCTCCCAAATCACAAATTATCATACCTAGTATGAACAGTTCTAGATCTAACATATGTTTATTTCTCAAATTAACTACAGATCTAGATTACAACATGTACTATGCATCTAAATTAGTTTCATGTTTATGGTTAAATCTACGCCCCGAATCCCAAGTCATAAGTCCAATACATTTTATGCCTCAATCTCAAGTCATATGTTATTATATGCCTCAGATTTTATGTCATGTCCTCGAATCAGTCCTGTCCAATTATGCATCATTCATTATTTGTCCCAAACATTTTAGCGTTCGTGCGTTAATCTCTTATGAGATTTGGCTCAGGCTCGTGGTAGCCTGGCTATAGAACAGAAAGAGGAAAGAGATACAGAATAAGATAGATCTAAACAGGACAGAACAGACTTAACCTCAAATTCAGATTTACAGTTCATGTCACAATCATAATTAACGTTTATAGCAGAAAATAACTGTACTTGCCTTTCGTGGTTTTAAGAAAGGATAATAAACTGTTGTTGATGTAGAAATACTGAATTATTCCTCTTTAATTGTTGTCGTAGCCCTAAACTTGGATTTGAGATTTGATTTAGCTTTTAATTCTATTCAGGTTGGAAGAAGATGCATCAGTCCAAGTTTTGATTCCAGCAGGGTAGCGATGCCATTTTTATTTTTAATTTAGAACAGAGACAGAATATAGATAGAATGAAATTGTGTGGAGAGAATGAGGTCTAGGGGTGTCTAAATAGGATTAGGTGGACAATCTAGACAGAAACGAGACCGGATACATCAGAATGAACCAGGTTAAAAAAACTGGGTTTCGGGAGCAGGTCGACCCCCAGGTCGACACTATGGTCGACCTGGTCTGGCCAGGTCGACCCCCGGGTCGACACTATGGTCGACCTGGCCCCTGGGAGGTCGACACTATGGTCGACCTGGTCCATGGGCGGGAATTTTCCCGCCCAGCTTGTTCTGGGATTTTGAATTCGAATTTGAATTCGAATTTTCGAGCTGTTTTCGATTCTGAAATTCTCTGAAACTTCAAAGGGCCATATCTACCTCATACGGACTCCGTTTCTGGAAAACTCGGACTCGTTTCCAAGCAGAATTTCAAGATGAACGCAATGGCGCAACCCGTTTCCCTTGATTCTTATTTTATAATTTATTTATTCTCTGATTTGTTACTTATACGTTCACAGAAAATATGGGGTGTTACATCAGTGTGGCATGCCAAGATGCAAATGATCAAGGCTTTGTTGAAATGCAGAGTCATGTGATTAATGATCAAAGCACATCTTTAATTTGCATAGCTTTGTGTATATCATTAATTCGCAAGCCCCACACCCCGGTATGAGTCAAAAACGGGATAGTGATGGCAGGGAGTGCATGCGTTTCTTTCTAGCTAGAAGTGGTGTCATGGTATGGAGCCCAGACATTTTTACTTATGTGGATAATGGAATGAGGTGCCTCGGATATTGAGTCCCTAGTGGCTCGGATTTTATGCCCCATAGGAAAGGGAAAAATATTGTTCAGGAATTACTAATCCACTAAAGTAAGTGTGGACCAACCTTGAAGATCCAGGTGCAGTAGCTGCTGTATCCTAAGGCACGGGCTAGAATATCTCGAATTCGGTGAGGACTATACCTAGCCTTGACTCATAGATGGAAATCCAACTTCCAATACGAAATCGTGCAGTTTTGATTGTAGAACTAGTATGGCGACATGATATAAGGTATCCATGTCGTCTATGATTGATACATTTATATTTGAAGCTGTTTTAAAACCCTATGCACTTATAATATCAAAATAATTTGTTTTATAGCGTATCAAGCACGTTTGGCTATTAAGGTAAAACTCTATCCTCCGGCTTGCGTTGCATTGTATGTGTAATGACCCGGAATTCTGGGCGAAAAACAAATTTGTGAATGAACTAATTTTTTTACAATACATTAATAAATTAATTTATTAATGTGTTAATTCATTTACAGGGCCAGAACAGTTAAGTACAATTTATTGTACAACGATTAAAAGCATAGCTAAAAGTTTATAACACAAGTATAGTTGAATTTAGCAGCGACAACGCTACTAAAAAGCAGTGTAGCAAAGCGTGACTAGAAGCACTTTGACCAAGCACCACTAAAGCGCTGTAGAAAGCGTTACTAAAGGAACCGTTGCAAATCGTTAACTAAAGAATTACTTGATTTGTAGAAACAAATCAAATAGCTCATTAAATAGATGATGTGTGCACTAGCTCGTACCATTCCTAAGCTAACCAGAACATGTGCATTTGGCCTTTGCTAGTATGCACGTCGATCCATTCTTTTGCACATAAGAACCAAGGCTTTAACATATAAATGTGTACAAAGCATGTAAGTTATGGGATTTTGACACGACCAATTATATGCTTGAACTCAAGCATGTATGCGCCAAGTTTTTCAGCAGAAAGTCGTAGTGTAGTGCACCCAAACATACACCAAACCCGAGAGCAAATGACCTATGCTAAGCACCATTGTGTACATACAATCAAAAGGGCCAAGCTCCACCATTTCTTGCAAAATGAAACCAATGCACTCATGTGTCTTAAAGCCCATCACACACACATGATAAGGCAGCCATTTCCATCTAACCCGAGGCCCATTTAGAAGTATTACTTCATAGGCAAGTAGTAGGGGACATAGTGAAAGTGACACATGAAGTCAATGTATTATACTTTGGCAAAAGTAAGATTTAATGATGCTATTCCAACATTTGCCGCAGGCATTTAATGCCATGAGATCCCATTCCTTTTACATTAAGATTTAAGAAGATAATAGGTGTAAAACATAGACCAATCTAGTGTTGACATGTGTATAGAAGCTTCCATTTGTTATGAGTGTAAAATTGAGAATGGAAGCAGCAAGTAGATGTTTTTGTCATGGCTAGAAAGCAAGTGTATGGCCACCATCCCTCCAACAAGCTTTGTGCATGTAGGACAAACCAAAGTGTTGCTTTCAAATGAACAATGTTTGCTGTGAAAAACCTGCGCCAAATATTATGATTAGGGAAAATATAAGATTTAGTTAATAAATATAATTTGAAAACTAATAAAATACATTATACTTAAGCCTATATATATGGGAGCATTCACCATATTTTGCTGCACCAAAACCCGAGCAAAGAGAAGAAAGAAAATGAGATCTGGAAATGTATTTTGCACCATCCTAACTGCTGTTAACAGATGAGTAAACACTCACTATGTACACCCTTGTTCATGCTTATAATTGCCTATAATATGCCATGATAGTTGATGCGTTTACTGCTGAGATCTACCCTTGAAAGTTTGTTGTTTTATATGCATTACCTGTTGTTAACATGTGAGTGAACTTCCTCACTTGTTTACAGATTATTATATTATAATACAATTATTTATAACCATCAATGTACTTCGGCATGTTATGGTTTTGGTTGATTGAATTTCCATATGTATGAATATGAAAAATCTGAACATGTTTGTGAAACCTGTAGTATGAAAAAGTTAAGAACAAAGGATCTAAAACTTAGCTGTGAGTAAACCTCATTCTTTCTTCTATACTAAAGTATATTCCCTGTAGTTCTGTTTTTCTGAAAATTAGTATACCGGTTCATTCATTTATTTGTGATGTATACATAGATTTTTCCCCTTCCCTGGTTTATGTATCTGGAGAATATTTATATGCATATATGAATGGGTGGATGAGTGAAAAACTGAAATACATGTGACTGTTTATTACATAATTTAGTGAAAACAGGAGATGGCTCAAACAGTAAAACATTTCTATGATTAAACTTTCCGTTTGTTATGTATATGGGATACATATATAAATGCATATATATGAATAGGTTTAGCCATTTACTTTTATATTGTTAAAACCTGCGAATGTAAAATAAAAACCCTGAAACTTGGAATTTGAATAGCTGGAAACAGTGTACAAATATGAGAGTAAACTCTGTTTTCTCCTTTTGAAATCTTTCATTTGTGGATGTATATAATGCGAGTGTATCTATATATAGATGCATATATGTCCCTGTATGTATAAGTTGATTCTGCATATAAACTATGATAATAAAAAGTTTGGAATAATATATATATATATATATATATATATATATAAGTCTCTATAACCAGTAAACAAGAAATCAAAACAGTGAGCAACAGTAGTTGAATTAAATGTGGGAAGCTTGAGCAAGTTGTGCCCTTTTTGTTAACTAAATAAGTTATTAAAAATGTAGACTTCAACTTAGTTAAAACTTCAGGGTAGGCGTCTTGTAAATCGTAAGGTTATATATGAACTATATACCGTGGTTTATACAATGACTAATAAGACACTCCATAACCTATATGGAGCCGTGACCAATTAATGCACACCAAAATATTGGAAGCGAAAAGGGCAGCTTTAGGCATTCTATAATGCATTACAATCAACTAAAGGTGGAGGGCACAACTATCTCGAACACATAACAGGTACAACACCCTGAACAACAATGCAACTGATAGTTGTGGGTGCATGGGATAGAATGAATGCAAGAGCCAGGATGAAGTGGTTACATGCGAGTTAGTTGATCGGCCTAGTGTTTGGTCTGGCAAAGTAATTGGCCTAAAGTATGCATGAGTGAGTGCAATTGTGTGCATATATATGGGGTTGGGGTTCCTGTGCACCGCCGACAACAGCAAACACCAAAGCCGACGCCAACACAATTATCTTGGGAGACTCCATTACTTGTATTGTGAAGTATGAAGGAATATGTAGTAAAGTGGTAGCGGATTATGAAAGGAAAAAAAAAACGCATGGACACCAATGTACATACAAGTGTACTGGGAAGCAACGGGATGAGTGATGTTGTCAGCAGTCTTTGGCAGTTCGGGGACTCCATTATTATGCGATAGGCTTTGGCCTTGTTTGGAGGGGAAGCTGGTTTTCGCTGCAGCTCCTTTAGTTGCGAGAAGAATACAACAGTAAGAGAAAGAGAAGGTTTTAATTTAAATTAAGTATTATATATATAAATATATATATATATATATAATGATATGAACTTGTTTGACAGTAAATAAGGGTAAGCCTAAAATATAGAATATAAATAGTGTATACATGTTGGCGGGACATTTTATATATACGTATAAGGACACTTGCGTTTGCATGATACTGGGTGAGAAATTCCTCAGCCAACATAAAGGAAAATAGGGAAAAGAAAGGGGTGAAGAAAATGAAAAGAAGAAAGACAAAGAAGGGAATAGGGAGATGGTGCGTTGGTTTTCAAATGAAGTAAAACAGTAGCAGGTCTAGGCGATCCCATATGAAATAAGGGCGTGCTTTCCTACCCATCCAAGAGGCACAACATGTCACGTTTTAGGAAATAAACTAGGCAGTAGGGAAGAATTTAGTACATGGGAATATTTAACAGCAGGTGATCGGCCTTGGCAACGTAGGTGATCGACCGTGACAAGCCCAACGACGGAGTTTGGCAAGTGCAGTGATCAGGCGAGGCAAGTGAAATGATCAGGCAAGGCAAGCGATGAGGCTTGGCAACGCAGTGATGGGCCGTGGTAAGGTCAGTGATCGGGTTTGGCAAGTGTTTTTCTGAAATGGGTACTTTGGAACTTCAGCTTGAAGGTGGCATTTTGGACAGGAGTGAAAACATGGAGCGCGGCAAGGAAAACAGGGCGTTGGCACGATCACCGAACGGTCGTTGAAGTTGGTAGTAAACTAAAGTGGTAGTACCACTTTGGTACTTGGCAAGATAAAAAAACGAGTGTGGCACGGTCACCGGACGCGGTAGCGAAGCAAGTTGGTAGTACCAACTGGTACTTGGTACTTGGAGCGGTAAATGAGTGCATGGATGATTTTCCCATGCACACACCGGCGTTCTGAAACTGGTACTGGGCACTTCAGCCAAAACGATTTCAAATGAGATTTTGAACCAAGTTTTTAAATTAAAATAGTTTTAATTTAAAAATAGAAAATAGAAAATAAAATAAAATAAAGTAATTTTATAATTAAATAAAAAGAAGAATTTTTATTTAAATATACTGTAGACCAGTGAAAAGAAGGAAGTAGCAGCATTGCAGAAACGCAGAATTTGACTGTAGGAAATCGACGAATTTATTTAATTAAATTATTTAACAACAAATTAAATAATTAAATAAATAAAACATTTATTAATTATATAAATTGGAAAGATTTATATATGGTATCTTCAGACATTTTTGGGCATGTACAAAAATGAAAATCAATGTGTAACTAATTCTAAATAATTTCATCTGAGGAAAGGAAATGTTTTATTTAATCGAACAACGACAAATAAGATAAAAGTGGATCAAGGGAAAGGATGAACTATCGATATTAGATCCAAAAGTTTGACCCCGAGTTTTACAAAAAGAGGATTTTTCATTAGAAAAGTTTAGACCCGTGCTTCGCACACAGGTATAACTGAATACAAATTTAAAGTAAATATTTAAGAGAAATCTGTTTTAATAGATAAAATAAGAAGATTAATTTATAAATAAGGTTTTATAAATTAAGTAAAGTATTTATCATTTGGATAAACAAAATATATAAGTCAGGACTTATATACTGAAGTAAGAATCGATTTCAACATTTGATATTTGGAACTGAATAGGGACGAAGAGTTAATCAGTAAGAGTTGATCGAATATTTGTTATTCGAATAAGAGTTAAATCAAATAGAGTTAAACAAGATTAGAAACTGACTAGAATTTTTACGTTGAATGATTTCCTGAGTATCGATCTGATGTTGGTTTCGGCCTTCGGGGTTTATACTTAGAGAATTATTCTCGTACTAGTTTATAGTTAGGGACTAACAGTTGTGGAATGATAGGGAATCGTAAATAAGCTATGGAAATGTTTTCTAGTGTCAATAACATATATTTTCTGTTACATAGAAAATAAAGGAATATGAATATATATGTATATATATGTATATATATATGGTTGATGATTAATCGATATAATTTCCATCTGGAAATAATATCGTTGTTTGCACACGTGTTTTTCATTTGATAGTTAAATCACCGATTATCAAAGTTTGACCATTTTAACGTTGTTAATATGGAGAGACCGGTTGGATTATTATCCAAAGAACCACTCTGTATTGGCATAAGCGTGACAAATCAAATATGCTGACGAAAATAAAGACGGAGTAAAATGCAAGGGCTATTGTATAAGTCCTAGGTAAAGATTTGCCAAGAATGGTTGTACAGAATAGTACCTTCGGTTTGTCCAGTCCCAGGACAACTTGTATGGACGAGTGTCTGACGGAGTATTTCCAAAGTAATTACGTACATTGAATATTTACAAACGTATTTCTGTTGGTGGCGAAGAGAGGGGTACTTCTCTTAGCTTAACACTCAGAGTATTTTTGTGGAAATCAATTAAGTGATTCCAATGGATCTGACAATGTGGCATTCAAAGTGAATGAAGATATGGTATGTGAAAAGCGTAGCTTCTAGCCTCACAACCGGAAATGACAGAAATCGGGCAAGCATCATGGCTAAGTCGGTCGCTCCGAAGTAGGGTGTATAATCACCTATCTAGAGAATATTCATTTGCTTCTTTAATCTATCAATGCTGTCCCACATATATACGGGAAATGGTTGTTGATCCCAACTGCTGGTGATGTACATTCGATACACTCAAGCGAAATGAGTGGTCGGTCATGTGTGGCTGAGTTACAAGATGTTCTTGTTGAACTCCAGTGTATCGTTCCTAGAGTACACTGATCGGAAGGTCGTTCCATACCTTGTCATAGTTGGAAATCCATTACCCAATACATGCTTGTGGTTTTTGATTGTATACTATATATGTAGAACGTGAGATGAAAACGTTTCTGCTATATGATTATTATATTGTGGTTAATAGACATTATTAAAATATCAAAAGGTTTTTAATATAAGAATTTGTTTTGATTCTCATAAGGGAAAAACCCGTTCCGTTATACGGCGTGGTCTTATGAGATATCGTTTTATTGCTCAAACTGTTTTAAATCGTTTACTCATACCAGTCCATGACTGACCTGGAGTTTATTTTTCTTTGTTTCCCTTAAACTCTTGGGTATTCATAACACTTGTTATGAATAGACAAGTGATCCAGGTCTTGAATTAACTTTGGAGTAGCTGGATGGCAGGATCTGAGATGTTGGCTTATCTATCAAGTTTATGGATAATTATATGCAAGTTGGTTCATCTATGATGTTATGTACGACCATCTGCAAGTTAGTATCACAAATGTTCAGTATGTGAAATTGTGATAACATGTATATGTATGTATGAAATACTCTAATGTACTAAGTTTATGATATGAAATATAAGATATCATATTTTGTTAAGTTCCGCTATGAGATTCGTGTTTTACTCTGATGATGTATGTTCTTCTTCTTCTTCTATTCTAAGTTTCTATCTTATCTATTCTCACCCTCTATTTTCTTTCATTAACAATTCGGTTATTCTCGATCCTTGGATGTTCGATATGTGTTGTATATCGGATAACCAAGATCTATGAAAAGCCGGGTCGTTACAGTATGATGGGACCTGAGTCTTATAATAGCATCATTTTTCAAAAAGCATTGTGTTGTTTTATTTTAAACTGAGGTTCATGTGGAGTAAATCCGTTCCGTGTTATACTGTGTGGTCCCATGATTTCCCAACTTTTAAAGTAAAAAATTAATAACTGTTTTAGTTCTCACACCAGTCCCATGACTGACTCGGAGTTTATTGTTTTTACCTAAACTCTGGATGCCCATATTTTCAACACGGGCAGCTAGTAGTTTTGGTTTTCGCGGATATTTCTTTTCATAGGATCCTGGATTACAACTGGAGCTATATTCGAAAAGCTTTGTATCCGTATATCTCTTTCAGTTATGTCAGTAGTTATTTTCCGCTTTGCGTTATACTTATGTATTATTTTCCGCTGCTATGTAATTTTAAATCTTTGATATTGTATTTCCAATGTGTACTAATTATTCAAACTCCGGAATATTCTTGTACTCTGATGTAAATTATTGTAATAACAATGAAACATTCTAATGTTTGTGTTCTGATGCATCGTGTTCTCAATTCAATCCAGACTTCCTCGTAAGGGCAAGTTTGGGTCGTTTCAGTTTGGTATCAGAGCTTTGGTTTACAGAGCTCGAGAACAAGACACATTGGAACCAAACGAAAGAATTCATCAGAGATTGGATTAGTAATATCCAATGAGAATGACTCGTTAGAGATGGGATAAGTAGTATCCTAGAATGAGTTACAAAGAGTGTTATTTTTAAAATAAAAATGAAAACAAAATTTGTTTTGAAAATTTAAATCTTATTATACGTATTTGAATATTTATTTTATATTGATTTGGACAATCGAGTATATGAAGATTTTGCATATACGCCTTGCAAACGTATATACAAAGCCTCAAATATACTGGGTAGATATAGAATCGCACTCTAGTCGCCCAAAAATGATCCTAATGATTGAGGCCTCATCACCAGTATTTATTTTTGAGTTTCGAAAGTAGGATATCTATATATTTCCTGTTGACTGGTGTGAGAACCAAAATTTAGATAGGGTTATTGTTGTGTATTGGCATCAAAAACATGATTTTGAATATATATATATATATATATATATATATATATCAAAGTTATGAATTTGAAAATTTTAATCAACAAGTTGATGGCTGGTTGCTGGTTATGATGTTTTATTATTAGTTTAACTAATAAAAATATTGGAATGATAATTAATTTAACCAATATGTGAATGAATGAGAAATTAAGCCAAATCAAGTAAAATATTGAAATGAATTGAAAATTGATTAGAATTGCATACATGTACATGTATATACATTAACAAGTCATAGCATGGAAGCTAAGAAGAGGAATAAAATTGCATGCCCGACAAATAGGTACATGTTTACTATATTTCTTGGGTTTGATGATTTTATGAGCCGATTGACTAGTCGCTTGGCTTTTTCTTTTTCGGTCATCATTAATGAGGGCCCTGTGAGGCAAGTTGCGGTTTTAAAGGTCTCCCCATACAAAGGAGGTTATGGCGAAATTTTTCGAAAATTTAGGGTGTTAGCCAAATTTTTGAGAAATTAGTAAGTTCTTAGAAACTGAAAAGTTGAAGAATGAAAGCAAAATGAAAGTTGAGTTGGTTAGTTAAACAACTTTCAACTCCGTTCCTTTTCGAGGAAGAAAAGATTTTAAGTGGGGGAGATTGTAACAACCCGGAATTTCTAAACCAATTTAAAATTTTATTTTAGCTATTTTAATGAATATGGAAATATAAATTGGTTATTTTTGATAAATAAAATTTGAGAATAATTTTAAAAGTAGTTTTTCTATTTGACTTAAAACAAACCCAGTAAAATTATTCAAATGATTTATAAGTTTTGTTTTTGAAAATTTTATTAAAAATTCGATTTTCAAAATCATTGCCTCGCCCTTAAAAAAAATTGCTACGAAGCTCAGAATTCAATGAGACCAATTTTGTTGGATTCATAATGACAAATTATTGGTTAGTTCCAAAATGCGTGTCGAACTAAATCAGTATGTGGCTGTGCACGATAAAACGATTCAGGGTAAAATAGGTGATCAGTTTACAAAGGAACATTATAGAGACGATCTCAGAACTCGATTTTGTTTTTTTCTAGATTCATATCGTCAAATAATGGTTAAATCCAAAAGGGCATAATTTTTGAAGTTAGCGTTTAGACGTACAAGAAGAAAAGGTACCCTAAAATCACATTTTTGAAGCTAATTTGAGCAATTTTACAAAGGAACATTGTTAAGACGACCTCGGAATTTGAAAAAACTTTTTTATTGCATCCGCAATGTCAAATAATGGTAATATTCCAAGTTTCATGATTTTTAGAGTTAGTATGTGTCCAGACGTGATTTTTAAAGTGAAAAAAGACAATATTTTGACTTTAAAAATTAGTTGTTTGTGCATACGGACTCAAAATTCGATGAAACTAGCTTTGTTGGATTTGTAATGTCAGAGAGTAGCTGCATGTCAATTTTCATTGAAATCGGGATCCGTAGGGGACCACACGGATTTTTAAACGATGAAAATGAGTGATATTTGAGTATAAAAAAAATATAAAATCAATAAATAAATAAATTAGCTCCACTATAAAATGTCCTAAACTCCCCTAAACCTAAAGCAAATATCATTTATATAGCAGCCCCCCTTTCTGTTTCAAAACCCTAAACTTAGAGCTTCTAAAATCAAAATCAAATTCAATACTCCACTAAAAATCATGAGATAAATATATATGTGATCCTTATAGCTGGCTCTTCGATTTGGTATGAGTATGGGAGAGGTTCGAGAACATTTTGTACGCTGCGTTTTTCCAGCATATGTTTTATGTGGGCTAGGGTTAATGAATTCGTGAAATAGAAGCAACAATATACGTTTTAGTTATTGTATTTGAGCTTATCGTAGAAAATAGCATCGATTGTGTAAGTTTGGATGGATTTGGTGACAAAAAGTGTCGAGAGGAAGAAGGGGCTGCGCACGTTTTGACAGTGGACGAGATTTTTGGGGAAGCTTGAGTTTGATATTCACGGTGTTAACATTGTAGAGGAGAAGAAGAGAAGAACAACGGTGTTTACGGTTTGTGTTTTTGTGGAGAAACGAAGGAGAAAGTGGTGGAGGAAGCTTGCATAAAGATGGACATAGAGGGGCATCGTTTTTGGACTGAGTACGTGAGTTTTGGAGAGGGATTAACGGAAGTGATTAGAGAAGAAATAAGGGTAATTAATTAATTTATGTTAATGTTATCGATGAGAGCTTCACAATGAAATTTATTTGGAATCATTTGGATGTCGTATGCGGACAGTGGAGCCGAAATGGTCACATTTCGTTTGTATAAAGACTAACGGAGTGGAAACCAAGGTGAGAACTCCTTCTCACTCAAAATTATATTTTATCATGTTATTGTATTCATGTATGAAAATATATAGGGTTGCCAGTGTATATTTTTATCAGTTTAATCATTATAAATTATATACGGTGCTTGTTAGATCATCTCCCTCGTCCACAGACCATGGACGATTTAAATTGACTGTATTGTGTGTTGTTTGTGATGTTGAAATGTTTAAGTATTAAAAATAATGTTAATATTAATGTGTAGTTGAAATTAAATTATAAATATCCATTTATAATTTAAACAGTGAAAATTAGCTAATTAGAAAAATAATTCAAACTGAATTAGAATTGGTTAAATTTGTTAACCAATAATTTATTTAAATAAACTGTTGTTGTTTGAAAACCCCACACGGGTCTAGGGATAATAATTTATTCACATCACCCCTGAATTTAATTATATGTCAATCGATGGGTTGACAGGCTGTGATGAGCATTATTTATTTATTTTCAACGCTTATACAGTTGTAAATTGCACTTTGGATGATGTTTGAATATGTAACGATTATTTATCATTATTGTGAATACATGCGATGTATGAAATCTATATAACCGAAATTATATGGTAATTGAAGAGTCACATTCCGATTCAGAAATAAAGAATATTTTAAAATAATGAATATTTTATATAAAATATTCATGTGTTGAATAAAATGTTTGAACAATAAAAATATCATTTTATTAAATGTATAAACAATATAAAATATTAATGTGTTGAATAAAATGTTTGAACAATAAAAATATCATTTTTATTGAATGTATAAACTATATAAAATGCTCATGTGTTGAATAAAATCTTTGAACAATAAAAATATCATTTTTATTGAATGTATAAACTATATAAAATGCTCATGTGTTGAATAAAATGTTTGAACAAAAAAATATCATTTTTATTGAATGTATAAACTATATAAAATATTCATGTGTTGAATAAAATGTTTGAACAATAAAAATATCATTTTTATTCAGTGTATGAACTATATAAAATATTCGTGTGTTCAACAAAATGTTTCAACAATAAAAATACCATTTTTATTGAATGTATAAACTATATAAAATATTCATGTGTTGAATAAAATGTTTGAAAAATAAAAATATCATTTTTATTGAATGTATAAACTATATAGAATATTCATAAAATGTTTGAAAAATAAAAATATCATTTTTATTGAATGTATAAACTATATAAAATATTCATGTATTGAATAAAATGTTTGAACAATAAAAATATCATTTTTATTGAATGTATAAACAATATAAAATATTCATGTGTTGAATAAAAATTTTGAAAAATAAAAATAGTTATGTAGTTAAACGCCATTTTAACCCGAACGGGTTTATCGATCGATTTTATTCATTTTATAATGAATATCGAAAAGAAGTGATTTCAAAATATAATATTTTGAAAATATTATCTTTTTCATATGATAAAGATATAGAATATTCAATTGTGATTTAAAATTAAAAATGGAGTTAAAATCATTTTAAAATGAATTTATAAATAATTTATAAAATACATTTTAAATGGAAATCGACAAAATATATTATATATATAATATATATATATATTATATAAATTTATTGGCCTGAATAGAATGCACCGAGCAGCGACCGTTCGCGAATTTCGACCATTAAGTTCAAATTGATTGAACGGGAGATCCGACCGTCATATTCTTCTAAAACCAGAACCATTGGGTTCGTATCGAAAAGAGCTTTCCAACGAATTTATGAGATTAGAAATCAGATAGTTAGATTTGGAATTATGTCCAAATCAAATTCAAAAAAGGTCGCTATGAATGAAGTTCGATGGCCATTATTGAAAACCGACTGTACGGGCCTTGATAAAATTATTAAAATATGGGAAAATTAGGAAAAATCATAATAAGTGATTTGAAAAGATTTTGGATGAAAAATTCTATATTTGAAAAGATAAAAATATATTTTTATCGAAATGAACTAGTTATTAACTAGAATAATAATCAAATGTTTTCAAATAAATAAATTGGATTTTGGGTTTGTCATGAATGGTGTCTTCAATAACACTGTTCTTAAACCCAGTTGAGAAAAGAATAAATCTTTCAATTAAGATTTAGAGAAGTTTACCAGTTAATTAATATTTAATTAGAATTGAATTGAAATTGGATTTTTGGGTTTATCGTGAACAATGTTTTAAATAACATTTGTACTTTAACCCAAACAATGAAGATATGATTTTGAATTTATAAATATTTTTATTAAAATTCAATGGAAAATTTTCCAAGGTAAAGTTTTCCAGTTTAATATATTAAATTGGAATTGAATGGAATTCGATTTGGTAAAAATCGAGATAAGCTTCTGTGGATGAAGACTGCTGCTATATATGGAACTTAAAAGGCCTTGCCGCTATTCCATTTATATTATTAGTGTAATACGGGAATTTATATCGATTATACGCTGTTATGATTTCCGTGTAGATTTCATTTTGATGGAAGATGATTTTGGATTTATCGTGAACTGTGTTTTAAATGACATTGGTTCTTTAACCCGGTTAAAGATAGGATTTATTTTCCTATATTTGAATAATCATTAAGTAATGATTTTTGAGATTAAAACCAAACTAGAATTTTAATGAATCGTTAACTAGATTAAAATGAGAAAGAAATAACTAAATTTATCGAATGATGAAATGACCGAGAATGGGGTACCATCAGTTTTACTCCAGGCGATAGTTAAATCTTTAATTAGATTTGAACGTGAAATGGTAATAAATTTTACCGATAGCACAGTGGGTGCTAGATATGGAGTACTACCAGTTTTGCTCCATGGGATGAATAGATTGGGTTGGGATAACAAAATAATAAATGATTACTTCAGTAAGGTTCGTTAAACCCAACTAGTTTTATAAACCTTAATTAGGTTTGGATTGTTAAAAGATAAAATAAAATCTTTTGAAATGAGATCCCAAGGAAGATTAAAGAATAAATTTAAAAGAATTTATCTTTGATAAAATTAATGGGAACCTTTCCCTAAAAATGTAAATATTTGAATAAAAGAATATTCTGAATTGGAATGAGGCGTATGATGTGTTTTTATAGCACTTGATTATAAAGTACGCGAGTTATTCGAAAAGACCGGGTTTAACCCATTCTGAATAATGAATACGACGACTAAAAGTCCACGATGAAGACGATGGTTGAATACCGGAGGTCTCCACATCATTTGGATGATTACTGATGCCTTGATTGGGCTGTACAACCAATAAAAGGTAATAAGCGGTGATCGTCCAGACGTACTTGGAGATCGAACGGATATGCGAGGACCTCTCTCCTGTATTAGACATATGGGACGAGGAATAAGGTGCCTCCGGTTTCGTTCAGACCCAGAACGGACATGTAAATGGATGTGTGTCTGACATTGGATTTTATTCTGTGCTAATTGATTTCTATTAAATATATATCTGTTTAGTGGTGGAGAATTTATTCTCTTGCTTAACACCCTTCTCTGAGACGTACGAGCTTAGAGGTTATATATTGAGAGACATCGGTATTATAACGTGAATTGTCAATGTGGCATGCCAAGATGCAAATGATCAAGGCCTTATTGAAAAGCAGAGTCTTGTGGTTGATGATCAAAGCATAGCTTTAAATAGCATAGCTTTGTGTATACCGTTAATTCGTGAGCCTCACACCCCGGTATGAGTCAAAAATGGGATAGTGACTGCAGGGAGTGCATGCGTTTCTTTCTAGCTAGAAGTGATATCGCGGTATGAAGCCTAGAAATTTTTACTTGTGTGGATGATGGAATGAGGCGCCTCGGATATTGAGTCCCTATTGGCTCAGATTTTATGCCCTATAGGGCAAAGAAACATTTTGTTCAGGAATTACTAATCCACTAAATTAAGTGTGGACCGACTTTGAAGATCCAGGTGCAGTTGCGGCTGTATCCCGAGGCACAAGCTAAAGTTTCTCGAATTCAGTGAGGATGATCCATAGCCTCGACTCATAGTACGACATCATGCGGTTTTGGTTGTAGAACTGGTATGGCGACATAATATATGGTACCCATGTCGTCTATAATTGTTACATTTATATTTGAAGTTGTTTTTAAACACTATGCACTTATAATATCAAAATAATTTATTTTATAGCGTATCAAGCATGTTTAGCTATTATAAGGCAAAACTCTATCGTCCGGCTTGCGTTGCATTGTGTGATGGGACCTGAGTCTTATAATAGCTTCATTTTTCAAAAAGCATTGCGTTGTTTTATTTTAAACTGAGATTCATATAGAGTAAACCCGTTCTGTGTTATACGGCGTGGTCCCATGATTTCCCAACTTTTGAAGTAAAAATTTAGTAACTGTTTTAGTTCTCACACCAGTCCCATGACTGACTCGGAGTTTAATGTTTCTACCTAAACTCTGGTTGCCCATATTTTCAACACGGGCAGCTAGTTTTTTGGTTTTCGTAGATATTTCTTTTCAGAGGATCTTGGATTACAGCAGGAGCTATATTCGAAAAGCTTTGTATCCGTATATCTCTTTCAGTTGTGTCAGTTGTTATTTTCCGCTATGCATTATACTTATGTATTATTTTCCGCTGCTATGTAATTTTAAATCTTTGATATTATATTTCCAGTGTGTAATAATTATTCAAACTTTGGAATATTCTTGTACTCTGATGTAAATTACTGTAATAACAATGAAACTTTCTAATGTTTGTGTTATGATGCATCGTGTTCTCAACTCAATTCGGGCTTTCTCGTAAGGGCGAGTTTGGGTTGTTTCATCCGGTCTCTTACACCCTAGCTGTTCGTGACTCCAGATCGTGCTCCACGCCTCAGATAGACGCTCCCCATCACACCATTAAACACTTCGCCTCTATACTGCGCACCAAGTCAGCCAAGTCTCATCATCTCATACTCCGCCAAAAGAAAAATAAGCCCAGGCGTTCGCTGCCCCCAAACTTCCAACGTCACAAAATTCTACCAAAACCAGGCTAAAACTATAAACGTGGAAAGAGGGTTGCATGAGTTCATTCGATCAAAAACCATATGATTTACATTTTATATTTGATTTAGAAAATGGATAGGCTGAAGGCTATTGGAAGAAAAGAGAACGAGAAAATTTGGTTTATTATTCCTTTTTGTCGCTATGTGAAGGGAGGAAGACTACAGTATAGTGTTTTTATATGGAAGCAAGAAGTGGAACGTTATAGATATCACATGGCTACTATGTTTTCCTAAGAGATATTTATTACTACTACTATTATTATTATTATTATAACTTCAAAAGGAAGATGGATCGATATATATACAAGCTGATGGAATATGCTTCTGAGCAGCTTCACATGCACGCTATAAGGTTGGCAGGCTTCACATGTACATTGAGATTGGTAGGGATATTTTGTTTCACATGCATCACATGGATGTTGATTATTTGCACCACTACCTAAATTTTCACATGTATATACACAGATAATAGTTTAGATTTTTTTTCCATTTGTGAAGCCGGTAAGACTTTGTACAGGCAGAACGTGATTGAACCGAAAGAGTTTCAGCATGGCACATGGACATGATGCAAATATGATATTATCAATGTTATATCACACAGTACAGAGAGCATGTGTATGTGGTTCCCTTTAGGCCGTCTACATCAGATTTAGGTACGTTGGACACCCATGATATTGTGCATTGAAAGTAGGCTGAGATAAGGTGTCTCATATATATTTTAATAGTTGCATGTATATGCTATTATTTTTATTTATTTTACTTGGTCAGCATGTTATTTGGCTTCGTGGTGAAGCATACACTTGAATGAGTTAATATAGGTGCACATTTGCATTTTATATTAGAAACGGGGTGCGCCTGTGTTGAGTCTTCATGTTGCTTCATTAGCTGAAGTATGTTCTTGTGCTTCCAATGAGGACCTATTCTGCGTGATTACTTAATTAGTATAGGGTAGCATGTGCTGTTTTATGTACTTCAATTCATTAGCTTAGGGGAAAATTTATTTCGTTTTAATACAGTTGCTTATTTTACCGTTATTTGACAATAAACGTTCAATATAAATTAGTACGGAATTACAATTCAACATTTACAATTTTGATTTAAACGATATTGAATTTTATAAAGAAATTCCTTTTTAGTTTATAAAATAAACGCTATCATTTACAAACGAATCCATAATGACTATTTTAAATTTTGATTTGGACATAACTTACAATTTATAAAACGAATTCTTGATTTTTCATTTTCATTAGAAAATTATTATCCAATAGATCCGGGTGTTTCTTGTTTCGAAGAAATCCGATTTATATTGGATTATGTATAACCAGTTAAAGTCAAAACGTTATATTATGAACTACCGCGCTGCTGCAATTCGTTTTATAATTAAAATTTTAAATTGAACGTCTAAGCGTTGTTTAATAAACGAAATCATTTAAAATTTTGAAATATAAACTTTAATAAATATTCTTATACCACCAAATCATACAAAATTGCAAATCCAGTCAATTTCGACTATTTCGAAATTAAATTATTATTTCATTATTTAAACTAATAAAATATTCAAAATTATCAAATTTAAACTATTTAAAATTCATATCAAAGTTTAAAAAAAAATTAAATATTAAATTAAATGGTTAAAAATCTGGGTCGTTACATTCCTTCCCCCTTAAAAGAATTTCGTCCCCGAAATTACTAAGGAAGGATTCTACAAACCGAAAATATATTTAAATTAAAATCTTCAGTTTTATTTCCAAACTAATCTAATTAGATTTAATATAAAAACCAATAAACAAACAAAAATTTCCAAAAGGATCTGAAATTTTTCTAACACCATAAATTTTGGAAATTTTTTGGCAGAGTCTCCCCTGTATGGAGGGATATCTGCAATATTGCAGGAATAATAAATATATATACACCGTATATATACGGTCGGAAAATCAAAAATTAAATCTTGAAACCCATATCAAAAACCAAAAATTTATATTTTGCATAAGCGTAGCTTTTTGTGAGCGTTATCATGTATACTTGAGCTGGCTCAATTTTTATTCAGCTCTATTCAAACTGGATTCAATTAACTCCAGAATTCTCTCTTGGACAGGTTTAAGGATGAATTCTTTTTGCACCTGTTCTCAACTCTAATGAACTTCATTAGTTTTCAAAACAATGCCAGTTAGGTCCAAATATCCATACCATCCATTCCAATCAACTCTACACACAATTAAATTCTCAAGAAATATCTTAATAACCAATTAATTTCATCCAATACATTCATTCAGGGCCACTCGACTTTTATTCCAATAAGTTTGACTTATTCATCCTAGATTGGTTTCAATCAAGTTTAGATCTATACTCATTTCCAATTTATATTTATGCATTCACCCATACCACCCAAACAACCAATTTAAATTCACAAATTTTCATATATATATATATATATATATATATATATACATACATATATATATATATATATATTCCATTGACTTATGTCAAATTTTATCTCAATATTCAAGTTAAATTTTGATTCGCATTTTAAATTCTTGCTTAGTTAATCCTTTCAGTTTCATAACTAAACCAATTCAAATCAACCATACAGTCTAAACATTCCATTCAAGTAAACATTGGTAAATCTAATTGCCCATATTATAATAATTTAAGAAAATTACAACTTTTCTGCTTTATAAAATATATTGGGCAAAAATAATTATATACCAATTTACAAATACGCGCACTCATATATATATATATATGTAGGTATATTCAAACCCAATCTAGAGTATTACTAACTCCACCTCTATTGAGTTATGCTACAGAGCCAAGGTTATCTGTAACAACCCGGAAATTCTGAACCAATTTAAAATTTTTATTTTGGCTATTTTAATGGATTTTGAATATTTAAAATGATTTATTTTAAATAATAATGATTTAAAACTTATTTAAATCATTTGAACGTATAAATTTATTTCATTATATAACAAGCTTGAAATGGTGCGATAGTTTGAAAATTCGATTTTAAATTTCAATTGAATGTACATGATTCAAATAAATCGGATTTCAGCAAAGCCAGAAATATTAGAATCCATTTAATTATATCTTTCTAACAAATGTAAGAAACTGAGATTTAATAATAAAAATTGAAAGTTATGTCCAGTTTAAAATTTAAAATAGTCGCTATGGAATTTATATATATTTTTAATAATATATAGCCCTTAAAAATAGCTAATTTGCAAATGACCTCCATTTTCGACGAAACCAATTTTGTTGGATCTGGAATGTCAAATTATTGTTAGGTTTCAAATTTCATAATTTTTGGAATTAATATGTGACCACAGTAAATTTAAACGTGTTTTGTCAACTCAGTTTAAATTTAATCGACCAGGAAAAGGCCATTTTTCAAACGGCCTCCAAATTCGATGAAATTAGTTTTATTAGGACCACATCATCAAAATATAGCTAAATTTATTTTTTGAAATTTTTGGAGTCAGTATGTGGCCCAAGTAAATTAAAAAGTTTTTAAATTCAATATATATTGATTTATATTTTAATTTTGACGAAAACGTACCGAAACAATCGAATTGGCTTATGAGACATATCCCATTGTGTTCAGAAAGGGGGTATTTAGCTAGAGGGGACAGTCATTGGGTTCGATTTGGAGTTCGTATCAATAATCATGTATTTTTGAAAATAAAATAATTAAAAATATAAATATCTTTATACGGTCAAACCCAGGGTCAAACCCTTATCTTTTCTTTTACGTGGTCAACAGAAGAAACCTGCCTCCACCTCTTGCGAAAGACGGAAATAGCTCAGATTTTTTAGCACAATTTCCATTCAATCCACGTAGCGATTTCAAAAAATTAATAAAGCAAAATCAAAGGGCTTTATTGTTGCGTATTTTGGTTAGGATCAGAGCTCAAAGGGCTCACCGTCATCTTCGAATTACCACGCCTGGGGACAACCGAGTTCAACGGGATTCTGGGGGGGGGGGGGGGTGCGCCTCGTGTAGGCGCTGCTCGTGGCAGTAGCTGATCGTCGTCACAACAACGATCTAAGGCGAAAATCGGAACCCTAGGTTTTGAGTACGGGTCGGCTGCGGTTTTGACCAGAGAAATGTATAAGAAAATTAATTAATTACTATATTAATTATTTAATTAAGTTGTTAAGGTACAAAGGCTAATAACTTTTTCATACGATGTCGAAATCGCATGAAACAGGATCTGCTGCGATCGTGGAGGTGAGAGCTTCACAACAGGACAAACTGGGTCCAATTTAAAGCCATTTAGAACTCGGGGCAGATTTAAATCCAAACCGTCCAATTAAAGAATGACAGAATGAAAACCGATGGTGAGAACACATTCTCACTCAAATTATTTTACAGTTAAATATATCTTAAGTTGCAGACGGGGCTTAGTAGCTCCTGACACTATATATTTGTACATAAAATTCTCCTAAAATAAAAATAAATATTCATTTACAAATCGGACGATTTGTTCATATACACCCATTTAACTGACATTGATTGGGACGATAAATTCTATACATCGCCCAACTACACAAATAAAATTTGTATTTGTTGGTTGAAACCCCACACAGGTATTGGGATGATATTTGACGTACACTAATCCCAATTGTTTAGTTGTATGTCAATCGATTGGTTGACAGACTATTGTAAGCGTTAATTATTTATATTTAATGCTTATGCAATTGTGTAATGCACTCTAGATGATGGATGATTGTGTATCAAATTTGTAGTGTACATGTGATGAATGAAATCCATATAAATAAAATATATGGTAATTGACTGTGTCTAATTCCAATTCGGAAATAAGAAATATTTTAAAAATAACGAATATTTTAAAATAATATTCAGTAAAGGATTAAAATGTGAATTTGATGTCCGACTTTGGGTGGATACAAAAATATTGAAGTAAGTGAAGCTATGTTGATTAGATATGCGCCATTTTAACGCAAACGATATTTATATCGATTTTATTCATTTTTATAATGAATGTCGAAAAGGAAAGGATTTCAAAATCTGATATTTTGAAAATATTATCATTTAAATATTATAATTATAAGGAGTATTCAATTTTGATTTAAAATTGAAATGAACGTAGGAATCGTTTTTAAAACGAATTTATAAAATATGTTTTGAACGAAATATATATTATATATATTAATGGCTTGAATATAACGCGCTGCGCTGCGACCGTTCGCGAATTTCGACCATTGACTTCAAATTGACATTATGGGAGATCCGACTTTCGGATTCTCCTAAATCCAGAATCGTTGAGTTCATATCGAAAAGAGCTTTCCAATATATACAAGAGATTTCAAATCTAACGGTTGGATTTGAAGTTATATCCAAATCAAATTTGGAAAAGGTTGCTGTGGATGCTTTTCAGTGGCCATTATTGGAAACCGACTGTACGAGCCTTGATAAAATTATTAAAAATTTGTGTAAAATCATAATAAATGATTTGGAAAAAATTTGGATGAATTTTTTTACGTTTGTAAAGATAAAAATACATTTTTATCAAAATGAACTAGTTATTAACTAGAAAGATAATCCAACGTTTTTAAATAAATAAATTGGATTTGTGAATGGTTTTAATCTAACCAGAATTTTCCAATGTATGAATTAGAATGGATTTGAATAGAAATAATCTCCGGAATATTTCGATATTGGATTCCATGAATATACAGATATTTGGAGGAATTTGGAAGATAGATATATATCGTTGTTCCCCATACGATATGTGTTGTTTCCAGAATTTGATATTGAATATAAGCCGATATAATTTCTATTTAGAGCCTTGTATTTAATATCAAATTGGATTTTGGGTTTGTCATGAATGGTGCATTCAGTAACACTGCTCTTAAACCCTGTGAAAAGAATAGATCTTTTAATAAAGATTAATATATTTTCCAATTATATTTAGTAACTGGAATAAAATGGAATGTGAATTGGGTTTATAGTGAACTGTGTTTTTAAGGACATTCGTTCTTTAACCTAATTAACAGTGAAATGTGATTTGGAATTTATAAATCTTTTAATTAATATTAATGGAATTTTCCAAAATAAAAGATTTCCAATTTAATAAAATAAATTGGAATGGAATTCGATTTGGTAATAATCAAAGTGAGCTTCTATGGAGGAAGACTGTTACTATATATGGAATTTAAAGGGCTTTGCCATTATTCCATTTATATTATTAGTTGGATATAGAAATTTATATCGATTATATATATTGATCTGATTTCCGTGAAGATTCCATAATTAATGGAATGTGATTTTGGGTTTATCATGAACTGTGTTTTGAATGACATTGGTTCTTTAATCCATTTAAAGACAGGATTACATGTCTAACAACATATTTTGAATTGTATTGTTGATCTCTGCTAAATATATTTCTATTTGGTGGCGGAAAATTTATTCTCTTGCTTAACGCCCTTCTCTGAGACGTATGAGCTTAGAGGTTATATATTAGCAGAAATCAATGGTACGGTGTAGATTGTCGATGCCGCATGTTTGATTTCCCAAAGTTAAATAATCGTTAATAATGATTTTTGGGAAGATTAAAACTAAGTGGAGTTTTAATGAATCTTTAATTAGATTGAAATGTGAATGGGATAATTTAAATTATCAAATTTGGGAAATGATCGAGAATGGAGTACCACCAGTTTTACTCCAGGCTATAGTTAAATCTTTAATTAGATTTGAACAGGAAATGGTAATTAATTTTACCGATAACACTGGGGTGTTAGATATGGAGTATTACCAGTTTTTCGCCATGGGATGAATAGGTTGGGATTGGGAAATATAACAGGTGATTACTTTGGTATGGTGCGCTAATCCCGACTAGTTTGGAAAACCTAAATTTGTTTTAAATTATGAAAAGAATATTTGAATAAAAGAATATTCTAGATTGGAGTGAGGCATATGTTGTGTTTGTGTAGCACTAATTTATGAGATACGCGAGTTATTCGGAAAGACCGGGTTTATGCCCATTCTGAATAACTGATTCGACGAATAGTCGACGATGAAGATGGTGGTTGAAGACCGGAGATCTTCACATCGTTTGAATGATTACTGATGTCTTGATTGGGCTGTACTCTTAGGATAAGGTAATAAGTGGTGATCGTCCAGACGAACTTGGAGATCGACGTGATTTGCGAGGACCTCTCTTCTGTATTGGACATATGGAATGAGGAATAAGGTGCCCCCGGTTTCGTTCAGACCCAGAACGGACTTGTAACTAGATTTGTATCCAACATTGGATTTTATTCTATGTGATTGATTTCTATTAAATATATATCTGGTTGGTGGCGGATTCTCTTGCCTAACAGCCTTCTCTGAGACGCATGAGCTTAGAGGTTATATATTGATGGATATCAGTTGCATAGCATGAATTGTTAGTGTGGCATGTTGAGATGCAAATGATCAAGGCTTTTGTTGAAAAGCAAAGTCTTATGGTTGATGATCAAAGCACGGCTTTAAATAGCATAGCTTTAAATAGCATAGCTTTGTGTATAGCGTTAATTCGCGAGCCTCACACCCGGTATGAGTCAAAAACAGGATAAGGGACGCAGAGAGGACATGACGTTTCCTTCCAGCTATGGGAGGTGTCATGGTATGGAGCCCAGACAGTTATTTATTTTTACCAGTGTGGATGATGGATTGCGAGGTGCCTCAGATATTGGTGCCTAGTGGACAAGTGATAGGTCCGACAGGACCAGGAAACGTGTGTTCAGGAATAAGTAATCCTCAAAAGTAAGAGAGGACTGACCCTGCAGGATCCAAGGGCTCGCCAGCGTCCGAGCCCTGAGGCATTTGCTAGAGTGTCGCGAAGCCAGTGAGGAGTACATCCCTGGCCTCGACTCATTGATGGAATCCAATTTCCAATACATCACAGTTCAGTTTTAATTGCAGAACTAGTATGGAGACATAGTAGCATGGGATACTATGCCGTCTATGATGGATACATTTATATTTGAAGTGATTTTGACACTGTAAACTTATAGTAATATCAAAATGATTTGGTTTAAAACATACCAAACATGTTTGGCTATTATAAGGTAAAACTCCATCCTTCGGCTTTCATTACAATGTGTGATGGGACCTGAGTCTTATAATAGCTTCATTTTTCAAAAAGCATTACGCTATTTATAAACTATTTTATGCACTGTTATTCATAGGAGAAAACCCGTTCTGTGTTATACGACGTAGTCCCTTGATTTACTTTATTTCTAAAGTAAAGTTTTAAATAACTATTTTAGTTCTCACACCAGTCCCATGACTGACCTGGAGTTTATTGTTTTAACCAAAACTCTGGGGAGGCCCTATTCTCCACACAGGCAGCTAGTAGTTTTGGTTTTGCAGATTCCTATTTCACAAGATCCTGGATTTACAGCTGGAGCTATATTCAGAAAGTTTTGTATCCGTATATTTCTTTCGGCTGTATTATGTATTATTTTTCCACTGCTATGTAATGTATTTTAATCTCTGATATTTTTCTGATGTATATTATTTATTCATACTCTGTTATATTCTTGTACTCTGATGTAAATTGTTGTAACAATAATGAAATGTTCTATTGTTCGTGTTCTAACGCTTGGTTTCTCAATTCAATCAGGGCTTTCCCATAAGGGGAAGTTTGGGTCGTTTCATTATCTCTAAACCTTATGCTCTGGTACCAACTGTAACGACCCGGAGAATTCGACGCTCGAATTTTCGACAATAATACATAATCTCTTATTACTTGACAAATATCCACGTATGGAAACCCAGACGGTTAATAGAAAGAAGTTAGTGGATAAGAAAAGAATGAAATATTAGAATAGAAGAAAAACAAAGATCAGAGTCTTATAGCGGAATGGCCGAAATATAATATATCAAAATGCTTTACAAAAAGAAACTATATATATATATGATCACAACATCAGAGACACAATCATCTCAATACAACACACATCGGAAAATTATAATACCAGTAAATACAGTTATACGTCTCGACTTCAGCTCCACTTTTGAAGCTCCAAGCGATACATAACCTGATAATATACTGGGTCTGACCCAAGCACATTTCAAGCAAAGCAAAATTCACCCGGATCAGTCTAGAATACTTTCAGTGGTAAATTCACATGGCAAACAACTTGCTTAACTTTAGAAATACTTTTTGAAAGAAAATGATAATACTAAGACCAGGCCACACTTAAATACAGACAGTTTTTACCTTATTATAACCCAAAACATTTTTGATAGATCAGAATCTAGTGATATTATAATAGTGCTTATCAAATCACAAATAAATAACCATTTAGCAGAACCCTTGCACCTCACGCTCTACGTATTCATTATAAAATCAAAAATTGCATGGTACCTATTGGAGAATGGATCCTAACTATGACAAGGTATGGGACCATCTTCCAATCAGTGTACTCTAGAGGGTATACACTGAGGTTCAATAAGAACATCTTGCAACCCAGCCACACATGACTTACCACTCATTTAACTTGAGTGTATCAAATATATTGTCACCCTACGGCTTTTTATTGCGCGCCTGCCATTATTCCTGGGAGATACAAAATCGAAAGATGATCAAATAAAGAAATTTCTGTAGATGGTGACAATATACCCTGCTTGGGAATGACCCAACCTAGTCATGCTACCTGCCCGATTTTTGTCATTTTTCGGTTGATGAAGCTTGAGGTCACGTTTACTTTTTCAGAACATAACATCATCATTTACTTTGAATGCCACATCGTTAGATCCATCGAATCACTAATTGACATCCACAAATATACTCTGGGTGTTAAGCAAGAGAATCTCTCCGCTACCAAGCCTGGTATATTTGTAAAAATCAATGTTTGTGAGTTTTCAGGAAACACTCTGTCAGACATTCGTCCATACAAGTCATCCAGGAATAGGATGAACCAAAGGCACCCTCCTACCGCATCCTAGGATCACCCTACAGATCAGTAGCAAATAGTCCTTGCAAATCCATAGATTTCAATCATGATAGAACCACAGTTTATCTCCGGGAGTGGACTAAAGATTATAAGTAGTTCTTCCGTTTCATGAAATCTACGGTCTTCAATTGCTCCATCTTTATTTGCTACAAATTAGTTTCGTACGCAATGTTGATTCGAAGTGGTTTTGGGTCTAGTCCCATCCCGTTCTCTTCGAAACAACACGTCAAAAGGTCCAACAATATATTTATTGATAGTCGATTTTTTAACTATCAATTCACAAATTATGGTCAAGTATATTGGCAGCTTAGATCCTTTCACATAGAACCATTTATCAAAACCATTTCATCGATTCTTTAAAAATCAATTTTTATATTCTTATTTCAAATTTCATCGTTTTCGTTACATTGAAAGCAATAACAAATCTTTATGTACCAAACTCCATTCATCGCTTCACTTTGAAAACATCACTATATTCACCAAATCCTTCATTTCCTACTTCGGAAAAATCACCATATAATTATCTTTATATATTTAATTCCCACAGTATAATATATTTCCCTTCAAAACTTGAGTCAAATGATGTTTATCGTTTTACTTTGAAACAATTTGTCTCGTTACATTCAAAATATTGAAAAAAAAACGCTGCAATATCTTATTAAACAAATCTTAACACCTTTACCGTCACAAACTAATATCACTTCTTGATAATAGCAAAGTCGTTCAGGTTGGGGTATTTTAATTACCTCTCAGACCTTGATCGACGACGTTCTTATCTCAGAATGGATAAAAGTTTGAAACACAAAACCCATCATTCCATTTACTGTTTACCAAAAAAATATGGTTTTAATAACCATTCCTTATATTTGCCACATTTATTCCCCATTTAAATCTTTAACCCTTTTAAGTAACGTAGAATCTCTTTGCTTTGAACCCAGGTAATATAACTCGTTTGGTTTTGCTTCAAAACCATTTACTCAGTCTTTTACACAAATTCTATTATGCCTCAAACCCTTGCAAATCTTCTTTCAACTCATACTCATTTTATTTAATCTAATTCCTTAAGTAAACCTTACTTCAAATTCATTGCCTTGATTTATACTTCTTTATAACTCGGTATTCGCTTAGCAATCTCCTCTTCAATTTACTTAACTTGAATTCAAATCCTAAATCTTCTTATGGAATCCATTTATCATTTCTCTTTTCGAAATCATATTTCACTTTTTTTACTTAAATAAATAATTAAGTAAAAACAAGTCTTATTTAAATCTTTGCGTTACTCGTCTCCTTATAAACTTCCAATTATACTTTGGTTTCGTTGTCACATCTCTTACAAAAATCTCTTTAAATTCCCTTGCTTGTACTTAATCCAATCATTAAGTAATACTTTCTTACAAACAACACATTAGCTTCAAAACTTGTTTTTATAACTTTGGTATACATCGCTCTTAACACGATTCATTTAAACTTGATCACTTCCTAATTGACTTCCATTTAACAAGGTAAATTCCCTTAGTTATTATTAAAATAATTATTTTCATTATTAACTGAAGTAAAATATAGTTCTCTTCATTAAAAATAGATCAGTTGATCACTTAACGACCTTATTAAATAATAACTACTTCACTTTTGATTTTATATACATTTTTAAATATTATAAATAAAAAGATAATTAATATTAAACCAATTATTCGTTAAACTATTTCTATTAGATTAACTGAAGAGCGATCAATCTTATTATTAATTTCAATTGAACAATTTGACTCCGACAAATTTAAACATCAGCTGTTTATTAATTGATTTCACTTACTCCTCCCATTAGATTAATATAATAAATTTGATTATATCGCTTAACTGTTTTCCCTTGAAACAGTAATTTTCAAATATTAATCCATAAGTTCAATTTATTAAAAACATTGAAACCATTTAACTATAAATATTGATTATTTTGAAACTTTATTTCAACTAGAAATATAATTTAAAAACTTCACTTTAGTTATAAAAATAAATTTTATAACTTCATTTACGTCAATTCGCCTGACGGTGAACTAACGTTTTAAAAACTGCATTTGGATCATTTGCTGCCAGTAACTTAATCAATACCGTCTATTGATTGAAAACATCACACCAACATTGAATTTTGATTCAATGTTAAATATAAAATCAACCATTCATTGTTCAATAAGAATATAACGTTGTTGGGGGGTAAATAGTTCATATTTGGATAACATGAAAACACACCAACATATAATATATTTGGGGAATTCGGTCGGATCCCTCCAACATGTTCTTCCCTGCATCGCAGATTTTAATATCATATAATAATAATATATTAAATAATTTTTTTAATTTAACATCATCTAAGACGACATAATAAATATCGTAAATCATTAAACAATCAATGAGCAACCAAGGCATCCAATCATTTTTATATGAATTTAACATACCATAGAATTCCAAAAAAGTTTGTGAATTAACTCACCAGTTTATTTCCGATTCGACGATTTGTGTTTTTTCGTATAATTTAAACAGATGTTTAAAACTACACGAATTTCCAATCGCTTCCGTTTCAATCAAATCAGCTCGACATTGTAGCCTTCGTCACTGCGATCCTAACGTCCCTTGTTTCATTGTATTCTGATAACAAATGAAACAAATATGATTTTAACCAGTTCGAACATTTTAAATAACATAATAACGTTATATACATTTTTCCCCTTTTCTTAATATTTTCTTTCGCTAAGTCAATGTTTTTTTTAAAATTTATTTATCTATAATGTAGTGATCTTCCTAAATATACTCTGTGCATTTGTTGCCAGTCCACTAATATTAGATTAAGTAGTCAAAACTAAACCTTGAGTTTCTGAACCCCCTTTTCCCTGTACTCTGTGCGTGTTTAGAAGAAGAGATAATACCTTAATGGTGTTTTTAATCTGCCAATCATCTTCCATAACATGCACACAATCCTTGCTCCTCTCTTCACCGTGTTGACTGCTTCTCTAACTCGTTTTCCTTTCCATGCGAGATGCTTCAGACAAATAGCACCGTAATTTCCCAATGCCTAAGCCTTCACGCATTTCCCCCTTAATTTTTTTAATAAGGCCTGAAAGGCTCAATAGCCCTCATACGCAGACCATCCGGCCAATGTAACAACCCGAATTTTTATAACATGTTAAAACAAGAAATTTAGGCAGAATTAAAATTTAACATAAGAACGAAGGGAAACGAGTTGCGCCATTGCGTTCGTCTTAGAATTCTGGTTGGAAACGAGTCCGAAATTTCGTAAATCGGAGTCCGTATGACCAAGATATGGCCTCTAGAAGTTTCACGAAAAATCAGAAAACGAAAACAGTTTTTCAAAATTTGAATTTAGCCCAAACAGACGGGGCGGAAAAATTTCCCGCCCAGCCCCAGGTCGACTGGGGAGTCGACCCCCCCAGGACCAGGTCGACTGGGCAGTCGACCTGGGGGTCGACCTCCTTGGTCGGGCCAGGTTGGCTGGTGCACCTGCTTGCTTCTTTGGGTCTGTTCTGTTGGCCTGTGACGAGATTGGATGGTTCAGATCTAAACTAGGGTTAATCTAAGGGCCTAGACTTGTCCTAAATCCTATATAAACCCCCTGATGCCTAAACCCTAATTCACTACAACATGTCTAGCCACCGTTATGCTACTAAAATCCCTCTTGGTCATGGCCGCCGTCTCTAATCTTCTTCTTAAGCTCTCATACGCAATCCAATACAAAGATAAAGACTTCTACAATGATTCAAGGAGATGAATCAACAATGCTACAACATCGATTTCAGTTCTTAAATTCGCTAGCCATGCTATGTAAGTTCTAGTTACTTTTTAGATTAAAATATTAATTTTAATATGGCTATGGAATAAAGTGTAACTGGATATAAGCATGTTTATCAATTCAGATCTATTCCTGTTTACCTTTGAACCTTGGGTTTTGAGACTTGTTCATCTCCATTCTTATGTCTAGTTCATGCTCTATTCAGCCGTTGTAAATCAGTTTCTTGGATTCATGTTGATATTATTATCAAGATCTAATCTTTATGCCTATCATGATGATTTATGCTGTTTTCTCTCTCTGATCTTGTTTTATTGCAAAATTCTACCTTTCCTTTATTTATTTCCTTTTGATGAACCTAGATCAATTTCGGATCTAGGCCTGAACCACGATTTTGCGTACGATCGAATACGGGGAAAAGTATGGGAATATTACCTATTTGGATATATGTGATTGGTGGAATTGATGGCATAACATGAAAATTGAATATATGGGTATTATTGCAATTAATATGAAATTTGATAATTGGGTATTGCCATTAAAATGGTAATTGCAAGAATTGGGATTAGCATATGTAATTTGGCTAGAACTTGATAGGTGTAAATTGGCATAAATTTGGCATACATATAAAACGGCATGAACTGAACATATGTTGATTTGGTATGAATTGGGCATATGTAAAACTGATATGTAATCTAGAACTTGGGCATATGTTAGTTATGTGAGATTTGTAGTTGAAACACATATGATAATTTATGTCTTGAAAAAAGGCTAATATGAACACGCCTAAGTGGGTTTTGGGTAGTTAGCATGTAATAGCCTTAAAGGAGGGATAAATATAAATTGAGATAAGCTGCCTTTAATGGCATAAGATAAATTGTGATAAAATTGGTATGATTTTGCATACCATTAGTTGATGAACATAATTGAGTCAATTATGGACATCGTTAAATTAGGAATTAATTAATAATTTGAATAGGGAAATTATTAAGACTGGGTAAAGGATTATAAGTGATAATCAATGCTTAGGACACGAGGTTGGACTCATTTGTGATGTAAAACTGCCCGGACCCGCCCGGCGAATCCAGTAGTCACAAATGGTAGCCCAATGTGAGAGGTCCTAGGCCCAAATTAAAAGCGTAACAGTTGTAAAGACACGAGGTTAGACTCTTTTATGGTGTAAGACTGCCCGGACCCGCCCAACAAATCCAGCTGCCATAAATGTCAGTCTAATGTGAGAGGTCTTTATAGGGTTACGACCTTAATGAATTAAGAAATACTTAACCAGATAAACATGTGGTGGGACATGGGGGTTAAGTGGGTGACATGTGGGTGGCATGTGGGTGACAGGTGGAAATACGAATAGTAATACTTAACCAACATAACATGGTGATTAGACCAGTGGGTAGGGTTAAATAAACTAAGAACACTTAACCAATATGGTATGAATGGGTGGGTTAAGTAATATGTTTAGGCTATGTAACACCCCACGCCCGCTATGGTCACTCTCTAAGGGAATGCCATAGCATCGGTGGAGTATTGAGTGAATATAGAACAGAAAAATTACAACAAGACAGATATAAATAGTACTTGAAATTTAAAACATCATCTCATAACAGCGGAAGTAAACATGTCTGGTTACATCATAAAACCAAAATAAAAGTCAAGTACAATATCCATCAAAATAAAGAAGTACATAATCCCACTCTCTCGTACAATAGCCAGGACAAAAGAAAAGATAACTGGATAACTGGAGCTTTACATCTATCCAAGCTCCTAAAGACTGGAACAACAATCTGATCAAGCTCCACTACTGCTAGGATCCACCGTAGGACCTGAGGGTTGGGAAAAAAAATAAAAACAACGGGGTCAGACATAAGTCTGAGCGAGTCCTATAACTTTAACAATACAATCATTAAAGTAACCAGAGAAGATATAAACTTGACCCACGGTAATGTCTGGGGATGAATGGCTACACTAAGCAGCTTGGTAGACTTAGGATAGACTAAGATAACTGTAAAGACGCATCTACCCACCCAAGGATAATTACTAACTGCACCACACCAGTCATTCCTACTTAAAGGTTGATCCCACCCAAGGACTTAGAAAATTTACCCAGTAGTTTCGCGTACCCCTAGCTCACTACATAGGTGCCGTCTGCTCTATCTCCACTAGGTGTACCCACTACTCCCAAGCGATCGGCTCCCTACCGTAGATACCCGTGCTGGTCCCACATCTGGGGTGTATCATTCCCCAAAGTGGCCACCTGATAATATCAACGGTGCACGGCTTTATATCTACACGATGCAACAACGACTTATCTACCAGCCCGGGCCCACACACGCATATGAAACCCGATGGACTTGCGTTGCCACCGCTAACCCGTTTTGGCCTCTTATAGTCAAGCCCAATATGCGTGTCCCGTCACCCGACTAGAGTCGAGCCCACAAAGATACGTTTTGGGATATTGGTTGAAATGGGCCCCCCACAAGCTACCCACCTAAGCTTGTCACTTATCTAGTGTATCCCACTTAACCCTTTAATCATGTTTAATTACATGTTTCCACTTGGTTAAGTATTCTAATCGTATTTTCTATTGCCACCCAAGGCAACCCACTAGATTTCCACATGCCACCCAAGGCACCCACTTAACCCCTCATGTCCCTCTACATGCTAATATGGTTAAGTGTTTCTTAATTAATTAATTAAGATCATGACCTCATAAAGACCCCTCACATTAGACCATCTTTTATGACTGCTGGATATGCCGGTTGGTTCCGGGCAGACTTCTGTCATAAAAAGGGTCTAACCTCGTGTCTTTACTTTAATCACGTATTTAATTTATGACTAAGACCTCTCACATTGGGCCAATCATTTGTAGCCGCTGGATGGCCGGTCGGTTCCGGGCAGACTTCCGCTACAAAAGGGTCCAACCTCGTGTCTTAGTTGATTAATTACACCTAATTAATCACCCCCATATTAATTATCCCTAATTAATATCAAGTTTTTCATAACATGGGTAGACCTAACTCAATAGGTAAATTCCCATGGGGTAGACCTAACTCAATAGGTAAATTCCCCCTCATGTTAATTTATTTTTATGGTATGCTTAATCATACCCAATCATACTTTTATTAACATATTTATTAACCCCATCGTTCCCCACGTAAATCGTTCTCATTTCATGACATAATAAAGGGAAGATCCATCACAAATATCATGGGTTTAACCAAATCTTAGCATATAACTTTGTCATGGGTTAAGAGGATGTCAACTTGCATATATGAGCATATATTAACCCAACTACATTTAACCCAAACCTGCATATTATCATACACATATCTTGCATAACATGTTGAACTTGTATATAAGCATTCTCATAACTTGCATAACATGTTAAACATGCATTTAAGCATACACATAACCTGCATAAGCATTCACATTCTAGCATAAGCATTCACATACTTGCATAAGCATTCACATACTTGCATAAGCATGCATAACTTGCATATCATGTAAAACTTGCATTTAAGCATATACATATCTTGCATAAGCATTCACATACTTGCATAAGCATGCATAACTTGCATATCATGTTAAACTTGCATTTAAGCATATACATAACTTGCATATGAACTTGCATAACAACCTACACATAACTTACATAACATCATACACATAACTTGCATATGAACTTGCATAACTCACTTGTTAAACATGCATAAACCCACTTATTAGATATGCATAAACCCACTTATTAAACATGCATAAACCCACTTGTTAAACATGCATAAACCAACTTATTAAACATGCATAAACCCACTTGTTAAACATGCATAAACATAGGAAAACATAGAGTAGCATATCATTACAAATGATTCAAACTCACTAATCCGCATTTAAGACCATAAGTCTCATTACACCCAATCTACTTACTTTAGCAATTGATGTTAAAGTGATAGAAACTCACCAAACCCAAGATTAGCAAACTTATGAAGTGGAATTAGTTGCTAAATATGAAGATGGTGATGATTAGAGATTGATTAGAGAGTGATTAGCTTGCAACTTTCTTCATAAATTAGTGGAGGCTCCTCTTAAGTTTGATTTTGGCGGCATGAGGCCATCATTTCTATTTTTAGTATGAATTAGGGTAGTATTAGGGTGTATTTATAGATTAGGTGAGTATTTTAGGCCCTTAGATTAACCCTAAATTAGATTAGGACCCTTAGATTTCGGCACCTTCCAGAAACCAGCCCTAAGACCAAGCCCAAACCCCAAACTGGTGCACCCAACCACAGAACTCTCTAGAAACTGTGCAGGTTTCTTGGCTCGGCACGGGCGCACTTCCCAAGTGCGCCAGTGTATCTTTGTACTGGCGCACTTCATAAGTGCGCCAGTGCATTTTTGTTCTGGCGCACTTCACAAGTGCGCCAGTGCATTTCTGGCCTGTTTCTGGTTTTTCTGCCTAACTTCGTTCGTCCATATCTCTTTCATACGGTACCCGTTTTACGCAAACTCGGACTCTATTTCGCGTATTTTTCCGAGACGAACGCAATGACGCAGCCCGTTTCCCCTAATTCCCACATCTGGGATTAGTTATTCTTTAATTTGTGAACTTTAACATTAACCGAAATTCGGGGTGTTACATTCTCCCCTCCTTAAAGGATTTCGTCCCCGAAATCTCTAAGCTAAGGAGAATGCATATCCTACCATCCAAACAACCATCTACTCAATCCATCAAACACGGGCATCCATTGTCCTTAAAATAGTTTCTAATGATGTATGAGCATATGCAAAAAGTGTGTGTATATGTTCCCTATCTAATGTATGAACATATGCAAACCATGATAGTGCCATGCATCCATTATGTATGCGAGAGAACCCTATCGACACATACAATATCTACATGAGTGCACAATCATTCACCAAAATGCATCATCCATATGATAACACAATCAGTATACATCCATAAATATAGCTTCCTACACACAATTTTATGCAATATGCAATATGAAGTGACTGAGCCGATCTAGTGCCTAGAGTGTGTGTATATGCATCCACGAGCAACCACTAGCAAACACTTGCATACACTTGCATCCATCAACCATAACATGTCTCAAACACATGTTTCAACCATAGGTTTACCCTATCTAAAGGTCAATCAGTACTAACGAGAGGATATACTAAAGATAAGATAAGTACTAGACAAGCGATAAAGGAGAAGTTAAAAGACATACTCTCAAAAAGAAATGGATACAAAGAACGCATCTTCGCTTCCGTCTCCCAAGTAGCATTGCTTTCGTCATCTCCCCATTGCACTTTAACTAGTTGAACCTCTCTGTTCCTCAACTTCCTAGTTTCTGACCCAAGGATGCAAGTAGGAGCTCGTCGAATCGTCGCATCACGCTCTACCTCTACATCTCTAAGCAAGCTCGGCTCTACCACCTCTGCGGTCTCATGTAAGCACTTCCTCAGATGTGATACATGGAATACATCATGAACACCACTAAGTCTGTCGGGCAACTCCACCCTATATGCCATCCGTCCAATCCTTTCCTTAATAGGAAACGGCCCAACAAACCTCGGTGCTAACTTCCCAACGGACCCAAAGCGAACAACATTTCTCAACGGAGATACTTTGACAAAAACCATGTCCCCAACCTTAAACTCAAGATCCGTCCTTCTCTTGTCCGCATAAGATTTTTGCCTATCCTGCGCTGCTTTCATCCTTCTTCGAATCAAGTCAATCTTCTCAGAAGTCTCCCTAATCATATCAGGCCCAAGCAAGATCTTATCCGTAGATTCCCACCAACATGTAGGTGATCGACAAGGCCTTCCATAGAGAGCTTCGAAAGGAGCCATACCAATACTGGACTGAAAGCTGTTATTATATGCGAACTCCACCAATGGAAGATGTTCTTCCCATGTACCTCCAAAATCTAAGATACAAAGCCTCAAAAGGTCTTCTAGAACACGATTCACCCTCTCAGTCTTGCCGTCCGTCTGAGGATGATATGCGGTGCTCAGACACAATTGAGTCCCCACTGCTTCTTGCAAACTTCTCCAGAACTCGCTAGTGAAGATAGGATCTCGATCACTCACTATGCTAGAGGGTACCCCATGCAATCGAACTATCTCTCGAAGATATACTGAAGCTAGCCATGGAGCAGTCCTCTTGCTCTTCACAGGTATGAAATGGGCGCTCTTAGTAAGTCTGTCTACCACCACCCAAATTCCTGTATTACCCTTTCTCGATCTGGGTAACCCGTCAATAAAATCCATCGAGACGCTATCCCACTTCCATTGCGGAACTTCCAATGGGTGAAGCAACCCACCTGGTTTCTTTTGCTCCACCTTCACTTGTTGGCACACCAAGCATCGAGCGACATACTCGGCCACATCTTTCTTCATACCGGCCCAAAAGAAAACCCTCTTCATGTCTTGGTACATCTTGTCCCCACCGGGATGAATGGTCATCCTAGAACGGTGTGCATCATCAAGAATAACCTTCCTCAAACCCTCGTCTTGCGGTACACAAAGTCTACCGTCTCTATGCAAGCACCCCCTATCGTCTAAGGTGTACCTACTCAAATGGCTGGATGACTCCCCCCTTATGAGCTTCTCCACCAACTCAACCAACTGTGGGTCGTCCCTCTGTGCTTCTCCAATCCGCCCCAAAAGAGTAGGTCTAACCTCCAAAGAAGCTAGCAAACCGGGTACATAGTCAATGGAAGGTCTGAAATCAAACATCGAGATAAATTCCAAGCTTCGTCGTTCCACGAACAATGGACTCAAGGACAACCTCTTTCTGCTCAAGGCGTCCGCCACCACGTTACCCTTGCCAGGGGTATACGCTATCTCGAAATCATAGGATGCTAAGAACTCCATCCACCTTTTCTGTCTCAAATTCAAATCCTTCTGAGAAAACAAGTACTTCAATGATTTGTGGTCAGTGAACAATTCGAATCTCTCACCAAGAAGATAATGGCGCCAAATCTTAAGCGCAAAAACAATAGCGGCCAACTCTAAATCATGGGTAGGGTAATTTTTCTCATGTGCCCTCAACTGCCTTCCACCATAGGCTATCACCCTTCCCTCTTGCATTATGACTGCGCCCAGCCCTGTCCCACAAGCATCAGTATAGACAACAAATGGCTTGCTCCCATCTGGCAACACTAAAACTGGAGCAGTGGTTAAAGCTCTCTTTAACCGTCGGAACGCATCATCACAATCTACGTCCCATGCGAAAACAAGATTCTTCTTCGTTAAGCGGGTTAATGGGGCTGATATCTTCGCGAAGTCTTTGATAAACTTCCTATAATAACCCGCCAACCCCAAGAAATTTCTTACTTCGGTAGCATTCTTCGGAACCTTCCAATCCTGAATTGATACTACCTTCGCGGGATCCACAGCTATCCCTTCCTTGGAGACCACGTGCCCCAAGAAACGCACCTCCTTCCTCCAGAAGTGACATTTAGAGAATTTAGCCTTAAGGCTATGTGCTCGAAGAGTCTTCAATACCTCCCCAAGATGTAGGGCATGCTCTTCTTCACTCTTAGAAAATACTAAGATATCATCCACAAAGACCACCACAAATTTATTAAGGAACTCCCTGAACACCCTACTCATCAAATCAACAAAGTACGCAGGGGCGTTCGTCAACCCAAATGGCATCACCAGCCACTCATAGAAACCATCTGGAGTCCTAAAGGCAGTCTTGTCTATGCTATCCTCAGCCACCCTCAATTGATGAAACCCCGTGGCTAAGTCCAACTGAGAAAATACTGAAGCGCCAACCAACTGATCGAAAAGATCATCAATCCTCGGCAATGGGTGTCTATTCTTCTTTGTGAGCTTGTTGAGTTCTCTATAGTCTACACAAAGTCTGAGGGACCCATCCGCCTTTGTAGCAAATACTACTGGAGCACCCCACTCCGATATACTCCGTCTTATGAACCCCTTCTCAAGCAACTCCCCTACTTGCTTATGGAGTTCCCTCCTCTCACGAGGAGCCATGTGGCGCACTGGTAAAGATACAGGTTTAGCATTATCCACCAGATATATTCGGAAGTCAATCTCCCGCTTCGGAGGTAAGCCCTTCACCTCCTCAAACACATCCGGATATTCCCGGACCACTCTAACAGATTGCAAACTCTCGACCGAAGCGTCAAGCGATTCAAGATAACTTAGCATAACAGAATCCATGGGATTACAAGAAATCTCGAGAGTGTTACCCAAGCGGGTCATGAGCCTAACAACTCTCCTTTCGCAATCAAGAACGGCACCATTACTGGATAACCAGTCCATGCCCAAAATCAACCCATAGCCCGTGAAGCCCAACACAAAAGCATCACATCTAAACTCAATGCTAAGTATAGAAATCTTCAAACCCAAACATATCATGGACAAATAAGTGGAGCCCCCAATTGGGTTTGAAACAACCAAGGGATCATCTACCAGACTGGTGTCTAAGTGCAGTGACTCAACTAATGATGATGAGATAAACGAATGCGATGCGCCTGAATCAAACAATGTACGGACAGGATGATCAAATAGAAAAACCAGACTTTCAACGGAGATAGTTCTACCTCTTTCCTGAATCGGTGGAACCGCGAGAGCCTGTACTTGCCCCCTAGCCTGACCCGGTGCCATAAGAGCTTGCACCTGTCCTCCTGAGGTAGATCCCGTCCTTTGCCCCTTCTTAGGGCAATCCTTCACTAGATGCCCTGCTTCGCCACAGTGGAAGCAACCAGTCTTCTTCTTCTTGCGACAATCCTTGCTTAGGTGGCCAGGTGTCCCACAATTAAAACACTTCTTCTTCTTGCCCTTGCCACCGTTGCCTTTCCCACCTTTGTTTTGTTGTTGTTGCTGAGGTCTCTTTTGATCTCCCTTCTTCTCGGGTGCCTTATTAGCATTGGGACCCTTCTCTTCTTCATGCATGAGTGCCATGTCAACTAGCTTCTCAAAGGTGGCCCCCATAGGGATATGAGTCATAGCTAACCCATGCATTGGTTCATTCAAGCCTTTCACGAACCTCAAAGCCTTCTTCTCCGGTGTATTCACCATGTCTAGGCCAAACCTTGCCAATTGATTAAACTTGTTGACATATTCCTTCACTGAGAGATTTCCTTGCTTTAGAGTCAAGAATCTTTCCATATACAAGTTTTCCTCCGCCCTTGAGAGAAACTTTGCCACAAATCTTTGCCTAAAATCCGCCCAAGAGTCAACGGGGCGTTCTCCATTAGTGACCTCCCACTAGAATGAGGCCTCTCCCTTCATTAACCAAGCAGCTAACTTGACTTTCTTCCCTTCTTCCATCTCAAAGATATCTATCAACTCTTCCACCTCATTAAGCCAATCTCTAGCCTCCACAAAAGTTTCAGATCCTTGAAAAGATTTCCCTCCCATAGCTTTAAATTCCTTGCAAGTCTTAGCAAAAGTATCCGTGCGAGGAGGAGGGGGAGGAGGAAGATCGGGTGCTACGGTTGGTGGAGGAACATTTGCTGGACCCGCAGTGGTGGCCCTAGCCACCATCAATCTCCTATACCATACTGGTACCGTCACACCCTCCGGAAAGTTAAGATCCTCAGCCATGCTGAAACGAAAAAGGAAAGATTCAAAACGGAGAATTCGAAGGATATAGATATGGCTATTGGGGATTATGCTTTTCTTTCAAAAACTTTTCTCTTTAAAGACATGTTTTTGAAAATATCTCTTCCAAAAATGTTTTTATAAAAATAGTTTTCTAAAAATTTTATCTGTTCCGGTAACCTTTGCTCTGATACCACGTGTAACACCCCACGCCCGCTATGGTCACTCTCTGAGGGAATGCCATAGCATCGGTGGAGTATTGAGTGAATATAGAACAGAAAAATTACAACAAGACAGATATAAATAGTACTTGAAATTTAAAACATCATCTCATAACAGCGGAAGTAAACATGTCTGGTTACATCATAAAACCAAAATAAAAGTCAAGTACAATATCCATCAAAATAAAGAAGTACATAATCCCACTCTCTCATACAATAGCCAGGACAAAAGAAAAGATAACTGGATAACTGGAGCTTTACATCTATCCAAGCTCCTAAAGACTGGAACAACAATCTGATCAAGCTCCACTACTGCTAGGATCCACCGTAGGACCTGAGGGTTGGAAAAAAAAATAAAAACAACGGGGTCAGACATAAGTCTGAGCGAGTCCTATAACTTTAACAATACAATCATTAAAGTAACCAAAGAAGATATAAACTTGACCCACGGTAATGTCTGGGGATGAATGGCTACACTAAGCAGCTTGGTAGACTTAGGATAGACTAAGATAACTGTAAAGACGCATCTACCCACCCAAGGATAATTACTAACTGCACCACACCAGTCATTCCTACTTAAAGGTTGATCCCACCCAAGGACTTAGAAAATTTACCCAGTAGTTTCGCGTACCCCTAGCTCACTACATAGGTGTCGTCTGCCCTATCTCCACTAGGTGTACCCACTACTCCCAAGCGATCGGCTCCCTACCGTAGATACCCGTGCTGGTCCCACATCTGGGGTGTATCATTCCCCAAAGTGGCCACCTGATAATATCAACGGTGCACGGCTTTATATCTACACGATGCAACAACGACTTATCTACCAGCCCGGGCCCACACACGCATATGAAACCCGATGGACTTGCGTTGCCACCGCTAACCCGTTTTGGCCTCTTATAGTCAAGCCCAATATGCGTGTCCCGTCACCCGACTAGAGTCGAGCCCACAAAGATACGTTTTGGGATATTGGTTGAAATGGCCCCCCCACAAGCTACCCACCTAAGCTTGTCACTTATCTAGTGTATCCCACTTAACCCTTTAATCATGTTTAATTACATGTTTCCACTTGGTTAAGTATTCTAATCGTATTTTCTATTGCCACCCAAGGCAACCCACTAGATTTCCACATGCCACCCAAGGCACCCACTTAACCCCTCATGTCCCTCTACATGCTAATATGGTTAAGTGTTTCTTAATTAATTAATTAAGATCATGACCTCATAAAGACCCCTCACATTAGACCATCTTTTATGACTGCTGGATATGCCGGTTGGTTCCGGGCAGACTTCTGTCATAAAAAGGGTCTAACCTCGTGTCTTTACTTTAATCACGTATTTAATTTATGACTAAGACCTCTCACATTGGGCCAATCATTTGTAGCCGCTGGATGGCCGGTCGGTTCCGGGCAGACTTCCGCTACAAAAGGGTCCAACCTCGTGTCTTAGTTGATTAATTACACCTAATTAATCACCCCCATATTAATTATCCCTAATTAATATCAAGTTTTTCATAACATGGGTAGACCTAACTCAATAGGTAAATTCCCATGGGGTAGACCTAACTCAATAGGTAAATTCCCCCTCATGTTAATTTATTTTTATGGTATGCTTAATCATACCCAATCATACTTTTATTAACATATTTATTAACCCCATCGTTCCCCACGTAAATCGTTCTCATTTCATGACATAATAAAGGGAAGATCCATCACAAATATCATGGGTTTAACCAAATCTTAGCATATAACTTTGTCATGGGTTAAGAGGATGTCAACTTGCATATATGAGCATATATTAACCCAACTACATTTAACCCAAACCTGCATATTATCATACACATATCTTGCATAACATGTTGAACTTGTATATAAGCATTCTCATAACTTGCATAACATGTTAAACATGCATTTAAGCATACACATAACTTGCATAAGCATTCACATTCTAGCATAAGCATTCACATACTTGCATAAGCATTCACATACTTGCATAAGCATGCATAACTTGCATATCATGTAAAACTTGCATTTAAGCATATACATATCTTGCATAAGCATTCACATACTTGCATAAGCATGCATAACTTGCATATCATGTTAAACTTGCATTTAAGCATATACATAACTTGCATATGAACTTGCATAACAACCTACACATAACTTACATAACATCATACACATAACTTGCATATGAACTTGCATAACTCACTTGTTAAACATGCATAAACCCACTTATTAGATATGCATAAACCCACTTATTAAACATGCATAAACCCACTTGTTAAACATGCATAAACCAACTTATTAAACATGCATAAACCCACTTGTTAAACATGCATAAACATAGGAAAACATAGAGTAGCATATCATTACAAATGATTCAAACTCACTAATCCGCATTTAAGACCATAAGTCTCATTACACCCAATCTACTTACTTTAGCAATTGATGTTAAAGTGATAGAAACTCACCAAACCCAAGATTAGCAAACTTATGAAGTGGAATTAGTTGCTAAATATGAAGATGGTGATGATTAGAGATTGATTAGAGAGTGACTTTCTTCATAAATTAGTGGAGGCTCCTCTTAAGTTTGATTTTGGCGGCATGAGGCCATCATTTCTATTTTTAGTATGAATTAGGGTAGTATTAGGGTGTATTTATAGATTAGGTGAGTGTTTTAGGCCCTTAGATTAACCCTAAATTAGATTAGGACCCTTAGATTTCGGCACCTTCCAGAAACCAGCCCTAAGACCAAGCCCAAACCCCAAACTGGTGCACCCAACCACAGAACTCTCTAGAAACTGTGCAGGTTTCTTGGATCGGCACGGGTGCACTTCCCAAGTGCGCCAGTGTATCTTTGTACTAGCGCACTTCATAAGTGCGCCAGTGCATTTTTTTCTGGCGCACTTCACAAGTGCGCCAGTGCATTTCTGGCCTGTTTCTGGTTTTTCTGCCTAACTTCGTTCGTCCATATCTCTTTCATACGGTACCCGTTTTACGCAAACTCGGACTCTATTTCGCGTATTTTTCCGAGACGAACGCAATGACGCAGCCCGTTTCCCCTAATTCCCACATCTGGGATTAGTTATTATTTAATTTGTGAACTTTAACATTAACCGAAATTCGGGTTGTTACAGGCTAATGACACTTAACCAATATGGTATGAATGGGTGGGTTAAGTAATATGATTAGGCTAATGACACTTAACCAATATGGTATGAATGGGTGGGTTAAGTAATATGACCAGACTAATGACACTTAACTGTTATGACATGAATGGTTGAGTTAAGTAAATCTTAATTAATGCCTAAGTGGGAATGATAACTTATGGAATAAAGTAAGTTAGGCGGAACAATAGATAAGATGAGATAACTTATGTAATAAGGAAAGATGGGCTTCATTGTAGATTAAGCAATATGTAAAGACAAGAATGAATTTACAAGTGAAGGCGACATAAATTATATTATAAAAAGGAACAAAACATTGGTTAGGTTAGATAACCCTCTGAGTATCAATCTGATGTTGATTCCCGTCTTCGGGGTTGGTATTTAGAGAATTATTCTCTCTCTCCAGTATGTTTGTAAGTTAAGGGGTACTTGGTTTTAAAGATTGAATAAGAACATGTTATTGTACCATAACAAGGGTTAATGTATGAATCATAGGAATAACATGTTGTGGGATTATTAATGGACTTAGTATAGTTCAAGTTAAGAATTGAATTAATAAGCAAGTTGAAGGTTGGTATAAATGGAAATAACCAAGTTAAATGATAAGACTGATGAGGTAGCACAAGCGCATAGTTAATGGATAGACATAGGGTCTAGTGGCAGATAAAGCCAAGGCGCTTGGTTAAACCCAGACATTGGGGGTAATATGAATGACATGTAAAATATAACCTATAAGCACTTAACCAAGATAAAGCATGTATTAAGACATGAGGACGATGTAGGGGTTAAGTGGAGGACATGGGTAACATGTAAGACATAACTGGTGTATACTTAACCAAAATTTAAGCATGCAAGTGGACATGAATAAGAAGGGGTTAAGTAAGAATTACTAGAGGGGACCAAGCATAGGAGGGAAGCTTGCATCGGGGGACCCTTTTCAGACCAGTAGCCCATTACGTATCTTTGTGAGCTCGACCCATGTCGAGGACGGGACACGCATACTGGGTTTGATTGTAAGAGGTCAAAACGGGTTAGCGGTGGCAACGCAAGTCCAACGGGTTTCATATGCGTGTGTGGACCCGGGCTGGTCCGTATGACGTTGTTGCATCGTGTAGGTATAAGCCGTGCAAACTCAAGTTGTATCGGGTTGCCACTTTAGGGGAGTGATACACCCCACTGTGGGGCCAGCACGGGTATCCACGAGTTAGGGAGCCGATCACATGGGGTTGGTGGGTACACCTAGTAGAGATAGGGGCAGACGACACCTATGTAGTCAGCTAGGGGTACATAAGACTAATATTATGATTTCTAAGTAGTGGGTGGGATCACCTTATTATATAACACGAGCTACTAGTTGGGACACTAGTACGAGGGTAAGGATCCTTGTTACAGAGGACACTAGTTGGAGTATTAGTAAGAATACAGATCATTCCTTGCAAGACAATTGTAAGGATGCTAGTTAGGTGGTGCAGAGCAAGTAGATCTCATAGAAATATTTTAATGGCGAAGTAGAGGAATCATGATATGCTTGATAGGAATCTTACGAAATTATACTTAGTTTATCTTGAATGAGAACCTTGCGATGTTACTTGACAAAAATCACATCATGTTATCCTTAGTTATCTTGCCTGTTGCTTATCTTGTCATCATGCTTATGTTTACTTTCAGTTTACTCATGCCATATTATCTTTACCTATTTTTATGCTGAAAGTCACTAGGACTTACTCAGTCTTTATGACTGACCCGTTTTGTTTCGCCTCTTTCTCTTCAGTTTCCCCCCAGTTTCGTAGGGTGGGAATACAGCTTAGCTCGGACCTTATCAAGCTCCAAGGCTCTTTCATGTAAGGCTTGGATTTTTCTTGGCTATGGCTTGCTTTGCTTTATTGGGGAATACTATAACTTGTTTTTATGCTTCTTTGTTTTGAGCAAGACAGATATTTTAACTATGTAATTGGGTATTGGAAGTTGTTGGGCTTTTCTTGTAAACACTTATATTTAATAAATGATTTGAAATACTTCCACTTTACTTTCCGCTGTTTTATATATGTCTGTCTTGTAATATTTCTGTTCCAGTACCCATAATGCTCCATTGAAGTTAAGGCATTTCCTTTGTGAGTGACCTTAACGGATGTGGGGTGTTACATTTGGTATCAGAGCAGAAGGTTACCAGACTGGGCAAAAGTTTTCAAAAACCTTCTGAACTAGTTTTCAAAACATTTACAAAGAAGCAAATTTTCAAGAAAATTTTGTTTTGATTAAAAGGCATATTCCCCAAAGCCATATGCACTATCTTTTGATTCCCTCTTGAAATCTCTCCTCTCTCTCTTTTCACCATAGTTTCGTAGGAATCCGACATATGTCGGAGGGCAAAGAAGTGCACAACCTCCATCTGTAGCCGCAGTAGTTTTACTTGCGACTAATCGTATTTCAAGCTATGTAGAATTGCCATGCGTTTGAGGCAGCTTCGAGAGACTTGTCAACAAACTATACAAGGATAGTAAGAACAAGAAACTAGTTGTTATGGCTTAATCCACGAAGGAGGAAAAAGGTGAAAGGAAAGAGGCCAAAGTGAAAGAATAGTAGAACCCATGACAAGAGAGAGTATCTTTAGTATGGTAAAAAGGGACATGTAGTTAAGTATAGGACAAGGACAAGGGCAAAAAGGCAAGATCGTCGAGAGGGCAATTATATACCTAAGAGAGGCGGTAACGTTTCTGTTAAAAGCTTAGCTTTCTTTTCTATCATCCCACTAGAACTTTGTTTTTGTACATCGCATCCTTTGAATTCTGCTTCGGAAATTGAGTCTCTACACCTTAGTGCTAGCGTAGTAGAGGATCCCATTTTTGTCTCAAATCCTATTGGGGAATCGGCTCATTTATTTATGTCTTGTTAGGATTTGAGAATGTCTATGCTAAGTGTTGAGTTTAGAAGGAATGCTCATGTTTTTGGTGAGCAATGGGTTGATTCTAGGGATGAAGTGGTTATCCGATAAGGGTGCCATTCTCGGTTTCGAAAGGAGGGTAGTTAGACTTTTGACTTGCCTCGGTGATACCCTCGAAGTCGCATGTAACCTTTAGGGTTCTATTATGATTAGTTACCTAGAATCTCTTGATAAATTAGTTGATCCGCTCGAGTAGTGTTCACCACTAAGGCGGATGAGTCATCTCGCTTATGCGTGAGTTGTAGAGAGTCACCTAAGTAAGTACATTGGGCAACATGGTTGACATTTGTTTATTTTCAAGAGATAATTCATCTATGTGGAATACTTTCTAGTAAGTGAACGAGATCCAAGATTTACTAGAAAATTTTGGAGAGCTTATGTGAAACCATGAGTACGCTGTTATGTGTAAGCCGAGTATATAAAAAGGAGAATAAGTGAAAGTGGAATGAGAGGCAATATTGAAATGAGTTCCAACTCATATTTTGGAAACAAGAATTAAGAAGCTACGGAATTATGAAGTTAAAGATGGTCAAAGCACAATGGAGTTAAGCTCAAGGGAATGTGGCTTAGAAGATTGAAGACTATATTCGTGCATCACATCTCTTTTTAAGAGTATATCCTTGATTCCTTTTTCCTATAGAGCTTACTTGCATGCTATCTTTTGTGTATATCCTCTCGGTCCTATTCTCAATCCAATTTCTGTTACAAACCCCATAGGGAGTATGACTCATCTGTTAGTTTTACATGTTGGGGCTTGAGGGTGTCCGTTGGGTTGATTAAACCTTTTGGATTTTTATAGGATATGGGTTGGTTTTAGGAAGGGATTTCTTGTGACCTAAAAGGAGTCCATCATGCTTAGTTTCCTAATATATTCGTTGGGTTGAAAATTTCTTTGGGTGTCAGTCTAATGTTGATTTCGGTCTTCGGGGCTGGTGCTTAGGGAATTCTTCTCCTAATCAGTATATATGTGATGTAGATTTCTAGCTTTGATGGGCGTAGAGTTTTTACTTGCTTCTATCATTCGATTATATCTTTAGGTAGGAACGGTTGGGTGTAAACATGTGTTTGAGACATGTTATAATTGATGGTTGCAAGTGGTTGCTAATGGTTGCTCGTGGATGCATATACACGCACATTAGGCACTAGATCGGCTCAGTCACCTTTCATATTGCATATGCATGAGTGTTTACACTTGTTTGTGGATGAAATTGAATGTGTTATCATACGGATGTTGCATATGGATGGATGTTTGTGCACACATATAGTGTTTATGTGACTAGGACTATTTGCATACATGTTGGACTCATGGCACTAAACATATTTTGCATCTAGAAGATCAATCAGGCCTGATCATTTGCATTAGACAAGGAACATATACACACACTTCTTGCATATGTTCATACAACATTAGAAATCTCTTAAGGACAATGAATGCTTGTGATTGATGATTGAGTAGATGGATGATTGGATGGTAGGAAACGTTCTTCCTAACTTGAAGATTTCGGGGATGAAATCCTTTAAGGAGGGGAGAATGTAACAATCCGAATTTTTATAACATGTTAAAACAAGAAATCTAGACAGAATTAAAATTTAAAATTAGAACCAAGGGAAACGGGTTGCGCCATTGCGTTCGTCTCGGAATTCTGGTTGGAAACGAGTCCGAAATTTCGTAAATCGGAGTCCGTATGACCGAGATATGGCCTCTAGAAGTTTCACGAAAAATCAGAAAACGAAAACAGATTTTCAAAATTCGAATTTAGCCCAAACAGACGGGGTGGGAAAATTTCCCGCCCAGCCCCAGGTCGACTGGGGAGTCGACCCCCCAGGACAAGGTCGACTGGGCAGTCGACCTGGGTGTCGACCTGGGGGTCGACCTCCTTGGTCGGGCCAGGTTGGCCTGGTGCACCTGCTTGCTTCTTTGGGTCTGTTCTGTTGGCCTGTGACGAGATTGGATGGTTCAGATCTAAACTAGGGTTAATCTAAGGGCCTAGACTAGTCCTAAATCCTATATAAACCCCCTGATGCCAAACTCTAATTCACTACAACATGTCTAGCCACCGTTATGTTACTAAAATCCCTCTTGGTCATGGTCGCCATCTCTAATCTTCTTCTTAAGCTCTCACACGCAATCCAATACAAAGATGAAGACTTCTACAATGATTCAAGGAGATGAATCAACAACGCTACAACATCGATTTCAGTTCTTAAATTCGCTAGCCATGCTATGTAAGTTCTAGTTACTTTTTAGATTAAAATACTTAATTTTAATATGGCTATGGAACAAAGTGTAATTGGATATAAGCATGTTTATCAATTCAGATCTATTCCTGTTTACCTTTGAACCTTGGGTTTTGAGACTTGTTCATCTCCATTCTTATGTCTAGTTCATGCTCTATTCAGCCGTTGTAAATCAGTTTCTTGGATTCATGTTGATATTATTATCAAGGTCTAATCTTTATGCCTATCATGATGATTTATGCTGTTTTCTCTCTCTGAACTTGTTTTATTGCAAAATTCTACCTTTCCTCTATTTATTTCCTTTTGATGAACCTAGATCAATTTCCGATCTAGGCCTAAACTACGATTTTGCATACGATCGAATACAGGGAAAAGTATGGGAATATTACCTATTTGGATATATGTGATTGGTGGAATTGATGGCATAACATGAAAATTGAATATATGGGTATTATTGCAATTAATATGAAATTTGATAATTGGGTATTGCCATTAAAATGGTAATTGCAAGAATTGGGATTAGCATATGTAATTTGGCTAGAACTTGATAGGTGTAAATTGGCATAAATTTGGCATACATATAAAACAGCATGAACTGAACATATGTAGATTTGGTATGAATTGGGCATATGTAAAACTGATATGTAATCTAGAACTTGGGCATATGTTAATTATGTGAGATTTGTAGTTGAAACACATATGATAATTTATGTCTTGAAAAAGGGCTAATATGGATACGCCTAAGTGGATTTTGGGTAGTTGGCATGTAATAGCCTTAAAGGAGGGATAAATATAAATTGAGATAAGCTGCCTTTAATGGCATAAGATAAATTGTGATAAAATTGATATGATTTTGCATAACATTAGTTGATGAACATAATTGAGTCAATTATGGACATCGTTAAATTAGGAATTAATTAATAATTTGAATAGGGAAATTATTAAGACTGGGTAAAGGATTATAAGTGATAATCAATGCTTAGGACACGAGGTTGGACTCATTTGTGATGTAAAACTGCCCGGACCCGCCCGGCGAATCCAGTAGTCACAAATGGTAGCCCAATGTGAGACGTCCTAGGCCCAAATTAAAAGCGTAATAGTTGTAAAGATACGAGGTTAGACTCTTTTATGGTGTAAGACTGCCCGGACCCGCCCGGCAAATCCAGCTGCATAAATGCCAGTCTAATGTGAGAGGTCTTTATAGGGTTACGACCTTAATGAATTAAGAAATACTTAACCAGATAAACATGTGGTGGGACATGGGGGTTAAGTGGGTGACATGTGGGTGGCATGTGGGTGACAGGTGGAAATACGAATAGTAATACTTAACCAACATAACATGGTGATTAGACCAGTGGGTAGGGTTAAGTAAACTAAGAACACTTAACCAATATGGTATGAATGGGTGGGTTAAGTAATATGTTTAGGCTAATGACACTTAACCAATATGGTATGAATGGGTGGGTTAAGTTATATGATTAGGCTAATGACACTTAACCAATATGGTATGAATGGGTGGGTTAAGTAATATGATTAGGCTAATGACACTTAACCAATATGGTATGAATGGGTGGGTTAAGTAATATGACTAGACTATTGACACTTAACTGTTATGACATGAATGGTTGAGTTAAGTAAATCTTAATTAATGCCTAAGTGGGAATGATAACTTATGGAATAAAGTAAGTTTGGCGGAACAATAGAAAAGATGAGATAACTTATGTAATAAGGAAAGATGGGCTTCATTGTAGATTAAGCAATATGTAATGACAAGAATGAATTTACAAGTGAAGGCGACATAAGTTATATTATAAAAAGGAACAAAACATTGGTTAGGTTGGATAACCCTCTGAGTATCAATCTGATGTTGATTCCGGTCTTCGGGGTTGGTATTTAGGGAATTATTCTCTCTCTCCAGTGTGTTTGTAAGTTAATGGGTACTTGGTTTTAAAGATTGAATAAGAACATGTTATTGTACCATAACAAGGGTTAATGTATGAATCACAGGAAGAACATGTTGTGGGCTTATAATGGACTTAGTATAGTTCAAGTTAAGAATTGAATTAATAAGCAAGTTGAAGGTTGGTATAAATGGAAATAACCAAGTTAAATGATAAGACTGATGAGGTAGCACAAGCGCATAGTTAATATATAGACATAGGGTCTAATGGAAGATAAAGCCAAGGCGCTTGGTTAAACCCAGACATTGGGGGTAATATGAATGACATGTAAAATATAACCTATAAGCACTTAACCAAGATAAAGCATGTATTAAGACATGAGGACGATGTAGGGGTTAAGTGGAGGACATGGGTAACATGTAAGACATAACTGGTGTATACTTAACCAAAATTTAAGCATGTATGTGGACATGAATAAGAAGGGGTTAAGTTAGAATTACTAGAGGGGACCAAGCATAGGAGGGAAGCTTGCGTCGGGGGACCCTTTTCAGACCAGTATCCCATTACGTATCTTTGTGAGCTCGACCCATGTCGAGGACGGGACACGCATACTGGGTTTGTTTGTAAGAGGTCAAAACGGGTTAGCGGTGGCAACGCAAGTCCAACGGGTTTCATATGCGTGTGTGGACCCGGGCTGGTAGGTTAGACGTTGTTGCATCGTGTAGGTATAAGCCGTGCATCCTCAAGTTGTATCGGGTTGCCACTTTAGGGGAGTGATACACCCCACTGTGGGGCCAGCACGGGCATCTACGAGTTAGGAAGCCGATCGCATGGGGTTGGTGGGAACACCTAGTGGAGATAGGGGCAGACGGCACCTATGTAGTCAGCTAGGGGTACATAAGACTAATATTATGATTTCTAAGTAGTGGGTGGGATCACCTTATTATATAACACGAGCTACTAGTTGGGACAATAGTAGGGGGTAAGGATCCTTGTTACAGAGGACACTAGTTGGAGTATTAGTAAGAATACGGATCATTCCTTGCAAGACAATTGTAAGGATGCTAGTTAGGTGGTGCAGAGCAAGTATATCTCATAGAAATATTTTAATGGCGAAGTAGAGGAATCGTGATATGCTTGATAGGAATCTTACGAAATTATACTTAGTTTATCTTGAATGGGAACCTTGCGATGTTACTTGACAAAAATCACATCATGTTATCCTTAGTTATCTTGCCTGTTGCTTATCTTGTCATCATGCTTATGTTTACTTTCAGTTTACTCATGCCATATTATCTTTACCTATTTTTATGCTGAAAGTCACTAAGACTTACTCAGTCTTTATGACTGACCCGTTTTGTTTCGCCTCTTTCTCTTCCGTTTCCCCCTCAGGTACGTAGGGTGGGAATACAGCTTAGCTCGGACCTTATCAAGCTCCAAGGCTCTTTCATGCAAGGCTTGGATTTTTCTTGGCTATGGCTTGCTTTGCTTTATTGGGGAATACTATAACTTATTTTTATGCTTCGTTGTTTTGAGCAAGACAAATATTTTAACTATGTAATTGGGTATTGGAAGTTGTTGGGCTTTTCTTGTAAACACTTAAATTTAATAAATGATTTGAAATACTTCCACTTTACTTTCCGCTGCTTTATATATGTCTGTCTTGTAATATTTCTGTTCCAGTACCCATAATGCTCCATTGAAGTTAAGGCATTCCCTTTGTGAGTGACCTTAACGGATGTGGGGTATTACATTTGGTATCAGAGCAGAAGGTTACCAGGCTGAGCAAAAGTTTTCAAAAACCTTCTGAACTAGTTTTCAAAACATTTACAAAGAAGCAAATTTTCAAGAAAATTTTGTTTTGATTAAAAGGCATATTCCCCAAAGCCATATGCACTATCTTTTGATTCCCTCTTGAAATCTCTCCTCTCTCTCTTTTCACCATAGTTTCGTAGGCATCCGACATATGTCGGAGGGCAAAGAAGTGCCCAACCTCCATCTGTAGCCGCAGTAGTTTTACTTGCGACTAATCGTATTTCAAGCTGTGTAGAATTGTCGTGCGTTGGAGGCAGCTTCGAGAGACTTGTCAACAAACTATACAAGGATAGTAAGAACAAGAAACTAGTTGTTATGGCTTAATCCACGAAGGAGGAAAAAGGTGAAAGGAAAGAGGCCAAAGTGAAAGAATAGTAGAACCCATGACAAGAGAGAGTAACTTTAGTATGGTAAAAAGGGACATGTAGTTAAGTATAGGACAAGGGCAAAAAGGCAAGATCGTCGATAGGGCAATTATATACCTAAGAGAGACGGTAACATTTCTGTTAAAAGTTTAGCTTTATTTTCTATCATCCCACTAGAACTTTGTTTTTGTACATCGCATCCTTTGAATTCTGCTTCGGTAGTTGAGTCTCTGCACCTTAGTGCTAGCGTAGTAGAGGATCCCATTTTTGTCTCAAATCCTGTTGGGGAATCGGCTCATTTATTTATGACTTGTTAGGATTTGAGAATGTCTATGCTAAGTGTTGAGTTTAGAAGGAATGCTCATATTTTTGGTGAGCTATGGGTTGATTCTAGGGATGAAGTGGTTATCCGATAAGGGTGCCATTCTCGGTTTCGAAAGGAGGTTAGTTAGACTTTTGACTTGCCTCGGCAATACCCTCGAAGTCACATGTAACCTTTAGGGTTCTATTATGATTAGTTACCTAGAATCTCTTGATAAATTAGTTGATCCGTTCGAGTAGTGTTCGCCACTAAGGCGGATGAGTCATTTCGCTTATGCGTGAGTTGTAGAGAGTCACCTAAGTAAGTACATTGGGCAACATGGTTTACATTTGTTTATTTTCAAGAGATAATTCATCTATGTGGAATACTTTCTAGTAAGTGAACGAGATCCAAGATTTACTAGTAAATTTTTGAGAGCTTGTGTGAAACCATGAGTACGCTGTTATGTGTAAGCCGAGTATACAAAAAGGAGAATAAGTGAAAGTGGAACGAGAGGCAATAGTGAAATGAGTTCCAATTCATATTTTGGAAACAAGAATTAAGAAGCTACGGAATTGTGAAGTTAAAGATGGTCAAAGCACAACGGAGTTAACCTCAAGGGAATGTGGCTTAGAAGATTGAAGACTATATTCGTGCATCACATCTCTTTTTAAGAGTATATCCTTGATTCCTTTTTCCTATAGAGCTTACTTGCATGCTATCTTTTGTGTATATCCTCTCGGTCCTATTCTCAATCCAATTTCTGTTGCAAACCCTATAGGGAGTATGACTCATCTGTTAGTTTTACATGTTGGGGCTTGAGGGTGTCCGTTGGGTTGATTAAACCTTTTGGGCTTTTATAGGATATTGGTTGGTTTTAGGAAGGGATTTCTTGTGACCTAAAAGGAGTCCATCATGCATAGTTTCCTAATATATTGGTTGGGTTGAAAATTTCTTTGGGTGTCAGTCTGATGTTGATTTCGGTCTTCGGGGCTGGTGCTTAGGGAATTCTTCTCCTAATCAGTATATATGTGATGTAGATTTCTATCTTTGATGGGCGCAGAGTTTTTACTTGCTTCTATCATTCGATTATATCTTTAGGTAGGAACAGTTGGGTGTAAACATGTGTTTGAGACATGTTATGATTGATGGTTGCAAGTGGTTGCTCGTGGATGCATATACACGCGCATTAGGCACTAGATCGGCTCAGTCACCTTTCATATTGCATATGCATGAGTGTTTACACTTGTTTGTGGATGAAATTGAATGTGTTATCATACGGATGTTGCATATGGATGGATGTTTGTGCACACATATAGTGTTTATGTGACTAGGACTATCTGCATACATGTTGGACTCATGGCACTAAACATATTTTGCATCTAGAAGATCAATCAGGCCTGATCATTTGCATTAGACAAGGAACATATACACACACTTCTTGCATATGTTCATACAACATTAGAAATCTCATAAGGACAATGAATGCTTGTGATTGATGATTGAGTAGATGGATGATTGGATGGTAGGAAACGTTCTTCCTAACTTGAAGATTTCGGGGATGAAATCCTTTAAGGAGAGGAGAATGTAACAACCCGAATTTTTATAACATGTTGCATCATGTAGGACCCGGGTTGGTAGGTAAGACGTTGTTGCATCATGTAGGTATAAGCCGTGCATCCTTAAGTTGTATCGGGTTGCCACTTTAGGGGAGTGATACACCCCACTGTTGGGCCAGCACGGGTATCTACGAGTTAGGGAGCCGATCGCATGGGGTTGGTGGGTACACCTAGTGGAGATAGGGGCAGACGGAACCTATGTAGTCAGCTAGGGGTACATAAGACTAATATTATAATTTCTAAGTAGTGGGTGGGATCACCTTATTATATAACACGAGCTACTAGTTGGGACACTAGTAGGGGGTAAGGATCCTTGTTACAGAGGACACTAGTTGGAGTATTAGTAAGAATACAGATCATTCCTTGCAAGACAATTGTGAGGATGCTAGTTAGGTGGTGCAGAGCAAGTAGATCTCATAGAAATATTTTAATGGCGAAGTAGAGGAATCGTGATATGCTTGATAGGAATCTTACGAAATTATACTTAGTTTATCTTGAATGGGAACCTTGCGATGTTACTTGACAAAAATCACATCATGTTATCCTTAGTTATCTTGCCTGTTGCTTATCTTGTCATCATACTTATGTTTACTTTCAGAACTCATGCCATATTATCTTTACCTATTTTTATGCTGAAAGTCACTAGGACTTACTCAGTCTTTATGACTGACCCGTTTTGTTTCTTCTCTTTCTCTTCCATTCCCCCCCAGGTTCGCAGGGTGGGAATACAGCTTAGCTCGGACCTTATCAAGCTCCAAGGCTCTTTCATGCAAGGCTTGGATTTTTCTTGGCTATGGCTTGCTTTGCTTTATTGGGAATACTATAACTTATTTTTATGCTTCTTTGTTTTGAGCAAGACATATATTTTAACTATGTAATTGGGTATTGGAAGTTGATGGGCTTTTCTTGTAAACACTTATATTTAATAAATGATTTGAAATACTTCCACTTTACTTTCCGCTGTTTTATATATGTCTATCTTGTAATATTTCTGTTCCAGTACCCATAATGCTCCATTGAAGTTAAGGCATTCCCTTTGTGAGTGACCTTAACGGATGTGGGGTGTTACAGCCAACCTCCCTTACCAGTTCTTAATATCTGTTGTTTAGCCATTTCACACGTGAATGAACTCCATCCCATTCCTTCTTTCATGCACGCACGTTCCAGGACTGACCTTCCCCTTCTTCCAAATTCTCACATGCCTCTCCTCTTCTCCATGTAATCTAACCGACATCCAGACAACTTCGACACTGATCTTTAGCTCTCTTGCTACCACAACCTCTTCCACCGTAGATCGGATCGGAACACCACCCAACAATCTCGAGCTGACCCCCCAATGGTGAAGAAACACTCGGCTGCCACCTTGGCTAACCCTGTGCCATTGTTCTCGTCTAAGACAGTGCCTTTGCTCCGCCTCAAAAACATGATCAAGACCTTCTGCCATCACCCTCTTCACCGAAGCTTCCAACTTCAAACTTTACAAACCGAGCTCCAGGCCACCGCTTCCCAAAACCATGCTACAGCGTCGTTCTACCCAATACGTGATTCAGATCGCATTCCACCCATTAGACAACCTTCAGTAGTCCCCCACTAATGGCTAGAAAACCCTTCTCAAAAATCGCTGCCGACTGGCTAATACCTCCTCAACCCATCCCATTAACTCAGGCAACCTCTGGTCTCTTACACCCTAGCTGTTCGCGACTCCAGGTCGTGCTCCACGCCTCATACACACCCTCTCCATCACACCATTGAACACTTCGCCTTCGGACTGCGCACCATATCAGCCGAGTTTCATCATCCCAGACTCCGCCAAAAGAAAATTAATCCTAGGTGATTACTACCTCCAAACTTCCAGCATCATAAAATTCTACCTAAACCAGGCTGAAAACTATAAATTTGGGAAGAGGCTTCTGTGAGATCATTCGATCTAAAACCACATGATTTACGTTTTATATTTGTTTCGATTTAAAAAATGGATAGACTGAAGGCTAGTGGAAGAAAAGAGAATGAGAAAGATTGGTTTATTATTTCTTTTAGTGTTGTGTGAAGGGAGGAAGGCTGCAGTATGGTGTTTATATAAGGAAGCACGAAGTGGAAGGTTGCATATATCACATGGCTGCTACGTTTTCCTCGGAGATATTTATTATTATTATTTTTATAACTTCAAAAGGAAGATAGCTTGATATATATATATACACACACACACACACACACAAAAGCTGATGGATCATGCTTCTAAGTAGCTTCACACGCACGTTGCGAGGTTGGCAGGCTTCACATGTACGTTGAGATTAGCAGGGATATTTTGTTTCATAGGCATCACATGGATGTTGCGTATTTGCACCACTACTCAAATTTGTACATGTATATACACAGATAATAGTTTAGATTTTCTTTTTCTTCATTCATGAAGTCGGTAGGGCTTTGTACAGGCAGAATGTGACTAAACTGAAAGAGTTTCAGCATGAAACATGGCCATGGTGCAAATATGATATTATCAATGTTATATCACACAATAAAGATAACATGTGTATGCGGTTCCCTTTAGGTCAGCTACATCAGATTTAGGTATGTTGGCCATCCATGATATTGTGTATTGAAAGTAGGCTGAAATAAGGTGACTCATATATATTTTAATAGTTGTGTGTGTATGCTATTATTTTTATTATTTTACTTGGCCAGCATGTTATTTGGCTTCATGGTGAAGTATACATTTGAATGAGTTAATATCGGTGCATGCTTGCATTTTATATTAGAAACAGGGTGCGCATGTGTTGAGTTTTCATGTTGCTTCATTGGCTAAAGTATGTTCTTTTGCTTCCAGTGAGGACCTAGGTTGCGTGATTACTTAATCAGTATAGGGTAGCACGTGCTGTTTTGAGTTCGTGACAGGCTAGCTGCATGTACTTCAATTCATTAGCTTAGGGGAGAAAATTTATTTTGTTTTAATATAGTTGCTTATTTTACCGTTATTTGACAATAAACGTTCAATATAAATCAGTATGGAATTACAACTCAATTTTTCCAATTTTGATTTAAACGATTTCGAATTTTATGTAGAAATTACTTTTTAATATATAAAATAAACGTTATCGTTTATAAACGAATTCATAATGACTAATTTAAATTTTGGTTTGGACATAACTTACAATTTATAAGACGAATTCTTGATTTTTCACTTTCATTAGAACATTATTATCCAATAGATCCGGATGTTTCTTGTTTCAAAGAAATCCAATTTATATTGGATTCTGTATAACTAGTTAAAGTCAAAACGTTATATTACAAACTACCGCGCTGCTGCAGCTTGTTTTATAATTAAAATTATAAGTTAAATATCCAAGCATTGTTTAATAAACGAAATCATTTAATTTTTATAAATATAAACTAAAATAAATATACTTATATCACCAAATTATACAATATTGCAAATCCAGCCAATTTCGACTATTTCAAAATTAATTTATTATTTCATTATTCAAACTAATAAAATATTCAAAATTATTAAATTTAAACCATTTAAAATCCAAATCAATATTTAAAACAAGATTTATATATTAAATTAAACGGTTAAAAATCTGGGTCGTTGTACCTTTTGGCTTCTAGGAAGTCCACCTACAAAGTCCATGGAAATATGCTCCCACTTCCATGTGGGGATCTCTATAGGTAGTAATAGTCCTCCGAGCATCCCTTGCTCCGCTTTAACTTTTTGGCACGTCAAGAATTTGGCTACGAATTTAGCTACGTCTCTCTTCATTCCTTCCCAATGGAGATTCCTCTTCATATCTTTGTACATTTTTTCTCCACCTGGGTGTATGGTCAATTTTTACCTATGGCACTCTTCTAGAATTTCTTTTCCTAACCCTTCATCCTTAGGGACGTAAAGTCATCCATCCCAAAGTAAACTTCCATCATTGCCGATTGAATTTCTAACCGAATGGGGAAAGGTCTCCTTCTTTCCCACTTTTTCTTTTATGCTTCTTAATTCCTCGTCCAGGTCTTGTGCTCTTTGGATACTTTCTCTTAAGGTAGGTCTAATTATCATAGCCCCATGAAAACCATTAGAAGCGGTTGTGAGGGTTGCAAATTAAAATTAGAGAGGAATTCTAATTGTTTCCATTCGTTCAACGGATTCAAAGTCGCATGTTTCCTACTTAAAGCATCCGCCACAACGTTCCCCTTTCCCGGGGTGTACTGGATTGTGAAATCAAATGAGGCAATATATTTCATCCACTGTTGTTGTCTCAAGTTTAGGTCACATTGAGAAAATAAATACTTAAGGGATTTATGGTCAGTAAAAAGTTCAAATTCCTCCCCTAAAATATAATTCCTCCACATCTTAAGGGCGAACACTACTGCGACTAACTCAAGGTCATAAATTGGGTATCTTATCTCTGGATCCTTGAGTTGTCTACTAGAATAAGAAACTACTCTTCCTTCTTGCATAAGGACTGCTCCTAGACCGATCCCACATGCATCGGTGTAAACGGTAAACGATTTTGAACCGTCGAGTATAATTAGGACTGGCACGCTAGTTAATACTTCCTTTAATTTCTTAAAGGCTATATCATATTCATCACTCAAAGAAAACACCAAATTCTTCCTTGTTAATTGGGTTAATGGAGTATCAATCTTTGCTAAGTCTTTAATGAATTTCCTATAATATCCGACCAATCCAAGGAAGCTTCTTACTTCCGTAGCATTTTGAGGTATCTTCCATCCCTTGATTGCTTCGATCTTGCAGGTTCTACGGCCAAGCCTTAGCTTGACACAATATGTCCTAAAAATCTTACTTCTTCCCTCCAGAAATGGCACTTCGAGAATTCTGCTTTCAGTTGGTTCTTTCTTAATATTCCTAACACTTGTCCTAAGTGATGTTCATGCTCTTTACGATCTTTTGAAAATATAAGGATATCATCTACAAAGACTACCACAATTTTATTAAGAATGCCCCTAAACACTCTACTCATAAGGTCAATGAAGAAGGTAGGTGCATTCGTTAGTCCTAATGGGATAACTTCCCATTAGAACAATCTGTCTGGCGTCCTGAACGCAGCTTTGTCCTTATTGTCCTCTGCAATATTTAGCTGGTGAAATCCAGTAGCGAGGTCTAGTTGGGAAAATACTCGGGCTCCTCCCAAGTGGTCAAAAAGGTCATCAATTCTTGGTAAAGGGTACCTATTCTTCTTGGTCAATTTATTAAGTTCCATATAGTCCACACAAAGTCTTAAAAATCTGTATTCTTTGGTGGCAAACACAACAGGTGCACCCCATTCTGAGGTACTTCGTCGAATGAAACCTTTTTGTAATAGCTCTGAAATCTACTTATCTAACTCCCTTCTTTCCTTGGGTGCCATATGCCTTAAGGGTAGTGCTACAGGTCTAGCCTCTTTCTCTAGGTCTATACGAAAAGAGATTTCTCTGTGGGGTGGAAGTCCCGTGATTTCCTCAAAAACATCCAGGAAGTCACAAACTATAGGAACTGAAGACGGTCCTTCAGAACTAGGATATAAGGAATATAATATGGCTTTATCCTTGTTTCTGACATTACAAGGACTTAGGCTATGTCCTCCTCGGCTCCTAAGACAAAAGATTGCAATTTAGGACAATCCCATATAACGATAGCCAGTCCATACCTAGGATAAGGTCATACCCCATGAAATCCATCGCACACGCTTTACATTGTAACTAGACATTGTCGATCTCTTATACTAGGTCTTTACACACCATCTCAAGATACTTAGATCCTCTAATATGATTGGCCACCTCTATTGAACTATCCGAGGTTGATATGGAAAGGTTCAACAGATTTATTAATCGTTTCGAGAAAAGAATAGGTCGTTTCGAAAACGAACAAGGTGTATACAGAATTTCCTAGAATAGATGTTAAAGTGAGGGTTCCCCTTTGTCTCTTGGGGGTCGGCTTTGAATCAGTGCTGCTTTTATTTCATATTTCTGGCCATTCTTGACAACCTTGGGCAGTCCCTAGACATGTGTACTTCCCTATGGAATTTGAAACATTTTCACTTGAATTCCTTTTTCACGAACGAGGTCCTATAATCCTTGGCTTCATGGCCCTTGTGGTTGCACCTCGTACAAGTCTTTGCTTCCTTTTTGAAATTTTTCCCCTTTTTCTTGATTTTCCACCATTCCTTTTTCTTATTCTTGCTGGTTCTTTCTCCTTTCTCATCTTCTTTATCCTCCTTGGCACCTTTAGCCGTGCATAAGATAGCTATCTCAACTAGGGATTAAAAAGTTGCCCCAAACGTTACTAATTGGGCTAATAAGGTTTCTTTCAATGGAGAGTTTAGTCCTTTAACAAATCTCAGGGCCTTGTTCATGGGGGTGTCTATTAATTATCTTACAAACTTACATAACTCGATAAATTTGGATAGATACTCTTGCAGGCTCAAGCTTCCTGCTTGAAGTGGATGAATTTCTCTAGTTGTATAGTCATTTATGCCCTTGGCAAAAACTTTGCTTTGAAACGGGTTTTGAATTCGGCCCATGTAAAAATTCGACCCTCGTTTTCTCAGATATTAGTTTCCACCACTCAAAGGCCTCATCCTTGACGTACCAGGCCACTATCTTCCTTTTCACTTCATCGGGCCAGGAAGTAGCTTCGAAGATACTTTCACAGACCATAATCCAAGCTTGAGTATTACCAAAGCCTTCATTTCCAGAAAACAATTTCCCTCCAAGATTCGTATAGGTCTTACAGTAGAGGGAAAAGTCAAAGCCTACCTCGGCGGTAGGACCTGCAAGTGCCACTAGGGCATGACTGGCAACAGGGGCCTGTTCCACAGTACGAAGGTACTGTTGGAACCATTCTGGCAAGTAGCATGTTATTGCCTAGTTACCCTGCTCAGTATGATTATCAACCATTCTACTATCTGAAAAGAAAAGGAAGAATCCCTCAGTGGATACTCCTAAGATAATATCTAAGCTGAAAAAGGAAAGAGAACGATAAAGATGCCTAGTATAAATGCGTATATTTATTGGGGGTAATTGTATATTATATATAGTTTGAAAATCCTTTTTTTAAATTACAAATACGCCTCTCATATGTATAATTCCCTTATAATCGGGTAACATAGGCTCAGATTCCAATCTTAATAACCCGCTCTTAATGGGCCTAAATTTCAACCTAGAAAAGGCCCATCGAAACTTAGAGCCATTCTAAATGGGTCGTTGGTTCATGTCAGGATTACATTTGCACAGATAATATATAAAGATATAATTCGAATGGAATCCCACATAGCGAAAAGAGACAATATAATAAGGAAATAAGATGTACCACTTATTTAAAAATTACAGAAATACAAAAGTCACAGTTAAATATCAACGGGTACATCAAATAGTTCATCCTCACAATTTTCCAAAAGAAGTAAAGCAATAACTATTTATAATAGCATAATAACTTCGTCTTCTTCTTCAGCTCTAGTCACAACTTCATCCATAACTTTACCCCATCCACTGGTATGTTGGATATGTTAAGGAGAGGGGTCAGAACATAAAGTTTGTGTGACTGAAATATGGTGTTAATTAATGTCCATACCCTATATTGACACCCCACGTCCGTTAATGTCACTCTATAAATAATGTATTAGTTTCATGAAGCATTATTGGTGAATAAGAACATAATATCACAAGACAGACATGTAAAATAGCAGCGGAATTAAAAACTTTATTTAAATCAAAACACCATGGTCCCAAATACTGAGTTTATATCATAAGTTTGAAGTAACCAATTACATAAATAATCTGTCTTGCCAAAAATATTAGAGTACAAAAGCATAAAACCATATTTCCTATGTGAAGCCATAAGAGAGTTAACCAGAAGTCAAAGCGGTACATCAATATCCAAAATCCAAGCTAAGCAGAAAGAATCCAAATCAACTCTAAGCACTTCCGCACTGAGAACCTAAAGGGGGGTAGGGAGGGAATGGAAGAGAGAGAAGAGGAAACAAAAAGGGTCAAAAATAAAGTCTGGCGAGTCCAGTTACTTTTAAATACAAATAAATAAAAGTATCATGGTAGGTATATAAAACTGGAAGAACAAGATAACAGTAACAATAACAAGTGTGAACTGGGCAAGATAAGATGAACAAGACATATTGCCCTTCCTAAATACGTTTCTCTGCACCGCACCGATACTAGTATATCAAAAATAGAATGATCCCTACCAATATTGTTCCATTACATTTTCTTGATTATTAGGTTACTTGGGTTAGTAGAACTCAAGACTTATCTATGCATCGTACCCATTTAATTTCCCATGGATTCACCTAATACAATATATGTAGCTATCTCTCAATATTGAGATATACCCCATAGTACCCCACTCGCATGGTCTCCACCATAATGAATGCAGTCCCTTATCCTACACCGGAGTGACGTACAGATCTCTATATAATGATGTTACGTTCTGCATATATCTGTCATTACTATGCTACGTAAGCGTACGGACTACCACCATCGATCGAATCAGATTCCTTATCGGAATAATTCCCTCTAGTCTACGATACACCACCCAGAGCAGATATGCATGTATCTAGACCATCCCATGTATGTACTGTAATTGTAGCTCGATGCCTCAATCGCACGTCCTCTAATGTGCACCGAGTTCCATTGCAAGGATAAACAAGAAACACAGAACTCGGACGGGAGCTTTTCCATACCTGTACAGGCCCTCCTTTAAGAGCCTCCAAATACAGATATTCCTAGGGTCTGTTTTCCATGGTGGCTATGGCCCCACCTCGGCCCCTCCCTCAACTAGTAAAGACTACAAGAGCTAAGCGACTGCCCCTAATAACAACCAATCTAAACATCCATGTGGCATCTACCCTCAGCCCCGTAACTCGATAGTGAAAGGTGAAATGGAATCTTGGGTTTATGTAACGACCCGGGGAAAAATTCGATGCTCGAATTTTCGACAATAATACATAACCTGTATTACTTGTCCAAAATCCCAAGTATCGAATCCCAGATTGTTAATAGAAAGAAATTAGAGGGTGAGAATAGAAAGAAAGAATATTTGAATAGAAGAAAGAAGAAAAATACCACATCAGAATCTCACAGCGGAACAGATAAAATATAATATCAAATCTCTTTATACAAAGGACTGTATATACATACCAGTCATCAGAGTACAACATATATCAGTCACAGCGGAAATAAATTTATATAATTAGCGGTGAATCCTCCTGCTCCCAGCTCCTGAATCTCCATGCGAACCTAACCTGGAAATACACTCGGTCTAACCCGAGCATATTTGAAGCAAAGCAAATTTTACCGGGTCAGTCTGGAATACTTTTAGTGATGAATTCACAGCACAAATAACTTGTTTAACTTTGGAAAATCATTTTTGAAATAAAAGGATAATAGTAAGACCAGTCCACACATAAACACAGACGGTTTTTACCTTACTATAACCCAAAACATTTTGCAAGCATAACTTATTTTGATATTACAATAGTGTCTAAATACAAATAAATTACAATCTAGCGGAATGCTTGCATCTCACGCTCCACATATATAGTATACAATCAAAACCGCGGACGCTTATTCGAAATTGTATTCCGTCCAGGACAAGGTATAGGACCACCTGCCGATAGTGTATCTCTAGAGGAGAATACACTGGGTTCAACAAGAACGTCTTGCAACCCGACCCTCACATGACCGACCACTCATTTCGCTTGAGTGTATCGAATGTATATCACCAACAGTTGGGATCAGCAACCGTTTCCCGAAAAGGGACAACATCGAAATAGATTAAAGAAAACAAATGGAATTTCTCTAGATAGGTGATTATACACCCTAATGGGAGCGACCCACATGGCCATGCTGCCTGCCCGATTTTTGTCATTTCCCGGTTGATCAGGCTTGAGGCTAGAATTTAACTTTGACAACATCTGGTCACCATTCACTTTGAATGCCACATTGTCAGATCCGTCAAATCACTAATTAACGTCCACAAATATATTCTGGGATAGAAGAAGTGCCCCTCTTCGCCACCAACTCGGTATATTTGTAAAAATCAACGTACGTGGTTTTAAGGAAATACTTTGTCAGACATTGGTCCATACAAGCCATCCAGGAACAGGATGAACTGAAGGCACCCTCCTACTGCATCCAATATAGGAATCACCCCATGGATCAGTTCCGAGAAGTCCTTGAAATCCAAAGATTTCAACCATGACAGAATCACAAACCAAATAACTCTAGTTGCAAGCTAAAGAAATTTGACAAGTAGTCCTTCCGCTTATGAAGATTCACGGTCTTCAATTGCTCCATCTTCAATTACCATCTTCACGTATTTGTTGTTCGGAATGGTTTTCGATTATACTTTTGATCCCGGTCTTTCCGTACTAACAAGCTTATTAGACAGGTTTTGATGGTCGGTGATTTAACTATCAAATAACAATCGTGTAAATAAAATGGGTTTGCTGATTCAGTACTTGGCATTACTCGATCTCTTTAAAATATATTTAACAAATTGGTAAATAACTTTTATTTCTTCCTATATATTCAAAACACTTTATTTATCCTTATTTTATTATAACAGAACTGTTTACATGATTTTTGAGTACGTATATATATATGTATGTATATGTACCCAACTTTCCATTCCTTTTCAGAATATCGATATATTTCTTCAAAGCTTTTCCTCCTTTTTCCTTATATTCGAGCATCTCACAATATACATATATGTATTATACTTAGCGGTATAAACCAAATTACCTGTTTTTGATATGATAAATCAAATGTTAAATTATATACTTTAAAATCAAATATTCTTATTTATTTTGAAACTAATATTGAAATATCATTTATATTCCAAATCTCGCATTAGAGTTCAATATTCTCGTATAGTATAAAACCAATTCCAATACCTTTACTCACTCCAAACTAATACCATTCCTCGACAATAGTGAAGCCGTTCAAGTTGGGGTATTTTATTTACCTCTCAGACCTTGATCGACCCCGATCTTACCTTAGAATAAATACCAGTTTGTCACTTAACCATTGATATTAGAATTCTCATTTACCACTTTGATTTCAAATCTGGTTTTATAAAACCATTTCTTATAATTGAAATTCCCGTCCAATTGTATTTTTACTTAATTCCTTTGATTAAGTCGATATTCACTAAAAACACCACTTTTAGTCTGAACACGATTCCACTTATAACTTTTGGGTTTCTTTATAAAAATCCCACATCAAATAATCTGCTTCCATATATTCGGGAATTTTTACAAAAACTTTATCTTGGGTTTGAAATCCACTTATCGTTTTCTTTACAACAAGACCTTATTACTTGGAATTTTAACCCAAAATTCCCTTTACCAATATTTAACACAAACAATTTATATGTATTTTTCCTTTCCGTTTGGAATCCATACTTTAATTCTTTAATGTTTTAAAGTCATTGTTTTGGTTTAAAAACCTCATTTAAAACTTCGCTTGGATTACTCCTAAATCATTTATACCAATTTTTTTTACCACTTTCATAACTTAGTTTATGTTTTCATTTTAAAACCATTAACACATTTCAGTCCATTACTAATCTATTAACTATTCTCCCTAATAATTCCATTCAATTTAATTTACTTTACTTTACTTAATTTAAAAATTAAGGAAATAGATTATTTAAACCTCTGTGTTCATCGACAAATTCCATTTACAAATCTAGTTTAAAAACTTGGATTATAACCCCTTTTATAAACTCTTACCACCTCCTTGATCAAACCATAATGCCACTTAATCATTTCTTAATTGAATCCCAATTAAAAATCATTTCTCTAATTATTATTAATTAAAATAATAATTAACTTTAACATTAACCGCATTAAAAATTGTAAACTTTGCTATTAACTAAAAATAGGATATTGATCACTTTTAAACACTAATTAAATAATAATTTACCTTATTAGCACTAACCAATTTGATAATGGCCTTGGATTATAGTTAATTGAAGATTAACTAATAATAAACACTAAACAATTCCATAATTCCCTTAATTTACACTCAATTGGGGATTTACTAATATTTAACATCCCTCGTTAAATTTATCGAATATTCAAAAAAGTTCATTAATTCCATTATCAATTTAAATTAAACTCGGTTGATTTTGTCAACCGTACATATCTGTTAGCAGTTATCTGATTCTCACTTGTCATTTCCCCTTTTAAATTAGTTAAATAACTTAATTAATTTAAAACACTATTTAATTGTTTTAAAAAAAAATATTCGATTTTATCAACCTCGTAAGTAAATCCTTTAGCCTTCCGCTTTTAAAACTGGTCTTGTTAGACCGAAATTTGGTCCTAACAACCAAATTCTATGTGAAAACCTCACAATCACAGATCAATGCAGAAAAAGCAGTAAAATAAGAGGAGTCACATGATATTTTTATAGTGGTTCGGCTCAATCAAAGCCTACGTCCACTTTATCATTTCTTAAATCCTAAGAGAACTATTACAATGCTGGTTGTTTGCGGTTTATACATAATAACCTTGTGTTACAATGAAGAAGGGGAGATTAGAGAATGAAATTATACACGAATTCCTCGTGTTAATATGATGAGCAATGTCCTTGGTCGGTAGTAATGGAAGCCAAGTGTTGGAATAGCCAAAAGTCCCTTGAAATGACCATCTCGTGGTGTATTTATAGGCGTAGAGGAGCCCTAGTGAGCTCTGGAGTGGATCGGTTCGGAGGGGCCGCGTGGCATGTGGAGAGGCCATCTCGGAGATAGTGGAGAACGTGGGAAAGTCCTTCCCGGTTCGTGGAGTGCGAAGTGGAAGCCAATCCATGGAAGTAGGAGGCGGTTACACCTTAATAACAGGTCAAAGTTGATGTGTAGCAGCATGTCGAAGCGGTTCGGTTCGGGTCCTCTCCCTTCCGAATCGATCCGGAGCATTCCAACCGAAGGCGAGACGTGTTGCTATACATCTGGTGCAAGGCGGGTCGGGTCGGACTTCCTCTCTCCGATTCGAACCGAGGTGCCTGTATACGAGCTAAGATTCAAGATCATGTGAGGTGATTGGACATGATGGGATTGGGTTTGCTTCCTCCGATCTGAACCGTTAAGGGGTGATGTTAATTCCAGAATTCATGTCTCTGGTTCTGCATGCGTGCATGGAAACGGGCATAACTTTCAAACCGTAAGTCTGATTGAGCCAAACCAAAGCTCAAACTGAAGCTGATTCAGAGACCTACAAAAGTTATTGAGATCAACCCTGTAATCGCTGTTTTCGGGCCCAAAAAAGGTCATCTGGTAGGAGTTCCGGGCCTTTCTTTGTTTGTGATGCGATTTCGACCAAATCGCTGCTTGTCTTCTGACGATGTTTCCAATACTCTGGTGTGTTGTTTATCAGAGATTCCATATGTGACTGCTTTGACTAAAAAGCGGGTCAACATTTTGCCCCCCAGAACATATCTTGCTGGTTGAAGGAAGATGTGTTCTGGATAATCCAAGGCCACGCCGGGCTTGCCAGCTGCAAGTATAATCCATACCTGCGAAGAAGAGAAAGCAAACAGGTATGTCAAAACCTAACAAAATCGATTACACTTTCGATTATAAACCATGCTTGGGCGTTTGTTTGAGCATAAACCATACTCAAGACACGTTCGAATCATCCTACCAAAACCTGACGAGGGACCTAACCTTCCGGGTATAAGCCATACCAGGAAGTTCAAACTGAGCATAAACCATACTCGAGTTTTATTGAGTTCCTTTGCCAGATCCTGACAAAACAATAAGCCGTTCTAGAGTATAATCCATACTTAAGAATCCTAGTGAGTACAATCCATACTCATGTCGGGATAGAGCTATGCTTGCCAAAACCTGACAAGACAGTATGTCCCTAGGCATAATCCATGCCTAGGGGTCCGAGATAAGTATAAGCCATACTTCAATTGAGATTGAGAATCCTGCCACAACCTGACAAGACACTTAAATTCGCCAAACATAATCCATGCTCGGAAAGTCCTTCCTTATTCAATTCAAAGTACAAAACCAAAGCAAATCCTGATTGGTTTGTTATCGAGTGCAGCGCATGCTTTGGAGCTAAATCCTAACCCCGAACGTGTGTACTCCGATTTAGCCAATCGGAAAACCTAAATAAAGCAAAGAAACATATCTTAAATCCTACGAAATGCAGGAAATCCAGGCTGATCTCATCCAGATCAGTTGATGATGAGCCCACGAGAGCTCGATCCAGGGTCATTCCCTCTTCGGGGAGCAGGTGGTGGTAGCAGAGGTGCTGGCGCCGTTGGTTGTTTCACATACTCGGGTAGCTCTCCACGTCTAACCCATTCCTCAATCAGATCTCGTAAGTGTCTATAGTCATTTGTGTCGTGACCGTCCATATCGTGAAACATGCAGTATTTCCCAGAATCGCATTCTCTTTGTGATGGCTCCCTCCTGGGAGGCTTTGGATAGGAGACGTCACCGTTCGTGTTCACGTAGATGTCGGTTAGTGACGAATTGAGTTCTGTGTACTTTTCATATATGGGCCCTCTCCGGGGCTGAGTGTTGCGGTCATTCTTGAAGGCAGCTTTTCCTTTGCCTTTACCGGAATCGGACGGTTCTTCGTTTTTGAGCATGTTAACATCGAGAATTTTCTTTTCGGACGTTGCGTCTTCTTCACGCAAAAACCTATCCAATTCGAGGTAGAATTCGCTGAGGTTCCTTGGTGGGTCTCGGTACAAGGATTTTTTGAACTCCGAGTTGTCTAGAACGCCGGATACTGCCGCCATCAATACCATAGATGGCTCAGGTCGATCAACTGATGCTGCTGCAACGTTGAACCTTTCCAGAAATGGCCGCAGACTTTCTTTAGGCCTCTGCTTGATTGTAGTTAGTGACATTACATTCTTGGGTCGAGCGATATGGACCCGAAACTGTTCAATAAAGCGAGCGACCAACATGTTCCAGCTGTTGATCGATTCAGATTCCAGCTGCCGAAACCACATAGCAGCAATATCAGTCAAAAAGAGGGGAAAGCATTTATCCATGACGTTTTCCTACGCCGATTGAACTTCCATATGTCGTTTATAGCGCATTAGGTGCACGGTAGGATCCGTCCTGCCGTTGTAGGGTTCCAGTTGTGGAAGTTTGAAATCTGGAGGATTGCGGGAATTCCTGATTTCCTGTGTGAATGGATTGTGATTGACATCATCCATGTCATTCTGATAAGTGTGGCCTCTCGAGAGGCGTTCAATGAGATTGGCGAGCCGGTCGCCTTCGAAGAGCTGTTGCAAGTTGCCTAGTTCGGAGCTGGTGCCCCCAGCATTGAGTCCAGAAGAGTTTGGAAAATCATGAGGTGCTTGGAGTGTGATCCGGTTCGGATCGATGGTCAGCGGTTCCGAACCGAATTGGTCCTGGTTCTCTGCCCCAAGCTTCTTCCTGTTGCTGTTGAGATGAAGTTAATGGTTGGGTGTCCATTCGAACCGGGGCAGAGTTTGGCCGAGCTTGGCCTGAGCTTCCAATGACGTTTCCATCCGAAATGTTGAGTGATGCGCGCTGATCATTGCCAATAAGGAGGCGAGTGCCCCCAGTTTCCATTCATCTTGCATTGCCTGGTGCGGGTCGGGCCCGATCCAACCCGAGGAGGGTTGATGCCTGTTTCGTGCTCTGCGACTCGAGTGTGAGCAGATCCGATCCGGATAGTAGCAGCTTCTCGGGGCACTTCTGTGCCATTTCCAGCGGGTTGTACGTCGTTGCTCGGCCTTCCATTCATTCGAGCAAAGAATTCATCCATCATCTCCTATTGCTTGCGGAGGAGATCATCTTGCCTTGCCATTTGGGCTCTCAATTCATCGAGAACGCCATCCATCTCTTCTCGCGTCAAGTATGCTGACGGGTTTTCATGTGAGGAAGCTTCATGGCTTGCTTCATTTCTCGTGCTTTCGCCTTCAACACGGGAAATCTTTCGCTTAGCCATTGATCCAATGGCCAAACAATCCAAGCAGACGTTGAATTTGTCGTGTGCCCCCTTCCTGGCGCGCCAAAATGTTAGACCGAAATTTGGTCCTAACACCCAAATTCTATGTGAAAACCTCACAATCACATATCAATGCAGAAAAAGCAGTAAAATAAGAGGAGTCACACGATATTTTTATAGTGGTTCGGCTCAATCAAAGCCTACGTCCACTTTATAGTTTCTTAAATCCTAAGAGAACTATTACAATGCTGGTTGTTTGCGGTTTATACACAATAACCTTGTGTTACAATGAAGAAGGGGAGATTAGAGAATGAAATTATACACGAATTCCTCGTGTTAATTTGATGAGCAATGTCCTTGGTCGGTAGTATTGGAAGCCAAGTGTTGGAATAGCCAAAAGTCCCTTGAAATGACCATCTTGTGGTGTATTTATAGGCGTAGAGGAGCCCTAGGGAGCTCTGGAGTGGATCGGTTCGGAGGGACCACATGGCATGTGGAGAGGCCATCTCGGAGATAGTGGAGAACGTGGGAAAGTCCTTCCCGGTTCATGGAGTTCCAAGTGGAAGCCAATCCATGGAAGTAGGTTGCGATTACACCTTAATAACAGGTCAAAGTTGAGGTGTAGCAGCAGGTCGAAGCGGTTCGGTTCGGGTCCTCCCCCTTTTGAACCGATCCGGAGCACTCCAACCGAAGGCGAGACGTGTTGCTATACATCTGGTGCAAGGCGGGTCGGGTCGGACTTCCTCTCTCTGATTCGAACCGAGGTGCCTGTATACGAGCTAAGATTCAAGATCATGTGAGGTAATTGGACATTATGGGATCGAGTTTACTTCCTCCGATCCGAACCGTTAAGGGGTGATGCTATTTCCAGAATTCATGTCTCCAGTTCTGCATGCGTGCACGGAAACGGGCATAAATTTCAAACCGTAAGTCTGATTGAGCCAAACCAAAGCTCAAACTGAAGCTGATTCAGAGACCTACAAAAGTTACTAAGCTTAGCTCCGTAATCGCTGTTTTCGGGCCCAAAAAAGGTCATTTGGTAGGAGTTCCGGGCCTTTCTTTGTTTGTGATGTGATTTCGACCAAATCGCTGCTTGTCTTCTGACGATGTTTCCAATACTCTAGTGTGTTGTTTATCAGAGATTCCATATGTGACTGCTTTGACTAAAAAGCGGGTCAACAGGTCTAAACCATTTAAATAATTTCTTTTATAAACTTGATTTAATATATTTATTTATAAATTTCCAATTTAATTATTTATATAGGATAATTGAAAAACTTCAATTCAGTTATAAATTAATTTATAACTTTAAAATTACGTCAATCCACATAACGGTTGACTGATATTTAAAAACAGTATATTTTAGGCCATTCACTGCCAATTACCCAATCAATACTGTCGATTGATTTCAATTTCAACAACAATGAATATACATTCAACCATTAACATTCATATAGGTTTTGGTGTCACTCAGGGTGTAAATTCATATATGAATAATATGCACTACAAATAAAATACAATTTATTTGAGGAATCCGGTCGAATCCCTCCAACCTGTCCTTCTCTGCATCACAAATAACAGCTGATAATAATATACGAATTAAATTTCAATAATTTGTTATCTAAAAATGACGAATATAAATAACAACAACCAATCAAACAGTCAATAGCATCCATAGCAGCCAATTAACCAATTTATACTGTTAACGGTAAATTATATTTTTATATGAATTTACCACGTTACAGAATTCCAGAGGGTGTGAGAATTAACTCACCAGTTCAATTCTGGTTGACGGTTGACGAGTTGGTTCCATTTAATTTTATACAACCATTTAAAATTATCAGAAATTCCAAGCAGCTCCAATCAGTTCCCAGTTAGCACCATCGTCTAGGCCTCGTCCCTGCGATCCCAACGAATCCTGTTTTGTTGGATTCCGTTAAAGTATGAGAAAGATGTCGTTATTTCAAGTGCATATAAATTTAACGATTATAAATTAACTATTAATTAATTAATTAAATTATTAATTACCCACTAATTACCTTCCACGCCAGACCATTGTAAATCCCCTCCCACGCGGTTTCTTGTTTGCTCGTCCTGGAAACCCGGTGATGCTCCTCCATCTTCACCGTTCCGCCACCCTTTACCACCGCCTCCGACAGAGTCAGACCGCCGCGACATATAATGATCCATCCCCACCGTTCACCCACGGTCAAGAAGTTCGAACCCAACCCACGGAAAATCACACAGCAAACACCTCCGTTAAACTCCTTGCCACCGTTCATCCAAGCTGCCGGACCCTACAAGCCTGACACCCCCGTGACCTCCGACCTTCCAGCTTCCACCTGAGATCATCGTCACCAACTCCGGTGGCCTATGCCCCCTTCAGCAATTGAAAAACCTACAGCTCCATTTCAGGAAACCCGATCCCTTCCAATGCCTCCTGCACCTCCATCCCACCACCTGAGGTGATCCTATCGCCACTGCAACGTCCATCGCATCTCAGGCTCCCCCTCGACTAGATCCAGCCACCTCCAGTGACCCCCAATGCACCCACCAGTAAAAGCAACGAACCCAGATCCACAGAACTGCTCTCTGTCCACTCCTTCACCGCCGGAACCTCAAGGCACCGGAAAGTGCCGTATTGCCTCCAAAAGACCCGCCTCACCCTCCTACTGCCTCACCAGTATCAGCTTGTCCCAACTCCAATGGAGTTCGCCAGAATTGGTTCCAACTTGTCACTGCTGACTGAATATTTGAGCACCTAAACTATGATCGAGTCATCCCATTTCTTCCCCAAATTGAGGCCAATACATGCAGTAATCTAAGCATATGATTACTTGAAATTATAGAGGTTAAACATAATTATTCTCGAATTTTATACGTGGGAGTATATCTGAAAGGAATGGTTCGAAGAAATGGACGGAAAGAGAGTCATTTTTGGGTATGGAGAAAGTCTGACGGTGGGTTTATTTATAGGGTAAAAATATAATATTTTTATTATATATTTTTATCTGATTTGACTGACGATTTTTATCTGATTTGATTGACGATTTTATCTGATTTGACTGACGATTTTTATCTGACAAGACTAGCGATTTTTATTCGTACCTATCGCAATTTCCAAACACTGTTTATTGATTACTGTGATCACACATGAACTCAAATCGTAACGAGAATGGGCATCATTGTATAGTCCGACGTTACGGTCCTAATGAATCTTGTTTCGTCAAATTCCGAGTCAGTTTGCTCACACGGCGCTCGTTCACGTTCAAATGATTGTTTCATTTGCATTTTATTTTGCCATGCTCACAGAATAACTCCGATTTACATGCAAATTGAAATCTAATAATATTTTACTGTTGCGGTCCCAATAAAATTTGTTTCGTCGAAAATGGAGGTCGTTTGAATAAAGTCCCTTTTAAAAGGTCCAATTTACATTAAAATAAACCAATTTTAAAATAAACCAATTTTAAAATACCTCAATATAATATTAATAAAATATTATTATTGGCCATACATGACCAGAATTTCATATATTACCGAAATAAAATATCATGGTTGAATTCCAAGCCAAATCGATATTTAGAAAAATAAAAACCCTTTATTTTGTATAAGTAAATCGCTATAATTTATAAAGGAATTCCATAACGACTATTTTAAAATTTGATTTGGACATAAAACAAAATCTACGCTATGAAAAATGGATTTTTCTCTTTCATTAGAAAATATTATCCAACAGATTCGGACTTTCTTGTTTCGAGAAAATCCGACTAATATTAGATCCTGTACAGTCGTTTAAAGTTCAAAACGCCAAATTACGAACTGCCGCGCCGCTGTAGCTCGTTTTATATTTAAATTATAAATTAAATCGCTCAACCGTCGTTATAGAATTGAAATCGGTACTAAAATTTCAATACAAACAATATTGAACCAATTTAAATTGCCCGATAACATTATACTGCAAATTCTACATTTTCCAAATATTTTGGAATTAAAATATCATTATATAATTAATATAAATAATTTATTCAAAATAAAATAATTAAATTCAATTATTTAAATTCAAATCGATATTTTAAATAAATAAAATAATTCAAATAATTGGCAGAAAAATACGGGGCGTTACATTCCTTCCCCCTTAAAAAAATTTCGTCCCCGAAATTGCTAAGGCAGAAAGAACGTTATGACCCGTTATCGCTTTAAAAATATTTAATTTCAAACTTGGTTTTATTTTTAAACTAACCGAAATGGGTTTTAAAGCCAATTTGTTTCAAATAACAGAATTTTCCAAAATCTTCAAAAATTTCTAACACCTTAAATTTTGGAATTTTTTTGGTAGAGTCTCCCCTGTACAGAGGGACATCTGCAATATTGCAGGATCAAGAAATGTATATACATCGACCAACATGGTCGGAAAAATTCAAAATCCAAACTCAAATCCCAAATAGAACCAAAATTTTATATTTTGCGTAAACGTACCTTTTTGCGAGTGCTATTATGCGATAAGCGATAATTTATATTTGAGCTTACTCGATTACCATGCTAAATTGGATTCAATTAACTTCAGAATCCCTTGAATGAAATTTAAATATGATTTGGCACTCCTGAACCTGTTCTCAACTCAAATGAATTTCATTAGTCCCCAAATCAAAGTCAACTAGGTTCAAAATACCCATATCATCCATTTCGACAAATTTTACACACAATTCAATCCACCTGAGATTATTTATAATCACTTCTTAACCATCCATTTATTTCTTCATATATCCATTTGAATTCATTTAACTTTTGATCCATCCATTGGTCCTTAATCACATTTCAAATCAATATCCATGCAACTGGCTATACAATCCAAATAATTCATTGATTTCCAAATATTATGTTGACTTACTGTTTCCCAAAACAAGTCAAATTCTGAAATTTCCAAATATGATTGCATCTTATATGGTTTACTTAGCATAAGGAAGATTAAATACTAGTATTACCATTCATACATCTCGTATTTGAGATTTCCTTTAAATTATCCACTCAAATTTATTAAATTTGGATTGATTTATCCAACTTATTCATTTTAGATTGGTTTTCAATCAAGTCTATCCATTTCCAGGTTAATATTCAAGCAATCAACAACACAATCTAAATATGTCATTCAAATCAGCATTAACAAAACCAGTCGAGTGCCCATATTATTATAATTTGTGAAAATTATTACCCTTTTTTTATAAAATAAACTGGGAAAAAATAATTAAAAATAATTTTATATCAAATTACAAATACGCGCTCTCATACATATATTCAAACTCAATCTAGGGCATTGCTAACCCCATCTTTATTGAGTCACACCGCAGAGCCAAGGTTATCACAAAACCAATAGCTCTTATACCACCGTAATGACCCAGGGAAAAATTCGACACTCGAATTTTCGACAATAATACATAACCTATATTACTTGCCCAAAAACCCGACTATCGAATCCCAGATTGTCAATAGAAAGAAATTAGAGGGTGAGAACAGAAAGAAAGAATATTAGAATAGAAGAAAGAAGAAAAACACCACATCAGAATCTCACAGCGGAACAGATAAAATATAATATGAAATCTCTTTATATAAAGGACTATATATACATACCAATCATCAGAGTACAACATGTATCAGTCACAGCGGAAATAACTTTATATAACTAGCGGTGAAGCCTCCTGCTCCCAACTCCTGAAACTCCATGCAAACCTAACCAGGAAATACACTCAGTTTGACCCGAGCATATTTGAAGCAAAGCAAATTTTACCGGGTCAGTCTGGAATGCTTTCAATGATAAATTCACAGCACAAATAACTTGTTTAACTTTGGAAAATCCTTTTTGAAATAAAAGGATAATAGTAAGACCTGTCCACACATAAACACGGATGGTTTTTACCTTACTATAACCCAAAACATTTTGCGATCATAACTTATTCTGATATTACAATAGTGTCTAAATACAAATAGATTACAATCTAGCGGAACGCTTGCATCTCACGCTCTACATATATAGTATACAATCAAAACCGTAGGCGCTTATTGGAAATTGGATTCCGTCCAGGACAAGTTATGGGACCACCTGCCGATAGTGTATCTCTAGAGGCGAATACACAGGGTTCAACCAGAACGTCTTGCAACCCGGCCCTCACATGACCGATCACTCATTACGATTGAGTGTATCGAATGTATATCACCAACGGTTGGGATCAACAACCGTTTCCTTAAAAGGGACAGCATCGAAATAGATTAAAGAAAACAAATGGAATTTCTCTAGATAGGTGATTATACACCCTAATGGGAGCGACCCACATAGCCATTCTGCCTGCCCGATTTTTGTCATTTCCCGGTTGATGAGGCTTGAGGCTAGAATTTAACTTTTACAACATCTGGTCATCATTCACATTGAATTCCACATTGTCAGATCCGTCAAATCACTAATTAACGTCCACAAATATATTCTGGGTATAGAAGAAGTGCCCCTCTTCGCCACCAACTCGGTATTTTGTAAAAATCAACGCACGTGGTTTTAAGGAAATACTTTGTCAGACATTCGTCCATACAAATCATCCAGGAACAGGATGAACTGAAGGAACCCTCCTACTGCATCCAATATAGGAATCACCCCATGGATTAGTAGCGAGAAGTCCTTGAAATCCATATATTTCAACCAAGACAGAATCACAAACCAAATAACTCTGGTGGCAAGCCAAAGAAATTTGACAAGTAGTCCTTCCGCTTATGAAGATTGACGGTCTTCAATTGTTCCATCTTCAATTACGTCTTCATGTATTTGTTGGTCGGAATGGTTTTCGAATATACTTTTGATCCCGGTCTTTCCGTATCAACAAGCGTATTAATTAGGTTTTGACAGTCAGTGATTTAACTATCAAATAACAATCATGTAAATAAAATGGGTTTGCTGATTCAGTACTTGGCATTACTCGGCCTCTTTAAAATATATTTAACAAATTGGTAAATAACTTTTAATTCTTCCTATATATTCAAAACACTTTATTTATCCTTATTTTATTATAGCAGAACTGTTTATATGATTTTTGAGTACGTACATATATATATATATATATATATATATGTATATGTATATGTATATGTATATGTATATGTATATGTATATGTATATGTATATGTACCCAACTTTCCATTCCTTTTCAGAATATCAATATATTTCTTCAAAGCTTTTCCCCCTTTTTCCTTATATTCGAGCATCTCACGATATACATGTATGTATAATACTTAATGGTATAAACCAAATTACCCGTTTCTGATATGATAAATCAAATGTTAAATTATATACTTTAAAATCAAATATTCTTATTTATTTTGAAACTAATATTGCAATATCATTTATATTCCAAATCTCGCATTAGAGTTCAACATTCTCGTATAGTATAAAACAAATTCCAATACCTTCACTCATTCCAAACTAATACCATTCCTCGACAATAGTGAAGTCGTTCAAGTTTGGGTATTTTATTTACCTCTCAGATCTTGATCGACCCCGTTCTTACCTTAGAATAAATACCAGTTTGTCACTTAACCATTGATATTAGAATTCTCATTTACCACTTTGATTTCAAATCTGGTTTTATAAAACCGTTTCTTATATTTGAAATCCCCGTCCAATAATATTTTTACTTAATTCCTTTGATTAAGTCGATATTCACCAAAAACACCACTTTTAGTCTAAACATGATTTCACTTATAACTTTTGGGTTTCTTTATAAAAATCCCACATCAAATAATCTGCTTCCATATATTCGGGCATTTTTACAAAAACTTTATCTTGGGTTTGAAATCCACTTATCATTTTCTTTACAACAAGACCTTATTACTAGGAATTTTAATCCAAAATTCCCTTTACCAATATTTAACACAAATAATTTATATGTATTTTTCCTTTCCGTTTGGAATCCTTACTTTAATTCTTTAATATTTTAAAGCCACTGTTTTGGTTTAAAAACCTCATTTAAAACTTCGCTTGGATTACTCCTAAATCATTTATACCAATTTGTTTACCACTTTCACAACTTAGCTTATGTTTTCATTTTAAAACCATTAACACATTTCAGTCCATTATAATCTATTAACTATTCTCCATAATAATTCCATTCAATTTAATTTACTTTACTTATTTAAAAATTAAGGAAAAAGCTTATTTAAACCTCTGTGTTCATCGACAAAATTCATTTACAAATCTATTTTAAAAACTTGGATTATAACCCCTTTTATAAACTCTTACCACCTCCTTGATCAAACCATAATGCCACTTAATCATTTCTTAATTGAATCCCAAATAAAAATCATTTCTCTAATTATTATTAATTAAAATAATAATTAACTTTAACATTAACCGCATTAAAAATAGTAAACTTTGCTATTAACTAAAAATATGATGTTGATAACTTTTAAACACTGATTAAATAATAATTTACCTTATTAGCACTAACCAATTTGATAATGGCCTTGGATTATAGTTAATCGAAGATTAACTAATAATAAACACTAAACAATTCCATAATTCCCTTAATTTATAGTCAATCGGGGATTTATTAATATTTAACATCCCTTGTTAAATTTATCGAATATTCAAAATAGTTCTATTAATTCCTTTATCAATTTGATTCCATTATCAATTTGAATTAAACACAGTTGATTTTGTCGACCGTACATATCAGTTAGCAGTTAACAGATTCTCATTTGTCATTTCCCCTTTTAAATTAATTAAATAACTTAATTAATTTAAAACACTATTTAATTGTTTTAAAAGAAAATATTCCATTTTACCAACCTCGTAAGTAAATCCTTTTGCCTTCCTCTTTTAGAACTGGTCTAAACCATTTAAATAATTTCTTTTATAAACTTGATTTAATATATTTATTTATAAATTTCCAATTTAATTATTTATATAGGATAATTTGAAAAAATTCAATTCAGTTATAAATTAATTTATAACTTTAAAATTACGTCAATCCACCTGACGGTAGACCGATGTTTAAGACAGTATAATTTAGGCCATTCACTGCCAATTACCCAATCAATACCGTCAATTGATTTCAATTTCAACAACGAAGAATATATATTCAACCATCAACATTCAAACAGGTTTTGGTGTCAGTCAGAGTGTAAATTCATATATGAATAATATGCACCACAAATAAAATACAGTTTATTTGAGGAATCCGGTCGGATTCCTCCAACCTGTCCTTCTCTGCGTTACAGATAACAGTTGGTAATAATATACGAATTAAATTTCAATAATTTATTATCTAAAAAAGACGAATATAAATAACAACAACCAATCAAACAGTCAATAGCATCCATTGCAGCCAATCAACCAATTTATACTGTTAACGGTAAATTATATTTTTTTATGAATTTACCACATCACAGAATTCCGGAGGGTGTGAGAATTAACTCACCAGTTCAATTCTGGTTGACTGTTGACGCGTTGGTTCCATTTAATTTTATACAACCATTTAAAATTATTAGAAATTCCAAGCAGCTCAAATCAGTTCCCAATTAGCACCATCGTCTAGGCATCGTCCCTTCGATCCTGTTTTGTTGGATTCCGTTAACGTACGAGAAAGATGTCGCAATTTCAAGTTCATGTAAATTTAACGATTATAAATTAACTATTAATTAATGAATTAAATTATTATCTACCCCACTAATTACCTTCCACGTCAGACCATTGTAAATCCCATCCCACGCGGTTTCCTGTTTGCTTGTCCTGGAAACCCAATGATGCTCCTCCATCTTCACCATTCCTCCACCCTTTGCCACCGCCTCCGACAAAGTCAGACCGCCACGACCTATACTGGTCTCCCCCCCCCCCCACCGTTCACCCACGGTCAAGAAGTTCGAACCCAACCCACAGAAAATCACACAGCAAACGCCTTCGTTAAACTCCTTGCCACCGTTCATCCAAGCTGCCAGACTCTACAAGCCTGACACCCCCGTGACCTCCGACCTTCCAGCTTCCACCTGAGATCATCGTCACCAAATCCGGTGGCCTATGGCCCCTTTAGCAATTGAAAAACGTACAGCTCCTTTTCAGGAAACCTGATCCCTTCCAACGCCTCCTGACCTCTGTCCTACCACCTGAGGTGATCCTATCTCCACTGCAACGTCCACCGCATCTTAGGCTCCCCCCTCGACTAGCTCCAGCCACCTCCAGTGACCCCCAATGCACCCACCGGTAAAAGAAACGAACCCTGATCCACAGAACTACTCTCCGTCCAATCCTTCACCGCCAACAAATCAAGGCACCGGAAAGTGCCACGTTGCCTCCAAAAGACCAGCCTTACCCTCCTACTGCCTCACCAGTATCAGCTTGTCCCAACTCCAATGAAGTTCGCCAGAATCGGTTCCAACTTGTCACGTTGACTGAATATTTGAGCAACCAAACTATGATCGAGTCATCACATTTCTTCCCCAAATTGAGACCAATACATCCTATAATCTAAGCATATGATTACTTGAAATTATAGAGGTTAAATATAATTATTCTCGAATTTTATACGTGGGGGTATATCTGAAAGGAATGGTTCGAAGAAATGGACGGAAAGAGAGTCATTTTTGGGTATGGAGAAAGTATGATGGTGGGTTTATTTATAGGGTAAAAATATAATATTTTTATTATATATTTTTATCTGATTTGACTGATGATTTTTATCTGATTCGACTAAAGATTTTTATCTGATTTGACTGACGATTTTTATCTGACAAGACTAGCGATTTTTATTCGTACCTATTGCAATTTCCAAACACTTTTATTGATTATTGTGATCACACACAAACTCCAATTGTAACGAGAATGGGCATCATTGTATAGTCCTACGTTACGGTCCTAATGAATCTTGTTTTGTCGAATTCCGAGTCCGTTTGCTCAAATGGCGCTCGCTCACGTTCAAATGATTTTTTTATTTGCATTTTATTTTGCCACGCTCACAGAATAACTCCGATTTACATGCAAATTGAAATCTAGCAATAATTTACTGTTGCAGTCCCAATACAATTTGTTTCGTCGAAAACGGAGGTCGTTTGAATAAAGTCTCTTTTAAAAGGTCTAATCTACATTAAAATAAACCAATTTTAAAATATTTCAATATAATGTTAATAAAATATTGTTATCGGCCATACACGACCATAATTTCATATATTACCAAAATAAAATATCACGGGTTGAATTCCAAGCCAAATCGATATTCAGAAAAATAAAAACCCTTTATTTTATATAAATAAATCGCTATAATTTATAAAGGAATTCCATAGCGATTATTTTAAAATTTGATTTGGACATAAAACAAAATCTACGCTATGAAAACTGGATTTTTCTCTTTCTCTAGAAAAATATTATCCAACAGATTCGAACGTTTCTTATTTCGAGAAAATCCGACTAATATTGGATCCTATACAGTCGTTTAAAGTTCAAAACGCCAAATTATGAACTACCGCGCCGCTGCAGCTCGTTTTATATTTAAATTATAAATTAAATCGCTCAACCGCCGTTTTAGAATCGAAATCGCTACTAAAATTTCAATACGAACAATATTGGACCAATTTAAATTGCCCGATAACATTATACTGCAAATTCTACATTTTCCAAATATTTTGGAATTAAAATATCATTATATAATTAATATAAATAATTTATTCAAAATAAAATAATTAAATTCAAATTGATATTTTAAATAAATAAAATAATTCAAATAATTGGCAGAAAAATACATGACATTACAGTTTAGCTCTAGTCTTTTCGCATCCCGCTGGCTGCTGATGACGGGTATCCGACGGTCTACTATCCTTGTTGGTCGTGACCCTCTGCCTCCTTGTGAGGCAACCGTCGAACCCCCCTGGTGTCACCTCGTCACAGCTATCTGACTGCATAGCTACATCTGCAGTCAAAGCCCACCCACCTAGTCGATACGCGCAGACCCAACCTCTGCGAGCACAACCTAAGGCATCTGTCACCGCACAGAGGACTACTAGGAGCACCTTACATACCTCAGGAAGCGCGTGCTTCCCCTTCCAGTCCTTTGCAGCTGTTAAAACAATCAGATGAATGCTCCCCTCATGCCTTAAAACACCTCGATGATCTACATCGTTGGGTTATTCACCCTCAAACGTGCGGACTGGTCCAAGCGCCTCTCTTTAATATGTTATTAGACCTTATATCTAATCATTCTATTACGCACTTGCTTTTCCTCCTCAGGTTTCCTTTTAACTTGGTTATCCCCATTTATAGTGAATTCTTAATCAAGTTACCAAGTTCCTCTTGCTTATTAATTTTGGTTATATAACTTAACCCCTTTAAGTTCATTAATAAGCCCACAACATGTTATTCTCTTGATTGTGGCCCAAGGTCTATAACCCACAATCCCTTTATATTTTTATCATCCAATTCCATAGTTACAATAACATGTTCTGTGACGATCCCAAAATCCGAGGGGCGGTATTAAGGATAATCATTGGAATATAACACATTAATCATCATAGCAGAGTACAGATAATAGCAAAAACAATAAATAGAATAATTTTACATGGATATGACAGCGGAATCACAACATGTAACAACATCAGAATAGCACAGCGTAGGATATAACTTAGTAAATAAAAAGGGAAGTGATCAGTCATCATCGCCAGAGGCGGAATACGTACATGCAGTTAGACATAATAAGGGTACCAGTCTACATCACCGAAGGCGGTACATATACATATGATAACAAGTACGGAAAGTAAATCAGTCTGCATCGCCTGTGGCGGAATCATAATATAAGTACAGTAATGGCGGAAAATGTCAAAGTCGTCTCTGTGAAGTCAGCCTCGCCATGAGCCAAAATGCACTCTATGCAACAGTGCAGAGCCCAAAACAACCTATCACCTGTGAACTAGGCTGCCCGTGTGAAAATAAGGGCACCCGCGTTTGCAAAGTGAAACAAACAACGAGTCAGTCATGGGGACTGGTATGAGGAATCTATTTAACAGTTTAAACAACAGTAATAAGCAAATCATAGGACCATGCCACTTTCGCGGAACGGGTTTACTCCAGTGATTGCTAGTGCATTTAAAACAAAGTAAATTCTTTAAAACAACGCAATGCTTTTAAAAAGAATGAAGCCATTATAAGACTCAAGTACCATCATACAATGCAACGCAAGCCGGAGGATAGAGTTTTAACTTATAATGGCCAAATATGCTTGATACGTATAAAGCAAAATCAATTGATATTATTACTAGTGTATATATGTTTCAAAAATGAATAGCATCATAAATATCAATCATAGGCGGCATAGCTACCATATACTATGTCGCCATACTAGTTCTACAATCGAGTCCGTTATTTCGTATTGGAAATTGGATTTCCGTCATGAGTCGAGGCAAGGGGCAAGCTCCTCTCCGCTTTGAGACATTCTAGCAAATGCCTCAGGACTACACACTCTAGGTAACCCTGGATGCTTCAGGGCCGGTCCTCTCTTACATTTGAGGATTATTTATTCCTGAACACACGTTTCCCGGTCCGTATAGACCTATAATCGAGGCGCCTCGCATTCCAACAACCACATAGGTGAAAAATAGATATAAATGTCAGGGCTGGTAAGTCACTGACACCACCATAGCTAGAAAGAAACGTCGTGCTCTCCCTGCAGTCCATATAATATCACGTCAATCACAAGCAATAAATATCGTCCATGGTCTGTGGACGAGGGGAGTATATATATATATATATTATTTCTATAATTCACTTGCATTTCATCACAATTCCAAGCATATATGTTTCATTCAATGCTTGTATAATTTATACATCGCTAATATAACTTATACAACACATGTACATGAGGTATACAATGCGTATATAATTTACACTTCGCTTATATAATTTATACAACGCGATTCCATTCACACAATTTAGTTTAGATTCCTCACATTGGTTTCTGCAGTGCTAAAAATCCTAGGAAGATCAGAAAAATCTTCGGCTTCTTCTATGTGGTAGAGAGCCTCCTTGCGGTCACGGTGTCTCCTGTTTCATCAAATTTCGTTAAAGAACGAAAAAGATATTATTTTTCAAAGTTTTGCAATGCTTTATAGTGTTATTTTCATTTCAGAATGTCGAAGTAGAAAGATTTTTAAACCTTCAAAACTAGGTTTTGATTTCAAAATCAAACCGTACCTTGCTGCTCCGATCAGGTCCTGCGACGTGGAAGAGCTACGAACCAGCTCTCTATCGGTGGTGGTGCGGTCTCCTTCGGTGGTCGGAGGAAGGCGGTGCGGCGTCGGAAAGGCGGCGACTTCGTGGAGGTGGTGCAGGCGATACAGGCGATGGTGGCGGGTGAGGTTTGGTCGGATGTGAAGAGGGGAGGAAAGGCTGTCGAACTGAGGTGGTGGCGCGGCCTGCAGGTGGCGGTGGCGGCGGGAAAGTCGCGGGGAAGTTTCGAGCTTCCTGGATCATCCAGAGGAAGAAAGGCGGCTAGGGTTTCGTAGTTTTTTTTTTAAAAGAAAAAATCCTATTGGTCGAGACTTTATAGGAGATTTTAAATAGTGTTTTTACAAACGAACTCGAAATCAAACCCAACGACTGTCGCCCCTAGCTAAATACCCCCATTCCGGACACAATGGGATATGTTTCGTTGGCCAATTCGACTGTTACGGTCAGTTATTTTTCAAATTAAAATATAAAACATTCAATATTTAATTTGAACGTACATTTCAATTTGCCAGGGCCACAAACTGAATCGAAAAATTCCAGAAAAATAAATCTAGCTTTGTTTTGACGATACGATCCTAACAAAACCAGTTTCGTCGAATTCTGAGCTCGTTTGAAAAACGGCCATTTTTAGATCGACCCATTTTAATAGAAATTGACCAATCACATTTTCCTTTGCCCCGCTCACATACTAGCTTAAAAAATTATGAAATTTGAAACCTAGCAATAGTTTGACATCCCGGACCCAACAAAAGTGGTTTCGTCGAATTCCGAGGTCGTATGCAAAATATCAATTTTCAGGGGCTATATATGCTATATAGCGACCTTTCTGAAAATTCATTCGGCCATAACTTTTGATTCCCGTTATGAAACTTCGATTTTTCAGATTCGTTAGAAAGGTATTCATAAACAGATTTAAATATTTTTAATTTCGCTAAAATCCGTTATATTTTCCACCCGGTACAGTCAGACAAAGTTTGTATTCAAAATTTCAAACTGCCTTACTATACCCAATTCTCTATTTTATTGAAATATGCTATTTCAACTATTCAAATTCTTTGGTAATAACCAAAATTAAAAATTTTAAATTGGTTCATATTTTCCGGGTTATTACATGTTCTTACTTGATGTGTAATTACGTACGCCTCATTTTACATGTTTCCTTTTTAACATGTCAGTCATTATTTATGATTAAATATAACTTATCTTATAAGTTTTCTCATTCTTTCTCATTTAATAATAATTCCATTTTACATTGTCAACACAACTTATCGTTGTTTACTTGTTAACTTAGTTCTATTAACTAAGGCCCATTAACAAGTTTCTCAACCCATTAATTATAACCTATGTTATAATTTCCTCTTGTCCCTAGGACAAGTCTAAACATGCTATTCTTATCAGCAGGTTCCAGACTTCTAGATTACTTAATTTATAATTAAGTACCCCTTATCTTATTACGCAAGTTGTCTCATTTCCTTACAAGTTATGCTTACCCTAAACAGTGTCTTTATTTACATAATTTTATCATTTCTACCGGTTACATATACCACTAGGTGTCTTTAATTACATAACCTTATTGGGTTAAGTTTATAGGCCTAAATGTAAATATTACCCGCCCCCTCAGATTTGCTTAGCCCACCCACTGTCCAACCAATTTTACTTAACCCTAACTTTAGTTCATATCCGTACAACCCCTATGGATTAAATTAGGTTAAGTAGTCCAATTCACTACCATGTCTATTTATGGTTTATGATGGGCTAGACCTCCCACATTTGGCCTACAACTTGTGGATGCTTGATATGCTGGTCGGGTCCGGGAAGACTTCTTTCATAAGTTGGGCTAAACTCGTGTCATAGCTTGTCTCGTATTTGCGCACTTAGACCTCTCACATTAGGTTCAACAATAGTGGCTACCGGATATGCCGGTCGGGTCAGGGCAGACTACCACCACTAATGCAACCTAACCTCGTGTCTAAGCGTTATTAAGGCTCCATTATTTTAGGCATATCCAATTAAATTTCCCTATTCCAAATATAGACTTTCATTCCCCATTTCAATTCATATTTACAATTATCCTATTTCAATTATAGGTTTCCAAGCCCTAAATCAATATTCACATGTGTTCCAATTCATGCCCCAAATTGACATTTACATATGTTACAATCTATGCCTAATTTCATAATTGCATATGTTCCAATTTATACCCCAATTCAATATTTACACATTCCAATACAAATTTTACCCAAATTCATGCTCACCTATTTTCCAATATATGCCTAACTTCATGTTCATATTATCCAATATAAAATATGCCCCCAAATCCATATTCGTATATTTTCCAATTTTATGCCCAAATTTACATTTATAATTTCCAATACCAATTATGCCCCAATTTATGTCTTTCCCAATCGTTACCAATTTCTCACGTTCGCATTTTTCAGCGTTAGGCCTAGGCTCGAAGGTAACCTGGCTATATAAAATAAAAAGGGAAAAGAGGGAGAGAAGAGAATCAGAACAAGCATAATAATGAATCAATAATAGGCATAAAAGCTGAATGCGCATATTATGACAAGATTAGACTTGGTGACAATATAAACATATAAGAACAGATCTGATGAATATGTCATAATAGAACTGATTAGGCACTGATTCAAGATCCAATTTTTATATGCATATCATGATTACTATTTAAATATTCAGATCTAAAAATAACATGAACTTACAGTGAATAGATCTAAGGAAATGGATCCAACTTACTGCGAAGAACACTTTGAATTTGTTGTTATAGCAATCGCTGAATTTGTATAATACTTGTTGAATTGGTTTTGGAGAAGATTAGGCTATTCAGTCTACGTTGCAGTAGAGCTCCGTCGTCGTCGCCATTTTCAGATGAATTAAACCTAGGTTTAATTCCTTTATTTCGCCTTAGGATTAATGAATCTTGCCCAGAAAGGTGTCCAGATACAAAACGAAGTATTTCGCCCAGATCTATTCAGGGGTGGGTTGACCCCCCTTTGAGTAGGTCAACCTATGGGTCGACCCCCCTTTGGTGGATAGACCCACCTGGGCGGGAAATCTTCCGCCTTCCCAAATTTTGAATTTTGGACTGAATTCCGAAATTTTGGATCCATTTTTGAATTTCTGAACCTATTCTATATATATATTTATATTCTTCCTGTGCTTATACAAACTTCAAACCTTAATAACTTCTTCATATGTTGTCCATTTCATGCAAACCAAATGTCTATCTTGACCAGAATTCCGGGACGGACGCAATGGCGTAGTCCATTTCACTTAATTTTGACTATTAAATTAAGTTTTTCCATAATTCATTGTTAATAATGTATTTCACACTGATTATTCTTTAACTCATCATCTTTGGTGTCATTAAAATTTCGGGGTGTTACAGGTTACATATGTCAAGGTATGTCTACGCAACACCAAAGATTTACAAACACAAAGTATCTAACCAATGATGTGGATATCCAAGTCAATTGCTCATTAGTGTTTTTAGGGTAGAGACCCAACAAGGTGGACATTATCGGTCACTTATGGCCCTATTAAAGGTGGATTCTTATGATCTCTTATAACCCTGAGGGGGACCCTATCCCCTTAAGACCCCGTCCTAACACGTTAATGTTCATTAGTCTATGCTCCTAATTGTAATATGAGAAGTAGTATTGCGAACGTTACTACTTAAGGGATATTATAGGACACCTATGTCGCTTAAGACTTCCCTTAGACAGTTGGTGATCATACAATGGCCCCATATCTTTAATATACCAATCCTGTCCCTAGTTAAGCCCTTACAAGCTTCTATAGGAAGTGGACATCTCCGTGAACAACCCTACCCTGTTACCGTTATGCCTAACCACTTTTAAAGAAGGAGGACCCAAAGACTCACTTCAAATCTAATAATGGTGGGTCTCATGACTTTGGTTCCTCTCCAAGGAATAAACTTTCAGAGGGATCCTAGTCCGAACCATTTAGGACCCAAACTAGATAAAAAGAGAGTCGACCACTTGAGACCTTCTCAAGGTGTAGTAAAACTGCTTATTTTCACATGCAATAGACTTATATATATATATATATTATATATATATATATATATATACACACACACACACATTAGACGTCTCACATTAAATGTACACCTGTAGATGCTGTATATGCCGGTCGGTTCCGGGTAGGCTTCTACTATAAGTTGTTTTAACCTCGTGTCTAGTGTACTAAGTTTTTGAATGGCCCATGGCACCTACACATCTCACATTAGCTGGGCTTACTTGCGGTTGTTGGATTTGCCGGTCGATGCTGGGCAGATTTCCATCACAAATAGCAACTAACCTCGTGTCTATGCGTCAGTGTTAATATATATAAAGCCATTCTTTTTACGCACGCACAAGTAATCAATATGTATTTACTTATGGGGACATTTCAAATTCAAATTCTAACCTAACCGCATCTATTATGCTAATACAACGTTAATTACGTTGATCATGCTATATTGATAGTATAATAATAACATCTACATTAATACTATAATAATAACACATACAACGTTAAATATTTGTATGAATGAGGAAACGTTCTAACGAGCTGGCAATTGTCAATTTGTCCAAATCAAGGCATGCAAGTTAATTTTTCCATATCTTTACCGCTACAATTTAGGCATAATGACATAATAACAATTTAATAGATAGTAGTAGATGTAAAATATACATACATACAAATTTCAACTTGCATCCTAGGCTTGTTGGAATGATTTCAATACTGGATTAAAAATAGAGTATTACATACACTTGTACGTGTATGTTTATAATTTCTACCTTATCTAATTCACTCCTTTTTGGTGATATGTACATAAAAATGTTTACATTTGACATATTTCAAATATGAATACGTTTGGATTCAAAATAAAATCCAAACCCAACCAAATGATGAAATACCCAAATTTGAACCCTTTTAGGTTACAATTAAATGTTAATAAAGGTGAATTACACTAAATAGAAATAATAGTAGCAACACCCATTTTCATCTTTAACCCAATATTAAAATCAACAATCCACAAAATCCAAATAACCATGACAATTCATATGCAAATATAGTAGAGAATTTAGGGGTTTTGGTGTTTTTGTTATCGAATTCCAAATCCTCCTAGGCATATCTATCAACATGATAATCTAATAGAAAAATGAATATGCCTAAGTAAACAATATTCCACTCACAGATCTAGGGAAGAATAAAGAGGAATATGTAGTAGATCTAGATCTGTGCTTAATCTTTGCGGCAAACGTGCTCTAACAATTCTCCTAATATATATGTACAAGAAACATGTATTAGAATCTTATATACATATATTTATGCCAAATTCCATAATACTAAACCTATAAGAATTAGAATAGAGAGAGATTCAAAATAGGATTGGAGGAATAGAAGAAATCCTTAACCTTTTTCTTTTATTTTTCTAGAATTTAGTAATGGAGAGAGGTAGCATGGATGCAGGGATAAAGAATGGTTAGGGTTCTAATGTGTGATATGAGGGAATATGTATAGTTGCCTATGCGAGCATAAACTATTCTATTAGTTTGATTTAATCCAGGCCTTCTATTTATATATATCCTCTCTAAAAAAACCTAACCACATAGATTTATTGGGCTGTCCAACTGTCAGGCGGTCGACCTGGGTAGTCGACCTTGGAGGTCGATCGGCGGTCGACACTCCTCTGGGAGGGGCGGTCGATCCCCTTGGGGCAGGAACGCCCAATAAACGTGCGTTGCTGAGGAGTTTATTTTAATTAATACATTCCTTAATCTCTTAATCTTATTCCTAATATTAATATCCTTTGTCTCCCATGATCTTATGTAACAACCCGGAAAATCAGAACCAATTTAAATTTTTTATTTTGGCTATTTTAATGAATTTAGAATATTTAAAATAATTTATATTAAATAATTACGGCTAAAAATTTATTTGAATCGAATTTAGAGCGAATAAATTTATTTTAATTATATAACGAGCCCGAAATGGCGCGGTAGTTTGAAAATTTAACTTTGAACTTGACTAAATGTACAGGATTCAAAATAGACCGAATTTTATTGAAACCAAAAATATTTAATTCTGCTTAAAAATATCTTCCTAATGAATCTGAAAAATAGAAATTTCATAGCGGGTGTCAAAAGTTATGGTCAGTTGAATATTCAAAATGGTCGCTATAGAATAAATATAGCCCTTAAAATAGACATTTTGCAAATGTCCTCCGTTTTCGATGAAACCACGTTGGTTGGATCTGGAATGTCAAATTATTGCTAGGTTTAAAATTCTATAATTTTTGGAGTTGATATGTTAACGTGGCAAAGGAAAACGCGTTTGGTAATTTCAGTTTGAATTGGATCGACCAGAAAAAGTCCAGTTCTCAAACTGTCTCCAAATTTGACAAAATTAATTTTATTGGGACCGTATCATCCTAACATAGCTAGATTTATTTTTCGGGAATTTTTGGAATCAATATGAGGCCCTGGAAAATTAAAATGTACGTTCAAATCTAAAATTAAATGTTATATATTTTAATTTGAAGAATAACTGAAAGTAACAGCCAAATGGGCTTACGAAACATATTCCATTGTGTCCGAAATAGGGGTATTTAGCTGGGGGCGTCAGTCACTGGGTTTATTTGGATTTCAAATAAGGAAACACTATTTTTTGAATAAATATATATGTCGACCAATTATAATTTTCCTTTTATAATTTAATTTCCCTAAAATATCAGAAAACCCCCCGACACTATCACGATCGACAACGGAAAAGGGTTCCTCCCTTCTCTCCTCAAATCCGGCCAAACCACTCAATAAAATCAAATGCCTTAGTTAAGGTTTATGAAGAGCTCCCTCTCCTCTTCAAATCCATGCACATTACCCTCTCCATCGTCAAGTATTCGCGGAGATCTACCAGCTCGAAGTCGTCGACTTCAAGGAGTCACCGCCGCTAGGTCTTGCCGTCAATCCGCACCAAACTGCCCGGCACAGACGCGCCTTCAGACCCCCTTCGACATGGTGTAACTCAATTTCGTCCTCGTGCAACGGTTTGGACGTAAAATCATACCCTAGTTTTGAACGAACGAGGAAGGTATATGGCTTATATAAATTTAAATGCTTATAACAGTTAAAAGTGTTGCAAATTTTGATTTTAGAATAAAAAATCATATCTTTAACATATGATATTGAAATCAAGTGAAACCGGAGATATTGGACTCGTGACGACGTCTTCTACATTCTAGAAGAGACCAAAGAATTTTTGGAGCTTCCTACAACTTTAGAAGGAGTGAAACCGGATGTGAGAAATCTAAATTCAAATTGGAATAAAATGGCGATGCATAAATTATATAAGCAAAGTATAAATTATTGTATATCTCATATATGGGCGTTGTATAAATTATATAAGCAATGTATAAGTTGTACGTATATATGCATTGAATGGAATTGAAATGAATTTGAAATGGAAATAAATATATTTATATACATATACATACATATACATACATACATACATACATACATACATACATACATACATACATATATATATATATACTCCCTTCGTCTATAGACCATAGACGATATAAATTGATTGTGTTGTGAATGATTGATTATGATTGATTGTGGTTGCAACAAATTTTGTTGTGTTTGTGGTATATTCATTGTATTGTAAAAATGAATGATATGGTGGAAATCATTGAAATGAAAATATTGTTATGCTGCAAGGCCTAGGATAGCAGAGGAGCCGTGTTGGACACGGTGTCGGTGCTAAATACCCTGCCGTTGTAATGCTGAAATTTTCTGAAATATTCATGTATATAAAATATTCATGTTTGAAATAAATTGTTTGAACAATAAAAATAACATTTGTATTGTAAGTACGAAGTATATAAAATATTCATGTTTGAAATAAATTGTTTGAACGATAAAAATAACATTTTTATTGTATATATATGAATCGCTAAAAATATGCATGTTTGAAATAAATATTCGTTGATTGAAAATAATATTTTTAAGATGTATATGAACTGTTAAAAATAAAAAAAGGTTGAAATAAATATTTGATGATTGAAAGTAATATTTTTAACACGTATAGGAACTGTTAAAAATAACCGAAGGTTGAAATAAATATTTGTTGCTTGAAAGTAATATTTTTAACATGTATAAGAGCTGTTAAAAATAACCACAGGTTGAAATAAATATTTGTTGATTGAAAATAATATTTTTAACATGAATATGAACTGTTAAAAATAACCAAAGGTTGAAATAAATATTTGTTGATTGAAAATAATAAATTTTTAACACATACATGAAGTGTTAAAAATAACCATGGGTTGAAATAAATATTTGTTCATTAGAAATATTATTTTTAACATGTATATGAACTGTTAAAAATAACCATATTTGGAAATAAATATTTGTTCATTAAAAATATTATTTTTAGCTTAGATATGCATCTATGTGCACATTATTGAACATGTTATGGATAAACTGCTAAGAAGTGAAATAAAATTTTATGCCCGACAAATAGGTACGTGTTTACTAGTTTTCTTTTTCCTTTTCTTTTAAAGATTTTATGAGCCTAAGGGTAGCCGCTTGGCATTTTCTTTTCCTTTTAAAGATTTTATGAGCCTAAGGTTGGCCGCTTGGCATTTTCTTTTTCTTTTAAAGATTTTATGAGCCTAAGGCTGGCCGCTTGGCATTCTCTTTTTCTTTTGGATTGATGAGGGCCCTGTGAGGCGAGTTACGGTTTTTCAAACCCATCCCCGTATAAAGGAGACTATTGCGAAAATTTTCGAAATTTAAAGGTGTTAGTGAAATATTTGAAGTGAAAGACGATTTAGAAATCGTCCAATGAAGTATATTTATATATATAATATAAATTAAATAAAACGAATAACGACGCTGCAGTTCGCGTTTTGAAATCATAATTTTAAACGATTATTACGGGAGATCCGACCGTTGGATTTTCCTGAAATCGGAAACGTTGGGTTCTCTTTGGAAAGATCTTTCCAACAATATAAAATTCGTTAAGATCCAACAGTTAGATTTTTCGAGATGTTTAACTCAAATTTGGACGAGAGCAGCGCCAGGGCCATCGAATGACCTGAGATGTCGTTCGATGGAAATGGACTATTTTTTAAATAAATAAAAATAGTGAAAAATCGTTTAAAAATATTTTAAATGATGTGGAATGGAGATAAACCGATTTTACTTGGGTTATCAGATATTTTGATGACTGGATGTATTTGACATGAAAATTATACTAATGAACTGAATGTGGATGTCGAATAGTTTAACCATAGAAAGAATTGATTTGAATTCTATTTATGCGTGAATTATTTGAAAAGGCCAAGTTAATTCTCATTTCAAATAATTGATCGACGATGAAAAAGTCAAAGGATGAAGACGGTGGTTGAAGACCAGAGATCTTCACATCGTTTGGATTATTACTGATGTCTTGATTGGGAGGCATCCCAAGACAAGGTAATAAGTGGTGATCGTCCAGATGAACTTGGAGATCGACCGGATATGCGTGGGCCTCTCTCCTGTATTGGACATACGAGATGAGGAATAAGGTGCCTCCGGTTTCATTCAGGACTTGTAAATGGATGTGTGTCTGACACTGGTTTTATTCTGTGTTGATTGATCTCTATTAAATATATATCTATTTGGTGGTGGAGAATTTATTCTCTTTCTCAACTCCCTTCTCTGAGACGTACGAGCTCAGAGGTTATATATCGATAGATATTAGTCGCATGGCGTGAATTGCCTGTGTGGCATGCTGAGATGCAGTGATCAGGGTTTTTGTTGAAAAGAAGAGCCTTGTGGTTGATGATCAAAGCACGGCTTTAATACAACATAGCTTTATGTATGGCATTAATTCGCGAGCCTCACACCCCGGATATGAACCAGAAACGGGAGAGGACATCAGGGAGGACATGCGTTTCTTTCTAGCTAGGAGTGGTGTCATGGTATGGAGCCCAGACATTTTTACTTATGTGGATGATGGAAAGCGAGGCGCCTCGGTTATATCGGTCACTACGGTGCCGATGGATGGGTCGGTCGATATATGACCAGTTTATGCCTCATAGGGCGGGGAAACGTATTGTTCAGGCATTTTAATCCACTTCGTGTGGACCGGCCCTGACAATTCAGGTGCAGTTGTGGCTGTATCCTGAGGCTCGGGCTAGACAGTCTCGAATGCGGTAAGGACGATCCCTTGCCTTGGTTCATGATGGAAATCCAACTTCCAATACGACATGTGTGATTTTGATTGTAAAACTAGTATGGTGACATAGTAGTATGGGGTACTATGCCGTTTATGATTGATAGATTATGATTGAAATTGTTTTTGAAGCATATATGCACTAGTAATAATATCAAACGTTTTGATTTATATGTATCAAGCATATTTTGGCCATTACAAGGTAAAACTCTATCCTCCTATTTGCGTTGCATTGTGTGATGGGGCTTGAGTCTTATAATGGCTTCATTTTATATAAAAAGCATTGCATTGTTTAAATGATTTACTTTATTTATGCACTGGAAATCCAATGGAGTAACCCATTCTGCGTTAGCGGCGTAGTCCTGTGATTGGCCTTACTGTTAAATTGGTTAAGTAAGATTTCTCATACCAGTCCCATGACTGACTCGTAGTTTGTTTCACTTGCAAACTCGAGTGCCCCTATTTCCACATAGGAAGCCTTGTGTTCAGGTTTTAGCAGGCTCATTCTGGATAGCTATGGAGCTGAAATGGATTCTATCATTTCTTTTATGCTTTCCAGACTTTGTTATGTATATTATGTTTGATTCCACTGCAGACATTTTATACAAAGCTGAAACTGTATTTTGTACTAGGTATGATCCTGTTATACTGTGTAACTCTAATGATTATATTTGTTCTGGTGTAATTTATTGTGCATTATCTGGTGTAATGATATATTTCTATTATGCTGTTATTGTTTATGTGTTATATTCCAAAGATTATCCTTACTTCCGTGAAACGGGAGTTTAGGGTCATCACATCTTATCTTCAATTCAAAATTCAAATTCTCCCTCTTTATTTTGAATTTATTTTGGATATATATATATATATAATCCTTTGATTATACATATATATATTCAATGTTTACTATCCAAATTCATCTGTTTAAAACTTCTTCATACATCGACTGTTTTCAGCATATTATATATGAAAACGATTCAGAATTTCTCCATGAATCCAAATAAAAGAATTTTGTAGCCAAATTCCTAAAGCTGGAAAATTTCATTTTCCAGCCATATTATTTAATTGCTTATTCTTATTTGTTTATTATTAATACTTGTGAATTTTACGAGGTGTTACATTTGTATCTTTGCTTTATATTTTCCCATCAGTCTACTACCTGAACTAGATGTAAAAGGGTTGTCTTCTTATGGACCTGAGCAGTCATGGCTAAATTTTTCGGTCGACTTTATAGATATAAAACACATTGTTGAATGTTCCTATCATGCTTTGCTCCATTTTTCTTCCTTTGAGAGTATGCCGTAACAATTTTGTAAGGTGAAAGGTTAATTTTTATTTCTTCACATATACACTGCATTTGCTTGGTTTATCTATGTAACATGAGTTCACGTAAGTCAAAATATCGTATAAAACATAATCACAGAAAACATATTAAAATGCAGTATCGAATCCATTTCGTTTGCACCACTTTGTTGTCTACTATCCTGTCCGGCCATTATCTCTTTCCAACCTTGGCAATTAAAATTGATTCTCTTTTAAGACTGCTTCAAAGATTCAATGGATCTTATAGGATTCTGTGAACTTTGGCCATTGAATAATTTCCAAACGGAATTCCAAAATGAACTTTCGCTTTGACTCGTTCCTTTTCTGTTGTCATTAAAACACTCAACCTAACAGAAGGCTAATTCAGCTTGTTCATCAAAGGAACATTTTACCATTTTCTGACATTTTGTAGGCAGCATATTAGTACATGATATCGGAGTTTCATTGACATCAATTTGGATTTCGTTGTTTATAAAATTATTATCTCCATATAAAAGGTTCAAATTTCTTGAAATATTAGGAGAGGTAATAGGAAAACCAGATCGATGTTGGCTGTTAGGAGACGAGTAGCGTTTATCACTATAGTTTCGTTGAAACGAGGGATTTTGCGCATAGGCAGAAATTTAGGTATTTTGATAATGATTTGAAGTTTTCTATGAATGGTAAAATTTTTGGTTTTGTTATGGAAGATAACAACTGGGTGCATTTTGTATAGTACCTAAACTGGAATTTTGAGTGTGTTAATAGGAGGTTTGTGTTAAAAATTGATGTTGGTCGTGGTTATAGTTGTATGGATTTTGATTGCATTGAGATGACAACCTGACTTTTCCTCTATTATTCTTTAACATTGTAAGTAGCCAAGAACAAAATATTAGTTAGGCAATTGAGAAAACGAGGAGAAAATTGTGTTGCTAGGAACTGTAAAATATGTTGTATAAGTAAAAAAAAGAAAGGTGGAAGAGGATGGAGTGTAAGAGGAGCAACAGTTCGGAAATAACTGTTGTCCCTTAACCAACTTATTTAAAGTTGTCTAAGAGGCAATGACTTTATTTTTCTTTCCCCTAGACGGCTTTAAATAAGCCAACTAAGGGACACTTTCAAAGAAACCAACTGTTTTGCTTTGACAACCTTAGGGGTTGCCAAAGCACCCCAAAATAGAGCACCTGATCCCTTATTGAGGGCCCGTTGATTCTCAACTGACACACGGTTGGGAATGCTCTCAGTAAGAAGTCGATCTGTCTTTTTTTCTTTTTTGAAATTAGATTAAGGGATTTCTTTTTTAACAATAATAGAGTGGTGCTTGGTTTATATTGTGTTTTCAGTTTTCAACATTAATCACAAAAAATTTGAAGAGTAGAGCGATGGTAGAGGAAACTAAAGAATGACGATGAATACGACGGAGGAGATGAAAGAACGGCGAACGAATGAATTGTCTCCTGTTCTTTCCTTACTTCCCAAAACATAGAAAATAGATAAAGGTTGTTTTCGATTTTATGTGTTAACTTAGTCTTCTAAATGGGTATTTCCCTCATATACGTGCATTGTTTGCATTTTTTTATGCACGAAAACTGAAAACTAAAGAGGGCTAACCAAACACCACCTTCGTTTTAAGGACAACATTTTTAAATAATAAAGTTTACAGATAATTTTGCAGAAGTTATACAGGAAAAAAAAATTCATTTACCATTATTTCTATGTAATTGAAAATGATAATCATTTATGTTTTTTCCCATAAATTGTCCTTAAAACTATTTTTTCAAAGTATTGTCCATAAAACTTATTACTCTTAACAAAAAGCCATTTAAGTGAAAATTCTTTTTTTAATTTTTATCTTTTACTTTTTTATTTTCCAAATTTGACCAACAAAAGGCATTGAGTAATTTCGAAAAAGTAATTTATTTTGTAATTGTCAAATAATAATTGATTACTATAACAAACTGTCTTTCTTATACCCAAAGACGACACTCAAACTTTCTTGGTATCATATGTTGATCATTTAAACATTCAAAAAAGAATTCATATGGGTTTAAAAAAGAAATAAAAATAAAATCTCACTGTAACAACCCGAAAATCTGGGCCGGTTTAAAATTTTTATTTTTGGCAATTTTAGCGAATTTTGAATAATTAAAATGAATTATTTTAAATAATATCGACGAGAAATTTATTTTGAATAGAATTCGAACGAATATATTTATATACGTCGTCGTTAGAATATAAATAATTATATATAATTATAAAAAGGAATTTAAAATGGCGCAGTAGTTCGATTTCAAACTTCAATTGAATTTACCGGGTGCAAAATAAACCGGATTTTAGTGAAACCAAAAATAATAGGATCTATTTGATAATATCTTTCCAACAAATCCGAAAAATTGAGATTTCATAGCGGGAATCAAAAGATATGTCCAGTTGAAAATTCTGAATAGTCGCTATGGAATTCAGGCCCTTAAAAATAGACATTTTGCAAACGACCTCCGATTTCGACGAAACCACTTTTGTTGGATCCGTGATGTCAAATTATTGCTAGGTTTCAAATTTCATAATTTTTCGAATAAATATGTGAGCGTGGCAAAGGAAAACGCGTTTGACTAGTTTCAGTTGATTTTAATCGACTGGAAAATGGCCATTTTTCCAACGGTCTCAGAATTCGACGAAACTAGTTTTGTTAGGACCGTATCGTCCATACGAAGCTAGAAAATATTTTTCTGGAATTTTTCTAGTTAGTTTGTAACGCCGGTAAATTGAAATGCGCGCTCAAATTCAATATATAGAGTTATATGTTGATTTTGACGAAAACTGATCGAATCAGCTTACGGTACATATCCCATGGTGTTCGGAATGGGGGTAATTAGCTATGGACGACAGGCGGTGGGCCTCGTTTAGAAGTTGTATAAAAAAGTCAACTTTTTGAAATTAAAAATAAATAAAATATATATTTTTTCTCTCTTCTCCTTAAATCCCTCTACCCCCCCCCCCCCCCGTTTCTTCGAATTCACTTTCAACAGAAGAAAAAAAAAGAAAGAAAGAAAAAAAAGGGAGGAGCTGTTGCTCCTCCACCGGAGGCCGTCGCGGCCTGGCGATGCGCCGCCCTCCCTCCTCCCCTCCATTTCCTCTCCGCCCTCCTCTTCTTCCCCTCCCTCGCGTTCACCTCCTCCTCCTCCTTCCCTTCTCCTCCCTCGCGAAACCGCAGCCCCCTGCCTCGAGCCCGCACCCAACCCTAGCCACGCCCCGACCTCCTCCACCCCGTTGGCCCCGCCGACAACCCCGACAGCCCTCCACCGAATGCAAAGACCCCCCTCCTCTTCCTCAAAGCGATGTAAGTCTTTATTAAATTATTATTTAATGTAATTAGGTTTTTATAGTAATAAAAATATGATTTTTATGACTAGAAAAATAGGACTTTGCCCTGAGAGGAAATTTAGATTTTTGTTTAGGGAAAATGATGATTTTTGTGAAGATAAAATTTAGATTTTTATAACGATAAAAGTTAGGTTTTTTTATTAGTGAATGTTGAGATTTTTATAACAACGAAGACGGGATTTTTATATGAATAACATAATAAAAATATGATTTTTATTATAGGAGAAGTTTAAAAATATAATTTTTATATGATGTGAAGGGAAAAGGCGAAATCTTTATATTTGAAAAGGCGAAATCTTTATATTTGAAAAGGCGAAATCTTTATATTTGAGAAGGCGAAATATTTATATTTGAAAAGGCGAAATCTTTATATTTGAGAAGGCGAAATCTTTATATTTGAAAAGGCGAAATCTTTATATTTGAAAAGGCGAAATCTTTATATTTGAAAAGGCGAAATCTTTATGTCTAAAATAGCGTGATAAAAATATAATCTTTATTATATGAGCACCGATGTAAAAATAGAAGTTTTATCTATATAGTAGCGATGTAAAAATAGATTTTTTATCTATATAGTAGCGATGTAAAAATAGAATTTTTATCTATATAGTAGCGATGTAAAAATAGAATTTTTATCAATATAGTAGCAATGTAAAAATAGAATTTTTATCTATATAGTAGCGATGTAAAAATAGAATTTTTATCCATATGGAGTGATTATAAAAAATATGATTTTTATATGCATAGCAACAATATAAAAATGTGATTTTTATATATGTAGTGGCTACGGGCAACGAAAGTGACAAAAGGCGAGAACAATGATGATTTCCTACATAAGAAGAGTCGTGGAGTTGGATTAGCTATTGGTGAGAACTTCTCACTTTAAATTTCTTTTTCTAGTTATATATATACTAGGATGCAGACGGTGCTTAGCAGCACCCGACACCCGTCATCCATAGACCATGGATGGCTTGTTTGTTTGATTGACGTGTTGTGAAATTTGTTTGTGTTGTTGATGTAAAATCGATAATAAAATGTAGATGGTTGAAATAAATTAATTATCATTAAAAATATATTTTTTAAAGTGAAAGTGAATAAATAAATATTTATAAACAAATCGGCCGATTTGTTTATATACACTGATTTGACTGATATTGATTGGGTCGATAAATTTTACACATCGCCGAACTGCACAAATAATATTCAGTGTTTGTTGATTTGATACCCCACACGGGTGTTGGGATGATATTTGAGTACACTAATCCCAATTATTTAATTGTATGTCGATCGATTGGTCGACAGACTGTGTAAGCGTTAATTATTTATATTTGATGCTTATGCAGTTGTGTGGTGCACTTTCGATGATGGTTGATTGTTTATCGTTGCTTTTATATACATGTGTTGGGTAGAATCCATATAATTAACGTTATATGGTGATTGATTGGGTCTCATTCCAATCGGGGAAATAATGAATATTATAAAAGAAAATTCATGTGTTGAATATAAAAATAGTCATGTGTTGACGATGTTCATGTGTTGAAACTATTTATGTGTTGAGTAAAATATTTTAACAATAAAATTTACATCTTTATCATATTTAAAATTAGAACTACTTTACGGTTGAAGTCTAATTAAAAATCAAACGATAGATACCATAGTTTTATAAAATATTTTACATAACAAAAATAGTTGTGTGTTGACAGTACTCATGTGTTGAGATTAGTCGTGTGTTGAAAGAAATATAGATTCATGTGTTGAATGGGATAAATATTCATTTGTTGAATAGAATAACGAATTTATTGAAATATATAAAGCCGTGTTGATAAGAGTTGCGCTATTTTGACGTGAATGATATTTATATCGATTATATTCGTTTTTATAATGAATATAGAAAAGGTAGTGATTTCAAAATATAACGTTTTGAAAATATTACCATTTATATAGTAATGATATGAAATATTCAATTTTGTTTAGAAATTGAATATAGCGTTGAAATGGTTTTGAAAACGAATTTAAAACGATTTATAAAATACGTTTTAAAAGGAAATCGATGAAATATATATAATATATATTGTATATATAATGGCCTGAATAGAACGCGCCGCGTCGCGGTAGTTCGTGAATTTCGACCATTGACTTCGAATGGACATTACGGGAGATCCGACCGTTGGATTCTCCTAAAACCGGAACCATTGGGTTCGTATCAAAAAGAGCTTTCCAATGAATATTAGAAATTTAAAATCTAATGGTTGGATTTGGAATTATGTCCAAATCAAATTTGGAAAATGTCGGTGTAAATGCAGTTCGATGGCCATTGGTGGAAATCGACTGTACGGGCCTTGATAAAATTAATAAAAATATTAATAATTTGTGTAAAATCATAATATGTGAATTGGAAAGAACTGGGATGTAAAACTTCACATTTGAAATGATAAACGGTGATTTTTATCGAAATGAACTAGTTTGAACTAGAATTAAAACCAATTTATTTTTAAATAAATAAATTGAATTCGAATTGGTTTTGAAAATAACCAGAATTTCCAGTATACGTGAATTGGACTGGAGTTGAATCGAAATTATCTTCGGAATATTTCGATGTTGGATTCCGTGATTATACAGATATTGTTATGGGGATTTGAAAGATATATTCATATCGTTATTTCCAATATGATATTTGTTGGTTTCAGAATTAGATATTGAATATAAGCTGATATATTTTCTATTCAGAGCCTTGTATTTAATATCAAATATGATTTGGGTTTGTCGTGAATCATGTTTTAGATGACATTGGTTCTTTAACCCAGTTAAAGGCAGGATATTGATTTTTGAAAAGATTGAAACTAAGTGGAGTTTTAATGAATCTTTAATTAGATTAAAAAGTGAATTGATAATTTAAATTATCAAATCTGAAAGGTGATCGAGAATGGAGTACCACCAGTTTTGCTCCAAAGAAATAGTTAAATCTTTAATTAGATTTGAACGTGAAATGGTAATTAATTTTACCGATAATACTATGGTGTTAGATATGGAGTATTACCAGTTTTACTCCATGGGATGAATAGGTTGGGATTGGGAAATAAAATAAATAATTACTTCGGTGTGGTTCGCTAATCCCGACTAGTTTGGAATGATATCCAAAGGAAGATTAAAGAATAAATTTAGAAGAATTTATCTTGGATAAAATTAATGGGAACCTTTCCCTAAGAATGTGATTTTGTGAATAAAGGAATATTCTGAATTGGAATGAGGCGTTTGTTGTGTTTGTATGACATTTGTTTATCATATACGTGGTTTATTCAGAAAGGCCGGGGTTATACCCATTCTGAATAACCGATTCGATGAGATGTCGAAGATGAAGACGGTGGTTGAAGACTGGAAGTCTTCACATCGTTTGGGTGATTACTGATGATCTCGATTGGGCTGTACACCCAAGATGAGGGAAACAGTTGGTGATCGTCCAGACGTACTTGGAGATGGATGGATATGCGAGAAAAGTGCCTCCGGTTTCGTTCAGACCCAGAGCGAACTTGTAAATGGATTGTGTGTCTGACATTGGATTTTATTCTGTGTTGATTGATTTCTATTAAATATACATTTGTTTGGCGGTGGAGAATTTATTCTCTTGCTTAACGCCCTTCTCTGAGACGTACGAGCTCAGAGGTTGTATATTGATGGACATCAGTCGCATGGAGTGAATTGCCAGTGTGGCACGCGTAAGTGGCAATTGATCAGGGCTTCTGTTGAAAAGAAAAGTCTTGTGGTTGATGATCAAAGCACGGCCTGTGTGGCATAGCTTTGTGTATAACGTGAATTCGCGAGCCTCACACCTCGGTATGAGTCAAAAACGGGAGACGGACTGCTGGGAGAGCATGACGTTTCTTTCTAGCTAGGGTGGTGTCAGTGACCTACCAGCCCTGACATTTATATACTTTTCACCTGTGTGGTTGTTGGAATGCGAGGCGCCTTGGATATAGGTCTGTAAGGATCGGGAAACGTGTGTTCAGGAATTGCCAATCCTCAAAAGTAAGAAAGGACCGGCCCAGCCGATTCCAAGGATCAAAGTGGGGTCCTGAGACATTTGCTAGAGTGTCTCGAACGAAGAGGAGCTTGCCCCTTGCCTCGGCTCATGATGGAAATCCAATTTCCAATACGTGATATTGCGGTTTTAATTGTAGAACTAGTATGGCGACATGATAGATGGTACCCATGCCGCCTATGATTGATATTTATGATTGAATTGTTTTGACACTATACACTTATAATAGTATCAAATGATTTGTTTTAAACGTACCAAGCATGTTTGGCTATTATAAGGGAAAACCCTATCCTCCGGCTTGTGTTGCATTGTGTAATGGGACCTGGGTCTTATAATAGCTTCATTTTTCCAAAAAGCATTGCACTGTTTCGTTGTATGCACTAGTATTCTTGGGAGGAAACCCGTTCCGTGTTATACGGCGTGGTCCCTTGAATTACTCTCTTCTAAAGTAAAGTTTTAAATAACTGTTTTAGTTCTCACACTAGTCCCATGACTGACCTAGAGTTTATTGTTTTAACCTAAACTCTGGGTGCCCTTATTTTCGACACGGGCAGCTAGTAGTTTTGGTTTTGCAGATTTATGTTCACAGGGTCCTGATTTACTGCTGGAACGATATCCGGAAAGCTCTGTATCCGTGTATCTCTTCTAGTTGTGTTTTGTATATTTTTCCGCTGCTATGTAATTTATTGTAATCTCTGATGTTCATCAAATGTATTTTATTCATTTATACTCTGTATATTCTTGTATCTGATGGAATTGTTGTAATAACAATGAAATGTTCTTCTATCTGCGTTCCAATGTGTGTTGTTCTCATCTCAATCCGGGCTTTCCTTCACGGGGAAGTTCGGGTCGTTATAGTTTGGTATCATAGCTTTGGTTTACAGAGCTCGAGAACAAGACACATTAGAATCATACACTTACAAACACTTGCATCCATTTGCAAAAATCAAACCTAACATATTTCAATGACATGTTTCAACCATATCCTATCTATAGGGTTCCCCAAGGATCATGTTCAAAGGAATTTAAAGGATAGAACCTAAGAACTAAAGATGGAAAAAGATCAAAACGTACAATCAAACAGATAGGTATAATAAATACGCATCTTTTCCTCAGGTTCCCAAGTGGCCTCTCCAATATCTTCTCCCTACCGCACCTTGACCTATCTTACTTCCTTGTTTCTTAGCTTCTTGGTCTCAAAATCTAAGATCTGCCAAGGTGCTCGTTGAACGGATGCCTCTAGCTTGATCTCCACATCTACTTATGTGCTGGGCTCTACTACGACCGCTGAATCACGTAGGCACTTCCGCAAGTGTGATCCATGGAACACTTCATGAACACTTGATAGTCTTTCTGGTAGTCGAACTCTATAAGTCACCTTCTCAATCCTCTTCAGAATGGGAATGGTTCAACAAACTTTGTTGCCAGCTTGTCCGTGGAGCCAAACCTCACTACTTTCCTAAGTGGTGAAACTTTGATGAAGACCAAATCTCCAATAGCAAACTCTAAATCGATCTTTCTCTTATTCGCATGACTTTTGCCTATCATATTCTTTCTTCAACCTCTTCCTAATCAACTTAACCTTATCGGTGGATTCCCTAATCATTTCCAACCCAAGAAGCAGTCTGTCTGTTGAATACCACTAACATACCAGAGATCTGCAAGGTCGTCTTTACAAGGCCTCAAAGGATGCCATACCAATACTAGAACGAAAGATATTATTATATGCGAATTCCATGAGGGATAAATGATCCTCCCATGTATTTCCAAAGTTTTGAAATGCACATCCTTAGAAGGTCCTTTAAAATCCTACTCACCTTCTCAGTCTGTCCATCCGTTTGAGGGTGATAAGAAGTACTTATCCTAAGTTGCGTGCCCAAACTACTTGCAAACTCCTCCAAAACTCGCTAGTAAAAATCGGATCTCTGTCGCTTACGATGCTTAAAGGAATGCCATGGAGTCCAACTATCTCGCGAATATACAAAGAAGCCAGTTATGCAGCTATCCTCTTACTCTTAACTGGGATGAAATGGGCGTCCTTTGTCAATCGGTCCATAATGACCCAAATAATTGTGTTTCCCTTCCTAAACCTAGGCAATCCATCCACAAAATCCATAGAAACGCTCTATCATTTCCATAATGGTATATCCAAAGGCTGATGTAGTCCACCGGATTTCTTTTGCTCTGCCCTAACTCTTTGGCAAGTCACACATCTAGTTACATACTCAGCTACACTCTTCATTATGTTGGTCCAAAAAAAGACTCGTCTCATATCATAATACATCTTATCACAACCCAGATGGATAGTCATTTGAGAGTCACGAGTCTTAGCTAATATCGCACCCATTAAATCATCTATGTGGGGGTACACATAGTCTACCATACCGTCGAAGCCTGCCTCAGCAATTCGTAGTATGCCTAAGAAGGTGTCTAGAAACCTCTCCTCTACTCAATCCATCCAATACATCTGAAAGCTCGGGATCCTCTATCTACCTCTTCCTAATTTGCTCTAACAAAGTAGGTTGCCTCTAAAGATGCCAACAATCTTCGAGTGTAATCCATATATGGTCAAAAGTCGAATGCAACTATATACTCTAAACTCTACTACTTAATAAATAAAGGACTCAGTGTCACCCTCTGCCTGCACAAAGCATTAGCCATCACATTTCCCTTTCCATGGATACAAGAAATCTCGAAATCATATGATGCTAAGAACTTCATCCACCTTTGCTACCTTAAATTGAGACCCCTTTGGGAGAACAAATACTTTCGTGACTTATGGTCTATAAAGAGTTCGAACCTCTCGCCAAGTAGGTAGTGTATCCAAGACTTAAGTGCAAATACTACGGCAGCTAACTCCAAATCGTGCGTAGGGTAATTACTCTCATGAATCCTTAGATGTCTTCTACCACGACACACTACTCTACCGTATTTCATAAATATTGCACCTAGACCAATCCTATAAGCATCAGTTAAAACTGTGAACATCTTAGATCCAACTGGTAATGTAAAAACTGGTGCACTGGTGAAAGCATCTTCAATCTCCGAAAGACATCCTCACAATCTATATCTCAAGAGAAAGCCAAATTATTCTTAGTAACTTGGGTTAATGGCACCAAGATCCGTGTTAAGTCCTTAACGAACTTCCTATAGTAACCCACTAAGCCATGAAAACTCCTCAGCCAAATCGCATTTTTGGAGATACTTCAATCATGTACCCCCACTATCTTGGTGGGATCAACAACCAGCCCATCCTTCGAGACTATATACCCAAGAAACACACATCTTTCCCCCAAAAGTGGCACGTGGAGAATTTCGCCTTCAATTAATGAACTCGGAGAGTATGGAGAACTTATCCTAAATGTGAAGCATGCTCGTCTTCATTCTTTGAGAAGACAAGGGTATCATTCACAAAACCACCACAAACTTATTCACAACTTCTCTGAATACCCTACCCATCAAGTCCATGAAATATGCTGGTGCGTTGGTCAGCCCAAAAGGCATGATGTAACAACTTGAAATTTTAGCCAATTTAAAAATTGAATTAAAACCAAGATATATTGAAATTCGATAATTCAATGTCAGTTCAATAGCCTAAAAAATGGACGTTTTGCAAACGATCACGAATTTTGATGAAACTACTTCCATCGGATCTGGAACATTAAATTATTTTTAGATTCCAAATTTCATATCAGTCAAAGTTAATATGCGAGCAAGCTAAATATAAATGCATGTCGAAAAATCTGTTGAAGTTTAATAAGAGCGTAGAAAAATGCCATTTTTCAAATGGTCTTCAAATTCAACGAGTTAAGTTTCATTGGATGCGTATCGATAAAATATAGTAGATTTCAAATTTTGTACCGATCGGACTTACGGTTTGATCTTACGAGTTGAAAACATAAAAGGTCATTTAACTAAATGCAAGCTTAAATTAACTAGAGAAAAGCTTCCTTAAATCACCCCCTCCATGACACCTCATTAGTACTCTTTCATGATGTTGTCTTTGCACTCTTCCATGATGATGCTTAGGTAATAATTATGTTTCTACATTAAAAATAAGAAGTGACACTTAAAATATGGAAGGATCTAGTTAATAAACCATGGAAGGGAAAATTTTGTAAAGTCCTTACTTCACCATGAAGCCATCCTCTCATGTATTGACACCTAAGCGACACTTTTGCACCTAACACCTTGTCTCTTGCCTATAAATAGAGCCCTTCCCTCCTTTCCTTTCTTTCTTCCTTCTCTTCTCCTATCTTCCTCCTTCTTCCCCTTTCCTCACGGCCGTTGTTCCCACCCACCACCTCAGCCCATCTGCACCCTCCCTCTTGTTGCCATGTCAACCTCCAACCCCTCCCTCTCCTTGCCGTGGACCGCATCACCTCCAAACACCACCAAACCACCTTTAAACCCCTTTAAACACTAAAACACACTACCTTTACACCTAAAAACACTCCAACCCATGGACCCCACAATTGCACCGACGTGGACCCCACACCCTAGGCCGCACTCCCTTGACCGAAGATCCAACTTTTTGTCCCCGAAACCAATATATACTCATATATGTTCAAGTGTAAACCATAAAACCCATACGCGTCGAAACCCTATCCGTGGAAAAACTGATATTGCATGGTGACATCAGAAGTCTTCTGAATTTAACCACCATAGTAGAGGAGTCATACACTTGAAGTATAGAAGGAGTGGATAATTCCGTGAGAAACTACGCATTTAATGGTTAAGTAGTGTAGGGTTAATAATATTAAATCATATTTGGGTTTAATAATGATTAGTGAAATAAAAATATGATTTTTAAGCGACAAACATATGACACTTTAGTTAATGACACCTTATGATGATAATAGTGTTGATATTGGATGTTAATTGTGGTTATAAACCTTATTCGGTTGATTGAATACTATTTTAAATAGCAATGGGTTAATGGATATGTGCTAGTTAATAGCACCTTTTTTGGTTGATGTTGGATGTTATAATGATTGTTTATGACATGGTTTATGAAGCGTACCTAATTATACCCAAATAGTTGGATTTATGGGTTAACGATTTAGTCTCTATTCAATAGAGTTATTTAATAGAATATTATATTAATTAAACAATAAGTGAAAAATTAAAAGCTTAAATTTGATCTACGGCTTTTGAAGAAACGAAGTTAAAGTTATTATGATAAAAATTCGTAAAGGAAAGAAATTTATTTGAAACAATTTTCAAGTAATTAAGACATATTCAAATTTTTAATTAAAAATGAATAATAACTTTGAATAGTGAAGTTTGATTTGGGTATATAAGGAATGTTTTAACTAAATTTTCATTTCCAAACTCTTTGGTTATTTTTATATTGGACTTCAGGAAAGTTTGGATTTCAAAGAATGAAGTTTGAATTTTTTTTAATGATTTAAATAATATTATAATTTTAAATAATGGATTACTGGAATTAAAAGTTAAATATTGGAAATATAGTTTTCAATAGTTATTATGTAATTAATAAACTATTTTGAAAGTGAATGATTCGATTTTAGTTATAAATCGAAGTTTGATTTAAATAGAACTAGTCGCACAACAAGAGTTCACGAATTTCGATCATTGACTTCAAACTAACGTACCAAGAGATCCGACCGTCATATTTCCCCCCAAAAAAGTTTGATTTGAAATGAAAAGAGTTTTCAAATTTGAAGAAATTTTTTACGATCCAACGGTTAGATTTAGATATAAGTTCAAATCAAATTTGAATAAAAATAGCGCTGGCGCAGTTTAGGACCTGAAATGGGATTCTATTGAAATGAACTATTTTTGAAGTATTAAAAATAGGGAAAATTATGATAAGTCATAATAAGCGATCAAGTTTTGAACTAAACATATGAGGTTTCGAATGATAAAAACCTATTTACTAGAAATAAGCTATTTTGCATTGCCTTTTGTAACGGTTGTAAATAACGTTTTGAGATTAAAGGTTTTAAATTCTAGAATTGAATCTAAACATTGGTATACCTTTTTATAAGGCTAACAAAGAATTTTTAAGATGATTATGGAAGCTCATCCGCTTAACCAAGTTTAAGAATAAGATCAAATCTTATGAAGCGTTTTCCAATTAAAAGAGACTTAATTGGGAATTCGATAATCCAAGAGGATTTTGTTTTGACGCTAATTATTCCGAAAAGACTGGGATTAACTCATTTCGAATAATTATACGATGAGTTAGAAGTCGATGATATTGAAGATGGTAGAAGACAAGGAATCTTCACATTGAATGGACTGTTTGTTGTTGCGCTGGGTAGCTCCCACTATAAGGTCATAAGTGGCAGTAGTCCGGACGTACATGTTGATTGTATGGATATACAAGGGCCTCTCTCCTTTATTGGAAAAGGAATAAGGTGTCTTCAGTTTCGTTCACAACCCAGAACGGACTTGTATGAATGTGTGTCTGACATTGTTCTTGTAACAACTCGGAAAATATGAACCAATTTAAAATTTTTATTTTGGCAATTTTGATAAATTTTGAATATTTAAAATGAATTATTTTAAATAATAATGACAAGAAATTTATTTTGAATAGAATTAGAATGTATATAGTTGTTTGAATCGAGGTTAGAAAAGGAATAGGAAATGACGTGGTAGTTTGAAAATTCAATTTCAAATTTCAAATGAATGTACAGGATTCAAAATAAACCGAATTTTAGCGAAAAATATTAGTATCTATTTGAAAATATCTCTCAAAGAATCCGGAAAACTGAAATTTCGTAGCGAGAATAAAAAGTTATGCCCAAGTGAAAATTCAGAATAGTCACTACGGAATTTTAGCCCTTAAAAATGGAAGTTTTGCAAACGACCTCCATTTTCGACGAAACCACTTTTGTTGGATCCGGGATGTCAAGTTATTGCTAGATTCCAAAATTCGTAATTTTTGAAATCAATATGTGAGCGTGGCGATGTAAAACGTGTTTTGACAGTTTCAGTCAATTTGGATCGACGAGAAAATGGCCATTTTTCAAACGGTCTTTAAATTCGATGAAATTAGTTTTGTTAGGCATATCGTCAAAACATAGCCAGATTTATTTTTCTGGAATTTTTGCAGTCCGTTTGTGGCCCTGGTAAAATTAAAATGTGCGTTAGAATTCAATATACATTGAATTATATTTTAATTTAAATGAAAACTGATAGAAACGATAGAATCGGCTTACCGGGCATATCCCACTGTGTTCGGAATCGGGGTAATTAGCTAGGGGCGATAGTCGTTGAGTTCGATTCAGAGTTCGAATGTGAAATGCACTTTATAGAATTTAAAGGGATTAAATAATAATATAATTTTCTATATAACCCCTTCATTCCTTCTTTCCGCAGTCAACGAAAAAATTATAAAAAAAAACCAAATCGATCGAACGCGCCTCCACTTCGTTAGCCACTGTCGCTCCTCCTCCTAACGCGTCGCCCACCTCCTTGTCTGCCACCGCCATCTCCGGCATCCCCACCCCCGCGTCTCTCTCTCCACTCCCTCCTCCCCAACCACCGTAAAACCCTAAACCCCCACGCCAATTCAAGGACCGCACCACCACCATCCTCCGCGACCACCACCCACCGCCTATAGCTCCTCCAACGCCACCTCCCTGATGGACTGCGACCACTAACACAAAACCTCTCCTCAGGAAAATAGAACACGAAGTAAGTTTTTATACTATTTATTTTATTTCGATTCTTTTATGTAGTGAAATGTATGAATGATAAAGAATATATTTTTAATGTATATAACGTTATTATTGTTGTTGTTTTTTATATGAAAAGAATTAAATATGAAAAGATTTAAAAATGAAAAGATGGGATTTATCTTCATATGAATGGCATATAAAGGTTAGATTTTTAAATATGAAAAGCTTATATTTTTATATATACAAAATGATTATAAAGATGCGATTTTTATTTATATGAAATGCGTATAAGAATTTGATTTTTTCTAATGTAAAGATCGATATAGATACATGGTTTTTATAGTATGAATCACAATATAAAAATAATTTTTGAAATATAAAAAGATGATTCTTATATATAGGATAGCGATATAAAAATATAATTTTTATATATATAGAGGCGTTATAAAAATGGGATTTTTTATATACAGAGGAGCATTTAAAAATGTGATTTTGAAAAGATAAAATTGTGATTTTTATTTATATAAATAACATATAAAGAAGTGATTTTTATATACACAGCAACAATATAAAAATATGACTTTTATAAGAGTAGCGGATTAAAAATAAATTTTTATATAATAGGGAATATAAAAATATGATTTTTATATCTGTAGCGAAATAAAAATCTGATTTTTATTTATAACTAGCGTTGAAATAAAAATGTGATTTTTATAGCATTGAAATAAAAATGTGATTTTTATTATGAACAACGGGAAAATATCGCATTGGAATTTTGGGCAAATCCGAACCGTTCAGAAATAGAGAATGGCGGAGTGGATCCCCAAGGTGAGAACTTCTCACTTTTATTTTATTTTTCCAGTTAAAATATACAGTAGGATGCAGACGGTGCTTAACAGCACCCGACAACCATCGTCCATAGACCATTGATGACTTGTTTATTTGATTGATTGTGTTGTGAAAATTGATTGTGTGTTATGCAATGGAATAAAATATTTTATAGTTAAAAATATATTTTTTAACGCGTATATGGATAAAACAAAAATTCATAAACAAATCGGACGATTTGTTTATGTGCACTGATTTGACTAATATTGATTGGGATGATAAATTTTACACATCGTCCAACTGCACAAATAAAATTCATTATTTGTTGATTTAAACCCCACACGAGTATTGGGATGATATATGACATACACTAGTCCCAATAATTAGCTGTATGTCGATCGATTGATTGACAGGCTGTTGTAAGCGTTAAATACTTATATTTGATGCTTATGTAGTGTAGAATGCACTCTGGATGATGGTTGACTGTGTTTTATTGTTGTTATACACATTTGTTGTGTGAAATCCATATAATGACATTATATGGTAATTGACTGTGTTTGATTCCAGTTCAGAAAGAACGAATATTTTGAAATAACGATTATTTTAAAATAACGAATATTTTAAAATAATATTCAGTAAAAGATCAAAATCTGATTTTGATGTCCGATTTGAGATGGACACGAATATATTTAAATATATAAAGCCGTGTTGATTTGATATGCGCCATTTTGACGTGAACGATATTTATATCGATTTCATTCATTGTTATAATGAATATCGAAAAGGAAATGATTTCGAAAACTAATGTTTTGAAATTATTATCATTTATATATCGATGATATAGAGTATTCAATTTTGATTTGAAATTGAACATGAGGTTGAAATCGTTTTGAAAACGAATTTAAAACAATTAATAAAAAACGTTTTAAAAGGAAATCTAGGAAATATATATTATATATATCATATATATAATATAATGGCCTGAATAGAACGCGCCGCGCCGCGGTAGTTCGCGAATTTCGACCATTGACTTCGAACGGAAATTACGGGAGATCCGACCATCGGATTCTCCTAAAAGCAAAACCGTTGGGTTCGTATCGAAAAGAGCTTTCTAACGAATATTAGAAATTTGAAATCCAATGGTTGGATTTGGAATTAAGTCTAAATCAAATTTGGAAAAGATTGCTGTAAGTGCAGTTCGATGACCGTTTAGGGAAACCGACTGTACGGGCCTTGATAAAATTATTAAAATATTAATAATTAGTGTAAAATCATAAGAATTGATTTGGAAAGAATTGGGGTGAAAAATTCCGTATTTGAAAAGGTAAAAATAGATTTTAATCGAAATGAACTAGTTTTTAACTAAAATTATAATCCAATTATTTTTAAAATAAATAAATTGGATTTGAAATAGTTTTAAAAATAACCGAAATTTCCAATAAATGAATTGGAATGGATTTGAATCGAAATTATCTTCAGAATATATCGATATTGGATTCCGTGATTATACTGATATTATGGAGGAATTTGGAAGATATATATATCGTTATTCCAATACGGTATTTGTTGATTCCTGAATTTGATACTGGATATAAGCCGACATATTTTCTATTCAGAGCCTTGTATTTAATATTAAATGTGATTTTGGGTTTGTCGTGAATAATGTCTTCATTAACACCGTTCTTGAAGCCAGTTGAGAAAAGATTAAATCTTTTTGTTTAGATTTAATGAAGTATACCAATTAATTGATATTTAATTGGAATGGAATTGAAATTGGTCTTTGGGTTTATCGTGAACGGTGTTTTAAATAACACTTGTTCTTTAACCCGATTAACAATGGAATAAGATTTTGGGTTGTCGTGAATGGTATCTTTAATAATACTGTTCTTAGACCCAATGGAGTTAAGAAAATCAGAAACTAACTGGAGATTAGTTAAGTTGAATGGTTTCCTGGGTATCGACCTGATGTTGGTTTCGGCCTTGGGGGTTAGTACTTAGGGAATTGTTCACTTGCTAATTTACGGTTAAAGGCTGATGGAATGGAATGTGATTTTGGGTTTATCGTGAACCGTGTTTTAAACGACATTGGTTCTTTAACCCAGCTAAAGACAGGAATAATATTTTGGGTTGTCGTGAATGGTATCTTTAATAATACTGTTCTTAGACCCAATGGAGTTAAGAAAATCAGAAACTAACTGGAGATTAGTTAAGTTGAATGGTAAAATTCAATGAAATTAGTTTTGTTAGGACCGTATCGTCAAAATATAGCCAGATTTATTTTTCTGGAATTTTTGGAGTTCGTATGTGGCCTCGGTAAAATTAAAATGTGCATTCAAATTCAGTATACGTTGAATTATATTTTAATTTAAATGAAAACTGATCGAAACGATAAAATGGGCTTACCAGGCATATCTCATTGTGTTCGGAATGGGGGTAATTACCTAGGGGCGATAGTCGTTGAATTCTATTTAGAGTTCAAATGTGAAATGCACTTTATAGAATTTAAAGGGATTAAATAATAATATAATTTTTTATATAACCCCTTAATTCCTTCTTTCCATGGTCAACGAAAAAAAAACCCAAATCGATCGAACGCGCCTCTGCCTCGTTAGCCACCGTCGCTCCTCCTCCTAACGCGCCACCCACCTCCTTGACTGCCGCCGCCATCTCCAACATCCCCACCCCCGTGCCCCTCTCTCCTCTCCCTCCTCCCCAGCCACCGCAAAACCCTAAACCCCCATGCCAATTCGGGTACCGCACCACAACCATCCTCCGTGACCACCACCCACCGCCTGTAGCGCCTCCACTGCCACCTCCCTGATGGACTACGACCACTAACACAAACCGCCTCCTTTGGAAAATCGAACGCGAAGTAAGTTTTTATATTATTTATTTTATTTCGATTCTTTTATTTAGTGAAATGTATGAATGATAAAGATTATATTTTTAATGTATAAAACACTATTATTATTATTATTATTGTTTATATGAAAAGATTTAAAAATAAAAAGATGGGATTTTTCTTCATGTGAATGGCATATAAAGGTTAGATTTTTAATTATGAAAAGCTTATATTTTTATTTATACAAAATGACTATAAAGATGCGATTTTTATTTATATGAAATGCGTATAAGAATATGATTTTTTCTAATGCAAAGATTGATATAGATACATGGTTTTTATAATATGAATCGCAATATAAAAATAATTTTTGAAATATAAAAAGATGATTCTTATATATAGGATAGCGATATAAAAATATAATTTTTATATATATAGAGGCGTTATAAAAATGGGTACAGAGGAGCATCTAAAAATGTGATTTTGAACAGATAAAATTGTGATTTTTATTTATATGAATAATATATAAAGAAGTGATTTTTATATACACAGCAACGATATAAAAATATGATTTTTATATGAGTAGCGGATTAAAAATATAATTTTATATAATTTGGAATATAAAAATATGATTTTTATATCTATAGCGAAATAAAAATCTGATTTTTATTTATATCTAGCATTGAAATAAAAATGTGATTTTTATAGCGTTGAAATAAAAATGTGAATTTTATTATGAACAGCGGGAAAATATCACATTGGAATTTTAGGCAAATCCGAACCGTTCAGAAATAGAGAATGGCGGAGTGGATCCCCAAGGTGAGAACTTCACACTTTTGTTTTATTTTTCTAGTTAAAATATATACTAGGATGCAGACAGTGCTTAGCAGCACCCGACACCCGTCGTCCATAGACAATGGATGACTTGTTTGTTTGATTGATTGTGTTGTGAAAATTGATTGTGTATTGAGTTAAAAATATAATTTTTAACGCGTATATGGATAAAATAAATATTCATAAACAAATCGGACGATTTGTTTATGTGCACTGATTTGACTGATATTGATTGGGACGATAAATTTTACATATCGTCCAACTGCACAAATAAAATTCATTATTTGTTGATTTAAACCCCACACGGGTATTGGGTTGATATATGACATATACTAGTCCCAATAATTATCTGTATGTCGATTGATTGATTGACAGGCTGTTGTAAGCGTTAAATATTTATATTTGATGCTTATGCAGTGTAGAATGTACTATGGATGATGGTTGACTGGTATTTATTGTTGTTATACACATTTGTTGTGTGAAATACATATAATGACATTATATGGTGATTGAATGTGTCTGATTCCAGTTCAGAAAGAATGAATATTTTGAAATAACGATTATTTTAAAACAACAAATATTTTAAAATAATATTCAGTAAAAGATCAAAATCTGATTTTGATGTCCGATTTGAGATGGACACGAAAATATTTAAATATATAAAGCCATGTTGACTTGATATGCGCCATTTTGACGTGAACGATATTTATATCGATTTTATTCATTGTTATAATGAATATCGAAAAAGAAATGATTTTGAAATCTAATGTTTTGAAAATGTTATCATTTATATATCGATGATATGGAATATTCAATTTTGATTTGAAATTGAATATGAGGTTGAAATCGTTTTGAAAATGAATTTAAAACGATTTATAAAATACGTTTTAAAAGGAAATCTACGAAATATATATTATATATATCATATATATAATATAATAGCCTGAATAGAACGTGTCGCGCCGCGGTAGTCCGCGAATTTCGACCATTGAATTCGAACCGAAATTAAGGGAGATCCGACCATCGGATTCTCCTAAAACCGGAACTATTGGGTTCATATCGAAAAGAGCTTTCTAACGAATATTAGAAATTTGAAATCTAACGGTTGGAGTTGGAATTATTTCTAAATCAAATTTGCAAAAGGTTGCTATAAGTGCAGTTCGATGACCGTTTAGGGAAATCAAATGTACGGGCCTTGATAAAATTATTAAAAATATTAATAATTAGTGTAAAATCATAAGAAATGATTTGGAAAGAATTGGGGTGAAAAATTCTGTATTTGAAAAGGTAAAAATAGATTTTAATCGAAATGAACTAGTTTTGAACTAGAATTATAATCCAATTATTTTTAAAATAAATAAATTGGATTTGAAATGGTTTTAAAAATAACCGGAATTTCCAATATATGAATTGGAATGGATTTGAATCGAAATTATCTTCAGAATATTTCGGTATTGGATTCCGTGATTATACTGGTATTGTGAAGGAATTTGGAAGATATATATATATATATATATCATTATTCCAATACGGTATTTGTTGATTCCAGAATTTGATATTGGGTATAAGCCGATATATTTTCTATTCAGAGCCTTGTATTTAATATTAAATGTGATTTTGGGTTTGTTGTGAATAGCGTCTTCATTAAGACTGTTCTTGAACCCAGTTGAGAAAAGATTAAATCTTTTTGTTTAGGTTTAATGAAGTATACTAATTAACTGATATTTAATTGGAATGGAATTGAAATTGGTCTTTGGGTTTATCGTGAACGGTGTTTTAAATAACACTTATTCTTTAACCCGATTAACAATGGAATAAGATTTTGGGTTGTCGTGAATGGTATCTTTAATAATACTGTTCTTAGACCCAATGGAGTTAAGAAAATCAGAAACTAACTGAAGATTAGTTAAGTTGAATGGTTTCCTGGGTATCGACCTGATGTTGGTTTCGGCCTTGGGGGTTAGTACTTAGGGAATTGTTCACTTGCTAATTTACGGTTAAAGGCTGATGGAATGGAATGTGATTTTGGGTTTATCGTGGATCGTGTTTTAAACGACATTGGTTCTTTAACCCAGTTAAAGACAGGAATAATATTTTGGGTTGTCGTGAATGGTATCTTTAATAATACTGTTCTTAGACCCAATGGAGTTAAGAAAATCAGAAATTAACTAGAGATTTGTTAAGTTGAATGGTTTCCTGGGTATTGATCTGATGTTGGTTTCGGCCTTCGGGGCTAATACTTAGGGAATTGTTCACTTGCTAATTTACGGTTAAAGGCCGATGGAATCGAATGTGACTTTGGGTTTATCGTGAACCATGTTTTACAGGACATTGGTTCTTTAACCCAGTTAAAGATAGGAATACGATTTTGGGTTCTCGTGAATGGTATCTTTAATAATACTGTTCTTAGACCCAATGGAGTTAAGAAAATCAGAAACTAACTGGATATTAGTTAAGTTGAATGGTTTCCTGGGTATTGATCTGATGTTTGTTTCAGGCTTGGGGTTAATACTTAGGGAATTGTTCACTTGCTAATTTACGGTTAAAGGCTGATGGATTGGAATGTGATTTTGGGTTTATCGTGAACCATCTTTTAAAGGACATTGGTTCTTTTACCCAGTTAAGGACAAGAATAAGATTTTGGGTTGTCGTGAATGGTATCATTAATAATACTGTTCTTATAACCAATGGAGTTCAGAAAATCAGAAACTAACTGGAGATTAGTTAAGTTGAATGGTTTCCTAGTTATTGATCTGACGTTGGTTTCGGCCTTCGGGGTTAATACTTAGGGAATTTGTTCACTTGCTAATTTACGGTTAAAGGCTGATGGAATGGAATGTGATTTTGGGTTTATCGTGAATCGTGTTTTAAATCACATTGGTTCTTTAACCCAATTAAAGACAGGATATGATTTCCCAAGTTAAACAACCGTTAATGTTGATTTTTGGGATGATTAAAACCAAGTAGAGTTTTAATGCATCTTTAATTAGATTGAAATGATATCCAAAGGAAAACTAGAGAATAAATTTAAATAATTTATCTTTGACAAAATTAATGGGAACCTTTCCCAAAGTATAAGAATATTTTAGTAAAGGAATATTCTGGATTGGAATGAGGCGTATGTTGAGTTTTTGTAACACTTGTTTATTATATGCGCGAGTTATTCAGAAAGACCGGGTTTATCCCATTCTGAATAACTAATTCGACGATATGTCGAGGATGAAGACAGTGGTCGAAGATCATAGGTCTTCACATCATTTGGATGATTACTGATGTCTTGATTGGGTTGTACACCCAAGACAAGGTAATAAGTGGTGATCGTCCAGATGTACTTGGAGATCGATGAATATGCGAGGGCCTCTCCCCAGTATTGGACATATGGGGGAGGAATATGGTGCCTTCAGTTTCGTTCAGACCCAGAACAAACTTGTAAATTGATGTGTGTCTAACATCGGATTTCATTCTGTGTGATTGATAGACATTGGTTGCATTGCGTGAATTGCCTGTATGGCATGCTGAGATGCAAATGATTAAGGTTTCTATTGTAAAGCAGAGTCTTGTGGTTGATGATCAAAGCACGAATTTAATATAGCGTGGCTTTGTGTAGCGTTAATTCACGAGCCACACACCCCGGTGTGAACCATAAACGGGAGAGGACATCAGGGAGGGCATGCGTTTCCTTCTAGCTAGGAGTGGTGTCAGCATTTTACTAACCCTGACATTTTACTTATGTAGATGATAGATTGCGCGGCACCTCGGTTATATCGGTCGTTCCGGGGCCGATAGTTTGGTCAGGATATGACTAGTTGACGCCCCCATAAGGCGGGGAAACGCATTATTCAGGCATTTTAATCCACTCCATGTGGACCGGCCCTGACGATCCAAGGTGGAGTTGCGGCTGTTCCTAAGACACAGGCTAGAGCGTCTCGAAGCGGTAAGGACGATCCCTAGCCTTGGTTCACAGATGGATATCCAACTTCCAATACGAAATTTTGCGGTTTTGATTGTAGACCTAGTATCGCAACATAGTGGTATGGGGCACTTATGCCGTCTATGATTGATACTTATGATTGAAATTGTTTTGACACTATACACTTATAGTAATAATAAAAGAAGAAATTTAACGTACCAAGCATTTTTGGCTATTATGAGGTAAAAACTCTATCCTCCGGCTTGTGTTGCATTGTGTGATGGGACTTGAGTCTTATAATAGCTTCATTTTTTTTATTCATCATTGCGCTGTTTGTTTTATGCATTGGTTTTCTTGGAGGTAAACCTGTTCCATGTTATACGGCGTGATCCCTTGATTTACCTAACTTTAAAATCAAATTAATAACTGTTTTAGTTCTCAAACCAGTCACATGACTGACCTGGAGTTTATCGTTTTAACCTAAACTCTTGGTGCCCCTATTTTCCGCATGGGCAGCTAGTAGTTTTGGTTTTGCAGAGTTACATTCACAGGATCCTGGTTTATAGCAGGAATGATATTCAAAAAGCTCTGTATCCGTATATTCCTTTCAGTTGTGTTTTGTATTATTTTCCACTACATTGTAATTTGTAAATCTCTGATAGTTGGTAATGTGTAATATTTATTCATACTCTGTATATTCTTGTATTCTGATGAAATTGTTGTAATAAGCAATGAAATGTTCTTCTGTTTGTGTTTTGATTCGTCTTGTCCTCAAAGCAATCCGGGCTTTCCTTCACGGGGAAGTTCTGGTCACTTCAGTTCTTGTAGTATGTAATGGGTTTTTGCTAAACATATTTCTGTTGGTGGTGGAGAATTTATTCTCTTAGCTTAACACCCTTCTTTGAGACGTAGGAGCTCAAAGTTGACACAGTTAGTGATTATCGATTGTATATTATAGGATGACAGAGTGGCATGTTTGTTCTGTTGGTAGATAGATTAAAGCTTTTGTTGCAAAACATAGCTTTATGGAACGTGAGTTCACATCCTCACAACCGGTAATGAACAGAAGTAGGATGAAGTACAATAAGGATAAGGACTAGCATTTCCTTCCAGTTGATAGTGATTCCATGGTATGAAGCCCATGAAATTTACTTAGTGGATGATGGAATTGGGCGCCTCAGATAATGGTCGACAATGACCGGGAGACATTATTGTTAAGGATGCGAAATGTGGATCTTAAGGCAGAATCAACACTAAAGGGGGGTAAATAGTGTTTACGAGGAATTTATAGAAATCATAAACTAAATTGAATTACTATATGAATCACACAATGATTATCGCACCAAAGATGATCACAAACACAGAAACAATCACAAACATAGAAATAAGTAAATATAAAATGCAGAAAAGGAAATAACACACCACATTTTATACTAGTTTGGATTACTCCTACGTCCAGTCCCACACAACGCTGAATTGCGCAGAGTTTTATTATAATCAATATCCAAGTACACCACCCTTGATGTCACGACTACAAGGTTAACACCGATTCCACCACCCGTGATTTCACGACTACAAGGTTAACACTGCTCCCTTTCCTTGATTTCAGGGCTACAAGGAAGGCAATCTTTCCCAAACAATTCTAAACAATTACAATAGCCTTAGAACTCTTCAATAGCACTTCAAACAGAGAGTAGTTAATAGAGATTGAGAAGAGAAGAAGAATTATATAACTTTTGTTGAAATCGAAAGAGTATAAGTGTACAAATCATGGATTTCATGTGTATTAATGGTGGTAAGTAAAGGGGTGAAGAAGGAGAAGAATGAATGATTAAAAATTCGAAATCAACTACTTTTTGTAGTGTCCTAAAGGTTGCAACATTTTTGAAACGTTTCAAATAGTGGAAAGACACTTCCTTTGAAAGTTGAATTTATGACAGTTATATGTCAACATGCTCATATGTGTATGTCGACATATGTAGTGTATTTTATTTTTTAAAATCATTTATCTAGTGTTTAAACTAATATATATATATATATATATATATTCTTGAAATTCTTGAATCAAAACTAATGTTTCAAATGAAGTTTCTAAAGTATAAAAACATAGTAATATATTATGCAAACATTTTTATAAATGTCTATGATTTAAAACTATAAAACATATATTATAAACACGAGTATATATGCACGTCCAGTGGACTTGTATTTGATTGTCGAGCCATATTTTATAGGAGTGATATTTAAAAAGATGACAATAAAATCAGTGAAATGATCGCTTACCACATCAACACATTCAGACATAACCAACGCACTTGAATTGCTTCATGAGTTAATATAATAAACAATTCAAACATTATTTAGTTTGTAAAATAGCCATTTTTTTCATTCTTTAAAAAAAAAAAAAGGTACCTACCAGAATTTGTATGCTTATGTAATAATAACTTTTTTCCATAATTTTTAAGGGAATGCATAAATTGTGAATTTTCAACTGGTAATAGAACCGTTAGAGGTCCACAGCAGCCTTAGCCTGTAAAAATAAAGATTGGTTCAACCAAAAATATCTTGTATCAGAATCTAATGAATATTCCCCCAATACATTGTTTTTCTTCATAAATCATCATCAATGCGTCCTTTGATTATGGGCCATATATTAGAGAGACTGCAATCATATTCTTGCCTGGATCATGCATTATGTACCTGTTTTTAAAACGTGGATTCATAAATTGATCATACAAATTCAAGTACCCGAAAATGGTCTTTGAACAATAAATTACGGTTTTTTTAAGAAATACAACATATCATAAGCGTCGCATCAAAAAATGAAGGCAAAAGCAAAAGCTGCCAAGTCATCCAATCATAATTAATGACGTGGAACCAATAGTAAAAGTCACATGAAAGTAAAATACCAAGGGCAAAAAATCGCTCAAACCAGCATAAATATTGTGCACCAAGCATTATGGCTCACCACTACAGAAAACATAAAGCAAGCAATTAAGTGAACTAACCTTAATTTAATCTACATACACAAAGCGGTTAGGGACACACATAATAAGTAATACGTATCACATAAATATTTTACTGGAATTAAAGGAAAAAAATACTACATTAACTAATCAAAAGTTGTAAATTCTTACTATTTGAACATATTTTTTAACCCTAGGGAAAACATATATCAAACATCATTACCATAAAGCCAAAACCAAAACGAATCTAAAGAAATGATTAATATATATATATATATATATATATATATATATATATATATATATATATATATAGACACACACACATTCACCTGGCGTTATTGCAGTCATCAATATTTGAGCTGGCTAAGTTAAACGTTAGAATAATGGTCAACTGAAAACACAACCATGGAACCGCCTATGAAAACAAATTAGCATTATGCAGTAGGAAGACACAAAAAAATGTGTGGAAAATAAGCACTGCACAGAAAATCTATGAGTATATAAGCAGGTGGACTGTAGTAAAGTCGGTTTCTATTATTTTATATCATTAGTAGAATCAAATACTAACACAATCAACGCTTCTGCTGAGAATAAAAGAAAAGTTGTGAATTTGTGGTAGACCTCAAGAACTAAACCAAACTAGATTAAATATAGCATCATCATGTATCATTGGAAACATTATTAGCTCATTAAAACTGATATACTTTTTTTTACATAAAATAGCAACCTTCTGAGCTTTTATGCCTCAGTTTGGTTCTAACAACTCCCTTGACTCCTTAAACCTTTTGCACTTCTATGTATTCTTTCATAGCAACCTAAGCATATCTTAACACAATAAGATTTATTAAAGCTAGGAATTCGGTGCATACATGTAGATGAAGTTTGAGGTTCAGTAACCTACCAAAAGTACTTATGAGCCTAAGATTTTTTTTCCACATAATATCATAAATTATAATATGGATAACACTGCTGTCTACAAATTAAGTCAAGTTTGTGGAGTTTCTCTGCTAAAGTATGATCAAGCTCTCTAAGACAAACTTTCCTTGTTAATATATATATATGTATATGTGTGTGTGTGTATATATATATGTATGTATATATCAACATTAACTAGATAGAGTAACGACGGATGATACCATCATTTATATAGACATTTCTTCCTGAAGAGTTGTAAGCTCCTCCATATCATTTCTATTTGCCTTGCCTTTCATTTTTCATTCATGGGTGAATGCTTTGCAGGAACTGTAAAAGAAGGAGATTCGACCTGCTCATCTTCTATTTCTTCTGCATCAAGCTCTTCAAGATCATCCTCTAATTCATCCTCATCAAAATCGGTGGTTGCGCCCACAGGAATTGCAAGAGCCTCTTATACCTGCCTCATATTTTCTACATTTTCATCCACTTGTTCCATTGTGTTTTCAATCTCGCCTACACTCAGTGATTTGTTTATAGATTTTATAGTAGCAGATCCTGATTTAAGAACATCTATAGTATCAGTTGTTGCTCTAGCTCCTGCAACCATAATCATTTGGTCATGCACTCGCAGCTAAAAATTTCTAGTTGTTCAATTTGTGTTTCATATAACCTCGTCGTCTTTAAACATTGAGTTGCAGCTTTTTTATTTTTTGAGCTTTGTATGATGTTTTTGCCTTTTCAACTTCAGAAGTAATTTTTTTGAATTGCTTGTTCTTTCTTTTCCAACATATCTAGGGTCTCATATAAGTTTTCAATAGTGGAAATAGCAGATGGAGACTTCTTCTTGGATTTGTTGAGAAACAATTTCTTCAGCATCGTTAATCAAAAATAAATAAATATAACAGACAACAAAATGGAAAAAATCAAACATATAGAAGAATAAAAATGAGAAAAGTAAATAGTTTGAATTGAATGAAGATCCAGAAGGGAATGGTATAAGCCTAAGATTTGCCTTAGTCATGTCGGTCTATGGTTCATGAATTTCTTTTTCAAACAATGGATATTTGAAAATAAACAACATTGACCAATGCTATTGAATTATATCTAGCACTCTTTTCTTTTCCTGCTCTGACTCGAAATTTTGTCCTCCATTTTATTAATTTTACTATTGTTAAAAGCATCCACTTTACCAATAAACATCTTAGTATTTCATATAACCCAAGGAGTCTGAAAACAAATGTCTAATTTTGTGGTCAAATTTACAATTCAGCAGTGAAATGAAATTAACATCAGCCTAGCACCAAGCAGGCCAAAAGATATAATCATATTATCCTCTTTATCCCAAATGTTATTAGATATTAATTTCGTAAGTAAAGTTCTTAAATCTCATTTTATCCATTAAAGAAAAAATTAATTAATTCAACATCAAGCACAATAGGAAAATTAATGGCGCAAATAATCCTACTGACATTATATTGATAATAAACATCATAAAATGTAAAATTTATCAACAAACCTACCATTAACCAATTTAATCAACATCAAATATCAATACATTATGTTATCAGATATGATGAAGGAGTTAAAGGTAAAAAATAACAATGCCTTCGTTGTTATAATGCTAGAGATGGTCATTATCCAAATTTTTGTTCAAAGTGGAAAGTTATCTTTAGCACCGATTGATATGTTTAAATAAAAGAAAGGATTAGAATTGAAGTAAAATAAAATCCAACTTGTGGTGCAATAGTTTTAAATCTCAAGACAATAATAATAAAATCGAAAACAACTTTGGTATGTACCATTCGGAGCTTCAAGTATAACTGAACAATAGGTGATTCGATAATCCAGGCTTATAAAAGTAATACTTATGTATTCCGATGGAACACAAAAATAATTTTTAACAATTTTATCCCTATCAAAATCATTTTAATTCTAATATGAAAATATTAGTGCCATTAGAATTCTATTTTTTTGTCAATAAAATTTCTTAAACCTCTTTTTTTTCCAACATCAGATCATGTCTTGTGTGACTTGTAGTAGACCACTTATCTATGATTTGTTAAATTGAATTTGAATATGCATAAAAGATTAACTTAAGTGCTAATAAATAAATTGCTAACCTACTTTTAGTTCTGCCTTTTATTTTATATTTTTTTGCTACATTCCTCTATCGATAACAAAGAAACCAAGAACCTGGTATCACGCTAATTCTATTCATCTTTATAAAAAATTATATAATCAAGAAACTTAGTTTGATATGGTACCAATTAAACAAAAAAAAGATGGAAATTAAATTATTAATATGGTAAGAAATATAAAATAACTACTGCTGAAATTATAAATTAAGGATATGAGGATACATGCAGAGATCGTCTATGAACCAAACCATGATGAAATTTTGTATGTATCGTATGTCTAAATATAATTTAAGGAATTAACAATTTTCTTTTGTATTACCACCAAAAAGAGACCATAGGAAAATAAAATTGTTAAAAGAATCAATGATTTATGAAAGAGAAATCATGGCAAATTCAGTTATTTAGTGTAATATAATATATATTTAAATTATTTCAATTGGAACAATTCAATAAATTACTAATTTTGATTTATGAACAAATATCAATTTTCTAACCATAAATTTCTATCAAAAATTCAGAACTATACATGAAATATCAGTCCACTATTTTACTGTAGCTTATAATTTAAAACAGCTAATTATCCAAAAAAAAGAAGTCAAATGTCAACTTTAAAAATGTTGAATGTGTCAATAAAAAGTTCAGCCATTCTCTAAACTGATTACTGGCCTCAACCAAACTTATTAGATGCTAATGGGCCACAAATCACAAATAACAAAATGCGATTTTTGAGGATTTACTAAATGCAATTCTGAATTACCTTACATATTCAATTTTAGTTTATTTATGGTACAATGCATATTGTATTCGATGAATCCTTAATCTACTTAAATTTTTAGGCATTCTACAGAAAAATGCATTAGTAATACTGTAAAGAAGCATCACCTTTCATTCGAGAATCAGTTTCATTAATCTGTGCACCTTTCATTAATTAGAAGAGATATCCCGACTGTCGCCAGTAGAATTGAGTTATGGATATCAGCTGTAATTTAGGATGGAGATGCAGGATATAGAGTTCCAAGAGGAGGCGAAATAGTCAGTAGAATTGAGGGAGAGCCGATCTAGGGCTCATGCATGGAGGTTGCGAAAATACTGGGCAAAGAAAAGAAGATTCCATATCAAAAATAGAGTTGAACACTCCATTGATTCAATATGTAATAGTAGACAACAAAAGTGGAGATGCTAGTATTATTGAGGTCTAAATATCATATTCTAACCATCAAAGTTTGCTATTATGCTCATCTAAATAACAAAATAAAATATCATGATTTGCTTGACAAATTGATAAAACGTTTAGCTTATACGCTCAGTAATTTAAAAAAGTCAATTAGTTTGCTAGTGCAATAAATGAATTATTGACCAAAAAAAAATTCCAACAAAAACCAAATAAAAGTAGATGCAGGAAGACAATAATGTACCTATAGTAAATTAAGTAATTAATAAACAAAACTGAAATAAATTAGGTGCAGTTAGAAGTTCATTTACCAGTCAATAAATCAATTGAGTAATCTATATAAACTATAACCTTTCGTTTATGCAAATATGCAAAGCTATACATACAATATTAGCACCAACATACAGATATATGACTACGTATACAAATTGTGTGATAATCGTGCAATTTTTTAAAATTATAGAATCTGAAATAAAACAAACCTTATGTTGAATCAATCATCAAACATTAGCCAAAATTTAAAAAACAAAATAGAAATGTTGATTGCATACCTCTCTCCACAAAGTGATGCGCAGCTGCAGTGGTAGATTGCCTATTTGAGTTGAAAGGACAGTGAAAATTTGGGTTCTGAGAATTTACAATAATTAAATTTAGTAACAAATCCAATGTTAAAAATTATAAAATGGCAATCGAATAAGAAGAAGAAAAGGTTTGTTTTCATACCTTTTTCACACATTTCAGTTTGGTCGACGTTAGAATAGAAATTAAATCACCAGATTTTTTTTTTACCAATATGCCGGTCGGAACATGGAACCATAACATAAACCAAGATTTATAATGTTATAATTTTTTCTTAACTGATCTAACAAAAGAACTTCAATAACCAAACAAAAACTAATCCTAAAACAACAACATATAACTTATGAGTGTTCATGCTGAAAAAGCAAAAACAAAAAAGTAGCCACTCTCAAAAGAAACAGAGTTAAGATTAGAACAATAACATATCTATGATCGAACATGTTACTGTGACTGATTTATGCAATTATATCAATACAGAAATCCTGTGTATATTAACTTACAAAGAATGGTACGTACAGTGCTAGAAGTATACCTTGGAGAGAAAAGGAAAAGCAAGAGAATTCGAATGTCACTTGAGATGTCAGATCGTTGAGCACCGAGCAGTGAGCTATCTCCTCCGCCTAATCTAGCCTCCAACCAAGGGATGAATGGAATCGCGATAAGGAGGAAGGAGGTTAATGAACCGGTGATGAGTAGGAAGTTTCCATGGATGGTACATACGCCAAGGGGAGTTCTCGTGGATGTTGACGATGTTCTCAGTAGTTTGCGTGGATGGTGAGGAAGATCAAACCAGGAGAGGAATTGAATCGGAGGTGAACAGAAGTGACGATTTTTGGGAAAAATCGGAGATAGAAAAATTAGGTTTTAAGAGATGGTAATCAGAGCGAAGTAAAATTAGCGAAATTGTAGGGGCATTTCCGAAAGTTCAAAAAGACGTCAAGTAAAATAGTGCAATGATTTTACCTTATTAGTAGTAGATATATATATATATATATATTATAAAACTTATAAACATATATATATATATATATATCTTTGAAATCAGAAGTAAAACCTAAAATAATTTGAAATCATTTAGAGAAGGAGTTTGCAAATTGTTTTGAAATTTATTTGAAACGAAATTTGAAAAACATAATCTGAATTTGGAAACAGAATTTGGAAGTGATAACCTGGAGTTTTACATATATATTAGACTTTATTACTTGTCAATCTAGAGCTCTTAAAATCTTTATTATCTTGATACTCATGAGTCTTGAATCTCCTTTGAATTCTGAATCACTTGGAACTTTAAAACTGTACAGTCTTCAGTATTAAATCCTATATACAAACCCTACATATATATGTATGTGTATATATATTCTAGATAAAGATGTTTGTATATATTTTATAGTCAATTAATAATGATAACTAAAATAAGGCTGTTGTCATCAAAACTCCGTTCTCCAACAATCATCCCCTTTTCAATGATAACAACATTGATTTACAAAATATTCACACATGTTAGTATTTGTTGATCTGATTCTTCGAATATCCCCACTTTCTCCATAAATCCTACAAACTCCCCCTTAAACTAAGCATAACTAATCCCTATTTTATAATTTCTCCCCCTTTGTCATCAACAAAAAGACTTCCTAATTATACTACCCTTAAATCTATATAAATGACCCTAATTTACTAAGATATTTATGAATCGTCCTAAGTCTACACTTACATATATATATATATATATATATATATATATATAACTTAAGGTTACAGTACTAAACTAAATTATGCCCCCATAAAATTATGCTATAATACTTAATTCTAAAACTATACTATTAAATAAGAAAGTATTTAACATAAACATTAAGTAAACTATATATTTCAAACAATGTTTTACAAACGAATACATTATACCCAATATACAAATTAATACATTTATGAATACACATATTGTACGTATTACATTGTATTTACAAATAAACGTGAAACTTAAATATTTAATGATTCTTAACAATTTGGGATTTGTGAATTGGGCAATGCGGATAATGGAGACATAATTTGTAATAATCCTAGGTTTTGGAATTCTCCATAAATGTCATAATTAAGTATTATAGTTCTTTGCTGCATAAGTGAAAAAATATATCTTTATTAATAGTATCAGTGTTGACAGTGTAAAATATAATGGTAATGTTTTTAAGGATAAAGCATGGGCAGGTACTAAATTTAAATTGAATATGTAATATGTGTGTTATATAACATTTACACTTAGAATATTTGACATAGTAGCCGTGGGAAAATAATATTTGAATCTGGTATTCTGATTTTTTTTGTCATTATGCAACCCTATTTCTTGTTTTAAATAACAAAAGGAAAATAAAAAGCAAAAAGGGAGGGGGCCAGCAAGAATCACACCATTTGAATAAGAAACATGTTACCATTTTAGTCTACAATGTAAATGCACAAAGCATAGTTTGTATTGCAAAATATAGTCATACTAATACACATAAATAAAGGATAATACTGGTATTTGGTATAAGGCAAAACCCTAGGGTAAACACTGATTATAAATCGCATACAAACAATCCTTGAGAGGTTTAATACCATAACATTTTTCTCTAGAAAATAGCTATTGAAGAAGTTGTAGAGAATGAGGATGAAAACTGGAAAACTTAGAGTTAGGAGGAAGGAGAACTTTGGTGAGTAAATCTTACTATTTAAATAGCAATAAGTCTAATTTAGGCAGCTTATGCATATTTTAGTTGTATGTACTCTATGAAGTTGGAATGTTTGTTTTGATAATCTGAATGTATGAAGGCATGGTTAAATAAGTTTAAGCCTGATGGTTATGATGCTTATAAATCAGAAAACAAGTATAGTAAATATCATGAATATTGCCTTAAGGTAGGATTGAACAATCTGGAAGTAAGCAACATTGAATAAGTGGATTCGAAGCTTATGTTTAATTTTGGAAATAGGGTGAATGAAGTATATTGTAAGTACCCGTATTCTGATCCATTTGCCAATAATACCTCCCTGATTCAGATTATATTTGATTACAGGAGATTATAAGGATTGGGGGTGTCCTAATCACCCTTATACCATGCTTAAGACAATACGATATTCACTCATATCCTTATTATTTAATCTAATGAATACCCAGTAAGCCAAATGCCTACATATGTCATATGCTATTTATGTTGATGGATTAATGAATTGGCTTTATGTAATGTAATTTTGAATGAATGCTTTTATTAGTCTATATTATACACATTTAACACTTGAACATATAGACTTTATGCATCATTCTGGGTGAGGTACATACACTAGATAGGGTGTGTGGGATAGTTGGGTCAACACTATTAAAACCTCACTAGAAACTGGAAAGTGGGTCAGGTTGTGGTGCTAGTCACATGTTGTATTGATCTATCTAACATCAAATTAAGATGTTGGGTATGCATATGGCTTAATGAAAGCCCTACAGACCTTTGTGAATTTGGGAAATACAATGTCCAGGTTTGCTAAATGCATGGAATTATAGGGAGTAATGACATGTATAAAAGGGACTGGGTCATATATGTGAATTACATGAGGTAAAGTATTGTCTGCATATGCCATGACATGTACACATGCACATAACATTTGTGATGTGGATTTTATTCAAGAATGTCATTTAAATGTTGAATTATACTCATACCAGATTGTATATCTGACCCTATTTGGTTGTTTATTCAACCTTTGGGGTGTCTCAATTATAGTGGGGCTACTCAAAGTATTGATTCAGGAAAAGAGGCTTGAATATGAGGTCTTGAGAGTGAAAATTTGATATGCTTTATCAAGTGGAATAGAGTAGTTTCAATGCTTAAAATAAATGTTTGCAAAGTGTTTGCAAGAGACTGTGTATATTATCTATTACTTGAAGGAATCAATTGTAATACTAATACTCTATGAAACCAGTGAAGAAAGTAGTACCTTATGCTTTAGTAACATGAATATGGATGACTGAAATGATCTGGTTTATTAGGATGTGGTAGATAGCCCATATCCTTAAAGCAGTATTGACATTAGTCAAGCATAAATATGATATATTTGAGCATTTGCATATTTGATGCCTATATGTGTAAGATATTGGCATGTATGAGTAAAAAGGATAGAGTACACAGTTTAAATGTGTACATCATGTCACTGATATTTCCTCATGCCATGTTTTCTTCAAATAATATACAATTTAATGTTATTAACTAAGACAAATAAGTCATTTTCTTCCTACATAAATAAAACTTATGCATATTTACTCATGTATGTGTGTCCTTTATAAACTAGTATATAGCTAGTAAGATGTGGGAAACCATCAAATGGAAAGCATCACCAAACTATGATTTCTATGATTGTAAAACAGTTTGAAATGAGCTTTTATGAAAAAAATTAACTTGTTTGTATAAGAAAAATAAGTTGCCCCATAAAGCTGCAAGAGTTCATCTTGAGTTGGCATTTCATCATACATTTTGCTAGGTGTTTGAGGAAATGCCGCTTTGAGATTTTTAATAACATTTTTTACATTATAACCTTATACTTTATAGAAAATTACTCAGTTTTTTTTTAATAGACAATATTTTTAGCAATATCTGGAAGTGCCCTAGAGCCTGTGCAAGTGTGCACCTTATGCATGTGCACACATAAGTATCCATAACTTCTTTCATGGTTGTAATCCTTTTTAAAGAACATAAATGTGTGAACTTATTGAAGGTTGTATTTCAGCATCGTACAATATGTATAAATAATGATTTATATGCATGGATAAGGAACTTGAAATCGTTATGTATTTAAATAACCTATGAAATCTATTTGGCAGTTAAACGTTTGTCCTTACAAAATACTATGGAAATTCATGAATTAATCGAATAAAGCAGGTTAGTTTTCCAACTAAACTAATATAATTATATTGGTGGTAGTGAGATCCTGGGGTCTTAATGGGGAAAATCTATTAAGTAAGTAATCCAAGGGTCACCTGATGTTAAATCAGGACAATTATTTCCATAAATAATTGGGTGAAAATGATGGGTCACTTCATTTGGTATCAGAGCTATGTTAGAATAAAAAACATTACTAGAATAAGGGTTACATATAGGACTATGTTGTTGTTTTGTTTGAAAATGATCACATATATGAACAAATGGCTATTTTGTTTGAAATTGGTTGCAAACAGTATTGTTAACAGCTAAGTTACTCTGATATATTAATACCTAACGTGATGAAAATATGGATTGTTTTCAGAGATCCATGGTAGGTAGAGGAACACATCAGGGAGCAGGGGGTTCAAATGACCCTCCCATGATTAATGTTCAAGAATTTATGAAAGCAGTGAGAGATGGGATAGGGGCAAGACCTAAATCCCTCATGAAGAACTATCTAAACTGCTGAAGAACTATACTCATCTAGGAGGAAAAGAGTTTGAAGGCACTGAAGGAGTTATGGGAGTGCAAACTTGGTTAAGAAATTTGGAAAGGATATTTGTTGATATGCAAATAAATGATCAAAGGAAAAGACAAATTGTTGAAAGGGGTAGCTCTGGACTGGTGGGAGGTGATTATAGTTGGTAGAGCAGAAAATGATATCACCTGGGATCAGTTCAATGAAATGTTGGAGGCTATATTTGTGCCAGCTTCAGCAAAAAATAATTTACTAGAGGAATTCATTAAGCTTAAACAAGCCAATATGAGTGTAACTGAATATACCCAAAAATTTTAGAGTTGTCAAAGTATGGAACTATATTAATAGCTGATGAAACAACTAAAAATGGGAGGTACATACAAGGGCTTAGTGCAGGCTTGAGTAGGGCTATACTAACATACATAGAAAAGACTTTTGATCAGGTATTGGACTTAGCACTGAAGTTTGAACAACATGATAATGCAAGAGAAAGGTTCGGGAATATGAAGAGTAATAACAAAGGAAGAGCCAGGGTTCAACCTTACGGTAAGAAGTAGGGAGATTCTAATGTTAAGAAAGGAGAAGTAGAGCAACCTCAGAAACTAAGAAGAAAATCTTTTGTTACTATTGTGGCAAAGAAGGCCACATGAAATCAACTAGCATAGTTGGAAAAGTTGTTAACCATGGAAAAGAAGGCCATATGAAAAAGAATTTCCCTAAACCAAGGAAGTCAACTAGAATGGGAGCTCTGGAGGTAAAAGAGGAAATAGCTGGTCAAGTGGAAGGTATAATTTTTATTGAAAATTTACCCATACCAGTAGTTTATGATACAAGGGCAACTCACTCTTTGATATCTCAATATATTGTTCAGAAATTGAAACTTACTTGTGTGTACGTACCTAATCCTTTGCATATAAATAGTCCCCTGGGAAGTTCATGTGTTTTAGAAATGCAATGTATAGGGGTAAGATTAAAAATAGGAGGCCATACATTTCTAGCAGATTTACATGTATTAAATTACCCTTGAATTGGATTATTTTGGGTGTAAATTGGTTACAAAAACACAAGGCAATAATAAATTTGGAAGAGTTTACCACCTCCTTGATAAATTCCAACAATAAAAGAAAAACCATTATGTGTGAGACTATTAAGTCTAGACCAGGGAATATTTGGGAAATAGATGGGGAGTACAATATGCAAAATTTAGAAAACATACCCATTATTAACCAATATATAGATGTATTTGAAGAAGTAAGTGGGGTCCACAAGAACGGCCAGTAGAATTTCAGATCAGACTAATTCCAGGGGTAAGCCCTGTAATTAAAAAGCCAACCAGAATGGGTCCTAAAGAGTTGTTTGAACTTAAGCAACAACTTGAGGATTTAGAGAAAAAGGGGTTCATTAGACTAGCAGTTCTTGCTGGGATTCCCCAGTTGATTTTGTGAAAAAACAAGATGGTTCACTAAGAATATGTATCGACTATAGAGAATTAAATAAAGTGACCATTTGGAACAAATACCCAGTTCCAAGAATAGATGATATCTTTGATCAATTGAATGGGGAAAGCGTTTTTAGTAGACTGGATTTAGCATTAGGATTCCATCAGATGAAAGTGGAAGAGGAAAGTGTTAAATACACTGCCTTTAATACTAGGTATGGATTATATGAGTACTTAGTGATGCCCTTTGGTTTAACTAATGCTCCTTCTTACTTTTTTGACTTGATGAATATAACTTTTAGAGACTAAATTTGTTTTAGTATTCATAGATGATATCCTGATTTATTCAAAATCTAAGGAAGAACATGAAGAGCATTTACATTTGACTTTAACCAGACTAAGGCAACATAGATTAAAAGCTAAATTTACAAAATGTGTTTTCTGGCAACCTAAAGTGATATTTTTAGGACATACAATATCAGAGAAATGCATTGCAGTAGATCCCCAGATGGTGATGGCTGTGAAGGCATGGCAAAAACCAAGATGGTAACTGAGGTAAAGTCATTTTTAGGCATGGATGGATATTATAGAAGATTTATAAAAGACTTTACAAGGGTGGCCATACCCTTGACTATGTTAACTAGAAAGGATTAACCTTTTATTTGGACTGAAAAATGGGATCAGGCCTTTGAAAGATTAAAGCAAACTTTGGTCGAAGCACCTATATTGCAAGTTCCAGAGGGGAATAGGGGATTAATGGTGTACACAGAATCTAGTGGCTCTGGTTTAGGAGCTGTATTGATGCAAAATGGGAAGGTAATTGCATATGCATCTAGGCAGCTTAAACCAAATGAAACTAGGTTTGCAACCCATGATCTTAAGCTTGCAGCAGTGGTGTATGCTTTGAAATTATGGAGGCATTATTTATAGTGAGCAAAGTTTGATTTATACACTGATCACAAGTCCTTAAAGTATTTGTTTTGACAAAAAGATTTAAATATGAGGCAACATAAATGAGTTGAATTTTTAACTGCATATGATTTGGATATTCTTTGTACTCCAGGCAAAGCAAATAAGGTTGTTAATCCACTGATTAGGCAACATGTTAGATTGGCTAAATTAATGGTGGAAGAATTTAATTCTCAAACTTTTTTGAGTGAGGCAGGTGAGATAATTGAAAGGAAAGGATTGGATGGAATGTAGAATTATGGGAAGCTAAGCATGGTAACCATAAAGCCAGTCTTTATGGATAAATTAGGATCACTACAGGACCAAGATTCATATTTAAGGGAATGAAAAATTCAGTTGATAGAGGGGAAAGGAGTGGAGAATTTTTCATTAAGTAAAGGAGGGTACCTAGAATTTAAAGGAAAAATATGTGTACCAACCTTAATGGGAATCAAGAAAGAGGTAATGGATGAATATCATATAACTAAATATAGAATTCATCCATGAGCGATGAAAATGTATCATGATCTTAAGAGAAGCTATTGGTGGAAAGGCATGAAGAGTGATGTTGCAAAATATGTTTTAAATGCTTGATATGTCAGCAAGTGAAACCTATTTGTCAAAAGCCCTCAAGATTGTTACATCCTCTGGATATACCAAGTGGAGATAGGAGAGTATTTCCATGGATTTTATCACATGATTTCATATATCAAAAAGAGGAAGTGATAGCATATGGGTTGTAGTAGATAGGTTAACAAAATCAGCTCACTTCATTTCACTGAAATCAGATATAACTGCTCAAAAGTTAGCTCAATTGTTTCTTAAAGAATAGTGAGATTGCATGGGGTACCTAAGAATATTATAACTGATAGAGATGCCTTGTTCACATCAAAGTTTTGGGTTAGTTTTCAAGAAGCAATGGGGCTTGAATTAAATTTAGCATTGCATACCACCCATATACTGATGGGAAAATAGAAATTGTAAATGAGGTTTAGAAGATTTAATTAGAGCGTGTGTGTTAGACTTTGGTGGTAACTGGGAGGAACATTTACATTTAGATGAATTCACTTATAATAATAGCCATCAGTTCATCATTGGAATGGCTCCATTTGAAGCTTTGTATGGAAAACCTTGTTTATCACTAGCATGTTGGATGGATGTAGGTGAAAGGATTCTGTTAGGACTGGAACAGGTTAAGGAAACAACTGCTAAAATAGAGCTAATAAGACACAAAATGAAGGTGGCACAAGAGAGATAGAAAACATACGCTGATAGAAGTAGAAAGCCAGTAGAGTTCAAAGAAGGAGATTATGTATTCCTTAAAGTTTCTCCAATGAGAAAGGTATTGAGTTTTGGCAAGGCAGGAAAACTATCACTAGGATATGTGGGTCCTTATGAAATTCTGGAAAGAATAAGTACATTAGCCTATAAATTGAAATTACCAGAAGAATTAAGAGGAATTCATAATGTGTTTCATGTGTCACAGTTAAGGAAGTGGGTGCATGATAAAGAAACTATTTTAGAGTCACCTACTCAACTTGAAATCAAAACAGACTTGAGCTATGGAAAAGAGCCAGTGGGAATTATTGCAAAAGAAGAAAAGAAATTGAGAAATAAAAGCATAAAACTAGTCAAAGTGCAGTGGAGTTTGGATTCAAATGATTGCACATGGGAAGTTGTAGATAAAATGAAAGCTAATTACCCAGGAATATTTACTGATAGAAAGGAAAAATCTGAATTAAATTTAAGTAAGTATTTAATTTTAGCATGCACATTTTTCTATATATATATGTGTGTTTTGCTCATATTAAAAGGGTACAAATTAGCATACCTGAAGTTAAGAATTAAATGGGAGTAAATCTGTATATTAAAAGATGTTAATTTTAGAAAAAAAATTGTGGGACACAATTCCTAAAAGGAGGGGTGTATTTGATAACTCTCGGTTTTAGGATTCTCCAAAAAATGTCATAATTAAGTATTATAGTTCTTTGCTACATAAGAGAATATATATATATATATATATATATATATACATATACATATATTAATAGTATCAGTGCTGAATTAAAAATCAGTGTAAAATATAATGCTAGTGTTTTAAAGGATAAAGCTAGACAGGTACTAAATTTAAATTGAATATGTAATATGTGTGTCATATAACATTTACACTTAGAATATTTGACATAGTAGCCGAGGGAAAATAATATTTGAATTTGGTATTCAGATTTCGTTTGTCATTATGCAACCCTATTTCTTGTTTTAAATAACAAAAGGAAAATCAAAAGTAAAAAGAGAGGGGACCAACAAGAATCACACCATTTGAATGAGAAGCATGTTACCACTTTAGTCTACAACCAAAGTGCACAAATAGTAGTTTGTATTATAAAATATAGTCATACTAATACACATAAATAAAGGATAACACTGGTATTTGGTATATAAGGCAATTACCTAGGGTAAACTATGATTATAAATGGCACACAAACCATCCTTGAGAGGGTTAATACCAAAAAAAATTCTCTGGAAAATAACTACTGAAGCCGTAGAGAAAAAGGAAGAAAACTGAAAAACTTAGAGTTAGGAGGAAGGAGAACTTTGGTGAGTAAATCTCACTATTTAAATAGCAATAAGTCCAATTTAGACAGCTCTTATTATATGCATATTTTAGTTGTATGTATTCTATGAAGTTGGAATGTTTGTTTTGATTAATCTGAATGTATGAAGGCATGGTTAAATAAGTTTAAGCCTGATGGTTATGATGCTTATAAATCTGAAAACAAGTTTAGTAAATATCATGAATATTGCCTTAAGGTAGGATTGAACAATCTGGAAGTAAGCAACATTGAATAAGTGGATTCAAAGCTTATGTTTACTTTTGGAAATAGGTTAAATGAAGCACATGGTAAGTGCCCGTATGCTGATTGTAATGGCGCGTTTTGTTAGCTGTCGAATAATTAATTTATTTAATTATTAAATATCGATTGGGCGATATCGATGACTTGAATTAAATAATATTGAATATTTAATTAAAATGAATAATATAATAATATATTATAATGTCAAAATAATCGGAAATCACCGAATTCACAATACTGTGTGAATTGGATCAGCTAAAATATTTAATTCAGTTTAGAATTGAATTTGAATAACGAATCGATTTAATAATCGACGTTAAAACGTATTAATTATATTATAATTAAAATAGAGCGCGTAACGACGCGACAGTTCGTTATCTGGCGATTTAGACTTCAAGTGGATGTACAGGGTTCGTTTTAAATCGGATTGCTGTGAAACAAGAAACGTGTGGAGCTGGTGGAGTATATCTTTCTAGTGGAAGAGAGAGATCGGGATTTCGTCGTGTGGATTTTGAGTTACGTCCAAATCAAAATATCAGAAATGCAGCGCCCTGACCATAACGATTTAATTATATTTTAAATAGGGATTTAAATAGGAATCGAGCGTCGATATAACTCTGACAAGGTAATATCGAGTTGTAAATATATACAGGAATAGTCTAGAGCTGTACGGCATTACACTGTGAATACAGACGATAATAATTAATTTTAAATATTTAATTTAATTATATTTAAATATATTTATATATTTAAATAGGCTATTTAGAGCGTTAAAAATAGCCACTTTTGCATACGAAGTCGGAATTCGACGAAATCAGTTTTGTTGGATCCGCAATGTCAAATAGTTGTTAGATTCCAAGTTTCGCGATTTTTAGAGTCACTGTGTGACCATAGGGATTTTTAGAGTGGAAAATAGACAGTATTTCGACAGTTAAAAATACGCTGTGTGAGCATACGGAGCCAGAATTCGACGAAACCAGTTTCGTTGGGACCGTAATGTCGAGCTGAAGGTGCATGTCCAGTTTGGTGATTTTTGGGTATTTTACGTAGTCGTAGAGATTTTTAGAAGTCAGATACAACGAGAGATTGGCAAAAATAAAATATAAAATAAATTCAAAAATATCTCCCCCTATTTTTCTATGGATCTACAACCAGCCACGCATCATCCAATGCCAACCACAATTCTTACCAACCCAAACATCACTATATAATAGCATGAACCAAGAACACAGCAACAAATTCCAAAACAAAAACTCAAACGCAGGAAAACGAAAATCAAAATCAATTGCAAAGAAATCCTATAAATCCTCTAATACATATGGTTGCAATCATCCTCGCAAATCCTTCGGTTCTGGGTACTTCGAGTTGGACTCGACGCATTTCCTGGTTCGCTGGAAATGGTGAGCGGAAGCTAGGGTTCGTCGTTGTGGATTCTTGAAGCATCAATTCACGAATTCGAGTTTGGATGTGTGATTAGAGGGGAGAGTAGCAGAGTTTGGCAAAGTATGGGGTTGTTCGGTCAGGGTGGGTGTCGCACCTGAGAGGGGAGGCTGTTCGACGCGATGCAGGCGGAGAGGCCAAGGCCATTCGTGTTGGGTAGAGGATGAGGAGGCGAGGTGATTGGTGGTGGTTACGGCGGCCAATGATGGCCGAGGTGGAGGAGAACACGGGTAAAAGGGGGCGGTCAACAGTGGATTTTTGGGATCGAAGTATACTGTAGGAGGAAGTTTGATTTGGTGAAGAAAGAAAAGTGGTTCGGGTCCGATTTAAATGAAGGGTAAGTGGGCCGATGTGGGATCATAGGGGTTAAGGCCCATCTAAGAAATACCAAGTTTTATTTTATATATTCAATTGTATACAAAACTTCAGAATGCGATATCTTGGTCATACAAGATCGGATTGACGAACCGCAAGTTGCGTTGGGATCGTATGGACGAGCAATCCACAATGGGACTGACCGCAAGTCAATTGGAGTCCGTCACAATTTATAGCAAAATAAATTGTCTGAATCAAGCGATGGTTATCGTCATTGACGATGATCGTTCAATGTGAGTAAAACTCACCAACTCTAAATAGTTCTATTTTTACAGTGTATTCTTAGAACTGTTAACTATTGTCTGTTTGACTGTGTGTTGACTGTTTGATTGAACTGCTAGTCAGTTAGTGGAATATATATATATATATATATATATATATATATAAACCGATAAATATTTATATGCTGATTCTGCTTATCAGAATATTATACCAGTGTTGTCTAACATCTGTGGTGCAGGGAAACAGGTTGGAGGAATCCAACTGGATTCCTCAACAGTTATTTTTACTGTAATTTATGTATTGTGATATATAAATGTGATATATATAATCTATTGTGATTATGTGTGGTTGGACGATATTCATCGTTGTTAGATGATATGTTAAAAACCATAAGAAATACCAGGATATAGAAAAGAGATTTTCAAACTATAAATTGAAAATAATTTATTTATATAAAATCGATGGATTTTATATTATAAAGAAAAGGGGATTTTGAGTATAAAGGAAAATATTGGTTAATCAAGTATAAAGGAGAAATATTGGTTAATCGAGTATAAAGGATTAAACAAAGTAATTGGTTAGGTTGACCAAAGCAAGTTAGTCGGGTTAAACAAAGTAATTGGTTAGGTTAACCAAAGCGAGTTAGTCGAGTTAATCAAAGTAATCGGTTAAGTTAACCAAAGTAAATTAGTTAAGTTAAACTAAGCGGTGAATCAAAGTGAATTTGTTAAGTTAAACTAAATGATTAATCGATGTGAATTAGTTAAGTTAAACTAAGTGGTTAATCAAAGTGAATTAGTTAAGTTAACTAAGTGGTTAATCGAAGTAAATTAGTTGAGTTAAACTAAGTGAATCGGCTAAAGTTAATCAACGTGAATTAGCTAAGTTAAACTAAGTGGATTAGTTCAGTTAATCGAGACGAGTTAACCAGTTAGGGTTGATCAGTTAGAGGTGACCAGTTAGAGTTAACCAGTTAGGGTTGATCAGTTAGAGGTGACCAGTTAGAGTTAACCAGTTAGAGTTGACCAGTTAGAGTTGACCAGTTAAAGTTGACCAGTTAGAGTTATCCAAGTGGAGTTAATCGAGTAGAGTTGTCGAATATCACTTATTCAAAGTAGAGTATCGAATATAGTGTATTCGAGAGAAGAGTAATCGAATATAGTTTATTCGAGTGGAGAAATCAAATGTTATTCATTTGAGAAGAGTTATCGAATATTATTTATACGAAGAGGAGTTATCGAATATTGGTTATTCGGAGTTAGTTAATCCAAAGGAGTTATTCGAAGTTAGTTAATCCGAAGGAATTAGTCGAAGAGTTAATCCTAAAGAGTTATTCGGAGTTAGTTAATCCAAAGGAGTTATTCGAAGTCAGTTAATCCGAAGGAGTTAGTCGAAGAGTTAATCCTAAAGAGTTATTCGGAGTTAGTTAATCCAAAGGAGTAAATCGAAGAGTTAATCCGAAGGAGTTAGTCGAAGAGTTAATCCAAAGGAGTTATTCGAAGTTAGTTAATCCAAAGGAGTCATTCGGAATTTAGTTATTTGAAATGAGTTATTCGAATTAGATATTTGAATAGAGTTAAACAAATTAGAGTGATTCGAATTACTTATTCGAATAGAGTTAAACACGTAAGAGTTAATTGAATATTAGTCATTCAATTTGAGTTAATCGAATTTAGTTATTCGAGAAGAGTTAAATCGAATTTAGTTATTCGAAAGGAGTTAATCAATTTGAGTTAAGTTAATCGATTAGAATTAAGTTAATCGAGTTAGAGTAAATCGAATATTAGTTATTCGAAGGTAAGTTATTCGAATTAGTTATTCGAAGGAGTTAATCAATTAAGTTATTCGAATGAGTTATTCGAAGGAGTAAATCAAATTAAGTTAATCGATTAGAGTTGAGTTAATCGATTTGAGTTAAGTTAAGTTATCGAGTTAAGTAACTGAGTTAAGAAATCGAGTTAAGAAAATCAAGTTGAGTTAATCGAATAAGTTATTCGATAAGAGTAAATCCATTTAAGTTAAATCGGATGTTAGTTATTCGATAAGAATTGACACATTTAAGAAAATCGAATATTTGTTATTCGATAAGAGTTAATGAAATAGAGCCAACCAAGAAGAGTTATTCGAATATTAGTTATTCGATAGGAGTTAATCGAAATAGAGTTTATCGAATATAAGTTATTAAAAAGGGAGAGTTAATCGAATAGAGATTACTCGAAAGAGAGTTATACGTCGAATTCGATTATATCAAATTCGGGAAAGTACTATTTACCTTCCGGGTTTTAAATCAAGGTATAGTTATAATCAAACGTTTTCATATGAGAAGTGGATTCATAACCTAAACCCGAGTATTTGCGTAAACAGATGATTGGACAAAGTGAGTGACGAGCTTCATCTATTTCACAGTAAAGGACGTTGTTAAATTAAGGTCTGAGAGGTAATTATACCCCAACTTGATTGACTTCAGAATTGACAAAGGAATAGTTGTGGTTCGATAGAAAAGGTTGATTTGAAATATAGTTAAGTAATAAGCGATTAATGGATTAAGCGTAACGATGTTTTATACAACGTTCATTGGAAATCCGTAAATGAGTTTTGGAAACGTTTTCCAAATATAGTCAGATATGTTTTCTAAACATAGAAAATGAAATGTTTTCATGATAAGAATTTAAGAAATAGAGTTAAGCAAATTCAGAAACTAACTGGAGAGGGTAAGTTGAACGGTTTTCTAAGTGACGATCTGATGTTGGTTTCGACCTTCCGGATTGATACTTAGAGAATTGTTCTCATACTAGTTAAAGTTAGGGACTGATAGTTGCGAAATAATAGTGATGTGAAAATAAGCTATGAAAATGTTTTCCAATGATTAATAACATATATTTTCTAAATATATGAAAAAGGGAAATATGAACATATGATGATTGATCGATCAAATTTCCATTTGGAAATAAGATCGTTGTTTGTACACCGACATGTTTTCATTTGATAGTTGAATCACAGACTATCAAAGTTTTTACCATTTTAACGTTGTTAATATGGAGAGACCGGTTGGATTATTATCCAAAGAACCACTCTGTATTGGCATAAGCGTTGCGAGCAATATCTGCCAAAGATAAATTGAAGACGGAGTAAAGTGCAAGGGCTGTTGTATAAGTCTTAGATAACAGTGACTAAGATGGATATACTGAATAGTGCCTTCGGTTTGTCCAGTCCCAGGACAACGTATATGGAAGAAGGTCTGACAGAGTATATCCAATAGATCGCGTAAGTTGATCTGTTCAAACGTATTCACGTTTGGTGGCGGAGGAATTCGTTTCTCTTAGCTGTATACCCGTGTTATTTTTGGATAAGTCAATTTGTGATTTGGCGGATATGACGATGTGGCATTCAAAGTGAATGGTGATCAGATGTTCTGAAGATAGACGTAGCTTCTAGCCTCACACCGGGAAGTAACAAAAGTTGGGCTAGGCAGCATGGCTAGTTGGGTCATCCCCAAGCAGGGTGTATTGTCACCGATCTAGAGAATATTCATATTTATACTTCTTTTTGATTCTATATCTTCGGATGACGGTTTGATGGCCTATAACCGTGGTGGCAATATATTCGCGACACTCAAGCTAAATGAGTGAGCGGTCATGTGTGGCCGGGTTGCAAGACGTTCTTGTTGAACCTTGAGTGTATCACCTCTAGAGTACACTATTCAGAAGGTGCTCCCATACCTTGTCTGTTGGAATCCATTCTCCGATAAGAGCCCTGCGGTTTATGATTTTATACTATGTATGTAGAACGTGAGATGCAAGCGTTTCTGCTAGATTGATACCTATTTGTACTTAGACATTATTATAATATCACAATGATATTGCTTGTCAAAGTTGTTCAGATACTCATAAGGGAAAAACCCGTTCCGTATTCACGGCGTGGTCTTATGAGATATCCTATACCTGTTTTAAACTATTTTACTCATACCAGTCCCATGACTGACCCGGAGTTTATTTTGTTGTTTTCCCTAAACTCTTGGGTGCCTAAATTTGTACGGGCAGTCAAGTAGTCGGGATTTACAGATATACTTGGAGAGCTTGGAGCAGGAGGCTGCAAGATTTGATAGCTATAGTTATTTCCGCTGTGTTGTAAGTGTTGTACTCTGATAAGTGCTATTGTATATATATATATAACTGTGTAATTCAAAGTTATGTTATATATTATATGTTATTCGTTCCGCTGTGAGATTCGTGTTACTCTGATGATTCTGATGTTCTTCTTCTTCTTCTATTCTATTAGTTCTATCTTTTCTTTCTCACCTTCTAAATTCTTTCACTAACGTCTCAGAATTTCCGACTCTCGAGGAGTCGGAAATTTCCAGCCGTTACACTGATCCATTTGCCAATAATACCTCCCTAATTCAGATTATATTTGATAACAGGAGAGTATAAGGATTGGGGGTGTCCTAATCACCCTCATTCTATGTTTAAGACAATATGATATTCACTTATATCCTTATTATTTAATGTAATGAATTCCCAGTAAGCCAAATGCCTGCATATGTCATATGCTATTTATGTTTCTAGATGAATGAGTTGGCTTTATGTAATGTTATTTTGAATGAATGCTTATATTAGTTTATATTATACACATTTAACACTTGAACATATAGACTTTATGCATCATTCTGGATGAGGTACATACATCAGGTCGGGTATGTGGGACAGTTGGGTCAACACTGTTAAAACCTCACTAGAAACTGTAAAGTGGGTCAGTTTGTGGTGCTAGTCACTTGTTATATTGATCTATCTAACATCAAGTTAGGATGTTGGGTATGCATATGGCTTAATGAAATCTCTACAGGCCTTTATGTATTTGGGAAATACAATGTACGCTAGTGTTAAATACATGGTACTTTAAGTTGGTGACCCACTGGTGGAAACTTATAATCAGTCCAGGTTAGCTAAATGCATGGAATAATACGGAGTAATGACATGTATAAAAGGGATTGGGGTCATATATGTGAATTAAATGAGGTAAAGTAATGTCTGCATATGCCATGACATGTACACATGTACATAGCATTTGTGATGTGGATTTTATTTAAGAATGTCATTTAAATGTTGATTTATACTCATACTAGTTTGTATATCTGACCCTATTTGGTTGTTTATTCAACCTTTGGGGTGTCTCATTTATAATGGGGCAGCTCCAAGTATTGATTCAGGAAAAGACGCTTGAATATGCGGTCTTGAGAGTGCAAATTTGAGATGCTTTATCAAGTAGAATAGCTGCAATTATCTTAGGAAGTTTTAGTTGTTTTAATGCTTAAAATAAATGTTTGCAAAATGTTTGCAAGATACTGGGTATAATATCTATTATTTGAAGGAATCAAATGTAATGCTAATACTCTATGAAACAGGTGAAAAAAGTAGTACCTCATGCGTTAGTAACATGAATATGGATGACTGAAATGATCTGATATGTTAGGAAGTTCTAGATAGCCCATATACTTAAAGTTTTTTTGACATTAGTCAAGCATAAATAGGATATATTTGAGCATTTGCACCTTTGATGCCTATATGTGTATGGTAATGGCATGTATGAGCAAAAGGGATAGAGTACACAATTCAAATGTGTACATCATGTCACTGATATTTCCTCATGCCATTTTTTCTTCAAATAATATATAGTTTCATGTTATTAACTAAGACAAATAAGTCATTTTCTTCCTATATAAATAAAACTTATGCATATTTACTCATGTATGTGTTCGTAAACTGGCATTAGCCAGTAAGATGTGGGAAACCATCAAATGGCAAGCATCACTAAACTATGATTTCTATGATGATAAAACAGTCTGAAACGAGCCTTTATGAAAGATTTTGTAACACTTAGCGGAATTCGACGCTCGAATTTCAACAATAATACATAAAACACGTATTACTTGCCAAAACCCAAGTATCAAAAACACCCGATAATTAATAGAAAGGAAATTATAGGGTGAGATAAAAAAAAGAAATAATAGAATAAAAGAAAAAGAATCAACACAACATAGAGTCTCACATCGCGGGGGAACAAAATATAACATAGAAATAACTTTTATTGAGAGCTTGTAAGATACTTACAATCATTAGAGTACATCGGTACATCTGAACAACTATAATAACCTGTCCTCATACACGACACACAGAGGAGTATATAACATTACACATCTGAACTCTTCTAGCTCATCTCTTTACAGCACCCGATGACTAGAACCTATTAAACCCGGGCTAACCCGAGCATTTCAAACGCTGGATTAGTCTGGTGAACTAGAGTGAGAAACCCACTAAGTTTACAAGCAATATCCTACTTGATTTTAAAGTTTAACAAATCTTTTCAGAAAGGAAAGGATAATCGTAAGACCAGTCCACATATAAACAGGGACGGTTTTTACCTTACGATAACCCAAAACATTTTTAAATCATACATATATTCTGATATTGTAATAGTGTCTAAATCAAATAAATAATCATTTAGCAGAACGCTTGCATCTCATGCTCTACATATGTAATATAATATCGAAAACTATGGGCGCTTATTGGAGATTGGATTCCGACAATGACAAGGTATGGAACCACATGTCGATGGTGTATATCTAGAGGGGAATACACTGGGTTCAACAAGAACATCTTGCAACCGGGCCACACATGACCGACCACTCATTTCGCTTGAGTGTATCGAATGTATATCACCAATGGTTGGGATCAGCAACCATTTCCCGAAAAGGGACAACATCGAATAGAATAAGAAGGAAATGAAATTTCTCTAGATAGGTGATTATACACCCTACTTGGGAGCGACCTACTTAGCTATGCTGTCTGCCCAATTTTTGTCATTTCCCGGCTGATGAGGTTTGAGGCTACGATTATCTACCTTTTTAGGTCAGCACATCAACTTTGAATGCCACATCGTTAGATCCGTCAAATCACAAGTTGACGTCCTCAAAAATACGCTAGGCACATTTGAATAAATCAATGTATGTGACCATCTGGAAATACTCTGTCGGACACTCATCCATACAAGTCATCCAGGAAAAGGATGAACCGAAGGCACCCTCCTACCGCATCCAAAGGATCAGTAGCGAGAAGTCCTTACAATCCGCAAAATCTCAACCACGACCAAATCACAGTTAAAAACCTCTGGTAGCTAGCCAGAGAAATTCAACAGCAATCCTTCCGCTTATGAAGATCCATGGTCTTCACTTGCTCTACCTTGATCAACATCTTTCACCTTCAACGTTTAGGTATTTGCTGGCGGAATGGTTTTCAAATATAAATTCGATCCCGGACTTTCTGTACCAACAATCGATTTGGCCAGAGTTTGAAAGTCGGTGATTTAACTATTAAGATAAACAACCATCATTCATAGAAAAATAAAATGGGTTCATTGATTCAGTATACAACGTAACATGGCCTCTTTAGTTAAACATTTAATAATTAACTTTCTAAAGCTTCCAACACTTGGAATACCACCTTTCACTTCTTAATTCCATATGAATTTATTCAACGTATAACTCTTCGAAATATAGTTTATAATATCTTTCACGGAATATTATTTTAATTCCTTCAACTACCCTCGTTTGTAAACTAATACCATCCTTAGATAATCATGAAGTCGTTCAAGTTGAGGTATTTTATTTACCTCTTAGACCTTGAGTTGACGACATTCTTATCTTTGGAATAGATAGAAGTTTATTAAAGAAATCTCATTACAATAATTACCCCAACACTTCTATTTACTATAGAATCCCATTTATAATCACTTTGTTTCAATTAACTCCATTTCATATCTAGAACATCTATCTCTAGATCTTATCGTTGGATTTTCACTTTAACAATCAAATTCAATTCACTTAAGCTCCCGTTCGATTTCAACTTATATTACATCTTGGTTAAACTTTCCTTCTCTTTTTTCTTTATAAAATTCCTTCTAGGGAATAAATCCAAATTCTAACTCATATAAATACGAGTAAAACTTATTAAAAGTCCTTTTTATTTATAAACAAGGTCTTACTCAACTAATTCCCATTACCACTCTTTCCCATTTCACCCTGGTTTCTTTCAAACATTATTCAGTTTAAGTGTTAATAATTTTCTTTTTATAGAAAACTTGACTCGATATATCAAAACAACTTGGTTTTCATTTGAAAACACTATTACATATTCAAATCTTGTCTTATCGAGTCACTTTATGAATTCATATTCATACAATACTTTAAAAATCTCATTTATAATTCAATTCCTTGTTAATTGTCTAACACCCTTTACATTAAATAGTTTACTTCATTATCAACTATAAATAAAATAATTAATCTTTCATAAAAGGTTATTTTAAAATGATACTTAACTTCAATAATAATTAACAATCCAATGATAGTTTTTAATAATCAATTCTCGTGCAAGTAGTCGACTTGGTCATCTCAAACAAGGTTACTTTGTTAACCATTTCCACTTAGTTATTTCTTTTAAACAAATAAAAAATTAATATAAATAATTTCATTTGATTTAATCAACAATTTAATTAAATTAAATAATCTCATTTAATTGTTTATTAAAAATAATTAATTCAACTCTTAACCATTTTGTTAATTGCTACTCACTTGCTTACAAAACTCATTAACCTACAAATCTCGCTTTATATACTTGTTTTACAATTACAAGGTAAAAATAATTATTTATTTTCTTTAATAACTCCATTTAAAAATAGTCTATATAAAATAGATTTCAAATCTATCTTTAGTTATAAAAACAAATTTATAACTTCCGTTCTATTGACTTACCTAACGGTAAATCAATCTCTAAAAACGATTCATTTACAGGCCATCTGCCGATAATTACTCAACCAATATCACCAATTGGTTAGTATCAAACAATCGTTGAAATTAGATTCAACCATCAACAATCAATCAGATTGATTTAACAGTTCATATAAGTAAATAACATATATGAGGAATTCGGTTGGATTTCTCCAACCTATCCTTTCATGCATTAAAATGGGTTACCTCAAATTCAATATGACAATATATTTATTTATCACGATAAACAAAAATAACAATTCAACTAATAGCAGTCAACAAACAATTTATAACATCAATCAAGCATTCAATTATTTATTTAATATGTTTATATTACTATAAATGTAACCAACAAGGTAAGTTTCCTTGTTTGGGATCTAATCGTTAAAATAATGATTAAATTAAACAAATGTTTAATTTAAATAAATGAATATCAAAATATTCAACACACATGCAAACAGTCATCTAATCATCAACCATTGGCAAACATTGCACACAAAATGAAAACCCAGTTTATGTAAAATATAAACGGGATAAACTAAGTGAGTTGTACTCACTTCGGTTTGATTTGATGTTGAAACGGTTCGATTTAATTAAATTAAAATGGCATTTAATTTAATTAAAGATCTCAGTTGCTTCCATTGTTGTCCACTCCAACTCTGAAATGAAGTGCTTGCCAATACCGTCTCAATGCCGGTTGTTTTGTTCCCTTCTGACAACCTATGAGCACGGTACAAAATTTACTACTGTTATGGTTTAAACTGTAAATTAAATCCTTAATTAATTTACTTGTATGTTATAAATAAGTCGGTCATTTTTATGACAATTAAAGATTTTACTGGGCACGTTAAATATAGGATCAGACATGCTATGGATTAGGCATATAATTTCCACAAAATTAACAAATCACTTCGTTAACTCTTTAAACATGTCGTTTGCAATACGATTGGGCTACGAAATCCTTAGCCTTATCAATTGGCAGGTTCGTATATTCAGTTAGGCCTATGTAAACTTATATAGTTATAATAATGGCCACTTAATAACATGATCAGGCATAGTTTAAAATGCGATTAGGTACAAAAATATTCAATTAGGCACAGTCATAGTACACAAGCCACGTCATATTCAATGTTGCATTTGGAACATTAATAGTAGGTAATATACCAGGCTTGATTTATATGGTTTAGGCATATTTAAAACAAATATTGGGTACGTCCGCTTATACATGTTCATTAGGTGAAAATTATAGGGCCACATTAAAACTTAATTAGCCAAATCTAATTGGGTTAGGCATCTTGGTCAAATGGTCAGGCACGTTATTAACTATATCAGTGGCCATGTGAATAATACTACTATTCCATGTGGATTAGGCAAATTCGTACCATACTTCTTCTCTAATATGAATATTTCGATACATGCTCTACATTTCTTCCATGGCCGCGTTACCTTTTGCTTCTTTGATTTCGTTCTTCTTCTTCTCACAAACTAAAACCGTGAACACTTCCTCTCCCTCACATGCAAGGGATTCATCCTTCCCTTTGCCTCACACTTCCCCATATCACCATACTGTAGCTTCTCCCATATTTTGTTTCTTTCCATGCTACAGGTACCCATGCGCTGATCTCCATGTCCACGCTTCAGCTTACCATCTCCTTCTCCTGACTTTTCATGCAACTACACCTTTTTTCTCACTTCGGTTCCCAATTCGTAAGTCCTTACGGTTTGCTTCATTCTTCTTCTTTCTTCTCAACCTTAAATAATCAAATTTTCTATTTATTTCTTACTTAAATAGTTTTGTATTCCCCTGGGTTTTAAAATGTAATGACCCGAAATTTTTGACTATTTGAATTCGAATATTTAAATATTATATTTGAATTATTTATGGATTTTAATATCGAATTCTTTAATTAAACATCGACAGAAAGATTATATTTATATTAAAATGAACTCGAAATGGCGTGGCAGTTCGTAATATCGGGTTTTGAAGTTCAATTGAATATACAGAATCTGTTTTAATTCGGAATTTTGTAAAACAAGGAACGTTAGAATCAATTTGTTGATAATTTTACAATGGAAGAGAAAAATTGAGATTTTAGCTTATATATTGTAAGTTATGTCCAATTCAAATTTTAAAATAGTCGCTATGGAAATCTTTATATATCATAACATTTATTTAGTCAATTTAATAAGGAATTTATATATATTTGGATATCGTTGAACTAGAAAATATTAATGTTGAGTTGTAAATTCATATTGGTTGAATTCGAAGTGATGAATTATTTTATTTGGAAATATTCGATGATAATAATTTATTATTATTTTATTTATTTGTTTTAGATTTAGTTTATAATTTATTGATATTATATAAGCTATATGAATAATTATTTTTCAAACAATCTCTGTTTTCGACGTAACGGATTTTATTGGAATACGTATAGCTAGTTATTGCTACATTTCCAGTTTGGAGCCAATCAGAGTTATTTTATCGGTAGACAGAATTTAAATGTGAACCGTTAAATAAATTGGAATTAAAATAACGTCGTTGTGCAAACGAAGTCGGTTTTCAACGAAATTAGTTCCATTGGATCCGGAGTGCCAAGACATAGCAGTGTGTAGTTTCATTATGTTGGAGTTTGTGCGTGATGGTGTATATATAATGTTTCAACATAAACAGCGGTGAAATAGTTTAATGGTATAAAACCAAAAGGGGATCAAATCAAGTTATCAGACAAATAAAAATAAATTAAATAAATAATTTCCTTCCATGCTAAGTCTCCATCCTCTAGTATGCAGACCTATGAAATTCATACACAGGCACAACTAAGAAATGGGGGAACGACCAACTATCCTACATCTATACTCCAGTCTACACTCTCTAAAATCTAAATCAAACGTACAAAGGCACAACAAAAACACAACACAAGTTTTGCAAGCACATGCATTCTTCCACCTCATTTCTTTTCACGTAAGTATGAAAAGTCACATTCAAATTTAATGACCTGCCACCTTATTTTGTATCACACATGAGCTTATCATGTGTTCTTTCTCCTTTCAGTCAGGCCTACACACATATATACGGACGTAAACCAGAAATCACACATAGCAGTCTATATGTTCTTCGTACTTGCCTAACTTCTAAAAATTTAAGGCTGAAGAAACTTCACCCTTAAGAAAACGTACGTGCAGGCCTAGGAAAAGATTTGTAGTGTCTAGTTCAAGTAAAATGCAGCTATTTTCTTTTGTTCAGTCTTCATCAGTAGGCCTTAACATTTCTGGATCACTACCCTAGCCTCCCACCCCCTATTACTTGCTAGCCAAACCCTCTCCCTGACAATGAAACAAAAGCCCCATCACTAAAAATTGAAATGCATAGAGTGTGTGTGTATATATATATATATAAGAGAAAGTGGCGAACTTGGAGCAGGAAATGGTCTGGTGCAATGCGTTTACAGAGAGCATGGGGAAATATTTGTGAAACCGCAAGGCTGGTTGTTGAATCTATGGAGGGGGTCGGCATGCGTGTCTAGTGGAGTCATTGTTGAAGTGGCCATGGGTCAGGACATGAGGGCCTGTACCAGTGAATGCGTAGGGGTGTTTGTGTATGGGAAAGAGTGGGTTATGGAGGGAGGAGGACAACATGAAGTTCGGGTATGTGAGGAGAGCTGAGGGATGTAGCACTATATTCTTGGAGGAGACGTACTATGTGAGTCAAGGTAAAGAAAGCATCAACGAGGGGTAGTTTTGCTGGAACTGTTCAAAAAAAAAAAATAAGAAAAAAAAATAAGTATAAAGACGAAATAGAAAATGGGAAGCAAAGAAATGCGATAGAATGGCTTAGAGTATGGGAAATGGTAGTGGAGTTGGCAAATAAACAGTGTAGTGTGCGTATGGTAGTTTAGTTCAAACGAGAAGAAGAAGAGTTGGTTTGTGGGCTTCAAATGTGCGTGGCCCTTTAGGCTGTCAAAATAAAAATAAAATAAAAAGGAGTTGGGCTTTCAGAAATCATAGGAAAAAAAGACTATAAGACACAAAAATGAAGTGAATTAAGATGTTGCGTGAAGAATGGATGTTGGGGATGGATGGAGCTCGGGAAAAGAATAAGTTGCGTTGGCAAAGAGTAGCGAGAAAAATATACTGGTCTGTTTGTTTTGGAATACTGAAAACAATGAAGTATGAAGTGGAAAACTTTTGAAGGGGAACAATCATTCATGGTTTCTTCATCAGTAAGGGTCGAGGAAGAATTCGCTTTAGCCGTGCATACTTATTGAATTAAGCGGCTAATGATTGTTTAAGGTAATAACTCCTTAACGATAATTATAATGATTAATCAATAATTAATTTAAATGTTAATAATTAAGATTTATTATTTATTTAATAACTGTATAACTAATAATGTTGATAACACATTATTACACGAACCGTTTTTGACAAAATAGGGTGCGCCATGATCGTATCGGGGAATGCTACGATTAGGAGTCAGTCTGGTCAACGCTGGAAGCTACAGTTTTTTTTTGATAAAATTAAACGACTGTTTAATTTTATTAAAATGAACTATTTTAATCAGCGAATTAAATCAAGGTGAGTTTAACTCACTCAGTTCTCCCACTTATATTTATATAAGTCAGGTTTAATTATTGTGTGCTTTGTTTGCTAATTGTTGAATGGTTTGATGATTATCTGCATAAATACTGAATATTTTATATAACCAAATTAATTTAAAAATTCGTTTAATTTAATCAAACCAAATCGTTATTTTAACGATTATTTCAAATGGAGGTAACATACCTTATTGGTTACGTTTATAGTAATATAAACGTATTAAATTTAATTAGGTGCTTGAACTGTTGTTATTTATTGACCGTTCTCAGTTGAATTGAATATTCATGTTTATTTTATATTATCATTATATGAATTGTTTACTGAATATAATTAGATGATTGATTGTTGAATCCAAATTCAACGGTTATTTTGATGTTAACCAATGGGAATTATTGGTTGGGAAATTGGCAGTTGATGGCCTAAATATACATTGTTTTACAAAAGATCGATTTACTGTTAGGTAAATCGATAGAAATGAAGTTATGAAATTTATTTTATAACTGAATATAGATTTTTAATATATTATTTTAAATGGATTTTATAAAAAGGAAATAAACCAACCACATATATATTGATCGTTTTAACCACCAATCACCATTTTTGTACCAAAATCTGCCCGTGTGCGAAGCACGTGCCTAATCTTAATTATTAAATGATTTATAAAGCTAATTCTTATAGTGCTAAGATGGATGAGCAAGTGAGCAAGGATTAATGTAACAATTAATAATTGAAATTAATTGTTTTTAAGTAACAATTAAAATGTGATTATACTGAATCGATTATTATTTCTTTAATAATAATTGAAGTAAAACATGATTTTTTAAATTAATTATATTATAAATTAATTTAAATAAAGAGACGAGTTAGAGTTGATCAATAAGATAATCATGTTTAGAGTTGAGTAAGTCAACTGTTTTGATGGAAATTGATTATTAAATGAAATTTGTTTGTGCCGATTAATCTAACGAAATAATTTATCTAATAGTTGTTTAACTTAATAAAATTTTAAAGTGGAATTTAATATTTATTCCATTTAATGATGAAGTAAATTATTAATAATAATTTATGAAATTACTTCTTAAATGAAGTTTATTTAAGTAAGTAATCAAAGTTAGTAATGAAATATAATTGAATTTTAAAGTGAGTTTATGAACGGGTTTATATTTAAACCGAGTTTGGTAAATTAAGTTATAAAGTGAATTAAGCAAAGAAAATCGAGATGCAAAAGGGTTTTATACTAAACCAGAATTTTACATACAAGTTTATAATAACGAGAAGTGAAGTTAAAGCATTAATTTTAAATTAACATTACTTAATAATGGTATTGAGTGAAATGGTTGAGATTTGATATGAGATTTCCCAGAATGAATGATTGAAAGGACTAGAAAAAGGATTTTTGTAATTGAATTTGGTAAAGATTTAATAATAGGATTTGTAATAAAAATTCAGATAATGAGACAAGTGGTTTAAAGAAGTTAAGGTTTAAAAGTTGATGTTTTATTTATCATTTACTAAATCAGCGAATTTAGTGATAACAGTATATTTAAAAAGGAGATTTCAAAATTAAGATGGTTTTATGAAACCGTATTTTAAATAAAATGGTGAAGGTGGTATTTGTAGGAATTAGAATGAATATGAGTTTTTGAATTACAATTCATACCTATCTTAAGATTAAAACGTCGTTGATCAAGGTCTGAGAGGTAACTAAAATACCCCAACTTGAACGACTTCAGGATTATCAGAGGATGATATTAGTTGTAATGGTAAATATGTTCGAAGAGATTTATTATGAGAAATTATAATGAAATGTTATTTGAAGGATTTGAGGATAATTATAATGAGATTCCAAAATAAAGGAAATAAAGGATTCGAGGAAACAAATATTGATATTTCCAAAGTAAAGGAAATAAAAAGGACTTGAGAATGAGAAATGATATTTCCATAGTAAAAGAATAAAAGAAAATTCTATGGAAATATAAAGATTTTTTCAAAGTAAAGAAATGATAATTAGGATGTGTTTATTGTAAAAGGATAAGTGACGACTACTGTTTTCAAATAACAAAACAAAAGGAGATTTCATAATGATTGTTTTACGAATGATAAGTTGAATCGATTTCCCAATTTTAGATAATAAGTAATGTTGTAGTAAATGATTTGAAACGATAATTAAACGGAAAATTGAATACGATTATAAGAAATATTTTTTCTAAGTATTAAATGGAAATGGTTTGAGAATATTTGTATATTAAAATAAGAAGTGAATACTGTGTTGAAAGATTTGAAGTTTTAATTAACCATTCATTAATTATTTTTAATTAAAAAGGCCAAGTGACGTTGTGGACTCAACCAGTAGATCCATTTCGTTTTTGTTTATTTGATAGTTAACTAACTGACTATCAGATAATGCACATACGATTGTTAGTACGGAAAGACCGAAATCGAATTTATTCGAAAACCGTTCTGACCAATAAATACGAATACGTGAAAGATGCTGATCGAGATAGAGAAATTGAAGACCGTGGATCTTCATAAAACGGTGTTATTACTTACAATCTCTTGCTGGTCCCTAGAGATATATTGTGATTCTGTCGTAGTTGAAATCTACGGATTGTGAGGACTACTCACTGCTGATCTATAGGGTGATTCCTCGGATGTGGTAGGAGGGTGCCTTCAGTTCATCCTGTTCCTGGATGACTTGTATGGACGAGTGTCTGACATAATATTTCCAAAAAGGTTACGTACGTTGATTTCTTCAAATGTATTCAGTTGGTGGCAGAGAAGACACCATCTTTTTGCTTAAACACCTGGAGTATTTTTGTGGACATCAACTAATGATATCTGGCGGATTTGACGATGTGACATTCAAAGTGGATGGAGATGTGATGTTCTGATGGATACGCTTAACCTCAAGCCTCATCAACCGGGAAATGGTATAAAATTGGGTAGGTCACATGGCTATGTGGGTCGCACCCATCAAAAGGGTGTATTGTCACCATCTAGAGAAATTTCTATTTGTTGTTCCCAGGAACGGTTATGTTGGCGTCAACCATAGGGTGACAATACATTCGGTACTCTCAAGCGAAGTGAGGGGCTGGTCATGTTTAGCCTGGGTTGTAAGATGTTCTTGTTGAACCCGGTGTATTCCTCTCTAGAGATACACTGTCAGAAAGATGGTCCCATACCTTACCAGGAAATCCATTCTCCAATAAGCACCTGCGTTTTTGATTGTATACTATGTATGTAGAGCATGAGATGCAAGCGTTTTGGTAGATTGTTATTTATTTTTATTTAGACATTATTATAATATCAAAAAAGATATTGATTTCAAAAACGATTTGGATAATCGTAAGGTAAAAACCGTCTGTATTTATGTGTGGATTTGGTCTTACGATTGTCCTTCCTTACGAAAATATTTTAACTTTAAAATCAAGTTGGATGTTACCCAAAAACTTTGGGAGTTTTTCTCACTTTGGTTCACCAGACCGATCCGACGTTTGTAATGCTCGGGCTATACCGGGTTGTACAGGTTCAGGTTATTGGATGCGGTGAAGTCCAAAGACGAGCCATAGAAGTTCAGACGTATTTAATATTATCCCGTTGTGTGTTGTATATGAGGATAGATACTTATAACTATCCGGATGTTTTGGTGATTGTAAATTTTATTCCAAGCTGTCAATAAATTTTTATTTTTATGTTATGTTTTGTTCCGCTGCAATGTAAGACTCTGATTCTGTGTTGGTTCTTCTTCTCATTCTTTTATTCTAACTTTCTTATCTCATCCTCTAAATTCTTTCTTCTTGCCCTTTGGTTTTTGATACTTGAGTCTGGACACGAGATGTATTAGTGTCTAAACTCGAGAGTCGAATTTTCCGGGCCGTTACATAAAACGAATAAAAATAAATAAAAATGATAAAACAATAATTATTTATTTTAAGTGCCAGTATTCGTTGATTACCGAATTTTAAACCATCACCAAATATATTTATTTGGAATTTCCCCGATATTTAAACCTTATTTATTTAGTTAATCTAATTTACCAGTATAATCTATACATTATAGATTATAAAATTAGTCCAAAAGCTGGATCATTACAATTTATCCCCTTTAAAAGAATTTCGTCCCCGAAATATCTTTCAAAAGGATTTCGGAACGTTAAATCAAGCTGTTTAAAATCGTTTACTCACACCTGTCCTATGATGGACCCATAATATATTTTTCTATGGTTTCCCTAAACTCTTGGGTGCCCAAATCTGTAAGGGAAGTCAAGTGGTTTTAGAATTTTACAGATTAACTTGAAGAAGCTTAAAGCAGGGGGCTTCAACCATTGATATATAGAGTTTATTTCCACTGTGTTGTATATGAGTTGTACTCTGATGATGTATGCAAGTAAATACAGTTTATATTTCCAAGATGTTATATAATATATTTTATTCAATTCCGCTGTGAGATTCGTGATTTTGTTATGTTTAGTTCTTCGTTTTATTCTAGTCTAAATTTCTTTCTCTCTATTTCTCATCCTCTAAATTCTTTTCTGTTAACGTTCTGTTAATTTCTGATACTTGATAGTAGATATGTGATACGTGATATGTATTAGTATCGATAATCATGATAGGAACTTTTTGGGTGGTTATAGATTTTAATTTGTTTGTATAAGAAAAATAAGTTGCCCAGTAAAGCTGCACGAGTTCATCTTGAGTAGGCATTTCATCATACATTTTGCTAGATGTTTGAGGAAGTGTCGCTTTGAGATTTTAAATAATATTTTCTACATTATAAACTTAAACTTTATAGAAAATTACTCAGTTCAATTTTTTTTAATAGACAAGATTTTTAGCGATATCTGGAAGTGCACCAGAGCCTGTGCAGGTGTGCACCTTGTGCATGTGCACACATATTAATCTCAAAGAATCCAGAACTTCTTTCATGGTTGTAATCCTTTTTAAAGAATGTAACTGTATAAACTTATTAAAAGATGTATTGCACCATCATATAATATGTATAAATAATGATTTATATGCGTGGATAGGGAACCTGAAATGGTTATGTATTTAGATAACCTATGAATTCTGTTTGGTAATTGAACATTGGTCCTTACAAAATGCTATGGAAATTCATGAATAAACTGAATAAAGTAGCTTAGTTTTCAAACTAAACTAATATAATTATATTACTAGTAGAGAGATCTTGGGGGCTTAATAGGGAAAATCTATTAAGTACGTGATCCAAGGGTCACCTGATGTTAAATCAGGAAAATTATTTGTATAAATAATTGGGTGAAAATGATGGGTCACTTCAGAATTCCCCGCTTCTCTCAACTATATTACCTTCACTATCGAAGCATACTTCGCCTACGCATATGACTTGGTCGTCCTCCTCCATGCCTTCAGTTTGTGCTTCTTCTTCCTCTTAAACCATTACTTCCTCTTCCTCTTCCACTATTTGATTATCATCTTTGATGATAATCGAATTAGTGTGGTTATCCATAACAAATTTGTAACATATCGTCTTTCGTCCACTTCAAGCTGGTAATTAAACCAACTCAAACCATTCGAAATGATAGAATGTTATTAGCTTCTTTGGTAAATAGAATAAATCAGAATCGTAGACACAAAAAAATAGAATATCACATAGCGGAATAAATGAATTATACAATAGTAGTTCATGAAGCTACTAAATAAAAATAAAAATTTATACATAATATCAGAGTTACAAAATTAAATACAATGGAAGTCTAAATACAAGAATTTCTAATACAAAAGAGAAATAGCCAGAATTAACAGGTAGAGGTAATAACTTCAACAGTCTCTAGCTTTATAGGGTGAAATCTCAACACTGCAATACTCGATCTGACCCAAGCAATAATGCAAAAAAAAAAAAAAAAAAAAAACTCGGATCAGGACTAACATTCTCATGGAAGTAAATCAACTCAAGTGAAATATTCAATGAAATGCATCAGTAACATAAAGGATGTTTCTGATTACCATCCTCTAAGGATCCATTAAACTAATATCATATAATATAATACGCTATTATAATAATGTCTATGTTTAAATATACTATTGAAAATAGTGTAAGCGGGATTACCATTATTACCCTTAAAAGTTTATACCGTTATTGTACGGTTTGCATATAAAACACCAGTACGTCGGTGGATAGGGATGCGCCGTGATATGATAAAGTTAAATCAAAAACGTAGGGGGCTCGATCAGAATAAATATGACAAGGCATCGAGGCAATACCCATCAGTAGTGATTCTACCTGATTGCGGACCCAGGCCGATGGTAATGCATAGCCGCGACTACCGCCCACCCCAGACAATGCTCTCAAAAATCAAAGGTGCCAATCAATCATAAAGTAATATATATGGTATTGAAGAAGCATTTTGCTAAGAGGAGCTAGACCATATTAACCTGGGTATGGCTCCTGTTTTAGTCATTTTAATTATGACCCAAAGTTCAAGGCTATAAATCACCGTTCTCTTTCTTCAAACCAGTAACCGCCACCAAACCATCCTACTTCAATCTAGAACTCCATCGCGTACACAGTTGTTAAAGTGGTTTTCGGTATTGGTAGAGAGTATGACAATATTCGATCCCGATCTCTTTAACAGCTAAACGTATACATTTTTCACACCGTGGCCATTTTAATAAAATCATGTCTTGAAATAAATTGATTTAAGAAATTTCTTTAATTCAAACCAAATAGTTTATGAATTAACTCCATATATAAAATTATTTCAATCCATATTCAGTCAATTTATAATCGAATTCAGATATTCATATCAATTATAAATTCAAATTCAAATCAATTACGCAATTCACGTTCATTTCTTATAAAGTTCAATATTTAATTCAATTCAAAATTCGCAGTTAGTTGATTAAAAATCAAATTCATTGAATCAATTATCGTTATATAAATTTAAATCTTTAAACCTTAAATTTAAATCGCAAAATCAAAACTTATCCACCTATTGAGTTATTATTAAGGTTTATAAAATATATATAAAATAAGCATTGAAAATATATTTATAAGTTATAAATTTATGTAGAAAATAACTTTATAAACATATATAGGTTTAAAATAATTTAGAAATAGGTTTAAAAAGAATAATTTATTATCATATATTAATTTAAAGTTAAAAATAAATATATGATTAAATTAGACAGTTTAAAATAAATAAATTATAAGTAAAATCTTAAATAAGCATTTAGACACATTTTTACTCAAGAAAATCATTTTAAAACATACAATTTAGAATTTAAAAAATTTAAGTATAGATTTTAAAATATATATAACGTCTTGCCATTTTTGAACGCTTTAAATCAGTAATTAAACCAACCTAAAACATTCCAAAACGACGATAGTTATTTAGCTTACAGAGTTTAACAACAGAATCAACACAGAAATTCAGACTAAATAATAACACAGTATTTGAACAGCGGAATGAAACTTTTATTTATAAATAGAATTTTTGAATACAAAACTTTTCTATATGCAGCGGAATTTATAAAATACAGTTTAAATGCAAGGAAAATTATTTACTGGTTTGAAATCTTCACAGTGCGCGTCTTTGAAACCCCCAGTTTTGCAAATCTTCGAATCCTAAGATGCAACCTTTAGAAATCTGAAATGCTCGGATCTGACCCAGGCGTTCCATGCAAAAACACAAAACATTCGAGTCAGGATTAAATTATAGTTCAAGTAAATTGATTTCAATAGAAAACTGAAATATAATAGTTAAATTATTACGATATATGTAGTTCAAACTTGCAAATTTATTCATATCAGCTAAATTTTAGCATCGGTAGTAAAGAGAATGACATATGGCAAGGCACGTATGTGTCCTCAAGTCGTATTAATATGCTTTAGCAAATTCATTCCTACATGACATAACTAAGTGCGCAGATATGAATTAACCAAAGCATATGAACCTGTATATGTTATTTCCTTGGGAAGAAGGTCAACTGTCATGAGCCGGGGCTTACAAATAAAAGCATGGATTTGGAGGAGTGATTACACACATTAAAAAATCAGCCCAATGAATCATACGGAAATAAAATGCCGCACTTGCTTTTAAGTCATAAAAGAATGTTGAAACATATTTTGATTTATCCTCCCAAGTTTGTTATAATTGTATTTGTTCCCAATATTCAGTTATCAATGTCTGCTATATCAGAGTGTTGCGTTTGAGAAATACATATTTTAACATACAAGATGTCTAGACACAATAGTGACAAAACAAATCTATGCTACATAATGATACCAAAAGGTACAACATAATATAAAGTGCAGTAAAATATTTAACGTGGCCTTGTAAAAATGCATTCGGGTTTCAAGTTTACCATGTTAAGGTACATGCAACCATACATGAATTGTGCACTAAAGTTTCACCATCCAAACTGGTATAGTAACTTGGGTACTACGACTTTACCCAAAAGGTATGTGCAATATTCAAGAGAACATGGCATACATCCGTTTTATAGAGATGATAAAGATACGACTGTGTCAAAACACATGTATACATGCATATAACTACATATATACATCTGTTATTGACAAAAATACAAAATTAAATGTCCATAGTTGATTCACAATGCTCCATATATGTATACAAGCTCAAATGCTAGTAAGTACATATGCATGAATTAAACTCCATGCAAGAAAATATCAATGGTAGCATGAGTATTTGTAAGCATTCAACAACAAACGACATATGATGCAAAAAATAATGTAGATAAAGGACATTGTAATTATTAAGACTAATATTATATAGAATTAATAAAAGATAGTTGGAATATTTTCACCAGTTAATAAGTTAAGGTTAGGCTTACATATCATGTATCTAACGCCTAGTGTAAACAATTATCAAGGCATTTGAATCACACAAACTGAACTATATTTGTTCTGAGCCCACTCAAACGTACACAAAAATAATTGCTGGTTACTTTCTTCTATTTTAGCCCTTTTTGAATTTGCCCAAATACGATAACTCTCTTGCAAATGGACAAGTGATGTGCCTCTAGACATTAACCTTAATTCTATATTTTCCGTTTCTTGGTGTTATGCACTTTAACTAACAAGAAACTCAGACAGCCCTTGTCAATAAGTATAATAACAATAGAGTAGGTCCAAAATATAGAAAATCGCTTTATGTTTGCATTTTAATTTGGAAATGTCAAAGGTATATGAAAATGTATACAAGTGTGAAGACCCGCAACTTCCCCGTAAAGGAAAGCGTCGGATAGTTCGAGAACAAGCCACAACAGAACACAAACAGAAGAACATTTCATTGTATATTACAACAATGCATCAGATTACAAGAATATACAGAGTATAAATGAATAATACACAGAAATATCAGAGATTTAAATTATATTTAAATACATAGCAGCGGAAAATAATACAATACACAACTAGAAGTAGATATACGGATACAAAGCTTTCCGGATATCGTTCCAGCTGTAAACCAGGATCCTGTGAATATAAATCTGCAAAACCAAAACTACTAGCTGCCCGTGTCAAAATAGGGGCACCCAGAGTTTAGGTTAAAACAATAAACTCCAGGTCAGTCATGGGACTGGTGTGAGAACTAAAACAGTTATTAATTCTTTATTTTAAAGTTAGGTAAATCAAGGGACCACGCCGTATAACATGGAACGGGTTTCCTCCCAAGAATACCAGTGCATAAAACAAACAGCGCAATGCTAAATAAAGAAAAATGAAGCTGTTATAAGACCCAGGTCCTATCACATAATGCAACGCAAGCCGGGGGATAGGGTTTTCCCTTATAACAGCCAAAGAATGCTTGATACGTTTAAAACAAATCATTTGATACTGTAATAAGTGCATAGTGTATAAAGCAACTTCAAATCATAAGTATCAATCATAGGCGGCATGAATGGCCCATAAGACTATGTCGCCATATATAAGTTTACAATCAAAACCGCAAGACGTCGTATTGGAAGTTGGATTATCATTTATGGTATGAACCGAGGCTAGGGGCAAGATCCTCTCCGATTCGAGACGCTCTAGTCCGCCCCTCAGGCAAGCGCGCAGGCAAGCCTTGGATCGTCAGGGCCGGTCCACCGATGTGGATTATTATGCCTGAACACTACGTTTCCCCACCCTATGGGGTGTAAATCTGGCCCGTCAGCCGACCAGAAGCATCGGCCGAAACCGATATCACGAGGCGCCTCGCTTTTCAGCAAGTAATAATAAGTAACATCCACATGAGTCAAACTCGTCAGCCAGTTCAAGCACGGACGCCACTCATAACTAGAAAGAAACGCATGCCCTCCCTGATGTCCGTCTCCCGTTTTTGATTCATACCGGGTGTGATACTCGCGATTCAACGTTACACAAAGCTACGCCACAAAGGCCGTGCTTCGATCATCACCACAAGACTCTGCTTTTCAACAGAAGCCTTGATCATTTGCATCTTAGCATGCCACACAGGAAATTCACTCCATGCGATTGATATCCATCAATATATAACCCCTGAGCTCGTACGTCTCAGAGAAGGGCGTTAAGCAAGAGAATAAATTCTCCGCCGCCAAACAGATATATATTTAATAGAGATCAATCACACGGACTAAAATCCAATGTCAGACACACAGTCCATTTACAAGTCCGTTCTGGGTCTGAACGAAACCGGAGGCACCTAGTACCCCGCATATCCATCGATCTCCAAGTACGTCTGGACGATCACTAACTGTTTCCATCTTCTTGGGTGTACAGCCCAATCAAGATCATCAGTAATTACCCAAACGACGTGAAGACCTCCGGTCTTCGACCATCGTCTTCATCTTCGACTTATCGTCGTATCAGTTATTCAGAATGGGATAAACCCGGTCTTTCCGAATAACTCGCGTATATTTTAAATAAGTGTTACACAAACACAACATACGCCTCATTCCAATTCATTAGTCACTAACCGTAAATTAATCAAGAGAATAATTCCCCAAATATTAACCCCGAAGGCCGAAACCAACATCAGATCAATATTCAGAAAACCATTCTGCTTGGCCAACCGACAGTTAGTTTCTAAATTTCACATTCATAGGGAAAGGTTCCCATTAATTTTATCCAAGATAAATTCCTTGAATTTATTCTTTATTCTATTTTGAATATCAATTCAAAACTAGTCGGGATTAGCGAACCTTACCGAAGTAATCATTTGTTTTAATTTCCCAATCCCAACCTGTTCATCCCATGAAGTAAAACTGGTAGTACTTCATATCTAACACCACGGTGTTATCGGTAAATTCAATTACCATTTCACGTTCAAATCTAATTAAAGATTTAACTATCGCCTGGAGCAAAACTGGTGATACTCCATTCTCGATCATTTCAATCTAATCAAAGATTCATTAAAACTCCACTTAGTTTTAATCGTTAACTGGGTTAAAGAATCAGTGTCGTTTAAAACACGGTTCACAATAAACCCAAAATCACATTCCATTAATCATCGGGTTAAAGAACGAGTGTTATTTAAAACACTGTTCACGATAAACCCAAAAATCAATATCAATTCAATTCCAATTAAATATTATTTAATTGGTACACTTCATTAAATCTAAATAAAAAGATTTAATCTTTTCTCTACTGGGTTCAAGAACAGTGTTAGTGAAGACACCATTCACGACAAACCCCAAATCACATTTGATATTCAATACAAGGCTCTGAATAGAAAATATATCGGCTTATATTCAATATCAAATTCTACGATTAACAAATGTCGTATTGGAAATAACGATATAAATATATATCTTTCAAATTTCCATAACAACAGTTGTATAACCACGAAATCCAACATCGAAATATTCCGAAGACAATTTCGATTCAAATCCACTCCAATGCGATCATTGGAAATTCTGGTTATTTTTAAAACCCTTTTCGAATTCAATTTATTTATTTAAAAATAAATAGAATTATAATTCTAGTTCAAAACTAGTTCATTTCGATAAAAATCTATTTTTATCTTTTCAAATATGGAGTTTTTCATCCCAATTCTTTCTAAATCATTTCTTATGATTTTACACAAATTATTACTATTTTTAATAATTTTATCAAGGCCCGTACAGTCGATTTCCAACAATGGCCATCGAACAGCACTTACAGCGACCTTTTTCGAATTTGATTTGGACATAATTCCAAATCCAACCGTTAGATTTCAAATTTCTAACATTCATTAGAAAGATCTTTTCGATACGAACCCAACGGTTCCGGTTTTAGGAGAATCCGACGGTCGGATCTCCCGTAATGTCCGTTTGAAATAAATGGTCGAAATTCGCGAACTGCCGCGGCACGGCGCGTTCTATTCAGGCCATTATATTATATATAATATATATAATATATATTTCGTCGATTTCTATTTAAAACGAATTATATAAACAGTTTTAAATTCGTTTCAAAAGCAATTTCAACTTCCATTTCAATTCAAATCAAAATTGAATTCATCTTTATAAATTCGTTTTAAAATTCATTTCTATTCAATTCAAATTTCAATTCAATTTGAATTCATTTCAATTCGCTTTCAATTCAATTTGAATTCGTTTTCAATTCATTTCGAAATCGTTTTCAATTCAATTCATTTCGAAATCGTTTTCAATTTAATTCATTTCGAAATCGTTTTCAATTTAATTCATTTCGAAATCGTTTTCAATTCAATTCATTTCGAAATCGTTTTCAATTCAATTCATTTCGAAATCGTTTTCAATTCACTTCATTTCGAAATCGTTTTCAATTCAATTCATTTCGAAATCGTTTTCAATTCAATTCATTTCGAAATCGTTTTCAATTCAATTCATTTCGAAATCGTTTAAAATCGATATAAATATCGTTCACGTAAAAATGGCGTCAATCTAATCAACACGGCTTCATATATTCCTTTATTTTCAAATATTCTATTTCAAATATTTCTTTTTCAAAACTGGAATGAGGCCCAATCAATTACCATATAAAATTAATTATATGGATTTTCATACAACACATGTATATAATAGCATTGAAAATAATCAACCATCAACCAAAGTGCACTACACTGTATAAGCATCAAATATAGATATCTAATGCTCATAACAGCCTGTCAATCAATCGATTGACATATTTAATCAATCAGGATGAGTGAACTTCAAATTTCATCCCAACACCCGTGTGGGGTTTCAAACAATCAGACACATATTTTATTTGTGCTGTTGGGCGATGTGTAAAATTTATCGACCCAATCAATGTCCTTCAAATAGGTGTACATAAACAAACCGTCTGGTTTGTAAATGAATATTTATTTATTCACATTCGCGTTAAAAATTATATTTTTAACGATAAAACATTTTATTCCAACATATGAATTTCTATTCAGTTCATTCTTTAAATAAAATGATATTTTTATTTTTCTAACATATTTTAGAAAATTTCGGCGGCATAACGGCACGATACTAGAAACGGGACAAGGCCTAGCCTTATCCCCGGTCTAGTGAAGGCCCACGCCATTCAAATATCAATCAAATTCACCAAACAATCAAATCCAAATCAAATCATCAAACTAATTTATGCAACCAAACAAACAAGTCCATGGTCTGTGGACGATTGTGTCGGGTGCTACTAAGCACCGTCTGCATCCTAGTATATATATATATAACTAGAAAATAAATTGAAAGGTGAGAAATTCTCACATATAGCTATCCTAGCTCCACGGCACTTCTAATGCAGGAAATCTTCGCCGTTTTCGCATCTTCGTCAGCTTCGTCGCCCGTAGCCACTACATATATAAAAATCGAATTTTGACTTCGTTATTCAATATATAAAAATCGAATTTTTAGTTCGCTATTCAATATATAAAAATCGAATTTTTAGTTCGCTACTCAATATATAAAAATCGAATTTTTAGTTCGCTACTCAATATATAAAAATCGAATTTTTAGTTCGCTATTCAATATATAAAAATCGAATTTTTAGTTCGCTATTCAATATATAAAAATCGAATTTTTAGTTCGCTATTCAATATATAAAAATCGAATTTTTAGTTCGCTATTCAATATATAAAAATCGAATTTTGACTTCGTTATTCAATATATAAAAATCGAATTTTTAGTTCGCTATTCAATATATAAAAATCGAATTTTTAGTTCGCTATTCAATATATAAAAATCGAATTTTTAGTTCGCTACTCAATATATAAAAATCGAATTTTTAGTTCGCTATTCAATATATAAAAATCGAATTTTTACTTCGTTATTCAATATATACAAATCCTATTTTTCTATCGAAGTTCAATATATAAAAATCCTATTTTTCTATCGAAGTTCAATATATAAAAATCCTATTTTTCTATCGAAGTTCAATATATAAAAATCCTATTTTTCTATCGAAGTTCAATATATAAAAATTCTATTTTTCTATCGAAGTTCAATATATAAAAATCCTATTTTTCTATCGAAGTTCAATATATAAAAATCCTATTTTTCTATCGAAGTTCAATATATAAAAATCCTATTTTTCTATCGAAGTTCAATATATAAAAATCGAATTTTTATTTCAAAGTTCAATATATAAAAATCGAATTTTTTATTTCAAAGTTCAATATATAAAAATCGAATTTTTATTTCAAAGTTCAATATATAAAAATCGAATTTTTATTTCAAAGTTCAATATATAAAAATCGAATTTTTTATTTCAAAGTTCAATATATAAAAATCGAATTTTTATTTCAAAGTTCAATATATAAAAATCGAATTTTTTATTTCAAAGTTCAATATATAAAAATCGAATTTTTATTTCAAAGTTCAATATATAAAAATCGAATTTTTATTTCAAAGTTCAATATATAAAAATCGAATTTTTATTTCAAAGTTCAATATATAAAAATCGAATTTTTTTTCAAAGTTCAATATATAAAAATCGAATTTTTATTTCAAAGTTCAATATATAAAAATCGAATTTTTATTTCAAAGTTCAATATATAAAAATCGATTTTTTTTTTCAAAGTTCAATATATAAAAATCGAATTTTTATTTCAAAGATTCCGCCTTTTCCATTTCAAAGATCAAATCTTTTCTTTTTCTTTTTAAAGTTTAAATCTTTTACCTTTCAAAATTCAAATCTTTTACTTTTCAAAATTCAAATCTTTTACTTTTCAAAATTCAAATCTTCCTTAATTACTTAAAACAAAACTGAATTTAAAGATAATTTCAGTTTTCAAAATCATATAGACTTCAATTTTAAAATCATATAAACTATAAATAAAAACTAAATCAACTAAGGTTTAAACGAAACTCACGGTTTTTAGATGAAGAGGGAGGAGGAGGGGTGGAGCGGCTTCCAGTGCGGTGGCGCGGGGATGAAGTGGTTGCGTCGGGCTATTACGAGGGGGAAAGGGGAGTAACGGGACTGCGGAGGAGAGGGGGGGTTCGATTGGGGGTTGCGGCTGGTGGGAGGAAGCGGCGCCGGAGGTGGGGCGCCTCCGATGGGCTTCGGCGGCGATCCCCCCCTCCGTCGATCGCATTTCTTTTTTTGTTTTGTTTTTGTTTTGATTCTGAGGAATGAACGGGGGGGGCCAGAGATAAGGGGAAAGGGTTTTTTTTATTTTTTTATTTTATTATTTAATTATTTATTTCAACTTAAAGTTGACCTTCACATACGACCTCTAAACGAGGTCCACCGCATGTCGCCCATAGCGTTTTACCCTCATTCCGAACACAATGGGATATGTATCGCAAGCTGATTTGATCGTTTGAATCAGTTTCCGTTTAATTTACCCTTAAATCATTATATTGAATTTTAAACGTACATTTCCAATTACTGGGGTCACATACCAACCAGAAAAATCCCAGAAAAATATTTTCTAGCTTCGTATCGACGATACGGTCCTAACAAAACTAGTTTCGTCGAATTCTGAGACCGTTTGAAAAATGACCAATTTCCAGTCGATTAAAATCAACTGAAACTGGTCAAACGCGTTTTCTTTTGCCACGCTCACATATTAATTCGAAAAATTATGAAATTTGAAACCTAGCAATAACTTTACATCCCGGACCCAACAAAACTAGTTTCGTCGAAATCCGAGGTCGTTTGCAAAATGTCCATTTTTAAGGGCCTGAATTCCATAGCGACTATTCAGAATTTTCAACTGGACATATCTTTTGATTCCCGATATGAAATCTTGATTTTTCGGATTCGTTGGAAAGATATTCACAATTAGATCCCATTAATTTTGGTTTCACTAAAATCCGGATTGTTTTGCACCCGGTACATTCAATTGAAGTTTGAAATCGAATTATCGAACTACCGCGCCATTTTCAATTCTATTTATAATTATATATAAATATTTATATTCTAACGACGACGCGTATAATATATACGTTCGATTCTATTCAAAATAAATTTCTCGTCGATATTATTTAAAATAATTCATTTTAAATAATCAAAATTCGCTAAAATAGCCAAAATAAAAAATTTAAACTGGCCCAGATTTTCGGGTTATTACAATCTCCCCCACTTAAAACTTTTCGTCCCCGAAAAGGATCAAAGTCGAAAGTGGTTTGATTAATCAACTCTATGCTCGATCTGGCTTTCATTCTCCAACTCTTCAGTTTCTGAGAATTTTCAAAAATTTGGCTAACACCCTAAATTTTCGAAAAATTTCGCCATAACCTCCCCTGCACCGGGAGCATCGGGGAATTTCAAATAGCTTCCCCGGTCCTTCAGATCTCAAAAAGAAAAAGAAAAAGCCAAGCGGCTAGCCAATAGGCTCACAAAATCATCATCACCCAAACAAAACAGGAAATTATGTAGTAAACATGTACCTATTTGTCGGGCAAACAAATTTTATTCTTCGGCTCTAGCCTCCTTGCTATGACCTGTTCAATGATATACACGTATATGCAAGAAAATGCGACCAATTTTCAATACAATTCAATATTTGGTTCAATTAGGCTAAATGGTTCAAAGTTATCAAACAAATAAACAAACATCACAAACATCAATCAATTAGTTGATTAGCTTTTGAAATTCATAACTTTGATACATAGTCAAAAATCAAATTTTTGATGCCAAATCACAACAATAAGCCCTATCAAATTTTGGTTCTCACACCAGTCAATAGGAAATATATAGAAATCTCACTTTCGTCACTCGAATATAAATACTGGCGACGGTGCCCCATCACCAGAATTATCCCCGGGCAACTAGAGTATGATTCTATAACCATCCAGTATATTAAAACTTCGAATACACGTTTGCAAGATGCATATGCAAAATCTTTATATATCGGATTGTCCAAATCAATATAAACAAATAATCAAATACGAATAATTGATTTAAATTTTTAAAACAAAATTTGTTTTCATTTGAAAAATATACTCTTCACACCCGTTCTAGGATACTACTGATCCTATCTCTAACGAGTCATTCCCATTGGATATTACTAATCCAATATCTGATGAATTCTTTCGTATGGTTCTAATGTGTCTTGTTCTCTGAGCTTTGTAAACCAAAGCTCTGATACCAACTGTGAAGACCCGCAACTTCCCCGTAAAGGAAAGCGTCGGATAGTTCGAGAACAAGCCACAACAGAACACAAACAGAAGAACATTTCATTGTATATTACAACAATGCATCAGATTACAAGAATATACAGAGTATAAATGAATAATACACAGAAATATCAGAGATTTAAATTATATTTAAATACATAGCAGCGGAAAATAATACAATACACAACTAGAAGTAGATATACAGATACAAAGCTTTCCGGATATCGTTCCAGCTGTAAACCAGGATCCTGTGAATATAAATCTGCAAAACCAAAACCACTAGTTGCCCGTGTCAAAATAGGGGCACCCAGAGTTTAGGTTAAAACAATAAACTCCAGGTCAGTCATGGGACTGGTGTGAGAACTAAAACAGTTATTAATTTTTATTTTAAAGTTAGGTAAATCAAGGGACCACGCCGTATAACACGGAACGGGTTTCCTCCCAAGAATACCAGTGCATAAAACAAACAGCGCAATGCTAAATAAAGAAAAATGAAGCTGTTATAAGACCCAGGTCCTATCACACAATGCAACGCAAGCCGGGGGATAGGGTTTTCCCTTATAACAGCCAAAGAATGCTTGATACGTTTAAAACAAATCATTTAATACTGTAATAAGTGCATAGTGTATAAAGCAACTTCAAATCATAAGTATCAATCATAGGCGGCATGAATGGCCCATAACACTATGTCGCCATATATAAGTTTACAATCAAAACCGCAAGACGTCGTATTGGAAGTTGGATTATCATTTATGGTATGAACCGAGGCTAGGGGCAAGATCCTCTCCGATTCGAGACGCTCTAGTCCGCCCCTCAGGCAAGCGCGCAGGCAAGCCTTGGATCGTCAGGGCCGGTCCACCGATGTGGATTATTATGCCTGAACACTACGTTTCCCCACCCTATGGGGTGTAAATCTGGCCCGTCAGCCGACCAGAAGCATCGGCCGAAACCGATATCACGAGGCGCCTCGCTTTTCAGCAAGTAATAATAAGTAACATCCACATGAGTCAAACTCGTCAGCCAGTTCAAGCACTGACGCCACTCATAACTAGAAAGAAACGCATGCCCTCCCTGATGTCCGTCTCCCGTTTTTGATTCATACCGGGTGTGATACTCGCGAATCAACGTTACACAAAGCTACGCCACAAAGGCCGTGCTTCGATCATCACCACAAGACTCTGCTTTTCAACAGAAGCCTTGATCATTTGCATCTTAGCATGCTACACAGGCAATTCACTCCATGCGATTGATATCCATCAATATATAACCCCTGAGCTCGTACGTCTCAGAGAAGGGCGTTAAGCAAGAGAATAAATTCTCCGCCGCCAAACAGATATATATTTAATAGAGATCAATCACACGGACTAAAATCCAATGTCAGACACACAGTCCATTTACAAGTCCGTTCTGGGTCTGAACGAAACCGGAGGCACCTAGTACCCCGCATATCCATCGATCTCCAAGTACGTCTGGACGATCACTAACTGTTTCCATCTTCTTGGGTGTACAGCCCAATCAAGATCATCAGTAATTACCCAAACGATGTGAAGACCTCCGGTCTTCGACCATCGTCTTCATCTTCGACTTATCGTCGTATCAGTTATTCAGAATGGGATAAACCCGGTCTTTCCGAATAACTCGCGTATATTTTAAATAAGTGTTACACAAACACAACATACGCCTCATTCCAATTCATTAGTCACTAACCGTAAATTAATCAAGAGAATAATTCCCCAAATATTAACCCCGAAGGCCGAAACCAACATCAGATCAATATTCAGAAAACCATTCTGCTTGGCCAACCGACAGTTAGTTTCTAAATTTCACATTCATAGGGAAAGGTTCCCATTAATTTTATCCAAGATAAATTCCTTGAATTTATTCTTTATTCTATTTTGAATATCAATTCAAAACTAGTCGGGATTAGCGAACCTTACCGAAGTAATCATTTGTTTTAATTTCCCAATCCCAACCTGTTCATCCCATGAAGTAAAACTGGTAGTACTTCATATCTAACACCACGGTGTTATCGGTAAATTCAATTACCATTTCACGTTCAAATCTAATTAAAGATTTAACTATCGCCTGGAGCAAAACTGGTGATACTCCATTCTCGATCATTTCAATCTAATCAAAGATTCATTAAAACTCCACTTAGTTTTAATCGTTAACTGGGTTAAAGAATCAGTGTCGTTTAAAACACGGTTCACAATAAACCCAAAATCACATTCCATTAATCATCGGGTTAAAGAACGAGTGTTATTTAAAACACTGTTCACGATAAACCCAAAAATCAATATCAATTCAATTCCAATTAAATATTATTTAATTGGTACACTTCATTAAATCTAAATAAAAAGATTTAATCTTTTCTCTACTGGGTTCAAGAACAGTGTTAGTGAAGACACCATTCACGACAAACCCCAAATCACATTTGATATTCAATACAAGGCTCTGAATAGAAAATATATCGGCTTATATTCAATATCAAATTCTACGATTAACAAATGTCGTATTGGAAATAACGATATAAATATATATCTTTCAAATTTCCATAACAACAGTTGTATAACCACGAAATCCAACATCGAAATATTCCGAAGACAATTTCGATTCAAATCCACTCCAATGCGATCATTGGAAATTCTGGTTATTTTTAAAACCCTTTTCGAATTCAATTTATTTATTTAAAAATAAATAGAATTATAATTCTAGTTCAAAACTAGTTCATTTCGATAAAAATCTATTTTTATCTTTTCAAATATGGAGTTTTTCATCCCAATTCTTTCTAAATCATTTCTTATGATTTTACACAAATTATTACTATTTTTAATAATTTTATCAAGGCCCGTACAGTCGATTTCCACCAATGGCCATCGAACTGCACTTACAGCGACCTTTTTCGAATTTGATTTGGACATAATTCCAAATCCAACCGTTAGATTTCAAATTTCTAACATTCATTAGAAAGCTCTTTTCGATACGAACCCAACGGTTCAGGTTTTAGGAGAATCCGACGGTCGGATCTCCCGTAATGTCCGTTTGAAATAAATGGTCGAAATTCGCGAACTGCCGCGGCGCGGCGCGTTCTATTCAGGCCATTATATTATATATAATATATATAATATATATTTCGTCGATTTCTATTTAAAACGAATTATATAAACAGTTTTAAATTCGTTTCAAAAGCAATTTCAACTTCCATTTCAATTCAAATCAAAATTGAATTCATCTTTATAAATTCGTTTTAAAATTCATTTCTATTCAATTCAAATTTCAATTCAATTTGAATTCATTTCAATTCGCTTTCAATTCAATTTGAATTCGTTTTCAATTCATTTCGAAATCGTTTTCAATTCAATTCATTTCGAAATCGTTTTCAATTAATTCATTTCGAAATCGTTTTCAATTCAATTCATTTCGAAATCGTTTTCAATTCAATTCATTTCGAAATCGTTTTCAATTCACTTCATTTCGAAATCGTTTTCAATTCACTTCATTTCGAAATCGTTTTCAATTCAATTCATTTCGAAATCGTTTTCAATTCAATTCATTTCGAAATCGTTTTCAATTCAATTCATTTCGAAATCGTTTAAAATCGATATAAATATCGTTCACGTAAAAATGGCGTCAATCTAATCAACACGGCTTCATATATTCCTTTATTTTCAAATATTCTATTTCAAATATTTCTTTTTCAAAACTGGAATGAGGCCCAATCAATTACCATATAAAATTAATTATATGGATTTTCATACAACACATGTATATAATAGCATTGAAAATAATCAACCATCAACCAAAGTGCACTACACTGTATAAGCATCAAATATAGATATCTAATGCTCATAACAGCCTGTCAATCAATCGATTGACATATTTAATCAATCAGGATGAGTGAACTTCAAATTTCATCCCAACACCCGTGTGGGGTTTCAAACAATCAGACACATATTTTATTTGTGCTGTTGGGCGATGTGTAAAATTTATCGACCCAATCAATGTCCTTCAAATAGGTGTACATAAACAAACCGTCTGGTTTGTAAATGAATATTTATTTATTCACATTCGCGTTAAAAATTATATTTTTAACGATAAAACATTTTATTCCAACATATGAATTTCTATTCAGTTCATTCTTTAAATAAAATGATATTTTTATTTTTCTAACATATTTTAGAAAATTTCGGCGGCATAACGGCACGATACTAGAAACGGGACAAGGCCTAGCCTTATCCCCGGTCTAGTGAAGGCCCACGCCATTCACATATCAATCAAATTCACCAAACAATCAAATCCAAATCAAATCATCAAACTAATTTATGCAACCAAACAAACAAGTCCATGGTCTGTGGACGATTGTGTCGGGTGCTACTAAGCACCGTCTGCATCCTAGTATATATATATAACTAGAAAATAAATTGAAAGGTGAGAAATTCTCACATATAGCTATCCTAGCTCCACGGCACTTCTAATGCAGGAAATCTTCGCCGTTTTCGCATCTTCGTCAGCTTCGTCGCCCGTAGCCACTACATATATAAAAATCGAATTTTGACTTCGTTATTCAATATATAAAAATCGAATTTTTAGTTCGCTATTCAATATATAAAAATCGAATTTTTAGTTCGCTACTCAATATATAAAAATCGAATTTTTAGTTCGCTACTCAATATATAAAAATCGAATTTTTAGTTCGCTATTCAATATATAAAAATCGAATTTTTAGTTCGCTATTCAATATATAAAAATCGAATTTTTAGTTCGCTATTCAATATATAAAAATCGAATTTTTAGTTCGCTATTCAATATATAAAAATCGAATTTTGACTTCGTTATTCAATATATAAAAATCGAATTTTTAGTTCGCTATTCAATATATAAAAATCGAATTTTTAGTTCGCTATTCAATATATAAAAATCGAATTTTTAGTTCGCTACTCAATATATAAAAATCGAATTTTTAGTTCGCTATTCAATATATAAAAATCGAATTTTTACTTCGTTATTCAATATATAAAAATCCTATTTTTCTATCGAAGTTCAATATATAAAAATCCTAGTTTTCTATCGAAGTTCAATATATAAAAATCCTAGTTTTCTATCGAAGTTCAATATATAAAAATCCTATTTTTCTATCGAAGTTCAATATATAAAAATCCTATTTTTCTATCGAAGTTCAATATATAAAAATCCTATTTTTCTATCGAAGTTCAATATATAAAAATCCTATTTTTCTATCGAAGTTCAATATATAAAAATCGAATTTTTATTTCAAAGTTCAATATATAAAAATCGAATTTTTTATTTCAAAGTTCAATATATAAAAATCGAATTTTTATTTCAAAGTTCAATATATAAAAATCGAATTTTTATTTCAAAGTTCAATATATAAAAATCGAATTTTTTATTTCAAAGTTCAATATATAAAAATCGAATTTTTATTTCAAAGTTCAATATATAAAAATCGAATTTTTTATTTCAAAGTTCAATATATAAAAATCGAATTTTTATTTCAAAGTTCAATATATAAAAATCGAATTTTTATTTCAAAGTTCAATATATAAAAATCGAATTTTTATTTCAAAGTTCAATATATAAAAATCGAATTTTTATTTCAAAGTTCAATATATAATAATCGAATTTTTATTTCAAAGTTCAATATATAAAAATCGAATTTTTTTTTCAAAGTTCAATATATAAAAATCGAATTTTTATTTCAAAGATTCCGCCTTTTCCATTTCAAAGATCAAATCTTTTCTTTTTCTTTTTAAAGTTTAAATCTTTTACCTTTCAAAATTCAAATCTTTTACTTTTCAAAATTCAAATCTTTTACTTTTCAAAATTCAAATCTTCCTTAATTACTTAAAACAAAACTGAATTTAAAGATAATTTCAGTTTTCAAAATCATATAGACTTCAATTTTAAAATCATATAAACTATAAATAAAAACTAAATCAACTAAGGTTTAAACGAAACTCACGGTTTTTAGATGAAGAGGGAGGAGGAGGGGTGGAGCGGCTTCCAGTGCGGTGGCGCGGGGATGAAGTGGTTGCGTCGGGCTATTACGAGGGGGAAAGGGGAGTAACGGGACTGCGGAGGAGAGGGGGGGTTCGATTGGGGGTTGCGGCTGGTGGGAGGAAGCGGCGCCGGAGGTGGGGCGCCTCCGATGGGCTTCGGCGGCGATCCCCCCCCTCCGTCGATCGGTTTTTTTTTTTTTTTTTTGATTCTGAGGAATGAACGGGGGGGGGGGCAGAGATAAGGGGAAAGGGTTTTTTTTATTTTTTTATTTTATTATTTAATTATTTATTTCAACTTAAAGTTGACCTTCACATACGACCTCTAAACGAGGTCCACCGCATGTCGCCCATAGCGTTTTACCCTCATTCCGAACACAATGGGATATGTATCGCAAGCTGATTTGATCGTTTGAATCAGTTTCCGTTTAATTTACCCTTAAATCATTATATTGAATTTTAAACGTACATTTCCAATTACCGGGGTCACATACCAACCAGAAAAATCCCAGAAAAATATTTTCTAGCTTCGTATCGACGATACGGTCCTAACAAAACTAGTTTCGTCGAATTCTGAGACCGTTTGAAAAATGACCAATTTCCAGTCGATTAAAATCAACTGAAACTGGTCAAACGCGTTTTCTTTTGCCACGCTCACATATTAATTCGAAAAATTATGAAATTTGAAACCTAGCAATAACTTTACATCCCGGACCCAACAAAACTAGTTTCGTCGAAATCCGAGGTCGTTTGCAAAATGTCCATTTTTAAGGGCCTGAATTCCATAGCGACTATTCAGAATTTTCAACTGGACATATCTTTTGATTCCCGATATGAAATCTTGATTTTTCGGATTCGTTGGAAAGATATTCACAATTAGATCCCATTATTTTTGGTTTCACTAAAATCCGGATTGTTTTGCACCCGGTACATTCAATTGAAGTTTGAAATCGAATTATCGAACTACCGCGCCATTTTCAATTCTATTTATAATTATATATAAATATTTATATTCTAACGACGACGCGTATAATATATACGTTCGATTCTATTCAAAATAAATTTCTCGTCGATATTATTTAAAATAATTCATTTTAAATAATCAAAATTCGCTAAAATAGCCAAAATAAAAATTTTAAACTGGCCCAGATTTTCGGGTTATTACAATAAGTGTCATTTATCACCCAGATTTTTTCTTTCCTATTTAAACTCCAGGAAACTAAGCGGATAGGCACAAAAACAAGAATTTCCTTTTGGGACAACTCCACGAAAAATAACCCCACCAAATAGAGAGAGATAAACTCATACACACACAAATTTTAATAAAAATAAATAAATAGCATACAAATATGTGCTTCCCAAAATAAATTGTTTTATCTTTTGTACCAGGTGATAGTTATGAAGTATCAAAATATTAGCATTAGAGATACCCTGACTGACTTCTTTATTTGAACACCTCCCCCTTAATAACGTGATTTAGAAAAAAATTCCAAAAGTGCAGCAACTTCTCAAAGAAGGTCGAAGGAACATCAATTATCCAAAATACTAAGTTAGTAGGTTTATAATTATAGGCACTGGTCATGAGCCAATAGCAAAATTACAAAAGTTATAAATCATGTCCGTCGTCACATTTCAAACATATGTAGTTAAAATATCTACAGATATGTTACTTATTATTGGCCGAATAACACTTTTAGATGGTTAAACTTTCATTACTCCTAAATCTTAGGAGCTTTCATATTTAGCTAGTGTGTCAGCCCTTACATTTCAGTTTCGGGGAATGTTATCAGTGTTATTGCCTTCGGAAAGTTCTAGCAACTATTTTATTAGTCCTGCATATGAAGAGAGCCTTAAATCTTAACCTTGACAATTTCCAAGAACTTGATTAATAATTAGTTACAGGCTACCATACCCTCTAACCTTTGAAATATTAAAAGAATGGCCATTATTGATCTTGAAATCATTAACTCATAATTGGCTAATTAATTAGAAGGTAAAAAAAAAACAAGTTTTTAGTGGAATATATTTTCATGCTTATTTGTAGTGACTAGCGGTACATACCCAGCTCTTGTCTACTGCTTATTGTAGGCTTAATCGATATAAAGTTTTCACGAACGCCGTAATATCCTAGTTATTTGCTGCATATTATTCTAGATATTTGATTACAACATAATTAGCTAAATGAATAATCCGAGTGAGGGAAGGTATATAATGTCATGCAGCCGCCCAACAAGTGCAAGCTAATTTGGTTTATACATTTACAGTAACAAATTTAGACAGCATATGGAAAAATCATCTTGAGAATGAATGCTAATAAACCCATAGCTAAACAAACAACAGCAAAAATTCGCAAAAGATAATCACAACCAAAAGTCCCACCATTATACCCAATTCAGTTGAAATCAAAGTAGTTGAAAACACGACTAATCGTGAGTCTAATAACTCACCTGTAGCCATGAAACAGCTGATACGATGGGAGAAAGGCATTGAGTAGCGGCAAGTGGAGCAATTGAAGACTTGGCTTTGATCTGGGTAGGAAAAATTCCATGGACATGGAGGTGAGCGGCTCGCGATGAGTCTTGATCGACGAAGGAGCGCCATTGATCCGAGGAGCAGACTCGATTTGTGAAGGAAGCCATTAAAATAAAAAAGTAACAATTTTTTTCCCACTGAAGAAAATGGTGAAAGTGTTGATTTTTAAAGAAGAAAAATCAAGGATAAAATCAACGTAATTTCAATAGGGTTTAGAGTAGGCGTGCGTTTTCAGATAATAGGTCGGTCAAATATTTACTCAGGTAGGTGGTAATCGAGAAAATTTTTAAATGTTAAATCATACTGCAAATTACCACGAAACGCACTAAACCCTTACCGCCAATGAAATATCCGAATGCGACAAAAATTACACGTACTCCTACGTTTCAACGTTCTAAATAAAATTTGTCTGGTTGTAAACAGACTTCATTTATAAACGAAGTATTTTAAATTATTTATTGGTTCCTCATTTCTATTCAGTTTGTCTAATAACCCCGTTCGATCACAAATTTGAAAGGTCAAATTTCGATTCTACAAATACATACATATCCAAGCCAATTTCCATATATTTAGACAAATCAAATCTCCAATTCGTTTAATGTCCATAACTTTTTTAAATTCAACCATTTATATTTAACAGTCGAATTCCAAATCAATTTTAAATATCCAACCAAATTCAATTCAAATATTCAACAATAAATATTTGATCATTAACTAATCATTCTGACTTAAATATTGAATTCAATTCATACACACAGCCATATATTCGCTTTTAAATTCTTATTCAAGTATCAATATAAAATTAATTATTCATAGTTAAATCTTTAATTAATTCCACATTCTGGTTGTCGAAATTTCTTGGATGTTACAATATAAATATAAGATCTTAAATCAATATTATTACAATCAAATTTTCCAAATCATTTTAATTTGAAAACATGACCAACGGTGTCCGTATATAGTTTTCTAACCTATGGTCAAGTGATACGGATATTTATCATTTCAACCCGCAATTTATAAAATTTCTATAGTTGTATCATTTCAACCTGCAATCCCAAATTCAGTAAAAATTGTTCGGGTCTATCATCATAGTCATATATCATCAGTGTACACACATGTCATATAATTATCGTGTCACATATGAAAGTGTATATTTTAAACAAACAATCTCTACTGGCAATCCTATACATTTCATAACAGTTCATTTAGTTGATCTAAAATCTATTAAATAATGTGAGCCAGGTGTGAGCTAAACTCACCTTTCGTGGCCCAAAATGAAACGATGACTTGCAGGCATGATTCAGAATGGATTTTAACTCGATGATCGCTCAATATTTTATTTATATTATAAGCGAAGGCTAGGGAATTTTCAATGGATCGGTACGACCATTTTGGTTTTGGAATGATTCTCAAGCTCAACACCAAACTTGACTCAAAATAAACCCAATAAATTTTGTACACAAAAAATATATTTTTATATACAAACACACAGAAATTTTAATATATATTTTTAAAATTCGATGCAACAAAATGTATTTTATAAATTATAAATTTAAATAAAACACAACGCTAACGCATACTAAATCATATACACTTATATATAATATATAATTTGAAACACACGCATAAACTCATACACACACACCGTACACACAACACAAATTATAACAGTATATATATTATAAATTATACATAAACACACAACAATTCCTTTTTCAAAATAGTGTGTGTGTATATATATATTTAATATAAGCATATGCACGGTAAAATTAATATATACCTATATAATTAAAATTTGACACATTCCAAATCACTTATATAAATATATATATTAAATTATATAGCACCAAACCATATATATTTTTAAATTACATACAACGCAAACACACCCAAATAAACCGTAAAAATGGATATATAAAAATAAATAACTAAAATAAATAAATAAATATATATATATAACATATTTATTTTTTCAAAATAATTAAATTTCCAAAGCAAGTCAACGCCACACATTCAATACCGAAATATATGTTTCTTTTATAATAATCATAGATTTATAAACGCACACAAACATTTATCACAAAAACCATATATAAATATTTTATAAAAATTGATGTACACAACCAAATTATATATATATATATACATATATATTTCTTAAATAATAAATTTTTAAATAAGAATATACACACTCAACAAAAGGGGACACACAAAAAATCGCTCTCATGCACGAACAAGATCACTCACGCCACACAGTAACACAAACACCACTGCCAACACACCACACAAATTAAACTTATAACATATATAAAATAAAATCAATACGACGCTAAGCACATACAAAACCACATACACATAATAATATTATTATTTTTCAAAATAAATAAATTTCAAAACTAGAAAATTTTAAAACAACTCACATTAAACAATACATATATACACACACTTTCAAACTAATATATATGTATACATATGTTCTCAAAACAAATAAATTTTCAGATAACTCACCCGAACACAACACCATAAATATACACACACATGCATCCATGCTAAAACAACTCATACATACCCGCATAAGAACACACACACACACTAATTCAAATGGGAAAATATACCCAAACTCACGCCACGCAAAACAAAACGAATCACACTCACACGCAAGCATCACAACAGAATGGATGAGTTGGTCAACTGGGGCATGGACACGGGTTGGGTTAGCGGCGGCGGCAATAGCAGGCATCGTTTGGGGGAAGCGCTGGCTTGGTGGCACGGTTGGAGTAGGGCAGTTGACGAGGCTATGGGATGAAGGGAAGTTCCAGATTTTTTTCTCTTTTGTTGGATGACTGTGCAGAAAGGAAGGCAGATCCGGGAGTAGAGAGGTATGAAAAGAAGTGTGGAAGAGAAATGGCGTGGGAAGAAAAGAAATGGGAAGGCTCAAAAGAAAGAAAATGGGATGCTTCTCTTTTTTATATATATATTGGTGTGTAAAGTATAGGCATAAAGAAGGGGAACAAATGTAAAAAGAAAGTGGGAAACAGTGCATTCAAATTTTGAACAGATGGGTTACTCAGTTTGAATGCTTACAATGTTTTAGGAAAAGAGAGTTAATATAATAAAAAAATCCATATATAAAGAGCTATTGTCAATATATTTGCATAAAGAAGGGACTGATAAAAGGAATGATTTGTGAACAGTGAGATGGAACGATGGGGCATCATGGGAAAGAGCAAAGAAACAGAAGAAGGAACTGAAATGGGTTTAAATTTCAAAAACATACAGTTTAGAATGGAAACCATTAGAATTAGATGTCAAAATGGCAACGAATTATTTCACAAGAAATTTAAATATATATATATTTTCACTAAATGAATAAAAGGAGATGAAAAGTTAAATTTTGAAAATATTGAACATGCAAGGAAAGAAATTATACTACTAAATAGGCATTGAACTTTAAACAGATAAACATTGTTTGCAAATAAAAGGAAACACTATAAATTTATTAATTCAAAGAAACAAATGGTTTTGACCATATTTAACATCAATTTTGCAATCAATAATTGACAATATCAAAGGAAAAAGAATTTGATAATTAAAATTTTGCTATATTTATATCAACAACAATCAATACGAATTGAAATTGAAATTAAATTTAAAAAACAATTAAAATTTTGCTATATTTACCTCAACAACAATCAATACGAGTTGAAATTAAATTAAAGAACAATTAATTTTTTTCTATATTTACATCAAGAACAATCAATACGAATTGAGATTAAATTAAAGATATAATTCCATACTGAAAATGAAGGGTATAATTATACAAACTAAATATTTGTATAAAAATTCAAGAATGAATGCAAATAAATATCTCGATTAAAATTTACCATAAATAAGATTCTAAAATAACAAATATTGAATTGTATTATTAAACTGTATTCATATCATAAATAAAATTCATTTGTTCTATAAAATCCAAACAAATTTAGTTTTAAAAAAAATCAAAATATAAATTATTTCCATAAAATGCAAACAAATAAAATAAATAAACCAAAATTTAAATTAAACCATTAAATAAAATACACTTATGATTGAGGTTATTATAATCTCCCCCACTCAAACTTTTTCGTCCCCGGAAGGAATAAGGTAGGGAAATGGTAATTAAATAAGTAATATATTTAAACCAAATGGTTCATATTTATCTTCATACCTATATATATATTTAGAAATATATATATAAATTAAAAGTTAATTTTTTTTTCAAACCTTTCAAAATAGTTTTGAGTATTTACTCGACATCTAGGTTGGCTAAATATATTTATCCCACTTTCGAAACCTGAAAATAAATATCGATGATGCCGCAGTCATCATCAGAATCATTTTCAAGCGACTAGAGTGTGACTCTATATCTATCTAATACACGTAGGATTTAAAATATACGTTGATCAGACGTATACCAAAATAACTAAGTACTCGATAGGCCAATTTCTAACGTCAAATAAATACTCAAAACAACTTTCTATATTTAAACATAATAATATACCAAATTTTCAATCATATATTATAAATAATATATTTTAAGTCATACATAAAAAACGGGTTCATTTATTTACACCCCTGCAATTGCTTTCCACATCCCGGTTATAACAAAAAAAATTAATTTTCATTTTTACCCTTAAATAAATAACTAGATTTTTCTCTATTGTGTCACCTCTTGAATTATATTTAACTACTTTATGTGTGAATTCTTGAAATTAATATTTTTTTAAGGAAAAGATGTGGTCAATTAACCACGAACTCTACCGACAACATTTCAAGCCAATATAAAAAAATGACAATGCGCTATTCAAACATGAGAACTAAAAAAATTAATTAATTGATGATTGATGTCGAAAAATATAAATAACGCTAAAACTAACACGAAAATTGTACATATAGTGTTGTATTTGAAAACAAAAAAACTTAAAAAATAATCAATGCGGTGAAATAGTGAAATAAAGAAAGTAAGAAGAAGAAAAAGGAGGTAAGTAAAGAGAAGAAGGACAATTTTGGAAAAATGGGTTGTATAAAGAAAAAACTGGGGTGAGAATTTCCTTTTGAAATAATCGGGGTGGGAATAAAAATTAGAGGGGTGCAAATAGATGGAACCATAAAAAAATTAATTAGGGAAAATTTATATCTCTTCCTACTTATTTATTTATTAAAAATTCAACTTTAATCCTTGATAAATATACAAACAATATTATTATTAAATCAAAAAAAATATATTATTCAATCAAGATGAAATCAATTTCTTACAAAATCTACATCTATAAATCTTATTCAAAATATATAGTTTATAAAATCTTAAAGTATAAACATTAATTATTTCCAAAATATTGATATTACCAAAACAAAATGTTATTTACAAAATATATATATAACAAAATTACCTCAATAAAACTTATATTATAATATCTTTCAAAATACCAATTTCAAATCAATATTAAACAAGAATACTCTTCTTCTACATCTTACCTTGTTATAGACAAGGATGAGTTATAGAATTCGAGGTAAAAGCTAAACGAACGAAAGAACCTAATCAAAGAGGATTTACAAAGGAAGATAGATTCAATAGAAAGGAAATTTCAGAAAAAGGATTTTAAATTTTAAAAAAATTATATCCGAAAATATTAGTTTAAAACATTTAAAACCATTTTTTTAAACATTTATACTTTCAAAATACGCTATCTCAAGAAGGATTCTGCGACTAATTCCACTCATTCTAGGGTATCACTACCCTATCTCTAATGATCTTTTACCCCATAGGCTAAAGCTTTGATAAACCAAAGCTCTGATACCAAATATAGCATATCATCTTTCGTCCACTTCAAGCCAATAATCAAACCAACTCAAACCGTTTGAAATGATAGAATGTTATTAGCTTCTGAGGTAAATAGAATAAATCACATAATCACAAACGCAAAAAAAAACAGAATATCTCACAGTGGAATAAATAAATTATACAATAACAGTTCATGAGGCTACTAAATAAAAATCAAAATTTATACATTATATCAGAGTTAGAAAATTAAATAAACGGAAGTCTAAATATAAGAATTTCCAATACAAAAGAGAAATAGCCAGAATCAACAGGTAGAGGTGGTATCTTCAACAGTCTCCAGCTTCATAGGGTGAAATCTCAACATTGCAATACTCGATCTGACCCGAGCAATAATGCAAAACAAAACAACTTGGATCAGGAAAAAAATTCTCATGGAAGTAAATCAACTCAAATGAAATATTCAATGAAATGCATCAGTAACTTAAAGGATGTTTAGGATCACCATCCTATAAGGATCCGTTAAACTAATATCGTAAAATGTAATACGCTATTATAATTGTGTCTACATTTAAATATAATATTGAAAATAGTGTAAGCGGGATTAACATTATTACCCTTACACCGTTTATATGGTTATCGTACAGTTTGCATATAAAACACCAGTACGTCGGTGGATAGGGATGCTCCGTGATACGACAATATTAAATCAAAACCGTAGGGAGCTCGATCAGGATAAATATGACAAGGCATCGAGGCAATACCCATTAGTAGTGATTCTACTAGATTGCGAAACCAGGCCGCTGGTAACCTGTAGCAGCGATGTAACAACCCGAAAAATTAGAACCAATTTAAAAATTTTATTTTGGCAATTTTAATGAACTTTGAATATTTAAAATGATTTATTTTAAATAATAATGACTAGAAATTTATTTTGAATAGAATTAGAACGTATATATTTATTTGAATCGAAGTTAGAATATAAATATTTATTTTAATTATAAAGGAAATTGAAAATGGTGCGGTAGTTTGAAAATTCAATTTCAAATTTCAAATGAATGTATAGGGTTCAAAATAAACTGGATTTTAGTGAAATAAGAAATCTTTGAATCTGGTTGAAAATATCTTTCCAACGAATTTGAAAAATCCAGATTTTATAGCGGGAATAAAAAGTTATGTCCAGCTGAAAATTCAGAATAGTCGCTATGGAAATATAGCCCTTAAAAATAGAAATTTTGCAAACGACCTCCGTTTTTGATGAGACCACTTTTGTTAGATCCGAGTGTCAAATTATCGCTAGGTTCCAATTTTCATAATTTTTGGAATCATTATGTGAGCGTGGCGGATTTAAACGTGTTTGGTCAATTCAGTTTGAATTTAATCGACTGGAAAATGACCGTTTTCAAACAGTCTCCAAATTCGATGGAATTAGTTTTGTTAGGACCGTACGGTCAAAACATAGTGATATTTATTTTTCTGGGATTTTTGGAGTCTCTATGTAGCCCCAATAAATTGAAATGTACGTTTAAATTAAATATATATTAATTTATGTTGTAATTTGAAGAAAAATGATCGAAACGATGGAATTGGCTTACGAGACATATCCAATTGTGTCCGGAATAGGGGTATTACGATAGGGACGACAGTCATTGGGTTCAATTCGGAGTTCTAACGAAAGGCTAACTTTTGGGATAATAAAATAATAAAATAATTAAAAATATATTATATAACCATTCTCTCCCCCCCATTCTTCTGAATTGGTCAATGCGTGAGAATAAAAAATATATAAAGAGCAACAGAACCCTTCCCATCGCGCCCACCTCTATCGCGATTCACCCGCCGCCGCTTCCAACCACCAACCGCACCCCTTCCTCTCCTCCTTCCTCTCTCACCCTCCCTCCTCTGAAAACCCTCATCCCAAAACCCCCAAATCAGCCGCCATTAAACCCTACCCCGCCACCAGTCAATCGCACCACCACCCTCTGCCACCATAGCGCCGCCGCCGGTCAGCCGCCGTTTCCCCCGAGCCTCCTCCACCACCCGGCACCCCTGTGAGTTTTTATATTTATTTTTATTCATTAATGAAAAGAAAAAATGTGATTTTTTCTGTGTTTTAATGAAAAGAAAAAATGTGATTTTTTTCTGTGTTTTAATGAAAAGAAAATGTGATTTTTTCTGTGTTTTAATGAAAAGAAAATTGTGATTTTTTCTATGTTTTAGTGAAAAGAAAAATGTGATTTTTTCTGTGTTTTAATGAAAAGAAAATTATGATTTTTTTTCTATGTTTCACATGAAAAGGATATAGTAAAAAAAAAATTGATTTTTCATTATAGAAAAAAAATTTGATTTTTCATTATAGAAAAAATTTGATTTTTCATTATAGGGAAAAAAATATGGTTTTTCATTATAGCGAAAAAAATTTGATTTTTCATTATAGAAAAAAATTGAATTTTTTTTACAAGGCTTATGGGGTTGAGTGGACCCCTACCACTTTATTATAGAACCGGAAATAAAAGAAAATACAACACGCACAAGAAAACGCGGACACATGGTTCTACAAGCACAAGAAGACAAAACAAGCAACACAAAGAATTACATAAGATTGATGAGAATTCCCGGGTCAAAAGTAAAGTTTAATACTCTAACTCCATCTCTTATTTCCTTCCTAACATGACTTCTTAGCTGTGTACTATCCTTTGCTTTGTCTTGGTCGAAAACATGAGTGATTCTTTCCCTCCAAATCGAATAAACGAATTTTTTAAGCACAAAATTGAGTAACCTTCCTTTAACTCTTCTACTACCAGTTTGATTTAGCAATATTCTCCACTGTAAGACAAAGTTTTGACATGCATTCTCTCTCCCAATATTAGAAAAACTTCTTTCCAGATTATAAAAAGAACACCGCATTGGAAAAATAAGTGCTCCATATTTTCGTTATCTGCACAACAAAAAATGCACATCTGATCGCATGAGACACCACGATGAAGAAGTTTGTCTTTGGTGAACAAAGAATTGTTAATTACTTTCCATAACATAAGATTTTCACATGCAGAGTTATCTTTCTTCCAGATCGTCACACTCCATGAGCAGGACGACAAATCACATATACCAGTTATGGAGTTGTAAAGCCTGTTAATGGGGAACTTGTTCCCTTGATTACACAACAATGTGACGCTTGAGTCGGCGCTGATGAGTTTAATCTGACAAGCTTTACTCCAAAAGGATTTAATGCTAGAAACCGAAGACTGAGGAAGACAAATTATTCCCTCATTCACGTAATCAATGATCTTGGCATGATGAGCAATACCAATGGATAAAATTTTAAAATGAGAGAGAGTTCTACTTAATATCAAGCTATTTTCAAGCCATGGATCCTCCCATAAAAGGACCTTCAAATTCATGGAGACAGCATATTTGAAGCAAGGCAAGACAGTTGCTCTTATTTTAAAAATGCTTCTCCAAACCCAACTTAAATTCTGTGGCTGAGACATGGTACATAGGCATCTACCTTCTGTTACATTATAAGTTGACCAGAGAACCCAAATGTTGTAAGATTCATTAAGAAAGTCATCTAAATGCTTGACCAAAGCAGCTTTATTCCATTGTTTTAAGTTTAAGATCCCCAGTCCTCCTTTATGAATAGGACGTCCAATCTTATTGAAGGCAACCGACGTCAAATATCTCCCTTCAATTCTTCCCTTCTAAAGAAATTTCATCATTGCTGTATGAATCATGGAAACCAGCTTTGTTGGGAAAATGAACGTCCTAGCCCAGTACACTTGCATAGAAAAGATGACGGACTTAACGAGTGTTAATCTTCCAGCTTAGCTTAACAGTCTAGTAGTCTATGTGTTAAGTCTAGCCGTAATTTTGTCTAAAAGAGGCAAGCACTGAGTAACAGTAATTCTCGGCGTGGCGAGAGGAAGACCAAGATACGATAAAGTTTCAGCACTACATATGAAACCAGATCTGGATTGAATGTCCTGCATTTGCAATTCATAGATTCCGGCGGCTCTCATATTTGATTTTTGAAGATTCACTCTCAAACTAGTCATTTCATATAAATCATCAAGAGTTTCAAATATAGCATTTATGGTCTGCATAGTAGGATTACAAAAGATTACCAGGTCATCGGCGAACATTAAAGAGGAAACTCTTGGCTGCTGGCACATCAAATGCAATTTAAATGAGCCTCCATCAATCTTCCGATTCAACATTTGAGTAAGCACTTACATCACTACAATGAAAATGTATGCAGAGGTCAGGTCTCCTTGCCTTATACCTTATTTACTTTTAAAATATCTGATGGGAGAGCCATTGATGAGTATATAGAAGTGAGCTGGCGATATACATATTAAAATCCAGTCGACAAAATGATGAGGGAAGTTCATGTAGCCTAAGATTCTGATAATAGAATCCCACTGTATCATATTAAACGCTTTCATAATGTCAACCTTGACCATCACCCTCGGACTAATGTTCGCATGGTTGTAACTGTTTAAAAGTTCATGCGAAAGAAGAACATTATCTAAAATACTCCTAGTAGGAAAATAAGCTGCTTGATTAGGCAATATTAAAGACGAGAGCACTTTTTTTTTTGCCTAGAAGCAATTATTTTAGAAATGCACTTATAAAGCGTGTTGCAAAATGGGATAGGTCTATAACCGGGGACCTTCGTAGGATTCTTTACCTTAGGAATAAGCGCGATATTTGTGGCACTGAAAGATGGCAGCATACTAGATTTTAAGAAGACATGTCTAACTGCATTACACACATCTTGACCAATAATAGTCCAGTAAGAAGAGTAGAAAAGTGCATTGAATCCATCTGGTCCCCCAGCAAATTTACAGTTGAGAGACAACATTGCTTCTCGTACTTCACTATCATTGACTTTGGTATAGAGAGATTGACGATCACATGGAGATAATTTTGATAGAATATATGGATCAATCAACTCAATATTAGGAAGGAAGTTGTTACTATTACCAAAAAGGTTAGAGAAATGATGTAAAAAAGCTTTATTGACGTCACCTCGCGTATCATGAGTAACACCCTTGTTGTCGACAATTCTAACGATGTTTTCTCTGCATTGCTTATTTTTTGGAGACGCGTGAAAGAACGAAATGTTTTTATCTCCTTCAATCCTCCATTTGATTCTCGCTTTTTGCTTGATCATTGCATCTTCTTCATTGAGGGCTTTGTTATACTGCTTTGTAGCTTCACATTCATTGATTGAGTGAATAGGGTTTGTCAGATCCACTATCATTTCAGTTTGTATTTGTTTTAATTTATCTCTCCAAATGGTGGTTTGGTTGCTACTGGTTCCATACTTTTGTTTAGCCCATACTTTAAGTTGATTCTTAGTGCTCCTCATCTTCGCCTGCAAAATAACAAGAGGATTACCATGATACGGTTTCTCCAAAATTCCTTTGACAAGGTCTAAGAATTCAGAGTCATCAACCCAATTGTTAAAAAAATTAAAACTTGTTTTGCCTTTCATGTTTTGCTCACTCGGGTGAAGGATAAGGGGGAATGGTCGGAAAGAATGGGCAGTGGCATGTTACGTTGAAGGGCAAGCCAAAAGTTAATGGCTTTAGCATTGCAAAATCCATGATCTATAAGGGAAAATACGCGGACCGTCCCTTTTTTATTATTCCAAGAGAAAGGCATTCCGGAACATTTGATGTTGATAAGATCAACATGACGTAGGGTGTTTCTAACCGGTTGGATTTCTGGAATAGAGAGGGGATTACCACCTACCCTTTGAAAGATTTCATTACAACAATTAAAGTCGCCAAGCAGGAACCAAGGATGCGAAGACTGTCTTAAGGAGAGGATGGTTTTGAACAAGTTTTGTCTCGGAGAAGAGCTACTTGCCGCATAAATGAAGGTCAGGTAGTAGGATTACTGGTTACTAAGATTAGCTGCTTGACAATGGATATGTTGATTCGAAGAGTGAAGAGGTGTTAAGGTGACAATATTTGGAATGTAGAGAACAAGAACGCGTCCATAAGGAGCCTCATCGAGATTATGAATGAAATTCCATGAGGGATTGATGAAATGAGCAACCGTAGTAGTCAATGCATGGTTGAGTTTAGTTTTGACGATGGCGAGGATACTTAACTCAAATTCAGAGATCAAAAGTTTGCATTGAACAAGTTTAGTGTCTCGATGACAACCCCGGATGTTCCATACACCGACTGTTTTCACCATAAATTAAACAACTGGGGGTTGAGAAATCTTCATTTTCATACTCCTTATCAAGTACTAGTGATTTGCAGAACTAGGAGTTAAAGGATTTGGAACAATGACATTAATGTCAGGTGGTTTAGTGATGAAAGAGTCAGGCGGTGGTTCTTTAAAAGCAAGCGGAGGTTGGATGTTGGAGTAAACATTATTTGAATGATGAGGTGTTGTGGATGTTGCTCTGGTTGCTAAGGAGATATTAGGGTCATGGGTTGGTGAAAGTAATAGGGAAGCTTGCATCATGGTTCATTGACATGGGTTGGTGATTTGGCAGGTAGGCCATTAACTTCATTTATGACTAAGGTGCAACAACCTGCTTTGTCATTTTTCTGGTTAGCAGTTGCTACATTTATCACATTCATCACTTCAGTTGCCTTAGCTTTTCCTTCCTCTGCTATCCTTCAAACATTCTTGCATTATCAACTCACGAAAAAAGATATTAATTTCCTCTTCGGCTGCCTTTTCTTCATCAATAGTGCTTCGCGTTAACAGTTCGTCGGAAATAACTAAAGAACGATTGCTTTCTGCATTCACAAGGCTTTCAAGAGTCGGCATAGGAATAGCAGCTATGTCTTGCATATCCAAATTTGCAAATTCATCTGCTGTTTCATTGAGATCATCAATTAGAATAGCCTCATCTTCAATTTCCCCATCTTCAAGAACAGAAAACTGCTTGCTTTTTGAACCTCCTCAACCACTTTATTTTTCATCACCCAACTTCTTTTTCTTGCCCAACCAATATTCTTTTCACTTGCAAAGTGGACATTGCTATTCCTCCTTTTATTTACATTTTTCCAATTTTGAATCTCCCTATTAACTAGGGCCATGTTTCTACTTTAAGCACCTTGTTTTACTGACACCATTGTGTTAGGCTGCTGATTCACCATCACATCATTCTCCCTTCTTACAACGTTGGTTCTGTTTTCTCTGTTCTCATCACCTTTGTCACAGTTTCCATTTGAATGAACAAAGGATTGACAAATACTACATATGTCCGGCTTCCACAGATATTCCACATAAATTCGTTGGACATCTCCCTCAACCGTCTCAACAAGAAAGTCATCAACCAGTTCCCTATTTGGTTTTACTTCAATTAAACATTTGGCATACTGCAGCCTGCATCTACTTTCAGTCATCTCGTCCATGCAAAGTAGGTTACCCGACATACTACTTATCCAATTGATCCCGTAGTTTGACCAGGCAACAAACATAATGTTGTAAAATTTAACCCATACTGGAACTGATTTCACATTACCACATACGTTACTAATTGAAGGATCGAACTTTTTTACGATGAAGAACTTCTTGTTCATTATTATTGGGTCAGCTTGTAGTATTCTATTTCGATCTTCGTCGCATGTGAAGTCAAATAAAAACAACACCCCATCAGATTTTACACTCACCGAACCTTTAAGCATCCAAAGAGAATTGAGCTTTGCAACCACTGCTGTGTATGAGAGAGGTTTATCCAAGAAAAACCCCATGACTGGATCATTCCAGACCTCGGTTCTAGCTTCAGGGATTCCTTGAATCATTTTAAGAGTGCCATCTACGATTGTTGGAGTCAACTCAACAGGAATGTACTTCCCAGCATTTGGCTTGCGCTTGAAGAGGAAAGGAGTCCATGGCTGTTGAATGACCTTATCTTGGCTGAGGAGTGCAGGGATTGCTGGGTTGATTGGGGGAGTTGACGATGATGGGATATGGTTGGATGCTAGGTTGATCAGAAATGGTGGAACAGATGGCGAAGGGTCTGGCGGGATTGGAGGAGCGTCTGGAGGCGGGGGAAACTCAGGAGTATAGCTCGAGGATGGGAGGGATTGGACTTGTTTGGCGATGGGGCGGGGCGGGAAAAGAGGAGTGGGTTTTTATTTATAGAAAAAATTTGATTTTTCATTATAGAAAAAATAAGTTTTTTCATTATAAAAAAATATGATTTTTCATTATAAAAAAGATTAGATTTTATAATAGAAAAAAATTAGATTTTTATATAGGTTGTAGCGAAATAAATAAGTGATTTTTATATGAATAAAATAATAAAAATTTGATTTTTATTATTTGAATGGCATTGCAAAAATATAATGTTTAGAGATATAAAAATATAATTTTAGTGATGTAAAAATATGATTTTTATTATATAAACTTCGTTATAAAAATATTATTTTTATATGTGTAGTGATATCAAAAAGGGGATCTTTTATTTTTAATATATAATCATCATAATAAAAATGTGATTTTTACTATGAACAACGTGAAAAGGATTGTGTTGGAATTTCGGGCAAATCCGAATGATTTAGAAATTCCAAAATAAAACTGGCGGAGTGGATCCCAAAGGTGAGAACTTCTCACTTTAACTTATTTTCTAGTTCAAAATATAAACTAGGATGCAGACGGTGCTTAGTAGCACCCGACACCTTTGTTTGAAACCATGTTTGGTTGGTTGGTTGGTTGGTTGATTAGTTTAGTTGTTTGGATTTGGTTGTTTGGTTGAATGGATTGATTAGAATTTGGTATGTACATGGCATGAGCCATTAGTAGGCGAGGGATAAGGCTAGACCTTATTCTGGTTCTAGTATCGCGCTGTTGTGCTGCCGAAATTTTCAAAAAATGTTAGAACAATACAAATATCATTTTTATTGTATAAATGAACTGTATAAAATATTCATGAGTTGAAATAAATATTTTATAGTTAAAAATATAATTTTTAAACTGTATATGAATAAAATGAATATTCATTTACAAATTGGACGATTTGTTTATGTACACACATTTGACTGATATTGATTGGGACGATATATTTTACACGTCGCCCAACTGCACAAATAATAATCAGTGTTTGTTGTTTGAAAACCCCACACAGGTATTGGGATGATATTGGACATAAATTAATACCAATATTTAGTTGTATGCCAATCGGTTGGTTGACAGGCTGTTGTAAGCGTTAATTATTCATATTTAACGCTTATGTAGTTGTGTAATGCACTTTGGATGATGGTTGACTGTGTTTGATTATTGTTGTATACATGTATGTATGAAATCCATATAAATAAAATTATATGGTAATTGACTGTGTCTGCTTCCAATTCGGAAAGAACGAATATTTTAAATTAAAGAATATTTTGAAATAACGAGTAATGAATATTTTAAAATAACTAATATTTTAAAATAATATTCAGTAATGGATCAAAATATGATTTTGATGTCCGATTTGGGATGGACACGAAAATATTTAAATATATAAAGCCGTGTTGATTTAATTGACGCCATTTTGATGTGAACGATATTTATATCGATTTTATTCATTTTTATAATGAATATCGAAAAGGAAGTGATTTCAAAATCTAATGTTTTGAAAATATTATCATTTATATATTAATGATATGGAATATTCAATTTTGATTTAAAATTGAATATGAAGTTGAAATCGTTTTGAAAACGAATTTAAAATGATTTATAAAATATGTTTTAAATGGAAATCGATGAAATATATATAATATATATATTATATATATAATGGCCTGAATAGAACGTGCCGCGCCGCGACAGTTCGCGATTTTCGACCATTGACTTCGAATGGACATTACGGGAGATCCGACCGTCGGATTGTCCTAAAACCAGAACCATTGGGTTCGTATCGAAAAGAGCTTTCCAATGAATATAAGGAATTTGAAATATAAAAGTTAGATTTGGAATTATGCCCAAATCAAATTTGGAAAAGATCGTTGTAAGTGCAGTTCGATGACTGTTTATGGAAATCGACTATACATGCCTTGATAAAATTATTAAAAATATCAATAATTTGTACAAAATCATAATAAATGATTTGGAAAGAATTGGGATGAAAATTTCCATATTCGAAAAGATAAAAATATATTATTATCGAAATAAACTAGTTATGAACTAGAATTATAAATCCAATATTTTTAAATAAATAAATTGGATTTGAAATAGTTTTAAAAATAACCAGAATTTCCAATATATGAATTGGAGTGGATTTGAATCGAAATTATCTTTGGAATATTTCGATATTGGATTTTGTGATTATACGGATATTGTGGGGGAATTTGGAAGATATATATATCATTATTCCCAATATGATATTTGTTGATTTCAGAATTTGATACTGAATATAAGCCGATATAATTTCTATTCAGAGTCTTGTATTTAATAATGAATTGGATTTTGTGTTCGTCATGAACTGTGTTTTAAATGACACTGTTCTTAAACCTAGTGTGAAAAGAATAAATCTCTTAATTATGATTTAAAAGAAGAATAACCAATTAATTAACATTTAATTGGAATTGAAAATGGAATGTGAATGGGGTTTATTGTAGACTGTGTTTTTAGTGACATTCGTTCTTCAACCCGATTTATTGCGAGATGTGATTTGGAATTTATAAATCTTTTTATTAAGATTTAACGGGAATTCTCCAAAGTAAAGTTTTCCAATTTAATATATTAAATTGGAATTAAATGGAATTCGATTTGATAATAATCGAAGTGAACTTCAGTGGAAGACTGTTAATACAAATGGAATTTAAAAGGCTTTGCCGTTATTCCATTTATATTATTAGTAAAATACGGAAATTGATATCGATTATATATTGATTTGTTTTTTTGTGAAGATTTCGTAATTAATGGAATGTGATTTGGGTTTATCTTGAACTGTGTTTTAAATGACATTAGTTCTTTAACCCAGTTAAAGACATGAATACATGTCCAACATTGTATTTCGAATTGTATGGTTGATCTCTGCTAAATGTATATATATTTTTGGTGGCAGAGAATTTATTCTCTTGCTTAACACCCTTCTCTAAGACGTACGAGCTTAGAGGTTATATATCGGCAGAAATCAATAGTATGATGTAGATGTGTTTCCAAAGTTAAATAATCATTAATATTGATTTTTGGGAAGATTAAAACTAAGTGGAGTTTTATTGAATCTTTAATCAGATTGAAAAGAGAACGTGATAATTTAAATTATCAAATTCAGGAAATGATCGAGAATAAAGTAACACCAGTCTTGCTCCAAGCGATAGTTAAATCTTTAATTAGATTTAAACGGGAAATGGTAGTTAATTTTACCGATAACACCGTGGTGTTAGTTATGGAGTAATACCAGTTTTTCTCCATGGGATGAATAGGTTGGAATTGGGAAATTAAATAAATGATTACTTCGGTAAGGTGCATTAATCCTGACTAGTTTGAAAACCTTAATATGGTTCGAATGATATCCAAATGAAGAATAAAGAATAAACTTTAAAGAATTTATCTTTGATAAAATTAATGGGAACATATCCCTAAAGATGTGAATATTTGAATAAAAGAATATTCTGAATTAGAATGAGGCGTATGTTGTGTTTTTATAGCACTTGTTCATTATATACATGAGTTATTCAGAAAGGCCGGGTTTATACCCATTCTGAATAACTGATTCGACGATAAGTCGACGGTGGTTGAAGACCGGAGGTCTTCACATCGTTTGGATGATTACTGATGTCTTGATTGGGCTGTACACCCAAGACAAGGTAATAAGTGGTGATCGTCCAGATGTTCTTGGAGTTCGACCGGGTATGCGAGGACCTCTCTCCTGTATTGGACACGAGACGAGGAATAAGGTGCCTCCGGTTTCATTCAAACCTAGAACAAAATTGTAAATGGATGTGTGTATGACATTGGATTTTATTCTGTATTGATTGATCTCTATTAAACATATATCTGTTTGGCGGTGGAGAATTTATTCTCTAGCTTAACGCCCTTCTCTAAGACGTACGAGCTCAGAGGTTATATATCGATAGACATCAGTCGCATGGCGTGAATTGCCTGTGTGGCATGCTGAGATGCAAATGATCAAGGCTTCTGTTGAAAATCGGAGTCTTGTGGTTGATGATCAAAGCATAGCTTTAATATAGCGCCGCTTTGTGTATAGCGTTAATTCACAAGCCTCACACTACGATATGAGTCAAAAACGGGATAAGGGAACGTAGTGAGTGCATGACGTTTCTTTCTAGCTATGGGTGGTGTCAGGGTTTTTGCAAGCCTAGGCATTTTTATATTTTTTTACCTACGTGGTTGTCGGAATGCGAGGTGCCTCAGATATATCGGTCTCTACGGAGCCAATGGATAGGTCTGATAGGACCGGGAAACGTGTGTTCAGGAATAACTAATCCACTAACGTAAGTGTGGGCCGACACTACAAGATCCAAGGGTTGCCCAGAGTGTGCAGTCCCGAGACATTTTGCTAGAGTGTCTCGAAGCAGAAAGGAGTACATCCCTTGCCTAGACTCATGATGGAAATCTAATTTCCAATACGTGACATTCAGTTTTATTTGTAGAGCCTAGTATGGCAACATAGTGGGATGAGGCACTATGTCGACATTTATATTTGAAGTTGTTTTCATTCACTTTACACTATAATAGTATCAAAATGATTTGTTTTAAATGTACCAAGCATGTTGGCTATTATAAGGGAAAAATTTATCCTCCGGCTTGCGTCGCATTGTGTGATGGGACCTGAGTCTTATAATAGCTTCATTTTTCCAAAAAGCATTGCGCTGCTTGTTCTATGCACTGATATTCTTGGGAGGAAACCTGTTTCGTATTATATGGCGTGGTCCCTTGACATATCTGATTTTTAAAGTAAAGTTTTAAATAACTGTTTTAGTTCTCACACCAGTCACATGACTGGCCTGGAGTTTATTGTTTTAACCTAAACTCTGGGTGCCCCTGTTTCCCACACGGGCAGCTAGTAGTTTCGGTTTTGCAGATTTATATTCATAGGATCCTGGTTTATAGGTGGAATGATATTCGGAAAGCTTTGTATCTATGTATTTCTTTCAGTTGTGTTTGGTATTATTTTCCGCTGCATTGTAATTTGTAAATCTCTGATATTTATCAAATGTATATTATTTGTTCATACTCTGTATATTCTTGTACTCTGATGTAAATTGTTGTAATAAGCAATGAAATGTTCTTCTGTTTGTATTCTAATTTGTCGTGTTCTCAACTCAATCCATTCTTTCTCTTCTCTTCGGAGACCGGGGAAGTTCAGGTCGTGTCAGTTTGATATCAAAGCTTTGGTTTATAGAGCTTGGGAACTAGGCATATTAGAATCGAATGAAAGAATTCATCAGAGATTAGATTAGTAATATCCAATGAGAATGACTCTTTAGAGATAGGATCAGTAGTATCCTAGAACGAGTGTGAAAACTAGTGGTTTGTTTTAAAATAAAAATGAAAACAAATTTTGTCTTAAACATTTAAATCCTATTATACGTATTTGAATATTTATTTTAGATTGAATTTGGACAATCGAGTATATGAAGATTTTGCATATATGCCTAGCTAGCGCGTATACGATGTCCCAATATATTGGATAGATATAGAATCACACTCTAGTCGCCCGGAGATGTTCTGATGGTGGTTTGAAACATCATCAGTGCTTATGTTCGAGCTTCGAAAGTGGGATATCTATATATTTCCAATTAACTGGTGTGAGAGCCAAAACCTGGCTAGAATTTATTGTTTGTGATTTGACACACAAAAATGCATTTTTATGTATATAAAAATTATGAATTTGAAAAGACAATCAACTAATTGATTGTGATTGTGTTGTTTGATTATTGGTTGAAATTTTGAACCATTAAGACAAATTGTATCAAATACTGAACTGAATTGAAAATTATTAGAAATTGCATACATGTGCGTGCATATATATAGGACATGTCATAACTGGGAAACTTGGAAAAGGAATAAAATTGTATGCCCCACAAATAGGTATGTGTTTGCTGGTTCTCTTTTTCTTTAAAAGGTTTATGAGCCTAAGGCTGGCCGCTTGGCAATTTTTTTTTATCTTTTAAAAGGTTTATAAGCCTAAGGTTGGTCGCTTGGCAATTTTCTTTTTTCTTTTAATGATTATGAGCATAAGGTTGGCCACTTGGCAATTTTCTTTTTCTTTTAATGATTATGAGCCTAAGGCTGGCCGCTTGGCAATTTTCTTTTTCTTTTAATGATTATGAGCCTAAGGTTAGCTGCTTGGCAATTTTCTTTTTCTTTTAATGATTATGAGCCTAAGGCTGGCTGCTTGGCATTTTCATTTTGTTTTGGATGGATGAGGGCCCTATGAGACAAGTTGCGGTTTTAAATGTCTCCCCGTACAAAGGAGGTTATGGCAAAAAAATCAAAAATTTAGGGTGTTAGCCAAATTTTTGAAGAATTTGAAAATTCTTAGAGATTGAAAAGTTGAAGAATGAACGCCAAAATGAAAGTTGAGTTGATTAGTAAAACAACTTTCATCTCCATTCCTTTTCGAGTACGAAAAGATTTAAATGGGGGAGATTGTAACAACCCGGAAAATCAGAATCAATTTAAAATTTTTATTTTGGCAATTTTAATGAATTTTGAATATTTAAAATGATTTATTTTAAATAATAATGACTAGAAATTTATTTTGAATAGAATTAAAACGTATATATTAATTTGAATCGAAGTTAGAATATAAATATTTATTTTAATTATAAAAGGAATTGAAAATGGCGCGGTTGTTTGAAAATTCGATTTCAAATTTCAAATGAATGTACAGGGTTCAAAATAAACCAGATTTTAGTAAAACAAGAAATCTTTGAATCTGGTTGAAAATATCTTTCCAGCGAATCTGAAAAATCTAGATTTCATAGCGGGAATAAAAAGTTATGTCCAGTTGAAGATTCAGAATAGTCGCTATGGAAATATAGCCCTTAAAATTAGAAATTTTGCAAACGACCTCCCTTTTCGCCGAGAACACTTTTGTTGGATCCGGAATGTCAAATTATCGCTAGATTCCAATTTTCATAATTTTTGGAATCAATATGTGAGTGTGGCGGATGTAAACGTGTTTGGTCAATTCAGTTTGAATTTAATCGACTGGAAAACGATCGTTTTTCAAACGGTCTCCAAATTTGACAGAATTAGTTTTGTTAGGACCGTATCATCAAAACATAGTCAGATTTATTTTTCTGGGATTTTTGGAGTCCATATGTGGCCCCAATAAATTGAAAAGTACATTTAGATTAAATATATATTGATTTATGTTGTAGTTTGAAGGAAAATTGATCGCAACGATGGAATTGGCTTATGGGACATTCCATTGTGTCCGGAATGGGGGAAATACGCTAGGGACAACAGTCGTTGGGTTCGATTCGGAATTCAAATGAAAAACTAACATTTTGGATAATAAAATAATCAAACCGACCATTAGGGAGGTTTCCCTACTGTAAGAGAGCCAAAATCAAACTCTCTGAAGCCAATAATAATCGGCTAAAATATCTCTGCGATTAACGCAAGGCAAATTCTTCGGTTTTCCTTCTCTTCGCTGAGCTGATTCTTCTTCCGCCAAATCAGTGCCAGACAATCACCGTTTCTCTCTATGTGTGTGTACAGATATCCATCATTTTCAATCTTGCCGAATTTCTATCAAAACCTGAAACCCCCATCCCTTTCCTCTAATGCTTTGGAAATTTTGAAATTTTCCCCTAAAAACATATTACTTCTCTATTCCGATTTATTTTGAGAAGGACACAATTCAACTCTTTCTTCCCAACGCTTAATTCGGTGTGTTTCTGATTTGTTACGAAAGTCAGACTGGATAATAGTTTATGATTTTCTATTTTAAGATTAATCCCCAATCCGCTATTTAATCGACCAAATCCTATATACAGCTGAAGAGGACTAAATGTTGCCGCCTCCATTTCCGATGCTACACTCATATCAATGATTTTGCCTCCACTAATCGGACGTACATCCTTGATTTCAACTTCACCATTCCGTGAAAGGTATTTATTATTTCTTATATTTAGTTTTGCTATAGATATTGTTAGTTTTGTGTGAACAATAGAAGAAAGGTATATTTATTCTTTTTGTAATTGTAAATTCTAAGGTTCTGGCTTTTTGATTTTGAAGATAAAGACGTTTATGATACTAGAGAAAAGATGAAAAATTGGTTATTTTAAAATTCAGATTTTGGACACTTTTTTGTTTAATATTCCGAATTATAGAATTTAGAAGTACTTTAAGAATAAATAATTAGACAGTTTTGTAAGAATTGTAAATATCAAATTGGATGACTAATTAAATGAAAATGTCAAACTAAATGAATTCTAAGAATTGATAGATGAGAATTGCAATTTAAAATACTATAAGTTTAAACCATTCATAGTTTACATAGTTTTTAAATTAATAATTTTTTTAAGGATTAGATAGTTTTTTAAGGTAAATATGTGTGTACTGTTGACTGATATTACAATTCAGAATTTAGTGAGTTTTTTAAGAATTGATAGCAAATTAGAGATTATATAGGCTAAATCAAAAATTGTAAATTGTAATATATTTCTTTCATCCATGCTTATGAATCATGATAAATAGTAGTAAATTTCCCTAGTGATGTCTCATCAATACTCTTAACTTTCATTTCCATCATTTCCTTAATCCTATTAACAACTAAATTACAAGTTACTTGCATGTTTGATTATTTAGTATTATATTACGGTATTTCTTTTCTATATGCAGCATAGAATGTATATTTGGAATTTAGATTGTTTGAAGATAATTGTCCAAATTGAGATTATCTTGCCAAAACTCATCTGTTTTACAAAACTCACTTTTACTACATCTTAATTACTTTTGATAGATCTGTGGTGGAAGACAGGAAGCAATAATAAAAATGAAAAGTAGGTAAAAGATGATAAATAGTTATTGGAATGTAGACTAATATTATATGAATGTGTTAAATTATAAGGATGACTGAACAAATATATTGAAAGTGGTTGACAATTTGAATAATTGTTACTTTTATATGTATGTTTTTCTTAATGTTATAGATGTTGCCTTTTTTTCCTTACATCTGTATAATTGTACCTTTTCCTTATTACTTCCGTAATCTAATTATGTTTCAATTACACGGCGTTTGACGTATTTATAGAAGTCGATTGGTTTTTTATACATAATTATGTCTATTTATGTTCATACTGTAGTGAATATTGTTCCTTCGCAATCTTTACACTAGCTGTCAATGAATCCACTTACCTCTATGTTTTGGTACTCTAATTTTGCATTTTCTTTACAAGTCTTTGCCATTTCAAAGGGTTTGGATGACATTTATAGCCTGGGCAAGGAAGCTGCTACTGTGCTCAGTGCTCTTGTAGATGAATTTTCAAGGTACAATCATCTTGTCTAAAGTTCGTATATCCATTGTTCCTTAATTTGATTGTATGTTTTTTAATTAGGTGAATAACATTCTCCTTCCACTTGAACCTTCACTGTCTGCCGATGTCTTTGTTCTTTTCTTTGCTCTATCAAAGGCTAGCGAAAGTAATGCAAAAATTCCCCCTATCCACGGGCAAGCGCTGCGCAAGTCATACAACTTTAAGGTTAGAGAGGTCAGTCATTCTCTTACTTCACTTGTGCCTGCTGTGATCAAATGTGTTGAGAAAATGTATATAGTGTTAAACAAGCTTGCACGATCTTTGAGCATGCATGAACGAAATCTCCACAAAGTATGTATGATTTTGCTTTTTCTTCTCTTTTACTTAATGTTTTGTATAACACCTTTCATTTCCATTAATAATAATTTATCCAAGTAGTTGTGAGAAAATGTTAAATTGCAGAATTGTAATTCGAAAAAGTAAAGAAAAAAAAACTATGTTCATGTGCAAAATTCCTTTTAAGCTTCATTTTTACTGAGGGTTCAAAAGCTATTTTTTATAACCAGCCAATCTATGTCTGCCTGAGAGCCAATTGTTGTTTGGTTCTCGGTTTCTTTTAAGAATGATAAAGCTATAAATGTGAATTATTTAGTTCAGTATGATTTCTGTGTTATGTTTCCTCGTACTGATCACATATGCGTGTTTGGATTGTCATTGCACATACATGTATGCAAGCACATGAAACCTAGACCGATGATGAGTACTGGATGTAAGATTTTTCTAAATATATGAAATAGTGACTATTCATTTCATGATCAGATAGCAATTATAACGTTTTGTAGTCGACTTTTGGCATCTATATTGTGTTTTTCCAATTATACAAGCTAGAATTTTATTTTTAATTTATGTTTGGGTGAAAATTTAAGTTAATTAAATATGTATGTTGTAGGCACTTGAAGGTCTTAGAGAAAGTAAGAAGTCAGGTCTTCCTCTTTCAGATCAAAGTTTTTAATGATGATGATCAATGAGGAAATGGTATGCTTATCAGATTAAGGCCTACACCAAGTTTACAAAGAGCGCGAGTGTATTTTTTATCCTTTAGGAAGTGATCGATGCTATGAAACATGCAACAGGATCACGATTTATTTTTCCATCTAATATTAGAAGTTACCAAAAGCATAATTTACAATTTTTTGTTTCAAACTGTAAATGTTGAAATTATAGTACAAGAAATGGATGTCAATCTCTCAGTTATTGGTACTCCTAATCTTTTGCCAAAATTGAACAAATAAGGAAAAAGAATGAAACACGGTTCTAACAGCATTCCTAAATTAAAAAACCAATCTAAAATGGAGCAGACAGGAAATATTTTTATTATCTAATTTAAAAATACTTGGTAGTTCTCCGGTGTACTCTGTAGTAGCTCTCTAGTAAATTTGGGTTATTTTTGTTTATTTTTTTATTGCCTGCATGGATGACTGGTGTTTACAATATAGTGTCTGCATGTGTTGTTGAGAGAGAATTTAGTTTTGAGGTTGGTGTGTTGATGTTTACCATTAATCTATCTTCTCATTCAAAGTTTTAGACTGGTTCACATCTTATTTTGAAAAAAAAAAGATCATTTCCTTGTTCATTTTTGTTTCAATTCATTTTGTATTATGATTATATTTATCCAACATGTGATGAGATGTAATGTTGAGATCCACTAGCTGATGGGTTTTAAATTCTATTTGATAAATAAAAAGCAATTTTATCCACGTCTTTGAGAATTGATCTAATGTGCATTTCTCTCAACATATGTTAATAATACGATAGATGTTACTCAAAATCTAATTCTAGATTGCCTTTAAAGCTTGGTAGGAAAATTTTGTTACTCAAATGCAGATATGTCATGGTAATGAAAATTTCCGATCCAATCGTTGAAGTTTGTATTACTGCTTTTAATGAACCAGCAAAATTTTTTATAACTTGTAGTGTCATTGACCTCTGTGAAATTAAAAATGATGAAGATATATATAAACAAAAGCTAAAGAACTTTTATGGGTGCAATTTCTTTTTAGTTTTTGTGTTGCTCAGATTGAGTACAAGAACAAAAACAAAAGTTCATCGTTATTTTGCAAGCACTCATTAATTATTCAGTTGAATCAAACTTTATGTTGGAATAAATATCAAAAAAGGCGGAGTACAACATTTAGTTTCACTTTTTCAATTAACAATGATACGTTTATGTGATTTATTTAAATAAATTAGTTCAATAATTCGTGATTTATTTATCATATCTACTTTGGCATACTTTTTTCCAATTAAATATTCACTGATATAATGACATATTTTGAGCATATATTTGTTTTGTTCCTCTTTTTATTTCTTCAATTTTTTAATGTTTAGGGCTGCAAAATATCTAAATATCAAGATTACATTGATCCTACTTGATATATAATAAAATATATGTATATGTTTGTGACAGATTCAAATCAATACATTAATGTGTATTATTATTATTTTTAAATTGGTTTATATGTAAAATTTAGTTTAAGTGGATTTTCACTTTTTCGGTTACTTCCGTTTTCTCTTAAACTACATTATAACTTTTTCAATAATATATGATTTGAAATATGTTTTAATAAAATTTTATATTTTATATTAAACACTTTAACGGTCGGTTTTCCCACCGTTATGTGGTAGTACTAGTAAAATAGTTAAAAATATATTATACAACCATTCTCTTTCCCCCTTTCTTCTGAATCAGTCAACGCGTGAGAATACAAAAAAATACAAAGAGCGATGGAACCCTTCCCATCGCGCCCTCCTTCATCGCGATTCACCCGCCGCCGCTTCCAACCACCAACCGCACCCCCTCCTCTCCTCCTTCCTCTCTCACCCTCCCTCCTCTGAAAATCCTCATGCCCAAAACCCCCAAATCAGCCGTCGTTAGACCCTACCCCACCACCGATCAATCGCACCACCACCCCCTGCCACCATAGCGCCGCCGCCGGTCAGCCGCCGTTTCCCCCGAGCCTCCTCCACCACCCGGCACCCCTGCGAGTTTTAATATTTATTTTTATTCATTAATGAAAAGAAAAATTGTGATTTTTTCTGTGTTTTAATAAAATGAAAATTGTGTTTTTTTTCTGTGTTTTAATGAAAAGAAAAATGTGATTTTTTCTATGTTTTAATGAAAAGAAAAATGTGATTTTTTCTGTGTTTTAATGAAAAGAAAATTGTGATTTTTTCTATGTTTTAATGAAAAAAAAATGTGATTTTTTTATGTTTTAGATGAAAAGAAGTAAAAAAAAATTTGATTTTTCATTATGGAAAAAATTTTGATTTTTCATTATAGAAAAAATTTTGATTTTTCATTACAAAAAAAATTTGATTTTTCATTATAGAAAAAAATGATTTTTCATTATAAAAAAAATTTGATTTTCCATTATAGAATAGATTAGATTTTTATAATAGAAAAAAGTTAGATTTTTATATAGGTTGTAGCGAAATAAAAATGTAATTTTTATATGAATAGAATAATAAAAACTTGATTTTTATTGTTTGAATGGCATTGTAAAAATACAATGTTTAGAGATATAAAAATATAACTTTATTAATGTAAAAATATGATTTTTATTATATAAACATCGTTATAAAAATATGATTTTTATATGTGTAGCGATATCAAAAAGGTGATTTTTATATATATACGGCGAGATAAAAATGTGATTTTTAATATATATAATCATCATAATAAAAATGTGATTTTTGCTACGAACAACGTGAAAAGGGTTGCGTTGGAATTTCGGGCAAATCCGAACGGTTCAGAAATTCCAAAATAAAATTGGCGGAGTGGATCCCAAATGTGAGAACTTCTCAATTTAATTTATTTTCTAGTTCAAAATATATACTAGGATGCAGACGGTGCTTAGTAGCACCCGACACCTTTGTTTGAAACCATGTTTGTTTGGTTAGTTGGTTGATTGGTTTAGTTGTTTGGATTTGGCTGTTTGGTTGAATGAATTGATTAGAATTTGATATGTACATGGTGCGAGCCATTAGTAGGCGAGGGATAAGGCTAGACCTTATTCCGGTTCTAGTATCGCGCCGTTGTGCAGCCGAAATTTTCTAAAAATGTTAGAACAATAAAAATATCATTTTGATTGTATAAATGAACTGTATAAAATATTCATGAGTTGAAATAAATATTTTATAGCTAAAAATATAATTTCTAACATGTATAAGAATAAAATGAATATTCTTTTACAAATCGGACGATTTGTTTATGTACACACATTTGACTGATATTGATTGGGACGATATATTTTACACATCACCCAACTACACAAATAATAATCAGTGTTTGTTGTTTGAAAACCCCACACGGGTATTGTGATGATATTGGACATACATTAATCCCAATATTTAGTTATATGTCAATCGGTTGGTTGACAGGCTATTGTAAGCGTTAATTATTCATATTTAACGCTTATGCAGTTGCGTAATGCACTCTGGATGATGGTTGACCGTGTTTGATTATTCTTGTTACATGTGTGTATGAAATCCACATAAATAAAATTATATGGTAATTAATTGTGACTGATTCTAATTCAGAAAGAACGAATATTTTAAATTAAAGAGTATTTTAAAATAATGAGTAATGAATATTTTAAAATAACTAATATTTTAAAGTAATATTCAGTAATGGATCAAAATATGATTTTGATGTCCGATTTGGGATGGGCACAAAAATATTTAAATATATAAAGTCGTGTTGATTTAATTAACGCCATTTTGACGTGAACGATATTTATATCGATTTTATTAATTTTTATAATGAATATCGAAAAGGAAGTGATTTCAAAATCTAATGTTTTGAAAATATTATCATTTATATATTAATGATATGGAATATTCAATTTTGATTTAAAATTGAATATGAATTTGAAATCATTTTCAAAATGATTTATAAAATATGTTTTAAATGAAAATCGATGAAATATATTTAATATATATATACATATTATATATATTTAATGGCCTGAATAGAACGCGCCGCGCCGCGGTAGTTCGCGAATTTCGACCGTTGACTTTGAATGGACATTACGGGAGATCCGACCGTTGAATTCTCCTAAAATCGGAACCATTGGGTTCGTATCGAAAAGAGATTTCCAATGAGTATAAGGAATTTGAAATCTAATAGATGGATTTGGAATTATGCCCAAATCAAATTTGGAAAAGGTCGCTGTAAGTGCAGTTCGATGACTGTTTATGGAAATCGACTGTACGGGCCTTGATAAAATTATTAAAAATATCAATAATTTGTGTAAAATCATAATAAATTATTTGGAAATAATTGGGATGAAAAATTCCATATTTGAAAAGATAAAAATATATTCTTATTGAAATAAACTAGTTATGAACTAGAATTATAAATCCAATATTTTTAAATAAATAAATTGGATTTGAAATGTTTTTAGAAATAACCAAAATTTCCAGTATTGAATTGGGATGGATTTGAATCGAAATTATCTTTGGAATAATTCGATATTGGATTCCGTGATTATACGGATATTGTGGAGGAATTTGGAAGATATATATCGTTATTCCCAATACGATATTTGTTGATCTCAGAATTTGAAATTGAATATAAGCCAATATAATTTCTATTCAAAGTCTTGTATTTAATATTGAATTGGATTTTGGGTTTGTCATGAATTGTGTTTTAAATGACACCATTCTTAAACCCAGTGTGAAAAGAATAAATATTTTAATTAAGATTTAAAAGAAGAATTACCAATTAATTAACATTTAATTGGAATTGAAAATGGAATGTGAATTTGGTTTATTTTGGATTGTGTTTTTAACGACATTCGTTCTTTAACCCGATTTACAGCGAAATGTGATTTGGAATTTATAAATCTTTTTATTAAGATTAACTGGGAATTCTCCAAAAGTAAAGTTTTCCAATTTAATATATTAAATTGAAATTAAATGGAATTGAATTTGATAATAATCGAAGTGAACTTCTGTGGAGGAAGACTGTTAATACATATGGAATTTAAAAGGCTTTGTCGTTATTCCATTTATATTATTAGTCGGTTACGGAAATTGATATCGATTATATATTGATTTGTTTTTCCGTGAAGATTACATAATTAATGGAATGTGATTTGGGTTTATCGTGAACTGTGTTTTAAACGACATTAGTTCTTTAACCCAGTTAAAGACAGGATTAATTGTCTAACATTGTATTTCGAACTGTATGGTTGATCTCTGTTAAATATACATCTGTTTGGTGGCAGAAAATTTATTCACTTTCTTAACACCCTTCTCTAAGACATACGAGCTTAGAGGTTATATATCGGAAGAAACCAATAGTACGGTGTAGATTGTCGATGCGACATGTCAGTGTTTCCAAAGTTAAATAATCATTAATATTGATTTTTGGGAAGATTAAAACTAAGTGGAGTTTTAATGAATCTTTAATTAGATTGAAAAGAGAGTATGATAATCTATATTATCAAATTCAGGAAATGATCGAGAATGGAGTAGCACCAGTTTTGCTCCAAGCGATGGTTAAATCTTTAATTAAATTTGAATGAGAAATGGTAATTAATTTCACCGATAACACCGTGGTGTTAGTTATGGAGTAATGCCAGTTTTGCTCCATGGAATGAAAAGGTTGGGATTGGGAAATTAAATAAATGATTACTTCGGTAAGGTGTGTTAATCCCGATTAGTTTGGAAAACCTTAATATGGTTCGAATGATATCCAAAGGAAGATTAAAGAATAAATTTTAAAGAATTTATCTTTGATAAAATTAATGGGAACATATCCCCAAAGATGTGAATATTTGAATAAAAGAATATTCTGAACTGGAATGAGGCGTATGTTGTGTTTTTATAGCACTTGTTTATTATATACGCAAGTTATTCAGAAAGGCCGGGTTTATACCCATTCTGAATAACTGATTCGACGATAAGTCGACGATAAAGACGGTGGTTGAAAATCGGAGGTCTTCACATCATTTGGATGATTACTGATGTCTTGATTGGGTTGTACATCCAAGACAAGGTTATAAGTGGTGATCGTCCAAACATACTTGGAGATCGACCGGATATGCGAGGACCTCTCTCCTTTATTAGACACGGGACGAGGAATAAGGTGCCTCCGGTTTCGTTCAGACTTCGAACGAACTTGTAAATGTATGTGTGTCTGCAATTGGATTTTATTCTGTGTTGATTGATCTCTATTAAATATATCTCTGTTTGGCGGCGGAGAATTTATTCTCTTGCTTAACACCCTTCTCTGAGACGTACGAGCTTAGAGGTTATATATCGATAGACATCAAACGCATGGCGTGAATTGCTTGTGTGTCATGCTGAGATGCAAATGATCAAGGCTTCTGTTGAAAAGCAGAGTCTTTGTGGTTGATGATCAAAGCATAGCTTTAATATAGCGTTGCTTTGTGTATAGCATTAATTCGCGAGCCTCACACCTCTGTATAAGTCAAAAACGGGATAAGGGAACGCAGTGAGTGCATGACGCTTCTTTCTAGCTATGGGTGGTGTCATGGTTTTGCAAGCCCAGGCATTTTTATATTTTTTTACATATGTGGTTGTTGGAATGCGAGGCACCTCGGATATATCGGTCTCTACGGAGCCGATGGATAGGTCCGATAGGACCGAGAAACATGTGTTCAGGAATAACTAGTCCACTAATGTAAGTGCAGACCGACACTGCAGGATCCATGAGTTTCCCAGAGTGTGCAGTCCCAAGACATTTGCTGGAGTGTCTCGAAGCGGAAAGGAGTACATCCCTTGCCTAGACTCATGACGGAAATCCAATTTCCAATATGTGACATTCGGTTTTATTTGTAGATCTTAGTATGGCGACATAGTGGGATGGGGCACTATGCCGACATTTATATTTGAAGTTGATTTCATACACTTTACACTATAATAGTATCAAAATGATTTGTTTTAAACGTACCAAGCATGTTTGGATATTATAAAGGAAAACTCTATCCTCCGGATTGCGTTGCATTGTGTGATGGGACCTGAGTCTTATAATAGCTTCATTTTTCTAAAAAGCATTGCGCTGTTTGTTCTATGCACTTATATTCTTGGGAGGACACCCGTTCCGTGTTATACGGCGTGGTCCCTTAATATATCTGATTTTTAAAGTAAAGTTTTAAATGGCTGTTTTAGTTCTCACAGTAGTCACATGACCGGCCTGGAGTTTATTATTTTAACCTAAACTCTGGGTGCCCTTATTTTCCACACGGACAGCTAGTAGTTTCGGTTTTGCAGATTTATATCCATAGGATCTTGGTTTACAGCTGGAATGGTATTCAGAATGCTCTGTATCCGTGTATCTCTTTCAGTTGTGTTTCGTATAATTTTCCGCTACATTGTAATTTGTTAATCTCTGATATTTATCAAATGTCTATTATTTGTTCATACTCTGTATATTCTTGTACTCTGATGTAAATTGTTGTAATAAGCAATAAAATGTTCTTCTGTTTTTGTTATAATTTGTTGTATTCTCAACTCAGTCCGTTCTTTCTCTTCTCTACGGAGACCAGGGAAGTTCGCGTCGTGTCACGCGACTACCGTCCACCCCAGACAATCCTCTCAAAAATCAAAGGTGCCAATCAATCACAAAGTAATATATATGGTATCGAAGAAGCATGTATGCTAAGAGGAGCTAGCTCACATTAACCTGGGTATGCCTCATGTTTTAGTCATTTTAATTATGACCCAAAGGTCAAGGCTACCAATCATCGTTCTCTTTTTGCAAACCAGTAATCGCCACCAAACCATCCTACTTCATTCTGGAACTCCACCGCGTACACAGTTGTTAAAGTGGTTTCCGGTATTGGCAGAGAGTATGACAATATCCGACCCCAGTCTCTTTAACAACCAAACGTTTACATTTTTCATACTGTGGCCATTTTAATAAAATCATATCTTGAAGTAAATTGATTTAAGAAATTTCTTTAATTCAAACCAAATAGTTTATGAATCTGTAATGACCCGCATTCTACGCATCGAAGTATCGTAGAATATTTCTTTCTTTCACATACGAAGTCGTATGGTCATGTAACTTTGGGAGACGACTACTGGGGTCATTTCCCATGTACATGATTTTTACCGATTTTTAAATGACCGTTTTGCCCCTAGCTGATCTTGTTTTGGACATAACTTTTGATTGGTAAGGAGTTTTGACCTGAAACCACTTCCATTAGATCCAAATGATGGTTTATCTTTTCATAGAGTGGTCATATTAGCCAAACGGACTCACCGTTTGGGAATATGGCTGAAACAAGGTTTAGAAGGTGAAAAACAGCTTAACCGGGCCAATTAGGGTGATTAGCAAGAGGGCCCATAACCCATTTCGGGATTAGGATTATGGGAGGGTTGAGATGATAAATTAGTTTTTATTTCATTTCTTAGCCGCCACTTACAACCTTTGAACTCTAGCAATGGCCTCCACTTGCTGAAACACCCCCAAATCACCTTCTAATCGCTAATTAAGCCATATCTACATCAAATCAAAGCGGATTAGCACAAAAATCGAGGTGGAGCTACTGGAATTTATTGGAATCCGAACCATTTTGTCAAAAAGTTTCATATCTGAGTGTACTTGTGGCTAAGGTGAGTGATTAGCATTGTTTTTACACTAATTACAGTTAATTAGGGTGATTAGTGCCAATTAACGAAAGTAGACACGTTAAAAATCTGGAAAAATATTTAGAAATTCTTAAATATTATTTTAGACCTCTGTTAGAAAATTTGATTAATTCGGACATGTTTTGCTAATCATATCATTAGTTATGCTTAAACATGATTAAGGAGAAAACATGGGTTTTGGGTATGTTTGATCCGTTTTGACATATCAAATTGTTGTTTTGCAGTTTGTGGATGATTATACATGTTGCTATGACTGTATGGTATGCTTTGTGATTGGTTAGAAAAAATAGAATGGTCGAAAACGCCATCGTGTGGCATAAAATAGCCTTTGGAAAAGTTGCAGGAATTGCGCAAAGATCGGATCGGACCCCACTGACTCACTCGTGGAATATGTATCACGATCCGCATTTGAAGGCTCCAAACCGATCTGCTTGTGGGACACCCGAACCATTCATGTCTGAAGCTCTTCAACCCAATCTGCTCACGCTTGGAGACCACGGCCCGGAGCTATCACGAACCACCTCCTCCGATCTGATGCACCACGAGCTGATGCCTGGAGGAACCACAAACCAATGGAAGGACACGACCCGGAGCGGGGTACTATCTCCAACCCCGAACCTATACAACGAGCCTGACCCAAACCGATGGGATCTTCCCGACCCGACCCATATGGAGCAACCCGATCCGAAGCAGGTGATCACGAACTGAACCAGGATGGTCGAACCGAACCGATGATGACTGAAGGACCGAACCGATCCAGAGGAGACCAAAACCCGAGATGCAAAGGTAGCCCAAATGAGAGGTTGTAACTCAGGATCTAGATGGGAACCAACGAGTTAACTTCATGATTGGGCTTTGCTGCAGGACGTGTGCTAAGGAGTTGTCGACGTCCATAGCTTTGATTCACCTCCGGAAGACGATTGTTAGGCTACGGATCAGCGCAGTGGGGTAGTTATTACTCCATGGGGCAGAGTGATCGTAGCATGGCTATGAGCTAGTGCAGTGGAGTCGTCATGACTTCATGGGGCAGAGTTGACATAGCAAGGACTAGTGACTATGGATCAGTGCAATGGAGTCGCCATGACTCCATGGGGCAGAGTGATCATAGCAAGGATTTGGGCATTCAAAGCGGTGGATATCGTATGCTTTACACACTGAGTGAGAGATGTGAGGATGGTTGCTATGATTGATTGTTTGATATCACTATGACTTGCACACCCCCACCCCCGTATCTTTACACCTTATGTTAGCGTCACCTTAGAGTATTGTACATCCTTTTGTGCTAACTCTTTGGTTGCAGGTCCAGGTTTAGGTATGGTTTAGTATACCTGTTATTGTTCTGTTTTGCTGCTTATCGCTCATACCAGAATTTTGTCTGACCCAGAGTTTTATGTCTCTTCTTATTACTCTAGGTGCTCTTAAATGGGCAGACTAGAGACAGATTAGGTGGTATGCACGAGTAGCTGTACCGGAGACGAGCAGGAGGCTTCCACGTATGATATATATAGATATTCTCCCTGTGTCGCTGCTGGTCACTACTTTGGGCATTAGTAGTGTACCTTTCCTTTCTTTTGTTTTAGAGACAGCTTTAAAGTTGTAATAATGATGAAGTGGAACATAAGCTGTATTTGGGTTTTCCGCTACTACGATGTTTAGTTTTCAGCTTATGCACTGTCTCACCTGTTTTATGTCAAGTACGTTATTATTATATTTTATTCCATGCGCTATGAGACATTCTACAAGTTCCTTTGGTAATTCTAGCTTCAAATCCCATTATTTTCCTTTCTTTGGCGACTGTCCTGTGCTGTTGGACTTTGGTACAGCGCACTTTCATTGAAATGTCGGCTGGTGCGAGGCGGGTCATCACATTTGGTATCAAAGCTCTAGGTTGCGTAGTTAACTTAGGGAAAGACACCAGGGAGAGGTAGCACGTATATGAGAGCGCGTATTTGTTATATTTTGGTTTTCGAAAGTTTATATGTATATATACTATTAGTATGTTTAAGGATGAAGTAGCATTGCACTGGCACCACTGAAGAGATGGTTAATCGTTTCCTCCTTACAGATTGGACGATGAGCCGATATACTAGGGGTACTAGTAGAGGAGCTAATAATGGGAATGATCCTGATATGAGGAAGATGTTCACTGATTTCGTGAGAGAGATGCTTAGAAATGTGCAAGGAGCAGTTCCCAATGTTGCAAATGGTGGTGGTGCAGCGGTGCAGGCGCCTAGAGCCAATTTTGCCCAGCATTGCAAGGATTACACTAGTCTTGGTGGGAAGCCGTTCCACGGAACGGAATCGGTTACAGAAGTTCAGGATTGGTTGGATAGCTGTGAGCGTATCTTCGAAGACTTGGGTATCGAGGATGCGACGAAAGAAAGCTAGCATCCCGTCAGCTGCAAGGATGGGTGATGAATTGGTGGAATGCTATTAAGGAAGCTACTCCAGAGGATCAAGTTACTTGGGATCAGTTCAAGGCCCGATTCAGTGATAAGTTTATCCCAGCTGCTCAGAAATCAGAATTGTTTAGGAAGTTCTTGGAGCTTAAACAAAATGGTAGGGCAGTCTCGGAGTATATTGCTGAGTTCGATACTTTATCGAAGTATGGATTATCTCTTATCGAAACTCCCGAGAAGAAGAATGAGAAGTTCATAACAGGCTTAGATCAGTACTTGGGGGAAAGGCTTCTTAACCACATCGATGAGACGTTTGAATTGATTGTGGGGAAAGCTTTGAGATCAGAGAGTCTATACCCTAAGTCGAAGACTGAGGTTGCATCTGCAGAGGAACCAAAACCGCAAGCAAGCGGTGGAGGCAAGAATGGTTTTCAGAATAAGAGAAAGCAGAATTGGACCAAGGATGGCTAGAAGAAAAAGAATAAGAAAGATGTTGAGTGCTTTAGCTATGGAAAAAAGGGCCATTATGCTAAAGAATGTCGAGCGAAGCCAGCGGATAAGAAGTGCTTCAACTGCGGCCAGGTGGGACATCACAAGGATAAATGTCTGCAACCCCTTAAAGAGAAGTAGATTGTGAAAACATATGCTCTTAATGCTGTTCCTTCTTCGTCGAATGCCCCAACCGTGACGGAGAAAGGAAAGAATGTCATCATTCAAGGTATGCTTTCTGTTTATGATGTTCCTGTTCGAGTTTTGTTTGATACTGGATCTTCACGTTCCTTCATATCTAGTGACCTGGTAGATAGGTTGGGATTGGAACCCGAGATAGTCGATAGACCTTTAGCGGTGATGAACCCAATTAGTGGTTCAACTAGCCTTAGCATGATTTTTCGTAATGTGGTCTTATAAAGTCATGGATGCATATTTGTTTGTGATTCTTTTGTTTTGGGCTTTACTGGGTTTGCCATTATTTTGGGAGTCGATTGGATCCAAAGATACGGTGTGGTGGTAGACTGTGAGGGCTTTTTGGTGACAATTAGAGCGGATGATGGGCGGAGGGTAGCGTTTGGTGGTCTACCTAGTGATAGGGTAATGGCTAGTTTCCTAAATTCCCTCGACATCCCGCATGATGAGCTGTCAGATGTGCCCGTGGCTGGCCAGTATCCGGACGTCTTCGAGGAAGTGACCGGACTTCCACCACACTGAGGGATTGTGTTCCGTGTTGATTTAATGAAAGATACCAGACCTATAGTGATGCAACTTCATCGTATGGCACCAAGGGAGCAGCGAGGGCTCGGGGTGCAAGTAAATGATCTTTTGAAGAAGGGATTTATCAGAAGAATTGTTTTCGAGTGGGGAGCACCAGTTGTGTTTGCTACCAAGGAAGATGGTTCCCTTCGATTGTGTGTGGACTACCGCGAGTTGAATAAGGTTACAAGGAAGAATAAGTATCCTCTACCACGGATAGATGATTTGTTTGACCAGCTGAGTGGTGCGAGAGTGTTCTCCCAGTTGGATCTCGCGACAGGTTTTCATCAGCTTAGGGTGGAAGCTGAGAGTATAGCTAAAACGACCTTTCAGACGTCGTTTGGGTTCTATGAGTGGTTGGTCATGCCAATCGGGTTGACCAATGCACCAGCATATTTTGTGGATCTTATGAATAGAGTATTCCGAGATCAATTGAATAAGTTTGTTCTTGTGTTCGTGGACGACATACTTGTCTACTCGAGAACAGAGGAAGAACACAAAGAACATTTGAAGATAGTGACGGAGGTGTTGTGAAAACACCAATTGAAAGCAAAGTTTTCTAAGTGTCACTTCTGGAAGAGGGAAGTGAGATTCTTGGGCCATGTTGTTTTAGAGAATGGTATTGCCGTGGATCCTGCAAAGGTGGCTACGGTTTAAGATTGGTCTACGCCCAAGAATGCAACAGACATAAGAAGTTTCTTGAGGTTAGCTGGATATTATCGTAAGTTTATCCAAGACTTCTCCAAGATAGCGACACTGTTGACTTAGTTAACCAAGAAGAATCAAGCTTTTGTTTGGGATGAAAATTGCAAGATAGCATTTAAGAGCCTAAAGGAAAAGTTGACATGAGCGCCAATGTTAGTCATTCCTAAAGGGAATGAAGAGATGACGGTATACACATATGCATGTGGTACCGGACTAGGTGCTGTATTGATGCAAGGAGGTAGGGTTGTAGCTTATGCTAGTTGGCAACTAAAACCGCATGAGAAAAGATATCCTACCCATGATTTGGAATTGGCAGCAATCGTGTTCGCATTGAAGATGTGGAGACATTATCTCTTGGGAGAAAGATTCGAGTTGTTTACTGATCATAAATCGTTAAAGTATCTTTTCTCTCAAAAGGATCTAAATCTCCAACAGGAAAGATGGTTAGAATTCTTGGCTTCCTATGATTTTGATATCGCATATACACCAGGAAAGGGCAATGCGGTAGCTGATGCATTGAGTAGGAGACATGCCAGTTTAGGGGCTATGTTTCTAGAATGGAAGCAATTGGAGTACATCATTGGGTATGATTTCAGACCAAAGTGCGAATTGGATCCAGAAGTATAAGCAAGTTTGACGATCATACCTACTTTGATTGAGCGGATTGGTTCCAATCAGATGGACGATCCTAACCTATTGGAAATCATGTCCAAGTTAAAGATGGGTATCGACGAGGAGATGAACAAGTATGGGCTTGATCGGTATGGATGGCTTAGAAAGAATGGAAAGTTAGTTGTACCCAACGTGAATGGATTGAGAGATGAAGTGCTAAGAGAATGTCATCACTCAAAACTGACTATACATCCCGGTGGTAACAAAATGTATCGAGACATGAAGTAGGCCTACTACTGGGAAGGGATGAAAAGAGACGTTGGGAAATTTATATCCAAGTGCATGAACTTCTAGTTAGTTAAAGCTAAGCAAAAGAAGCCTAGTGGTTTGTTGAAACCATTAGAAATCCCAGAATGGAAATGGGAACAAGCCTCAGTGGATTTCATTGATGGCTTACCAAGGACTAGATCAGGCCATGATAGCATTTGGGTGATTGTGGACCGATTGACCAAAAGTGCAAGGTTTATACCCGTTAAGTCGAATAGAACAACAGCTAAATTAGCAGAACTGTATATGAAATGGGTAGTGAGATTTCATAGAGTACCTAAAAGCATTGTGAGTGACCAAGACCCATTGTTTACTAGTGGTTTTTAGAAAAGCTTACAAGAGGCTCTAGGATCAGAATTATATCTCAGTACCGCATATCATCCTCGAACTGATGGTCAAACAGAGAGGGTAAATCGTATATTAGAAGATCTCTTGAGAGCTTGCATATTGGATTTTGGTGGATCATGGGATGACCATTTGCATCTAGTAGAGTTTGCATATAATAATAGTTATCAATCCAGTATTGGTATGGCTCCATATGAAGCTTTGTATGGAAGACCGTGCAACTCACTGTCATGCTGGTTAGAAACCAGTGAGAAATTTATGCTTGGGCCAGATGTGATAAGAGAAACCTCAGATAAGATCAAAGTTTTCTGACAACGAATGAAGGCTGCCCAAGATAGGCAGAAGAGTTATGCTGATTAGAGGAGAAGAGATTTAAAATTCTCCATTGGCGACTTCGTTTTTGTCAAGATTTCTCCATTAAAGAGCATGATACGATTTGGTAGGAGAGCCAAGTTAACACCAAGATTTGTTGGTCCATTCCCAATCCTCGAGCAAGTTGGGAATTTGGCATATAAAGTTGAATTAGCAGAGAAGATGGCAGGAGTTCATAACGTATTTCATGTTTCCCAGTTAAGGAAATTCGTGCACGATCCCGATATGACTATTTCACCTGATCAGTTAGATGATATAGAAGTAAAACCCAAGGCTGTTGGGAACCGCAAGCTGATTCGTATTCTCGAGCATGATACAAAGAAACTTCGAAGGAAAGCGGTGAATCTAGTTAAGGTTCAGTGGGGGCGAGGATGAGAATGACTGTACTTGGGAGACAGATGAGAGCATTAAGAAGACGTATCCAGAACTCTTTGCCTGGTAAGATTTTAATTGCGACTTAGTTTTCCGCATGCTAGGATAGACTTGTTTGTTTGTTTTGTATGTTTGATTGTTGTGAATGGTTGGTAGGCATGCGGGATGCTTTTCTTGTTTCTTAGTTAAGGAATTTCGGGGGCGAAATTTCTTAAGTTGGGGAAGGGGGGGGGAGGGGGCGGGGGGAATGTAACGACCCACATTCTACGCATCGAAGGATCGTAGATTATTTATTTATTTCATATACGAAGTCGTATGGTCATGTAACTTTGGGAGACGACTATTGGGGTCATTTCTCATGATCATGATTTTTGCCGATTTTTAAATGACTGTTTTGCCTCTAACTGACCTTGTTTTGGCCATAACGTTTGATCGGTAAGGAGTTTTGACCTGAAACCACTTCCATTAGATTCGGATGATGGTTTACCTTTCCGTAGAGTGGTCACGTTAGCCAAACGGACTCATTGTTTGGGAGATATGGCTGAAACAAGGTTTAGAAGGTGAAAAACAGTTTAACCGGGCCAATTAGGGTGATTAGCAAGAGGGCCCGTAACCCATTTCGGGATTAGGGTTATGGGAGGGCTGAGATGAGTTAGTAAATTAGTTTTTATTTCATTTCTTAGCCGCCACTTACAACCTTTGAACCCCAGCAATGGCCTCCACTTGCTAAAACACCCCAAATCACCTTCTAAACGCTGATTTGGCCAAATATACATCAAATCAAAGCGGATTAGCACAAAAATCGAGGTAGAACTGCTGAATGTATTGGAGTCCGAACCATTTTGTCCAAGAATTTTAGATCTGAGTTTATTTATGGCAAAGGTGAGTGATTAGCATTGTTTTTACACTAATTACAGTTAATTAGGGTGATCAGTGCTAATTAACGAAATTATACGTGTTAAAAATCTAGAAAAATGTTTAGAAATTCTTAAATATTATTTTAGACCTCTGTTAGAAAATTTGATTTATTCGGACATGTTTTGCTAATCATATCATTAGTTATGCTTAAACATGATTAAGGGGAAAACATGGGTTTTGGGTATGTTTGATCCGTTTTGACATATCAAATTGTTGTTTTGCGGTTTGTGGATGATTATACATGTTGCTATGACTGTATGATATGCTTTGTGATTGATTAGAAAAGATAGAATAGTTGAAAATGTCGTCGTGTGGCATAAAATAGCCATTGGAAAAGTTGCAGGAATTGAGCAGAGATTGGATCGGATCGGACCCCCTGACTCACTCGTGGAATATATATCACGAACCGCATTTGAAGGCTTCGAACCGATCTGCTTGTAGGAAACCCGAACCATTTATGTCTGAAGCATTTCAACCCGATCTGCTCGCACTTGGAGACCACGACCCGGAGCTATCACGAACCACCTCCTCTGATCCGATGCACCATGAGCTGATGCCTGGAGGAACCATGAAATAATGGAAGGACACGACCTGGACCGTGGTACTATCTCCAACCCCGAACCTGTACCACGAGCCCGACCCAAACCGATGGGGTCATCCCGACCCGACCCATATGGAGCAACCCAATCCGAAGCAGGTGATCACGAACTGAACCAGGATGGCCGAACCGAACCGATGATGACTGAAGGACCGAACCGATCTGAAGGAAGCCAAAACCCAAGATGCAAAGGTTGCCCAAATGAGAGGTTGCAACTCAGGATCCAGATGGGAACCAACGAGTTAACTTCATGATTGGGCTTTGCTGCGAGTTGTGTGCTAAGAGTTGTCGACGTCCATTGCTTTGATTCACCTCTGGGAGATGATTGTTAGGCTACAGATATGTGCAGTGGGGTCGTTATTACTCCGTGGGGGCAGAGTGATCATAGCATGGCTATGAGCCAGTGCAGTGGAGTCGTCATGACTTCATGGGGGTAGAGTGGACATAGCAAAGACTAGTGGCTATGGATCAGTGCAATGGAGTCGCCATGACTCTATGGGGCAGAGTGATCATAACAAGGATTTGGGTGATCAAAGCGGTGGATATCATATGCTTTATGCACTGAGTGAGAGATGTGAGGATGGTTGCTATGCTTGATTGTTTGATATCACTATGACATGCACACCCCCACCCCCGTATCTTTACACCATATGTTAGCGTCACCTTAGAGTATTGTACATCTTTTTGTGCTAACTCTTTGGTTGCAGGTCCAGATTTAGGTATCATTTAGTATACCTGTTATTGTTCTCTTTTGCTGCTTATCGCTCATACCAGACTTTTGTCTGACCCAGAGTTTTATCTCTCTTCTTATTACTCTAGGTGCTCTTAAATGGGCAGACTAGAGACATGTTAGGTGGTATGCACGAGTAGCTGTACCGGAGACGAACAGGAGGCTTCGACGTATGATATATATAGATATTCTCCCTGTGTCGCTGCTGGTCACTACTTTGGGCATTAGTAGTGTACCTTTCCTTTTTTTGCTTTAGAGACAGTTTTAAAGTTGTAATAATGATGAAGTGCAACATAAGCTATATTTGGATTTTCCGCTGCTACGAAGTTTAGTTTTCAGCTTATGCACTGCCTCACCTGTTTTATGTCAAGTATGTTATTATTATATTTTATTCCATGCGCTGTGAGACATTCTACAGGATTCTTTGGTAGTTCTAGCTTCAAATCCCATTCTTTTCCTTTCTTTGGCGATCGTCCCGTGTTGGTTGGACATTGGTACAACGCACTTTCATTGAAATGTCGGCTGGTGCAAGGCGGGTCATCACAGAATCGATTCCATATATAAAATTATTTCAATTCATATTTTATATACAAACACATAGAAAATTTTAATATATATATATATATTTAAAATTCGACGCACAAAAATATATTTTATAAATTATACATTTAAATAGAACACAACGTTAACGCATACTAAATCATATACACTTATATATAATATATAATTTGAAATGCACACATAAACTTATACACACACACACACCGTACACACAGCACAAATAATAATAATTTATATATTATAAATTATACATAAACACACAATAAATCCTTTTCAAAATAGTATAAATATATTTAATATAAACATATACGCAATAAAATCAATATATACCTATATATTTAAAATTCCAAACATTCCAAATCACTAATATAAATATATATATATATATATATTAAATTATATAGCACTAAACCATATATATTTTTAATTTACATACAACGCAAACACACCCAAATAAAACGTAAAAAAGGTATATATATAAATAAATATTTAAAACAAATATATATAACATATTTATATTTTCAAAATAATTAAATTTCCAAAGCGACTATACACCACGCATTCAACACCAAAATATATGTCTCTTTTATATTTAATCATAGATTTATAAATGCACACAAACATTTATCACAAAAACCATACATAAATATTTTATAAAAATTGATGCACACAACCAAACTATATATATCTCTATATATCTATACATATATGTTTCTAAAAGAATAAATTTTTAAACAAAAATATACACACTCAACAGAAGGGGACACACACAAAATCACTCTCACGCACAAACAAGATCACTCACGCCACACAGTAACACAAACACACACTGTCAACACACCACACTAATTAAACTTGTAACATGTATACAATTAAATCAATATGACGCTAAGCACACACAAAACCACATACACATAATAATATTATTATTTTTCAAAATAAATAAATTTCAAAACTAGCAAATTTAAAAAAAACTCATACCAAACAATATATATATACACACACTTTCTGTATAAACTCGAAAAATTAGAACCAATTTAAAAAATTTCTTTTAGCAATTTTAATGGATTTTTATAATTTAAAATGAATTATTTTAAATAATAATGACTGAAAATTTATTATCGATGAAGTTAAAACGAATAAATTTATTTTAATTGTAATTCGAGCCTTAAATGGCGCGATAGTTTGAAAATTCAATTTCATATTTCAAATGAATGTACACGATTCAAAATAAATCGGATTTCAGTGAAACCAGGAATATTTGAATCTGTTTAACGATATCTTTCTAACGAATGTAAGAAACTAAGATTTCACTTTAGAAATTGAAAGATACGTCCAATTTAAAATTCAGAAAAGTCGCTGTGGAATTTATATATATTCAATATATATATATATAAAGCCCTTAAAAATAGCCATTTTGCAAACGACCTCCATTTTCAATGAAACCACTTTTGTCGGATCCGGAATGTCAAATTATTGCTAGATTCCAAAATTCATAAATTTTGAAATTAATATGTGAGCGTAGCAAAGGAAAATGTGTTTTGACAGTTTTAATTTGAATTGGATCGACCAGAAAATGGCCATTTTTAGAACGGTCTCTAAATTCGATGAAATTAGTTTTATTAGAACCGTATCGTCAAAACATAGCCAGATTTATTTTTCTGAAATTTTTGGAGTCAGTTTGTGGCCGTACACAATAAATTGTAAATCGATCAGCCATTTAAGCTAGAAACAGAACTTTCTGAGCAAATGGACTTGGAATTCGACGAAACCAGTTTTGTTGGGACCGTATCGTCAAGACATAGCATCATGTCAATTTTCATCGCCAACGGAGTTCGTGTGTGGCCGGGACATCGATAACTATCAATTGGAGACAGCGTGAACGAAGAAAATATTAAAATAATACACCCCACTACTATATGACACCCCCACCACTTCATAAACACTCATTTATTCCTTCTCCCCCAAATTTGCAGCAACCCCTCTTGTAAATTTGTAGAAAAGCCCCCGAATACAAAAACGTTTATATCTCTCAATCCACCAACAATTATCATAAACATTTTCTGGGTTTTGAAGATCATCATGGCCTCTACCTATCACAAAAAGTTAGGGACCTATCGTTGCACGGATTGGAAGAAATAGACGGTCAACACCTGAAAACACATTTCGGTTTTGGGCAAATTATGGCCAATCTGTGAAGAATTAGGGGTGGCCCAGTTGAAGAAATTATAGAGGAGAGAGTGTTCTACGATTTTGTCTTTGTGTGCTAGGCTTAATATGGCCTGGGGTCGTCGGAATTTTGAGATGAATGTGGGGGATGTTTTTCCAGTAGCAGCAAACGGAAATTGACATAGTGGCGGCGCTACAGGGGTTATTGGCCATGGGTGAGAGGCAAAGTGGTGCGGCTTGGTGAGGCAGAGGTGTTGGTGGCGGTCCGCTACCGTTGTTCATCATGGTGGCGTCGGAATTGAGCACGAACTGAAAAAGGGGCAAATCCAGTTTCCGTCGCGGCGGTGGTTAATTGGGAGGAGCGGCTAGAGGTGGAGCGGCGTGGTGCATGGGGGAAGACGTGGGAGGTGGCGGTCGGAGCTCTGGTGGGCCTAGGCGGCGGGAATTAGCGGTGATCAGGAGTGAACCAATGTAAAAGGTTAAAAAAATCCAATTTTAATTTTAATTTTTAAATACAAACTTTATACGTCAATAACTTTTCGTCACGTACTCAGATTTGCATGAAACTGGATCTGTTGTGATCATGGAGTCGACAGCTTCACAACAAGACTAACCGGGTCCAATTTAGAGCAAGTTGCAATATGGGGCAAATACAAACCCGAACGGTACCAAAATCGCCAGTTCAAGACTGACGGAGTGGAAACCAATGTGAGAACTTCTCACTAAAATTATTTCTGTACAATTTTTATTTTATAACTGCATATATGAACTGCTTCCCGTCGTCCACAAACCATGGACGACTTGTTTGTTTGCTTGCATTGTATTGTGAAAATTGATTGTGATGTGAAATGAACTGTTTAAATATTCATGTGTTGAATAAAATATTTGAATAATAAAAATATCATTTTTATTGTGTAAATTAACTGTATAAATATTCACGTGTGGAAATAAATAAGTTATCGTTAAAAACATAATTTTTAACGGATATATGAATGAAAATAAATATTTATTTATAAATCGGAAGATTTGTTTATGCACACTGATTTGACTGATATTGATTTGGACTATAAATTTTACACATCGCCCGACTGCACAATTAATATTCAGTATTTGTTGGTTGAAACCCCACACGGGTGTAGGGCTGATATTTAATGTACACTCATCCCAACTATTTAGTTGTATGTCAATCGATTGGTTGACAGACTGTTGTAAGCGTTAAATATCTAGATTTAATGCTTATACAGTGTAGAATGCACTCTGGATGATGGGTGATTGTTGATTATGGTTGTTATAAACGTGTGTTGTATGAAATCCATATAAACAACATTATATGGTAATTGACTATGTTCGATTCCAATTCAGAACGAACGAATACTTTAAAATAACGAATATTTTCAAATAATGAATATTTTGAAATAATATTCACAAAAGAATCAAAATATGATTTTGATGTCCGATTTGGGATGTACACGAATATATTTAAATAGATAAAGTTGTTTTGATTAATTTAAAGCCATTTTGACGTGAATGATATTTATATCGATTTTATTCATTTTTATAATGAATATTGAAATGGAATTGATTTCAAAATCTAATGTTTTTAAAATATTATCATTTATATATTAATGATATGGAATATTCAATTTTTATTTGAAATTGAATATGAAGTTGAAATCGTTTTGAATTCGAATTTAAAAAAATTTATAAAATATATTTTAAATGGAAATCGACGAAATATATATTATATATATAATATAATGGTTTGAATAGAATGCGCCGCGCTTCGGCAGTTCGCGAATTTCGACCATTGACTTCGAATGGACATTACGGGAGATCCGACCATCAGATTCTCCTAAAACTGGAACCATTGGCTTCGTATCGAAAAGAGCTTTCAAACGAATATTAGAGATTTGAAATCAAACAGTTGGATTTGGAATTATATCCAAATCAAATTTGGAAAAGGTCGCTGTTAGTGCAGTTCGATGGCCGTTTATGGAAATCGACTGTACGGGCCTTGATAAAATTATTAAAAATATCAATAATTACTGTAAAATCATAGGAAATGATTTGGAAAGAATTGGGATGAAAAAAAATCCATATTTGAAAAGATAAAAATAGATTTTTATCGAAATGAACTAGTTATGAACTAGAATTATAATCCAATTATTTCTACATAAACAAATTGGATTTAAAATGGTTTTAAAAATAATCAGAATTTCCAATATATGAATTGGAATGGATTTGAATCGAAATTATCTTTGGAATATCTCGATGTTGGATTTTGTGATTATACACATATTGTTACGGAGATTTGAAATATATATTTATATCGTTATTTCCAATACGATATTTTTTGGTTGTAGAATTTGATATTGAATATAAGCCGATATGTTTCCTATACAGAGTCTTGTATTTACTATCAAATGGGATTTTGGGTTTGTCGCGAATGGTGTCTTCAGTAAAACTATTCTTAAACCCCATGTGAAGAAAATGGAATGTGAATTGGGTTTATCGTGAACTGTGTTTTTAACGACATTCGTTCTTTAACCCAATTTACAATGAAATGTGATTTGGAATTTATAAATCTTTTGTTAAGATTTAAAGGAGATTTTTCAAAGTAAAGTTTTTCAATTTAACATATTGAATTGGAATTGAATGGAATTTGGTTTGGTAATAATCGAAGTGAGCTTCTATAGAGGAAGATTGTTAATATATATGGAATTTAAATGGCTTGGTCGTTATTCCATTTATATTATCGGTTGGATATGGAAGTTTATATCGATTATATATATTGATCTGTATTCCATGGAGATTCCATTGTTAATGGAATGAGATTTTGGGTTTATCGTGAGCTGTGTCTTAAAAGAAATTAGTTCTTTAACCCAGTTAAAGATAAGATTAATTTCTTAACTTTGAATAATAATTAAGTAATGATTTTTGGAAATTAAAACTGAATTAGAGTTTTAATGAATCTTTAAATAGATTGAAAGGTGAATTTGATAACTAAAATTATCAAATTCAAGAAATGATCGAGAATGGAGTATCACCAGTTTTGCTCCAGGAGATAGTTAAATCTTTAATTAGATTTGAACGCGAAATGGTAATTAATTTTACCGATAACACCGTGGTGTTAGATATGAAGTACTACCAGTTTTACTTCATGGGATGAATAGGTTGGGATTAGGAAATTAATTAAATGATTACTTCGGTAAGGTTCGCTAATCCTGACTAGTTTGGATAAACCATAATTTGGTTTGAATTGATATCCAAAGGAAAATTAAAGAATTAATTTGAAGAATTTATCTTTGATAAAATTAATGGGAACCTTTCCCAAAGTATAAGAATATTTGAATAAAAGAATATTCTGGATTGGAATGAGGCGTATGTTGTGTTTTTATAGCACTTGTTTGTTATATATGCGAGTTATTCAGAAAGACCGGGTTTATCCCATTCTGAATAACTGATTCGACGATGTGTCGACCATGAAGATGGTGGTTGAAGACCGGAGGTCTTCACATCGTTTGGATGATTACTGATGTCTTGATTGGGCTGTACGCCCAAGACAAGGAAATAAGTGATGATCGTCCAGACGTACCTGGAGATCAACCGGATATGTGAGGACTTCTCTTCTGTATTGGACGGGACGAGAAATAATGTGTCTCCGGTTTCATTCAGACCCAGAACGAACTTGTAAATGGATGTGTGTCTGACATCGGATTTCATTCTGTGTGATTTATAAACATCGGTAGCATAGCGTGAATTGCCTGTGTGGCATGCTGATATGCAAATGATCAAGGCTTCTGTTGAAAAGCAGAGTCTTGTGGTTGATGATCAAAGCATGGCTTTAATATAGCATAGCTTTGTGTAGCGTTAATTCGCGAGCCTCACACCCCGGTGTGAACCAGAAACGGGAGAGGACTTCAGGGAGGACATGCGTTTTCTTCTAGCTAGGAGTGATGTCCGGTTTTTGCACGCCCAGATGTTTTACTTATATGGATGATGGATAGCGAGACGCCTCAGATATATTGGCGCTGCGGGGCCGACGGATAGTATGGTCTTTATACAGACCAGATTGACGCCCCATAGGGCGGGGAAACATAGTGTTCAGGCATTTTAATCCACTCCATGTGGACCGGCCCTGACGATCCAAGGGTCACTCGAGCTCTGATCCTGAGACACGGGCTAGAGTGTCTCGAATGCGGTAAGGACGATCCTTTGCCTTGGTTTTGATTTCCAATACGCGACCTTGCAGTTTTGATTGTAGAGCCTAGTATCGGCGACATAGTAACATGGGATGCTATGCCGTGTATGATTGATACATTTATATTTGAAGTTGGTTTCATACACTTTACACTCTTATAGTATCAAAATGATTTGTTTTAAACATACCAAGCATGTTTGGCTATTATGGGGGTAAAACTCTATACTCCGGCTTGCGTTGCATTGTGTGATGGGACCTGAGTCTTATAATAGCTTAATTTTTCCTAAAAGCATTGCGCTGTTTTGTTATATGCACTGGTATTCTTTGGAGGAAACCCGTTCCGTGTTATACGGCGTGGTCCCTTGATATATCTGATTTAAAGTAAAGTTTTAAATAACTGTTTTAGTTCTCATACCCGTCACATGACTGACCTGGAGTTTGTTGTTTTAACCTAAACTCTGGGTGCCCCTATTTTCCACATGGTAGCTAATAGTTTCGGTTTTGCAGATATTATATTCATAGGATCCTGGTTTACAGCTGGAATGATATTCGGAAAGCTCTGTATCCGTTTATCTCTTTTAGTTGTGTTATGTATTATTTTCCGCTACTATGTAATGTAATTTAAATCTTTGATATTTATCAAATGTATATTATTCGTTAATACTCTATATATTCTTGTACTTTGATGTAAATTGTTGAAATAAGCCATGAAATGTTCTTCTGTTTGTGTTCTGATTTGTCATATTCTCACCTCAATCCGGGCTTTCCTTTACGGGGAAGTTCGGACCATCTCAGTTGGTATCAGAGCTTTGGTTTACAGAGCTTGAGAACAAGATGCATTAGAACCAAACGAAAGAATTCATCGTAGATTGGATTAGTAATATCCAATAAGAATGACTCGTTAGAGATGGGATCGGTAGCATCCTCGGATGAGTCCGAAGAGTATTTTTTAAAAATAAAGATGAAAACATTTTTTGTTTTGAAAATTTAAAATATGTTATACGTATTTAAATATTATTTTTAAATTGATTTGGACATTCAAGTATATAAAGATTATACATATACGTCTTATCCATGTGTATTTGAAGCCTCGAATATACTGGATAGATATAGAATCACACTCTAGTCGCCCGGGGATGATTATGATGATGAGGCCTCATCATCAGCCTCTGTGCTCGAGTTTCGGGAGTGAGATATCTATATATTTCCAATTGACGGGTGTAAGAACCAAAACCAGATAGGATATATTGTTGTGAATTGGCATCAAAAACATGATTTTCTATATATATATATATATATCAAAATTATGAATTTGAAACGATAATCAACTAATTGATTCCTGGTTGTGTTTTATGATTATTCGTTTGATTAATTAAAATTTTGAACTATTATGGCAAATTGAATCAAATCTTGAACTGAATTGAAAATAGCATGAAATAGCATATATGTACATGTATATACATTGAACAGGTAAATGGGTTTGTTGTTTCGTAAAGAATTTATATGCATGCCTGACAAACAGGTAAACCTTAATGAGTTGGATGCGCAATTTTATTTATATATCAACTCCTGTGAATGTCATCGGATGCGGAGTGCTGGTTGTTCTGTGTGAGATTATAAATGTTGCCATAGGATAGTAACAATTAATTTTGAACTACACTACATGGCATACTGCATGAAGATAGCATACTCTATCATATACCATGTAACGACCCAACTTTTGAACACATCGGAAGTCGTGCCATCAATGAGAAATAAGAATAGATAGAAGATATAATCACAGAACATCAGAATCTCACAGCGGAATTTTCACAAAAGATAATACTTTATAATATTACACGATAGTACATGATACAACAGAACATCATATGACTAGTGATACAACCCATTTCTAGTACATCAGTAATTATACATAACATTCACTACTGACTTGCAAACTTATAATTATACAGGGGTAAGGTAGATAGGTCAGCAACTGGTAATCTTCATTCCACTTCATAAGGTTCAACATCCTGATTCACTTGTCTATTCATAACAAGTGTTATGAATACCCAAGAGTTTAAGGGAAAAAACACAGAAAATAAACTCCGGGTCAGTCAGGGGACTGGTATGAGTAAACAGTTTAAAACAGTTTAAGAAAAACATCTCATAAGACCACGCCGTGAATATGGAACGGGTTTTTACCTTATGAGATTAAAATCACTTTGTATACTTTAAACCAGATATTATCATAGTGTCTATTTGGTTATCACAAATAATTTAGAATCTAGGAGAATGCTTGCATCTCACATTCTCTGATATAGTATACAAATAAAAACCGCTAGGCACTTTATGGAAACTGGATTTCCAACTATGACAAGGTATGGGACCACCTTCCGCTGATGTATCTCTAGAGGCAAATACACCTGGATTCAACAAGAACATCTTGCAACCCGGCCCTCACATGACCGACCACTCATTTCTCTTGAGTGTATCGAGTGTATATCACCGATGGTTGTGTACGGCAACCATCCCCGAATGGGCAGAATCGATAGATTAAGAAACAAAAGAATTTTCTCTAGATAGGTGATGCTACACCCTAATGGGAGCGACCCACATTGCCATGCTGCCAGCCCGATTTTTCTCATTTCCTGGGTGTGAGGCTTGAGGCTAGACTTACGTCATCAACACCGGTTTACTACTTTGAGTGCCACATCGTCCAGACTTCCTGATCACTAATTGACATCCTCAAAAATACGTTTTAGGTATACGACGAGAGAAACGAATTCCTCTACCACCATATAATTACGTTTGAAAAGATCAACATACGTGACCAGTTAGAATTACTTTGTCAGACACTCGTCCATACAAGTTGTTCTCGGTATGAACAAACCGAAGGTACTATTTTAAAAATAATCCTTATATAATGCCGTCTTCAACTTTAAATCTCCGACGTACAGCGTATAATCAATTCAAAGTGAAATCTTGATTTCAGTCTCTTTGAAATTGATCAACGAATATTCTCTTTTAAATTATTAATCTAAACAGATAAAGTATATAGTTTAGCTTTATCAGTTCAGAAAAGTACAATATCAAGGATTTTTGGCTTACAGACTAGGACTTGTAAATTTTAGTGCACCCAAATTATTACTACTCAATTTGCTTAAAATAGTCTTCAAATTATACCTATTTATATTCAAGATAAAGTTAAATTATAATTATAAACTAAAATTTATAATTAAACTTACTTCCGTTTTTCTCGACAACATTCATCGAATCCTGATTCACCTTCTCTTGTTTGGTTTGTCTACTAACAATGTTCCTTCTACTTTCACTTGTTATTTGTATTCAATTGTAATTTAAATTATAATAACAAGACCTATTTAAAACTTAAATAAAACTTCAAATAAAAATCTTAGGTTTTAACTTCACTTTTTTTTTCTTTTTTTCTTTTTTTCTTTTTGATTTACATTATAAAAACTTGGTTTTGTTTTAAAGCTAAAATGTAAACCCTTATTAGCAATTAAAACATCAGATTACCAAATTTGAAGACACCAGGTTTTGCCAAACTAAAAGTAACTGTCAAGTCCGTGAAAACTTCAAGTACCAGGCCTAAAACTCTAATGCAAATCCTGTTAAACCATAGTGCCAACATCAGGTTCTTCTTCACAAACAAAGGAGCGTTCATTTTCTTCATCCACGCGGAGCTGTGCAAGTGCACAGTTGATTCCAGCGATGCCATCCACCAGCGACCGACCACGCAAGCTTCTTTCCACCCCTGGACCCCACCACGTCGGTCAGAATCACCACCTCTCGGCCAACTAAAAAAAAACCATGCTTCCTCTTCTTTCAGTAAAAGAATCACCACGGAAAAACCTTCCTCCCTCCTTCCACCGACCGTCGGACGTCACCAGCACCTGACCACGTCATCACCCAACTCCGACGCCCAGTTCCCCCTTGGTCCGCAACCCCCATACTCCCCCTACGGTGAGAATTTCCGATGCAAGCAGTTGAACCCAACGACAGTAAAAACTTAATTTTTTGTTGAATTTGTAAAATCTGTTCATTTAAAAATTAAGGTTAGATATTTCCTGGCTTCCCTACTTCCTTCTCCTCCTCTAGGTCAAGCACCACCACCTCTGAACCCTTGGATCGACGGTGGTTCACCTGTTTCCATTTTTCGACGAACCCTCTTTTTCTCTTGATTTAGGCTTCTAAAAATTCTAGGGTTTGTTTTAAAAATCATTGTTATGTTGTAATAACATATGAATTCAAAGCTTGTTTTAATTCACTTTGGAAATCCCTTTTGAAAATGAGTAACAGAGGAGGTGCTGTGTTCTTTGTTGTTTTGGTTTCTAAGTACCAGTAAGGGTTTTTGCCGAGAATGCTTCACCTTAATCACCTTAACAACCATGTAAAAGTTTGAAATGGTATGGCATCACATCCCGAACCTATGTCTACTGGTATATGCGAATCTACTGGGATTTAACAGTGTTGATGGTAGCAGGTAATACAGTTTTATCATATGGTACTTAAGGTTTTTTTTTTCATACAAATCAAAATCACTACATCGTACCAAACAATCATACCATAAATGAAAGTTTACTTGAACAAGAGCAAGTTTACTTGAACAAGAGCATAAAGGAAATTCAAGATCACTTCAGATTTCAAATGCCAAAAAAACTGCAGTACTAAAACAGAAATCTCAAAACTGTTTTACTCACCTTGCTTTTAAAACTCACTGAAATTTCCTCTACTGTTTTCACTTGAAAGTGTATGAAGTGTGAGTGCAAATGTGCATGCTAAGGCCCTATATATAGTAGTAGAAAATGATAAAAAAATTGGTGCATTAAATGCTGTTTTTGAAAGAAGAGAGACAAAAAACAGTTTTCAGTTTTGCTTGACAACAGACCATTTAAAAAAAATTCTTTTCTCTCACACCATCAACACAAGAACCTAGGTCTCACATGGCTTTAGCAGCCATTTCCACAGGAGATATTTCCTGCGCAAGACATTCATTGGTGCACTAAAAACAATCAATTAAATGCTCTTTGTACCTCATGTCATTTATCATAGGACTTAGCCAAAAATAGAAGTCCTTATTGTCTCAACTAAGCTCAGTTTTTCACATGCATTAGCCACCTCTTTCTCATGCAACATGTACTGATTTAACAAAAATTATAAAATACAAGTACCTTGGCTTTCAAGGTAAACAAAACTCTGAAATTTCTGCACATTTTTGCTCACGGCCAGGTCTTGTTTGTGCAAAGAAAATCTTGAAAAAACATTTTCTTGAGGCTTAACTAGGGTAGTGAAGAAACATGTTTATTTGTACAAGTTTTTGGTGGTCTTCTTGTACATGTATTTTGACAAAATGCAAGTGTTTTTGGGAAAAATAAAAGGGGAAAAAAATTCAGAAAAGAAAACATGAAAGATTTCAAATCTGAAAATGTTGAAACAAAAAGACATTTGCCATGTGAAATGTACAAGCTTTCAAATCCATTATTCTAGGGTAGTTCTAGTGTAGGCTTTCTCTTGTGTAGTTGCAACTAGGTGTTAATATATCTATAAGGTTGTTTGCAAAGGAAATGTATTCATGAGATGATGGTATCCATGTTTTGATGTGTTAATGAAATATGCATGTTTTGCTTAATCTTGCTTTTGCCACTAAAATATGGTTTTAACAAGCTTTTTGGTAAAAATGCTTTATTGTTAAAAACTAGAAATTTACTTAAAAATATAAGGTTTTAGAAATCCCCTTTAAAAGAACAAACACAAGTGAAAGGAAAAATGGCATTTTAAAATGCTATATACAAGTGTTATAATTCATACATAAGAAAAATAAATTTTAAACAACGCTATATATCCCATGCTATAATACATGAATATGCAAAGATAAGTGTTTGTAAGTGTTGTGCTTATGCAAATGCTATCATACAAATTTTAACATGTATTAGAAATTTTAAAGTTTGAAATTTTAACTCGTATTTATACATACGTACTTACGATCAAATATTATCAGTGATGTGTAAAAAGTCCGGGTTATTACATTCTACCCCCTTATAAAAATTTTGTCCCCGAAATTTGTAAATAGAAGATAAGCAAAAGATCATATATATCATACCATACGTCAACTGGCTACAGCAAAATACACGTACTATACTCGACTAGTGTCGAGTTATAGACTACCATAATGTACATATCTGTCATACTACAACTACTATATACAACACTATCCAGTTTGTCCGTCTACTCGGAACCACTGCTAATCTCGATGATGTCCTCGTCATCAGAAATAACAATCATCTCGTCATCATCCGAGATGGTCACAACATCCACATCATCAGAGATACAGATCACATCCTCGCTGTCGGAGATGCAAATCACCTCCTTGCTATCTGATATCTCAATAACCTCTACCGGCTCTTCTACCTCCTCTGGTACATCGTCGTCAGAAATCTCAATAATCTCAACAGGCGAAGGCGGGTATAACATCATGTCCGGGTATGAATCCTCCAAAAGCGGCTCTAAGTGTCCTCCATTCGCCAAGAACTGAGCCATATGCTGCTCTAACTGATCCCATAATACAGCCAGCTGGCCGTCCATAGGTACGGGCTGAGGATGAATCTAAGGTCCATACTGAACTGGCTGATGCTGTGGAACATCCTCCTCGGGCTGAGGCTGTGCTAACGGGATATCCTCTAATGGAAAATCCTCCTCCGGCTCCTGGGCCGGATCCTCTTCTGGGTCGTCCTCTGGGTCTTCTGTCGGGTCAACCTCAGGATCATCCTCCACCGGATCATCCTCGTCCAGGTCCTCCTCCTCAGGCTCACTATCATCCATGTCGTCCCTATCATCCCTATCATCATCACCATCATCACCATTATCATCACCATCCCTGTCACCTGCTCCCTCACCTATGTAGTATCCTCCCTGATGGTCCTCTCCATCCTGGTCCGACTCATGTGGTAAGTCTTTGCTACTGTCCTCATCATATGAAGGCTCCCTCTGGTAAATGCCCGACTCCTCAAAGTCGACATACCTCCTCTCGCCCTCATGATCCTGGGATCCTGTCAGCTCATGGATACTGATCCCCGTATACTATCTCAGCCTCTGAAGTGGTGTCAACCTCTTCCTGGCGGTCTTCTTGAATACTGGTGACATCTGGAAAAGAAACAAAGAACAGATTTCAGTACAAGTGATAGTAAAATGAAAGAGTTCATAAGTCCTACGAATGCTGAATCCTCATACAATCCATGGAGATGAAAACCCACATTTCCATTTCTAGACAAAAGATACATCCATACAAACCATACAACACCATCATAGCATACATTCTAACAACATACAAACATCTAGTCCACAATAAAATCTGGATAGAACTCCCTGATGTGCTTTTCCGTCTCCCAAGTACAGTCATATGGATTCTCACTCCACTGTATCTTGAGTAGTTTCACGACCTTATTCCGGAGTTGTTTTCTTCCTTGTCCACTACATAGACCGAATATCTAACCACCGTCAAATCTGGTTCAATTTCAAGATCTTCCTGAACCGATGGCTCCAAGATTAAAGATGGGTCGTGCACACATTTGCGGAGATGAGATACATGAAAAACATTATGAATCCCTTCCATTCTCTCAGGTAATTCTATCCTGTAGGCAAGAGATCCGATCTTCTCAAAACACGAAAAGGGCCCACATATCGTGGAGCTAACTTCCCCGTCTTACCAAATCTGATTGTTCCCTTGATCGGTGAAATCTTCACAAATACAAAGTCTCCAACAGAAAAGTTCAGATCCCTTCGTCTCTGGTCTACATAGCTTTTCTGTCGATCCTGGGCTTCCTTCATTCGTCTTTTAACCAACTCCACCTTCTCAGTTGCTTCTCGAATCATATCTGGTCCGAGAACAAGCTTATTTCCCGACTCTACCCAACAAGTCGGTGATCTGCACGGTTTTCCATAGAGAGCCTCATATGGTGCCATGCCAATACTTACCTGACAGCTGTTATTGTAGGAGAACTCTACTAGATGTAGGTGATCCTCCCATGATCCTCCAAAGTCCAAAATATACGCTCTCAACAAATCCTCCAAAATCCTGTTTACCCTTTCTGTCTGGCCGTCCGTTTGGGGATGGTAAGCGGTACTTAAGTTTAGCTTGGTCCCCAAAGTTGTTTGGAATGCCTCCTAGAATTTGCTGGTAAAAATAAGATCTCTATCACTTAAAATACTTACCGGGATTCCATGCAATCGTACAATCTCTCTTATAAAGATCTCAGCCAACAAAGCTGCAGTTCGAGTTGGTTTCACAGGAATGAAATGCGCACTCTTCGTCAGTCGATCAACTATCACCCAAACTCCTTCATATCCTTTTCTGGTCTTGGGTAAACCATCGATGAAATCCATGGATATCATCTACCATTTCCAGGTAGGAATTTCTAAAGGTTTCAGGAGCCCTGCCGTCTTCTGGTTATCCCCCTTTACCTACTGACAGCGTAGACACTGATTTATATAGGCCAGAATATCTCTCTTCATCCCAGGCCACCAAAATACTCGCCTCATATCCCTATACATCTTGTGTACCCCTGGATGAATACTTAGTTTTGATTAATGGCATTCTGCCAAAACCTCTTGCCTTAGGCCATCAACATCTGGAACACACAGTCTCCCATTGATTCGGAGAATACCTTGGCCATCCAATTCAAAATCGGACTCTCCTCCATTTATAACTCCTTGGATCAATTTCTCCAGATTCTCATCCCTTCGTTGATTTGCCATTATCCTTCCCTGAAGTGTTGGTGTAGCTTCTAGAAGAGATAAGATCGCATTTCTGCTTAGAGCGTCTGCTATGACATTTGCTTTCCCGGGCGTATAGATAATATCCAGATCATATGACGCAAGGAATTCCAACCATCTCTGTTGCCTCAGGTTGAGATCTTTTTGAGAAAACAGATATTTGAGTGGTTTGTGATCTGTGAAAAGCTCGAACTTCCCTCCTAACAGGTAGTGCCTCCACATTTTTAATGCAAAAACAACCTCCAATAACTCTAGATCGTGTGTAGCATAATTCTTCTCATGAATCTTTAATTGTCTACTAGCATATGCAACCACACGTCCATTCAGCATTAGTATCGCAACGAGTCCTACTCCACAAGCATCAGTATAAACCTTAAATTTACTTTTCCCATCGGGAACAACAAGGACTGGTGCTTCTGTCAATTTCTTATTCAACTCCTTGAATGATTCTTCACACTTCGGAGTCCATATAAATTTCTCACCCTTCTTAGTCAGCTTAGTCAGATGAGAAGAGATCTTGGAATAATCTTGAATAAACCTTCGATAATATCCGGCTAATCCCAAGAAACTACGGACCTCCGTTGGTGTTCTGGGTTGCTTCCATTGTTGTACTGCCTCAACTTTGATCGGGTCTATAGAAATAACATCTCCATTTACGATATGCCCCAAGAATCTCACTTCAGATTGCCAAAAATGACACTTAGAAAACTTCGCCTTCAAAACATTCGTCCTCAGAGTCTCCAACACCACTTTAAGATGATATCAGTGTTCCTCTTCTGTCTTTGAAAAGATTAAGATATCGTCAATGAAAACCAAGATGAACTTTTTCAGAATCTTCCGAAAGACACGATTCATCAAGTCTACAAAGTACGCTGGTGCGTTGGTTAAACCGAATGGCATAACTAACCATTCATAAAAGAAATCCGGGCCTCTAAAAGCAGTTAAAGGAATAATATCTTCGGCGATCCTCAACCGATGGAATCCTGTAGCAAGATCCATTTGAGAAAACACCGTAGCTCCATTCAACTGATCAAAGAGATCGTCAATTCGCGGCAAATGATACTTATTCCTGACGGTCACTTTATTTAACTCCCTGTAGCACACAGCCTTAGTGATCCATCAGACTTAACCACAAAAACTACTGTTGAACCCCAGCTTGAAAAACATGGCCTGATCAATCCTCTGGCCAGTAAATCTTGAGTTTGCTTTTCAAGTTCAATGACTTCCTTTGGTGCCATTCGTCTCTTTGGTTGTACGATTGGTCTGGCTTCTGGAATCAGATCGATGTGAAACTCTATTTCACAGCGAGGGGGTAAACTCTTAACTTCTTCAAATACGTCAGAAAAAGCTCGGACTACTTCTATTGTTTCCAATTTCTCTTGCGGTGCCTCCAAAGCGTACAGGAAACTACACATATGAATACCGGGTTTCCCACATGGTATCCTGGCTTTGCTCCCAATATTGGTAATCAAGGTTACGATCTCCTTATCGCATTTAATCTCAGCTTGGAATATAGTCAACCAGTCTATTCCAAGTATAAAATTAAATCCTTTGAAATCCAAAACATAGAAATCGAAGAGAAAGGAATGAGAAAGGTACGAGAGTGCCACATTGTAACAACCCGGAAAATCTGGGCCAGTTTGAAAATTTTATTTTGGCAATTTTAGCGAATTTTGATTATTTAAAATAGATTATTTTAAATAATATCGACGTGAAATCTATTTTGAATATAATTCGAACGTTTATATTATACACGTCGTCGTTAGAATATAAATAATTATATATAATTATAAATAGAATTGAAAATGGCGCGGTAGTTCGATAATTCGATTTCAAACTTCAATTGAATGTACCGGGTGCAAAATAATCCGGATTTTAGTGAAACCAAAAATAATGGAATCTAATAGTGAATATCTTTCCAACGAATCCGAAAAATTAAGATTTCATATCGGGAATCAAAAGATATGTCCAGTTGAAAATTCTGAATAGTCGCTATGGAATTCAGGCCCTTAAAAATGGACATTTTGCAAACGACCTCGGATTTCGACGAAACCAGTTTTGTTGGGTCCGGGATGTGAAGTTATTGCTAGGTTTCAAATTTCATAATTTTTCGAATCAATATGTGAGCGTGGCAAAAGAAAACGCGTTTGACCAGTTTCAGTTGATTTTAATCGACTTGAAATTGGCCATTTTTCTAACGGTCTCTGAATTCGACGAAACTAGTTTTGTTAGGACCGTATCGTCAATACGAAGCTAGAAAATATTTTTTTTGGAATTTTTTAGTTAGTATGTGACCCCGGTAATTAGAAATGTGCGTTTAAAATAATATAGTGATTTAAATGTAAATTCAAAGGAAACATATCGAGACGATCGAATTGGCCTGCGATACATATCCCATTGTGTTCGGAATGGGGGTAAAACGCTATGGGCGGCAGGCGGTGGACCTCGTTTAGTGGTCATATGTGAAAGTCAACTCTTTAATAAATAAATAATAAATAAAAAAAAAAAAAAAAAAAAAAAATATAATATCCCTTCCCTTAAAACCTAGGCCCCCCCCCGTTCGTTTATCTCAGAAGGAAAAAAAAACAAAAAAGAAAAAGAAAACAAAAATCGCGATAACCCCCCCCGTCGCTCCAGCCACCACCGCGCCCAGCGCCCACCGCCGCCACCACTTGCGAGGCTCCGCCCTTCCCCCCTCTGCCTCCCTCTCTCTCCTCCGCCTCGCAGGAACCACGAATCCCCTCGACGAAGCCGATGGCCCCCCTCCGATCAGATGCCCTCTCGCCTCCGACCAGCATGGGTCCGCCGCCACCACCTGAGGACGCAGCCCACCCCCTCCTCTAATTACAGTAAGATCTTGATTTTGTTTATATATATAAAAAAAAAAAAAAAAAAAAAAAGAACTGATTTCTGTTTTTATTAAGATTTAAAAACTGTTTTTATTAAGATTTAAAAACTGTTTTTATTAAGTTTTGAAAACTGATTTTATTAAAATTTAAAAACTGATTTTATAAAAAGGAATAAAAACTGATTTTATAAAAAAAACTGAATTTGAAAAATGATTTTTAAAGTATTTAAAAACTGAATGTTATTTTGATTTAAAACTTATTTTTAAAAAAGTATAAACTGATTTATTTTTTTAAAGTATAAACTGATTTATTTTTTTAAAGTATAAACTGATTTATTTTTTTTAAAGTATAAACTGATTTATTTTTTTAAAGTATAAACTGATTTATTTTTGAAAGAGAAAAACTGATTTTATTTTGAACTTTAAAATAGGAAAAAGATTAATCTTTTAGTAGAAAAAGATTTGAAAGCAAAAGTAGAAATCATATTTTTTTTATATGTTGAAAGCGAACGTGAAAACATGATTTTTGTCATATTAAAGAAGTGATTTTTATTATATAAACATCATGACAAAAATGAGATTTTTATTCATTTGAATAGCGATATAAAAATTCGATTTTTATATATTGAACTTTGAAATAAAAATATGATTTTTATATATTGAACTTTGAAATAAAAATTCGATTTTTATATATTGAACTTCGATATAAAAATTCGATTTTTATATATTGAACTTTGAACTAAAAATTCGATTTTTATATATTGAATAGCGAACTAAAAATTTGATTTTTATATATTGAATAACGAAGTAAAAATTCGATTTTTATATATGTAGTAGCTACGGACGACGAAGCTGGCGAAGATGCGAAAACAATGAAGACTTCTGCAAAAGAAGAGTCGAGATGGTTGGATAGCTAAATGTGAGAATTTCTCACCTTTCAATTTATATTTCTAGTTATATATATATACTAGGATGCAGACGGTGCTTAGTAGCACCCGACACAATCGTCCACAGACCATGGACTTGTTTGTTTGACTGTTTGGTGATTGATTGCGATATTGGTTTGAATGTGGTTTGTGGTGTGAAAAATCGAATCGATAAATTGGTTAGGATTAGACGTGCGCCGTTATAAGGCGAAGGGGTAAGGCTAGGTTAGATCCTTACTCCAAAGTTTGTGGTTTGCATAACGAATGGATTTGATTGATGTGTGAATGGCGTGGGCCTTCACTAGACCGGGGATAAGGCTAGGCCTTGTCCCGTTTCTAGTATCGTGCCGTTATGCCGCCGAAATTTTCTAAAATAAGTTAGAAAAATAAAAATAGCATTTTATTTAACGAATGAACTGAATAGAAATTCATATGTTAAAATAAAATGTGTTATCGTTAAAAATATAATTTTTAACGTGAATGTGAATAAATAAATATTCATTTACAAACCAGACGGTTTGTTTATGTACACCTATTTGAATGACGTTGATTGGGTCGATAAATTTTACACATCGCCTAACTGCACAAATAAAATATGTGTTTGATTGTTTGAAACCCCACACGGGTGTTAGGATGAAATTTGAAGTTCACTCATCCTGATTGATTAAATCTGTCGATCGATTGATTGACAAGCTGCTATAAGCGTTAAATGTCTATATTTGATGCTTATACAGTGTAGTGCACTTTGGTTGATGGTTGATTATTCATCGTTGTTGATATATCCATGTGTTGTAGAAAATCCATATAATTAACATTATATGGTAATTGATTGGGCCTCATTCCAGTTTCGAAGAAAAAAAAGAAATATTTGAAATAGAAATATTTGAAATAGAAATATTTGAAATAGAAATATTTGAAATAGAATATTTGAAAATAGAAATATGTGAAGCCGTGAGGATTAGATTGACGCCATTTTGACGTGAACGATATTTATATCGATTTTATTCATTTTAAAATGAATATTGAAAAGTGATTTCGAAATCAAATATTTTGAAATAAATTGAATTGAAAACGAATTCAAATTGAATTAAAAACGACTTCGAAATGAATTGAATTGAAAACGAATTCGAAATGAATTGAATTGAAAACGAATTCGAAATGAATTGAATTGAAAACGAATTCGAAATGAATTGAATTGAAAACAAATTCGAAATGAATTGAATTGAAAACGAATTCGAAAGGAATTGAATTGAAAGCGATTTCGAAATGAATTGAATTGAGAACGATTTCGAAATGAATTGAACTGAAAACGAATTCGAATTGAATTGAAAGCGAAGTGAAATAAATTCAAATTGAATTGAAATTTGAATTGAATAGAAATGGATTTTAAAACGAATTTATAAAGAAGAATTCAATTTTGATTTGAATTGAAATGGAAGTTGAAAATGTTTTTGAAACGAATTCAAAACTATTTATATAATTCGTTTTAAATAGAAATCGACGATATATATATTATATATATATTATATATAATATAATGGCCTGAATAGAACGCGCCACGCCGCGGCAGTTCGCGAATTTCGACCATTTATTTCAAACGGGCATTACGGGAGATCCGACCGTCGGATTCTCCTAAAACCGGAACCGTTGGGTTCGTATCGAAAAGAGCTTTCTAATGAATGTTAGAAATTTGAAATCTAACGGTTGGATTTGGAGATATGTCCAAATCAAATTCAAAAAAGGTCGCTGTAAGTGCAGTTCGATGGCCATTGATGGAAATCGACTGTACGGGCCTTGATAAAATTATTAAAAATAGCAATAATTTGTGTAAAATCATAATAAATGATTTAGAAAGAATTGGGATGAAAAACTCCATACTTGAAAAGATAAAAATAAATTTTTATCGAAATGAACTAGTTTTGAACTAGAATTATAATCCTATTTATTTTTAAATAAATAAATTGAATTCGAAAAGGGTTTTAAAAATAACCAAAATTTCCAATGATTGCATTGGAGTGGATTTGAATCGAAATTGTCTTCGGAATATTTCGATGTTGGAATTCGTGATTATACAGGTGTTGTTATGGAAATTTGAAAGATATATATTGATATCGTTATTTCCAATACGACATTTGTTAGTCGTAGAATTCGATATTGAATATAAGCCGATATATTTTCTATTCAGAGCCTTGTATTGAATATCGAATGTGATTTGGGTTTGTCGTGAATGGTGTCTTCACTAACACTATTCTTGAACCCAGTTGAGAAAAGATTAAATCTTTTTATTTAGATTTAATGAAGTGTACCAATTAAATAATATTTAATTGGAATTGAATAGATATTGATTTTTGGGCTTATCGTGAACAGTGTTTTAAATAACACTTGTTCTTTAACCCGATAATTAATGAATGTGATTTTGGGTTTATCGTGAACCGTGTTTTAAATGACACTGATTCTTTAACCCAGTTAACGATTAAAACTGAGTGGAGTTTTAATGAATCTTTAATTAGATTGAAAAGATCGAAAATGGAGTATCACCAGTTTTGCTCCAGGCGATAGTTAAATCTTTAATTAGATTTGAACGTGAAATTTAGAAACTAACTGTCGGTTAGCCAAGCAGAATGGTTTTCTGGATATTGATCTGATGTTGGTTTCGGCCTTCGGGGTTAATATTTGGGGAATTATTCTCTTGATTAATTTATGGTTAGTGACTAATGAATTGGAATGAGGCGTATGTTGTGTTTGTGTAACACTTATTTAAAATATACGCGAGTTATTCGGAAAGACCGGGTTTATCCCATTCTGAATAACTGATACGACGATAAGTCGAAGATGAAGACGATGGTAGAAGACCGGAGGTCTTCACGTCGTTTGGGTGATAACTGATGATCTTGATTGGGCTGTACACCCAAGAAGATGGAAACAGTTAGTGATCGTCCAGACGTACTTGGAGATCGATGGATATGCGGGGTACTAGGTGCCTCCGGTTTCGTTCAGACCCAGAACGGACTTGTAAATGGACTGTGTGTCTGACATCGGATTTCATTCTGTGTGACTGATATCGGTTGCATAGGATGGTTTGCCTGTGTGGCATGCTAAGATGCAAATGATCAAGGCTTCTGTTGAAAAGCAAAGTCTTGTGGTGATGATCAAAGCACGGCCTTTGTGGCGTAGCTTTGTGTAACGTTTACCTCGCGTGTTTCACACCAGGTATGAACCAAAAACGGGAGACGGACCTCAGGGAGGACTTGCGTTTCTTTCTAGCTAGAAGTGGCGTCAGTGGTTTTACACGCCCTGACGAGTTTGACTTATGTGGTTGTTGCTGTTGCGAGGCGCCTCGGTTATATCGGTTTCGGCCGAATGCATTCTGGTCGGCTGACGGACCAGACTTACACCCCATAGGGTGGGGAGACGTATTGTTCAGGCATAATAATCCACTCCGTGTGGACCGGCCCTGACGATCCAAGGGGCAGTTGCGGCTGTTCCTGAGGGGCGGGCTAGAGCGTCTCGAATCGGTTGAGGACTATCTTTTGCCTCGGTTCATAGATGGAAATCCAATTTCCAAATACGTGACATTTGCGGTTTTATTTGTAAACCTATATATGGCGACATAGTGGCATGGGACGCTCATGCCGCCTATGATTGATACTTATGATTTGAAGTTGTTTTATGCACTATGCACTTATAATAGTATCAAACGACTTGTTTTAACCGTATCAAGCATTCTTTGGCTGTTATAAGGGAAAACCCTATCCCCCGGCTTGCGTTTGCATTGTGTGATAGGACCTGGGTCTTATAACAGCTTCATTTTTCTTTATTTAGCATTGCGCTGTTTGTTTCATGCACTGGTATTCTTGGGAGGAAACCCGTTCCGTGTTATACGGCGTGGTCCCTTGATTTACCTAACTTTAAGAATAAAGAATAATAACTGTTTTAGTTCTCACACCAGTCACATGACTGACCTGGAGTTTATTGTTTTAACCTAAACTCTGGGTGCCCTTATTTTCGACACGGGCAGCTAGTAGTTTTGGTTTTGCAGATTTATATTCACAGGATCCTGGTTTACAGCTGGAATGATATCCGGAAAGCTTTGTATCCGTATATCTCTTCTAGTTGTGTATTGTATTATTTTCCGCTGCTATGTATTTAAATGTAATTTAAATCTCTGATATTTCTGTGTAATATTTATTCGTACTCTGTATATTCTTGTAATCTGATGCATTGTTGTAATATACAATGAAATGTTCTTTTATATGCGTTCTGTTGTGGTTTGTTCTCGAACTATCCGACGCTTTCCTTTACGGGGAAGTTACGGGTCTTCACAGTTGGTATCAGAGCTTTGGTTTACCAAGCTCAGAGAACAAGACACATTAGAACCATACGAAAGAATTCATCAGATATTGGATTAGTAATATCCAATTAGAATGACTCGTTAGAGATAGGATCAGTAGTATCCTAGAACGAGTGTGAAGAGTATATTTTTGAAAATGAAAACAAATTTTTGTTTTGAAAATTTAAATCAATTATTCGTATTTGATTATCTATTTATATTGATGTGGACAATCCAGTATATATAGATTTTGCATATACGTCTGATCCGCGTGTATTCGAAATTTTAATATACTGGATAGATATGGAATCACATTCTAGTCGCCCGAAGATGATTCTGATGATAGTTCGAACATCATCAGAATTGGTATTCGTGTTTCGAAGGTGTGATTTTCTATATATTTCCATTAGGCTGGTGTGAGAACCAAAACTTATATATAGCTAGAATTCATTGTTGTGATTTGGCATCAAAACATGATTTTTTGTATATGTATCAAAATTATGAATTTAAAACGTTAATCCACTAATTGATTGATGTTTGTGTTGTTTGTTTATTTGTTTGCCAATTTTGAACCATTATGCTTAATCGAATCAAATATTGAATTGTATTGAAAATTGGTCGCATCTGCTTGCATATACATATATATCATTGAACAGGTCATAGCAAGGAGGCTAGAGCAGAGAATAAAATTTGTTTGCCCGACAAATAGGTACATGTTTACTACATAATTTCCTGTTTTGTTTGGGTGATGATGATTTTGTGAGCCTATTGGCTAGCCGCTTGGCTTTTTCTTTTTCTTTTTGAGATCTGAAGGACCGGGAACGCTATTTGCAATTTCCCGATGCTCCCGGTGCAGGGGAGGTTATGGCGAAATTTTTCAAAAATTTAGGGTGTTAGCCAAATTTTTGAAATTTTGAAAATTCTCAGAAACCAAAGGGTTGGAGAATGAAAGCCAGATCGAACATAGAGCTGAATAATCAAATCACTTTCGACTTTGTTCCTTTTCGGGGACGAAAAGTTTTAAGTGGGGGAGATTGTAACAACCCGGAAAATCTGGGCCAGTTTGAAAATTTTATTTTGGCAATTTTAGCGAATTTTGATTATTTAAAATAGATTATTTTAAATAATATCGACGTGAAATCTATTTTGAATATAATTCGAACGTTTATATTATACACGTCGTCGTTAGAATATAAATAATTATATATAATTATAAATAGAATTGAAAATGGCGCGGTAGTTCGATAATTCGATTTCAAACTTCAATTGAATGTACCGGGTGCAAAATAATCCGGATTTTAGTGAAACCAAAAATAATGGAATCTAATAGTGAATATCTTTCCAACGAATCCGAAAAATTAAGATTTCATATCGGGAATCAAAAGATATGTCCAGTTGAAAATTCTGAATAGTCGCTATGGAATTCAGGCCCTTAAAAATGGACATTTTGCAAACGACCTCGGATTTCGACGAAACCAGTTTTGTTGGGTCCGGGATGTGAAGTTATTGCTAGGTTTCAAATTTCATAATTTTTCGAATCAATATGTGAGCGTGGCAAAAGAAAACGCGTTTGACCAGTTTCAGTTGATTTTAATCGACTTGAAATTGGCCATTTTTCTAACGGTCTCTGAATTCGACGAAACTAGTTTTGTTAGGACCGTATCGTCAATACGAAGCTAGAAAATATTTTTTTTGGAATTTTTTAGTTAGTATGTGACCCCGGTAATTAGAAATGTGCGTTTAAAATAATATAGTGATTTAAATGTAAATTCAAAGGAAACATATCGAGACGATCGAATTGGCCTGCGATACATATCCCATTGTGTTCGGAATGGGGGTAAAACGCTATGGGCGGCAGGCGGTGGACCTCGTTTAGTGGTCATATGTGAAAGTCAACTCTTTAATAAATAAATAATAAATAAAAAAAAAAAAAAAAAAAAAAAATATAATATCCCTTCCCTTAAAACCTAGGCCCCCCCCCGTTCGTTTATCTCAGAAGGAAAAAAAAACAAAAAAGAAAAAGAAAACAAAAATCGCGATAACCCCCCCCGTCGCTCCAGCCACCACCGCGCCCAGCGCCCACCGCCGCCACCACTTGCGAGGCTCCGCCCTTCCCCCCTCTGCCTCCCTCTCTCTCCTCCGCCTCGCAGGAACCACGAATCCCCTCGACGAAGCCGATGGCCCCCCTCCGATCAGATGCCCTCTCGCCTCCGACCAGCATGGGTCCGCCGCCACCACCTGAGGACGCAGCCCACCCCCTCCTCTAATTACAGTAAGATCTTGATTTTGTTTATATATATAAAAAAAAAAAAAAAAAAAAAAAGAACTGATTTCTGTTTTTATTAAGATTTAAAAACTGTTTTTATTAAGATTTAAAAACTGTTTTTATTAAGTTTTGAAAACTGATTTTATTAAAATTTAAAAACTGATTTTATAAAAAGGAATAAAAACTGATTTTATAAAAAAAACTGAATTTGAAAAATGATTTTTAAAGTATTTAAAAACTGAATGTTATTTTGATTTAAAACTTATTTTTAAAAAAGTATAAACTGATTTATTTTTTTAAAGTATAAACTGATTTATTTTTTTAAAGTATAAACTGATTTATTTTTTTTAAAGTATAAACTGATTTATTTTTTTAAAGTATAAACTGATTTATTTTTGAAAGAGAAAAACTGATTTTATTTTGAACTTTAAAATAGGAAAAAGATTAATCTTTTAGTAGAAAAAGATTTGAAAGCAAAAGTAGAAATCATATTTTTTTTATATGTTGAAAGCGAACGTGAAAACATGATTTTTGTCATATTAAAGAAGTGATTTTTATTATATAAACATCATGACAAAAATGAGATTTTTATTCATTTGAATAGCGATATAAAAATTCGATTTTTATATATTGAACTTTGAAATAAAAATATGATTTTTATATATTGAACTTTGAAATAAAAATTCGATTTTTATATATTGAACTTCGATATAAAAATTCGATTTTTATATATTGAACTTTGAACTAAAAATTCGATTTTTATATATTGAATAGCGAACTAAAAATTTGATTTTTATATATTGAATAACGAAGTAAAAATTCGATTTTTATATATGTAGTAGCTACGGACGACGAAGCTGGCGAAGATGCGAAAACAATGAAGACTTCTGCAAAAGAAGAGTCGAGATGGTTGGATAGCTAAATGTGAGAATTTCTCACCTTTCAATTTATATTTCTAGTTATATATATATACTAGGATGCAGACGGTGCTTAGTAGCACCCGACACAATCGTCCACAGACCATGGACTTGTTTGTTTGACTGTTTGGTGATTGATTGCGATATTGGTTTGAATGTGGTTTGTGGTGTGAAAAATCGAATCGATAAATTGGTTAGGATTAGACGTGCGCCGTTATAAGGCGAAGGGGTAAGGCTAGGTTAGATCCTTACTCCAAAGTTTGTGGTTTGCATAACGAATGGATTTGATTGATGTGTGAATGGCGTGGGCCTTCACTAGACCGGGGATAAGGCTAGGCCTTGTCCCGTTTCTAGTATCGTGCCGTTATGCCGCCGAAATTTTCTAAAATAAGTTAGAAAAATAAAAATAGCATTTTATTTAACGAATGAACTGAATAGAAATTCATATGTTAAAATAAAATGTGTTATCGTTAAAAATATAATTTTTAACGTGAATGTGAATAAATAAATATTCATTTACAAACCAGACGGTTTGTTTATGTACACCTATTTGAATGACGTTGATTGGGTCGATAAATTTTACACATCGCCTAACTGCACAAATAAAATATGTGTTTGATTGTTTGAAACCCCACACGGGTGTTAGGATGAAATTTGAAGTTCACTCATCCTGATTGATTAAATCTGTCGATCGATTGATTGACAAGCTGCTATAAGCGTTAAATGTCTATATTTGATGCTTATACAGTGTAGTGCACTTTGGTTGATGGTTGATTATTCATCGTTGTTGATATATCCATGTGTTGTAGAAAATCCATATAATTAACATTATATGGTAATTGATTGGGCCTCATTCCAGTTTCGAAGAAAAAAAAGAAATATTTGAAATAGAAATATTTGAAATAGAAATATTTGAAATAGAAATATTTGAAATAGAATATTTGAAAATAGAAATATGTGAAGCCGTGAGGATTAGATTGACGCCATTTTGACGTGAACGATATTTATATCGATTTTATTCATTTTAAAATGAATATTGAAAAGTGATTTCGAAATCAAATATTTTGAAATAAATTGAATTGAAAACGAATTCAAATTGAATTAAAAACGACTTCGAAATGAATTGAATTGAAAACGAATTCGAAATGAATTGAATTGAAAACGAATTCGAAATGAATTGAATTGAAAACGAATTCGAAATGAATTGAATTGAAAACAAATTCGAAATGAATTGAATTGAAAACGAATTCGAAAGGAATTGAATTGAAAGCGATTTCGAAATGAATTGAATTGAGAACGATTTCGAAATGAATTGAACTGAAAACGAATTCGAATTGAATTGAAAGCGAAGTGAAATAAATTCAAATTGAATTGAAATTTGAATTGAATAGAAATGGATTTTAAAACGAATTTATAAAGAAGAATTCAATTTTGATTTGAATTGAAATGGAAGTTGAAAATGTTTTTGAAACGAATTCAAAACTATTTATATAATTCGTTTTAAATAGAAATCGACGATATATATATTATATATATATTATATATAATATAATGGCCTGAATAGAACGCGCCACGCCGCGGCAGTTCGCGAATTTCGACCATTTATTTCAAACGGGCATTACGGGAGATCCGACCGTCGGATTCTCCTAAAACCGGAACCGTTGGGTTCGTATCGAAAAGAGCTTTCTAATGAATGTTAGAAATTTGAAATCTAACGGTTGGATTTGGAGATATGTCCAAATCAAATTCAAAAAAGGTCGCTGTAAGTGCAGTTCGATGGCCATTGATGGAAATCGACTGTACGGGCCTTGATAAAATTATTAAAAATAGCAATAATTTGTGTAAAATCATAATAAATGATTTAGAAAGAATTGGGATGAAAAACTCCATACTTGAAAAGATAAAAATAAATTTTTATCGAAATGAACTAGTTTTGAACTAGAATTATAATCCTATTTATTTTTAAATAAATAAATTGAATTCGAAAAGGGTTTTAAAAATAACCAAAATTTCCAATGATTGCATTGGAGTGGATTTGAATCGAAATTGTCTTCGGAATATTTCGATGTTGGAATTCGTGATTATACAGGTGTTGTTATGGAAATTTGAAAGATATATATTGATATCGTTATTTCCAATACGACATTTGTTAGTCGTAGAATTCGATATTGAATATAAGCCGATATATTTTCTATTCAGAGCCTTGTATTGAATATCGAATGTGATTTGGGTTTGTCGTGAATGGTGTCTTCACTAACACTATTCTTGAACCCAGTTGAGAAAAGATTAAATCTTTTTATTTAGATTTAATGAAGTGTACCAATTAAATAATATTTAATTGGAATTGAATAGATATTGATTTTTGGGCTTATCGTGAACAGTGTTTTAAATAACACTTGTTCTTTAACCCGATAATTAATGAATGTGATTTTGGGTTTATCGTGAACCGTGTTTTAAATGACACTGATTCTTTAACCCAGTTAACGATTAAAACTGAGTGGAGTTTTAATGAATCTTTAATTAGATTGAAAAGATCGAAAATGGAGTATCACCAGTTTTGCTCCAGGCGATAGTTAAATCTTTAATTAGATTTGAACGTGAAATTTAGAAACTAACTGTCGGTTAGCCAAGCAGAATGGTTTTCTGGATATTGATCTGATGTTGGTTTCGGCCTTCGGGGTTAATATTTGGGGAATTATTCTCTTGATTAATTTATGGTTAGTGACTAATGAATTGGAATGAGGCGTATGTTGTGTTTGTGTAACACTTATTTAAAATATACGCGAGTTATTCGGAAAGACCGGGTTTATCCCATTCTGAATAACTGATACGACGATAAGTCGAAGATGAAGACGATGGTAGAAGACCGGAGGTCTTCACGTCGTTTGGGTGATAACTGATGATCTTGATTGGGCTGTACACCCAAGAAGATGGAAACAGTTAGTGATCGTCCAGACGTACTTGGAGATCGATGGATATGCGGGGTACTAGGTGCCTCCGGTTTCGTTCAGACCCAGAACGGACTTGTAAATGGACTGTGTGTCTGACATCGGATTTCATTCTGTGTGACTGATATCGGTTGCATAGGATGGTTTGCCTGTGTGGCATGCTAAGATGCAAATGATCAAGGCTTCTGTTGAAAAGCAAAGTCTTGTGGTGATGATCAAAGCACGGCCTTTGTGGCGTAGCTTTGTGTAACGTTTACCTCGCGTGTTTCACACCAGGTATGAACCAAAAACGGGAGACGGACCTCAGGGAGGACTTGCGTTTCTTTCTAGCTAGAAGTGGCGTCAGTGGTTTTACACGCCCTGACGAGTTTGACTTATGTGGTTGTTGCTGTTGCGAGGCGCCTCGGTTATATCGGTTTCGGCCGAATGCATTCTGGTCGGCTGACGGACCAGACTTACACCCCATAGGGTGGGGAGACGTATTGTTCAGGCATAATAATCCACTCCGTGTGGACCGGCCCTGACGATCCAAGGGGCAGTTGCGGCTGTTCCTGAGGGGCGGGCTAGAGCGTCTCGAATCGGTTGAGGACTATCTTTTGCCTCGGTTCATAGATGGAAATCCAATTTCCAAATACGTGACATTTGCGGTTTTATTTGTAAACCTATATATGGCGACATAGTGGCATGGGACGCTCATGCCGCCTATGATTGATACTTATGATTTGAAGTTGTTTTATGCACTATGCACTTATAATAGTATCAAACGACTTGTTTTAACCGTATCAAGCATTCTTTGGCTGTTATAAGGGAAAACCCTATCCCCCGGCTTGCGTTTGCATTGTGTGATAGGACCTGGGTCTTATAACAGCTTCATTTTTCTTTATTTAGCATTGCGCTGTTTGTTTCATGCACTGGTATTCTTGGGAGGAAACCCGTTCCGTGTTATACGGCGTGGTCCCTTGATTTACCTAACTTTAAGAATAAAGAATAATAACTGTTTTAGTTCTCACACCAGTCACATGACTGACCTGGAGTTTATTGTTTTAACCTAAACTCTGGGTGCCCTTATTTTCGACACGGGCAGCTAGTAGTTTTGGTTTTGCAGATTTATATTCACAGGATCCTGGTTTACAGCTGGAATGATATCCGGAAAGCTTTGTATCCGTATATCTCTTCTAGTTGTGTATTGTATTATTTTCCGCTGCTATGTATTTAAATGTAATTTAAATCTCTGATATTTCTGTGTAATATTTATTCGTACTCTGTATATTCTTGTAATCTGATGCATTGTTGTAATATACAATGAAATGTTCTTTTATATGCGTTCTGTTGTGGTTTGTTCTCGAACTATCCGACGCTTTCCTTTACGGGGAAGTTACGGGTCTTCACACACATTATCGCAATACATTTTTAGCTCAGTTTTTCCTCCAATAGGATTAGTTACGCAAATTGGGTTCGGTGAAATTTTTGGGGTAAATCTGAATTTTCCTACCGTGCCAGATGAAATGAAACTATTTGAGGCGCCAGTGTCAAATAAAACACGAACATCAATGCCATTTAAATCAAAAGTACCTTCGAGAACTCCCTTGCCTTTAACATCTTGGGAAGTTGATGGTTCACTTTTGATAGCTTACACCTTGGGTTGTTGTGCCCTCTTCATGAGTGGACAGTCTTTAACCAAGTGCCCAGGCTAATGACAGTTGAAACACAGATTCTTCATCACCATTGCATGTCCAGGGCCTTGCTGCTGTTTCTGCTGTTGTTGCTGCTGCTGGTTTTGCTGTGGCTTCTTTGCTGCAGGTTTAGTGCCAAATTTGGCAATATGTCCTTTCTGCAGACAGTTGTGGCATTTGGTGTCCTTAAACCTTTCCTTAGCCTTTTCTCCCATCTTAGGTACACCTTTGCTGTTGTTATTCCAGTTTGGATTGAACTTCCTCTTATTAGGATTCTCCCCACTAGGACCACCTGTCTGTGCTGCTTTGGCCACTGGCTTCTTACTCTCCGGTGCCTCATAACAAACAGCCATATCCACTAGATCAACGAATAGAAGTTTGATATGTCCAATCATCTAAACTTGCAGGCTATCTTTCATCCCCGCTATGAATATTTCATTCTTCTTAAGCGAAGTGTTGATCAGTACTGGCCCGAAACAAGAAAGCGAGTTGAATTTGTTCTCGTATTCTGACACTTTCATATTTCCCTGCTTGAGATCGATAAAATCTCGGTACATCCTTGTCTTCCCAGCAGCAGGCAAAAACTGAGCCTCAAACGCCTCTTTGAATTTGTCCCAAGTGAAATCTTCCTCAGGAACGTTAGCAGTTTGAGCGTCCCACCAAATCGCAGCCACTTCTTGAAGTTGCCATGATGCCAAAAGACGCTTCTGATCATCATTCAACTTTAAACCATTGAAAATTCTTTCGCAAGACCTCATCTAGGCTTGCACTTCAGTAAAAGACTCGTTTCCCTTAAAAACTTTTCCCCCCAGAGTCGTATACTCCTAACAAATGGTCGCAAAGCTCTTATCCTGTTGAACTGTTGCAACTTCCTCTACTGTCTCACCCTGGTCTTGGGATCCAGCAGTACGACCAGTCACAGTGGAAGATCCCCTAGCTCGACCTCTTCGTGCACGGGTACTTATTTTGATTACCTGAATATAACAGGTTGTCAATAGGGACTTGATAGGGTATATCTAACCTAGGTATAACATCCAAGTTGTTTTAAGTTCATTTTAAATTTTATATAAAGGTACGCTCTCTCACACTCACCCAAAGCCTAGGTAATCAAGAACCTAAGCTCTGATACCAACTGTAACGACCCAACTTTCGAACACATCGGAAGTCGTGCCATTAATGAGAAATAAGAATAGATAGAAGATATAATCACAGAACATCATAATCTCACAGTAGAATTTTCACAAAAGATAATACTTTATAATATTACACGACAGTACATAATACAACAGAACATCATATGATTAGTGATACAACCCATTTCTAGTACATCAGTAATTATCCATAACATTCACTACTGACTTGCAAACTTATAATTATACAGGGGTAAGGTAGATAGGTCAGCAACTGGTAATCTTCATTCCACTTCATAAGGTTCAACATCCTGATTCACTTGTCTATTCATAACAAGTGTTATGAATACCCAAGAGTTTAAGGGAAAAAACACAGAAAATAAACTCCGGGTCAGTCAGGGGACTGGTATGAGTAAACAGTTTAAAACATTTTAAGAAAAACATCTCATAAGACCACGCCGTGAAGACGGAACGGGTTTTTACCTTATGAGATTAAAATCACTTTGTATACTTTAAACCAGATATTATCATAGTGTCTATTTGGTTGTCACAAATAATATAGAATCTAGGAGAATGCTTGCATCTCACATTCTCTGATATAGTATACAAATAAAAACCGCTAGGCACTTTATGGAAACTGGATTTCCAACTATGACAAGGTATGGGACCACCTTCCGCTGATGTATCTCTAGAGGCAAATACACCTGGATTCAACAAGAATGTCTTGCAACCCGGCCCTCACATGACTAACCACTCATTTCTCTTGAGTTTATCGAGTGTATATCACCGATGGTTGTGTACGGCAACCATCCCCGAATGGGCAGAATCGAAAGATTAAGAAACAAAAGAATTTTCTCTAAATAGGTGATGCTACACCCTAATGGGAGCGACCCACATAGCCATGCTGCCAGCCCGATTTTTGTCATTTCCTGGGTGTGAGGCTTGAGGCTAGATTTGCGTCATCAACACCGGTTTATTACTTTGAGTGCCACATCGTCCAGACTTCCCGATCACTAATTGACTTCCTCAAAAATACGTTATAGGTATATGGCGAGAGAAACGAATTCCTCTGCCACCATATAATTACGTTTGAAAAGATCAACGTACGTGACCAGTTAGAATTACTTTGTCAGACAAATCGTCCATACAAGTTGTTCTGGGTTTGAACAAACCGAAGGTACTATTTTAAAAATAGTCCTTGTATAACGTCGTCTTCAACTTTAAATCTCCGACGTACAGCGTATAATCAATTCAAAGTGAAATCTTGATTTCAGTCTCTTTGAAATTGATCAACGAATATTCTCTTTTAAATTATTAATCTAAACAGATAAAGTATATAGTTTAGCTTTATCAGTTCAGAAAAGTACAATATCAAGGATTTTTGGCTTACAGACTATGACTTGTAAATTTTAGTGCACCCAAATTATTACTACTCAATTTGCTTAAAATAGTCTTCAAATTATACCTATTTATATTCAAGATAAAGTTAAATTATAATTATAAACTAAATTTTATAATTAAACTTACTTCCATTTTTCTCGACAACATTCATCGAATCCTGATTCACCTTCTCTTGTTTGGTTTATTCTACTAACAATGTTCCTCCTACTTTCACTTGTTATTTGTATTCAAATGTAATTTAAATTATAATAACAAGACCTATTTAAAACTTAAATAAAACTTCAAATAAAAATCTTAGGTTTTAACTTCACTTTTTTTTTCATTTTGATTTACATTATATAAACTTGGTTTTGTTTTAAAGCTAAAATGTAAACCCTTATTAGCAATTAAAACATCATATTACCAAATTTTAAGACACCAGGTTTTGCCAAACTAAAAGTAATTGCCAAGTCCGTGAAAACTTCAAGTACCAGGCCTAAGACTCTAATGCAAATCCTGTTAAACCATAGTGCCAACATCGGGTTCTTCTTCACAAACAAAGGAGCATCCATCTTCTTCATCCACCCAGAGCTATGCACGTGCACAGTTGATTCCCGGTGACGCCATCCACCAGCGACTGACCATGCAAGCTTCTTTCCACCCCTGGACCCCACCAGGTCGGTCAGAATCACCATCTCCCGGCCAACTGGAAAAAAAACGTGCTTCCTATTCTTTCAGTAAAAGAATCACCACGGAAAAACCTTCCTCCCTCCTTCCACCGACCGTCGGACGTCACCAGCACCTGACCACGTCATCACCCAACTCCGACGCCCAGTTCCCCCTTGGTCCGCAACCTCCATACTCCCCCTACGGCGAGAATTTCCGATGCAAGCAGCTGAACCCAACGACAGTAAAAACTTATTTTTTGTTGAATTTGTAAAAATTTTTCATTTAAAAATTAAGGTTAGATTTTTCCTGGATTCCCTACTTCCTTCTCCTCCTCCAGGTCAATCACCACCACCTCTGAACACTTGGATCGACGGTGGTTCACCTGTTTCCATTTTCCGACCAACCCTCTTTTTCTCTTGATTTAGGCTTCTAAAAATTATGGGGTTTGTTTTAAAAATCATTGTTATGTTGTAATAACATATTTATGAATTCAAAACTTGTTTTAATTCACTTTGGAAATCCCTTTTGAAAATGAGTAACAGAGGAGGTGCTGTGTTCTTTGTTGTTTTGGTTTCTAAGTACCAGTAAGGGTTTTTGCCGAGAATGCTTCACCTTAATCACCTTAACAACCATGTAAAAGTTTGAAATGGTATGGCATCACATCCCGAACCTATGTCTACTGGTATATGCGAATCTATTGGGATTTAACAGTGTTGATGGTAGCAGGTAATACAGTTTTATCATATGGTACTTAAGGTTTTTTTTCATACAAATCAAAATAACTACATCATACCAAGCAATCAAACCATAAATGAAAGTTTACTTGAACAAGAGCAAGTTTACTTGAACAAGAGCATAGAGGCAATTCAAGATCACTTCAGATTTCAAATGCCAAAAAAACTGCAGTACTAAAACAGAAATCTCAAAACTGTTTTACTCACCTTGCTTTTAAAACTCACTGAAATTTCCTCTACTGTTTTAACTTGAAAGTGTATGAAGTGTGAGTGCAAATGTGCATTCTAAGGCCCTATATATAGTAGTAGAAAATGATAAAAAAATTGGTGCATTAAATGCTGTTTTTGAAAGAAGAGAGACAAAAAACAGTTTTCTGTTTTGCTTGACAACAGACCATTTAAAAAAAATTCTTTTCTCTCACACCATCAACACAAGAACCTAAGACTCACATGGCTTTAGCAGCCATTTCCACAGGAGATATTTCCTGCGCAAGACATTCATTGGTGCACTAAAAACAATTAATTAAATGCTCTTTGTACCTCATGTCATTTATCATATGACTTAGCCAAAAATAGAAGTCCTTATTGTCTCAACTAAGCTCAGTTTTTCACATGCATTAGCCACCTCTTTCTCATGCAACATGTACTGATTTAACAAAAAATATAAAATACAAGTACCTTGGCTTTCAAGGTAAACAAAACTCTGAAATTTCTGCACATTTTTGCTCACGGCCAGGTCTTGTTTGTGCAAAGAAAATCTTGAAAAAACATTTTCTTGAGGCTTAACTAGGGTAGTGAAGAAACATGTTTATTTGTACAAGTTTTTGGTTGTCTTCTTGTACATGTATTTTGACAAAATGCAAGTGTTTTTGGGAAAAATAAAAGGGGAAAAAAATTCAGAAAAGAAAACATGAAAGATTTCAAATCTGAAAATGTTGAAACAAAAAGACATTTGCCATGTGAAATGTACAAGTTTTCAAATCCATTATTCTCGGGTAGTTCTAGTGTAGGCTTTCTCTTGTGTAGTTGCAACTAGGTGTTAATATATCTATAAGGTTGTTTGCAAAGGAAATGTATTCATGAGATGATGGTATTCATGTTTTGATGTGTTAATGAAATATGCATGTTTTGCTTAATCTTGCTTTTTCCACTAAAATATGGTTTTAACAAGCTTTTTGGTAAAAATGCTTTATTGTTAAAAACTAGAAATTTACTTAAAAATATAAGGTTTTAGAAATCCCCTTTAAAAGAACAAACACAAGTGAAAGGAAAAATGGCATTTTAAAATGCTATATATAAGTGTTATAATTCATACATAAGAAAAATAAATTTTAAACAACGCTTTGTATCCCATGCTATAATACATGAATATGCAAAGATAAGTGTTTGTAAGTGCTGTGCTTATGCAAATGCTATCATACAAATTTTAATATGTATTAGAAATTTTAAAGTTTGAAATTTTAACTTGTATTTATACATACGTACTTACGATCAAATATTATCAGTGATGTGTACAAAGTCCGGGTCATTACGTACCACATAAGCACTTGGAGCTTGTGTGATGAGGTTGAAGATTTACAATACAAGCGAGAGGCTTGCATGGCGATGACTATATTTCAGGTTGAATCGAAGACTGACATGGGCTATATAAAATGTAACGGTAAACTGCCAGATTAATAAAAACCCCACACGGGTCTGGAATTGACAATAATCACGTCTCTCTAGTCATTAAGGCACAAAAACTATTTATAGGGTGACGAGAATTCATTCTCTCGAGTTATGATCTATACACACTTCCTTGTCGACACAAAGTTATATCACTATAAATATGTATGCTTTTTAGGATTTATTGGGTTCCTAGTACGGCCCAATAAATTGCCAAATCCCTCTCCGTACAAAGGAGGTTATGGCGAAATTTTTCGAAAATTTAGGGTGTTAGGTAAATTTTTGAAAAATTAGAAATTCTTAGAAACTGAAAAGTTGAAGAACGAAAGCCAGAATGAAAGTTGAGTTGTTCAGTTAAACAACTTTCAGCTCCGTTCCTTTTCGAGGACGAAAAGATTTTAAGTGGGGGAGATTGTAATAACCCGGAAAATCAGAACCAATTTAAAAATTTTATTTTAGCAATTTTAATGGATTTTGATAATTTAAAATGAATTATTTTAAATAGTAACGACAGAAAATTTATTTTCGATGAAGTTAAAACGAACAAATTTATTTGAATTATAATTCGAGCCTGAAATGGCGTGGTAGTTTGAAAATTCAATTTCAAATTTCAAATGAATGTACAGGACTCAAAATAAATCAGATTTCAGTGAAACTAGGAATATTTGAATCTATTTAACGGTATCTTTCTAGCGAATGTAAGAAACTGATATTTCACTTTAGAAATTGAAAGATACGTCCAGTTTAAAATTCAGAAAAGTCGTTGTGGAATTTATATATATATATATATATATAAAGCCCTTAAAAGTAGCCATTTTGTGAACGACCTCCTTTTTCGATGAAACCACTTTTGTTGGATCTGGAATGCCAAATTATTGCTAGATTCCAAAATTCATAATGTTTGAAATTAATATGTGAGCGTGGCAAAGGAAAATGTGTTTTGACAGTTTCAGTTTGAATTGGATCGACCAGGAAATGGCCATTTTTCAAACGGTATCCAAATTCGACGAAATTAGTTTTGTTAGGACTGTATCATCAAAACATAGCCAGATTTATTTTTCTGGAATTTTTGGAGTCAGTATGAGGCCATACACAATAAATTGTGAATCGATCAGCGATTTAAGCCAGAAACATAAGTTTCCAAGCAAACGAAATTGGAATTCGACGAAACTAGTTTTGTTGGGACCATATCATCAAGACATAGCAGCATGTCAATTTTCAACACCAACGGAGTTCGTGTGTGGCTGTGGCATCGATCACTGTTGATTGGAGATATCGTGAACGAAGAAAAATATTACAATAATACACCCCACTACTATATGACACCCCCACCACTTCATAAACACTCATTTATTCCTTCTCCCCCAAATTTGCAGCAGCCCCTCTTGTAAATTTGCAGAAAAGGCCCCGAATACAAAAACGTTTGTATCTCTCAATCCATCAATAATTCATAAACAGTTTCTGGGTTTTGAAGATCATCTGGCCTGTACCTACCACAAAAAGTTGAGGACCTATCGTTGCACAGATTGGGAGAAATCGATGGTCAATGCTTGAAAACACATTTCGATTTTGGGCAAATTGTGGCCAATCCGTGAAGAATTAGGGGATGGCCCAGTTGAAGAAATTATAGAGGAGAGAGTGCTCTACGATTTTGTCATTGGGTGCTCGGCCTAATATGGCCTGGGGTCGCCGAAATTTTGAAATGAACGTGGGGGATGTTTTTTCGGTAGCAGCAAATGGAAATTGACATGGTGGCAGCGCTATAGGGGTTATTGACCATGAGTGACAGAGGCAAAGTGGTGCGGCTTGGTGAGGCGGAGGTGTTGGTGGCGGTCCGCGACAGCCATTCATCATGGTGGCGCCGGATTTGAGCACGAACTGAAAAGGGGGAAAAAAATCCAATTTTCGGCGCGACGCGGAGAATTGGTAGGAGCTGCTGGAGGTGGAGCGGCGTGGTGCATGGGGTAAGACGTGGGAGGTGGCAGTCGGAGCTCTGGTGGGCCCAGGCAGCGGGAATCAGTGATGATCAGGAGTGAACCGATGTAAAAGGTTAAAAAATCCAATTTTTAATTTTAATTTTTAAATACAAAATTTATACGTCAATAACTTTTCGTCACATATTCAGATTTGCATGAAACTGGATCCATTGTGATCGTGGAGTTGACAGCTTCACAACAAGTCTAACCGGGTCCAATTTGGAGCAAGTTGCAATTTGGGGTAAATACAAACCCGAACGGTACCAAAATTGTCAGTTCAAGACTGACGAAGTGGAAACCAATGTGAGAACTTCTCACTAAAATTATTTTTGTACAATTTTTATTTTATAACTGCATATATGAACTGCTCCCCGTCGTCCACAGACCATGGATGACTTGTTTGTTTGATTGCATTGTATTGTGAAAATTGATTGTTATGTGAAATGAACTGTATAAATATTCATGTGTTGAATAAAATATTTGAATAATAAAAATATCATTTTTATTATGTAAATGAACTTTATAAATATTCATGTGTTGAAATAAATAAGTTATCGTTAAAAATAAAAAATTTAACGAATATATGAATGAAAATAAATATTCATTTACAAATCGGACGATTTATTTATGTACACTGATTTGACTGATATTGATTTGGACGGTAAATTTTACATATCACCCAACTGCACAAATAATATTCAGTATTTGTTGGTTGAAACCCCACACGGGTGTTGGGATGATATTTGACGTAGACTAATCCCAACTGCTTAGTTGTATGTCAATCGACTGGTTGACAGACTGTTGTAAGCGTTAAATATCTATATTTAATGCTTATACAATATCGAATGCACTTTGGATGATGGGTGATTGTTGATTATGGTTGTTATATACGTATGTTGTATGAAATCCATATAACTGGTAATTGGCTATGTATGATTCCAAATCAGAACGAACGAATACTTTAAAATAACGAATATGTTCAAATAATGAATATTTTGAAATAATATTCACAAAAGAATCAAAATATGATTTTGATGTTTGATTTGGGATTGACAAAAATATATTTAAAAGATAAAGTCGTGTTGATTAATTTAACACCATTTTGACGTGAACAATATTTATATCGATTTTATTCATTTTTATAATGAACATTGAAAAGGAATTTATTTCAAAATCCAATGTTTTGAAAATATTATCATTTATATATTAATAATATGGAATATTCAATTCTGATTTGAAATTGAATATGAAGTTGAAATCGTTTTGAAAACGAATTTAAAATGATTTATAAAATATGTTTTAAATGGAAATCGACGAAATATTATATATATATATATATATATATATAATATAATGGCCTGAATAGAACGCGCCGCGCTGCGGTAGTTCGCGAATTTCGACCATTGACTTCGAATGGACATTACGGAGATCCGCCCGTCGGATTCTCCTAAAATCGGAACTGTTGGGTTCGTATCGAAAAGAGCTTTCTAACAATATTAGAGATTTGAAATCTAACGGTTGGATTTGGAATTATGTCCAAATCAAATTTGGAAAAGGTTGTTGTAAGTACAGTTTGATGGCCGTTTATGGAAATCGACTGTACGGACCTTGATAAAATTATTAAAAATATCAATAATTAGTGTAAAATCATAAAAAATGTTTTGGAAAGAATTGGGATGAAAAATTCCATATTTGAAAAGATAAAAATAGATTTTTATCGAAATGAACTAGTTATGAACTACAATTATAATCCAATTATTTCTAAGTAAATAAATTGGATTTGAAATGGTTTTAAAAAAACCAGAATTTCCAATATATGAATTGGAATGGATTTGAATCAAAATCATCTTTGGAATATCTCGATGTTGGATTTTGTGATTATAAAGATATTGTTATGGAGATTTGAAAGATATATTTATATCGTTATTTCCAGTACGATATTTGTTGGTTGTAGAATTTGATATTGAATATAAGCCGATATATTTTCTCTTCAGAGTCTTGTATTTAATATCAAATGGGATTTTGGGTTTGTTGTGAACGGTGTCTTCAGTAACACTGTTCTTGAACCCCATGTGAAGAAAATGGAAAGTGAATTGGGTTTATCGTGAATTGTGTTTGTAGCGACATTTGTTCTTTAACCTGATTTACAGTGAAATGTGATTTGGAATTTATAAATATTTTGCTAAGATTTAAAGAAGATTTTCCAAAGTAAAGTTTTCTAATTTAACATATTAAATTGGAATTGAATGGAATTCGATTTGGTAATAATCGAAGTGAGCTTCTGTAGGGGAAGACTGTTAATATATATGGAATTTAAAAGGCTTGGCCATTATTCCATTTATATTATCGGTTGGATTTGGAAGTTCGTATCAATTATTCCGTGAAGATTCCATTGTTAATGGAATAAGATTTTGGGTTTATCGTGAGCTATGTTTTAAAAGACATTAGTTCTTTAACCCAGTTAAAGATAAGATTAAATTCTTTACTTTGAATAACCATTAAGTAATGGTTTTTGGAAATTAAAACTGAATTAGAGTTTTAATGAATCTTTAAATAGATTGAAAGGTGAATTTGATAACTAAAATTATCAAATTCAATAAATGATCGAGAATGGAGTATCACTATTTTTGCTCCAGGCGATAGTTAAATCTTTAATTAGATTTGAACGAGAAATGGTAATTAATTTTACCGGTAATACCGTGGTGTTAGATATAAAGTACTACCATTTTTACTTCATGGGATGAATAGGTTGGGATTAGGAAATTAAACAATTGATTACTTCAGTAAGGTTCGCTAATCCCGACTAGTTTGGATAAACCATAATTTGGTTTGAATTGATATCCAAAGGAAGATTAAAGAATAAATTTGAAGAATTTATCTTTGATAAAATTAATGGGAACCTTTCCCAAAGTATAAGAATATTTGAATAAAAGAATATTCTGGATTGGAATGAGGTGTATGCTGTGTTTTTATAGCACATGTTTATTATATACATGAGTTATTCAGAAAGACCGGGTTTATCACATTCTGAATAACTGATTTGACGATGTGTCGAGGATGAAGACGGTGGTTGAAGACCGGAGGTCTTCACATCGTTTGGATGATTAATAATGTCTTGATTGGGCTGTACACCCAAGACAAGGTACCAGACGTACTTGGAGATCGACCAGATATGCGAGGACCCCTCTCCTGTATTAGACATAAGGGACGAGGAATAAGGTGCCTCCGATTTCGTTCAGACCCGGAACGAACTTGTAAATGGATGTGTGTTTGACATCAGATTTCATTCTATGTGATTGATAGACAACGGTTGCATAGAGTGAATTGCCTATGTGGCAAGCTGAGATGCAAATGATCAAGGCTTCTGTTGAAAAGCATAGTATTGTGGTTGCTGATCAAAGCACGATTTTTATATAGCATAGCTTTGTGTTGCGTTAATTCGCGAGCCTCACACCTCGGTGTGAACCAGAAACGGGAGAGGACTTCAGGGAGGACATGCATTTACTTCTAGCTAGGAGTGGTGTTTGGGTTTTGCACACCCAATTGTTTTACTTATGTGGATGATGGATAGCGAGGCGCCTCAGATATATCGGCACTGCAGGGCCGATGGATTGTATGGTCTTTATATAGACCAAATTGATGTCCCATAGGGTGGGGAAACGTAGTGTTCAGGCATTTTAATCCACTCCATGTGGACCGACCCTGACAATCCAAGGGTCACTCGAGCTCTGATCTTGAGACACGGGCTAGAGCATCTCGAAGCGATTTTGATTGTAGAGCCTAGTATTGGCGACATAGTAGCATGGGATAGTATGCCGTCTATGATTGACACATTTATATTTGAAGTTGTTTTCATACACTTTACACTATAATAGTATCAAAATGATTTGTTTTAAATGTACCAAGCATGTTTGACTATTATAAGGTAAAACTCTATCCTCCGACTTGCATTGCATTGTGTGATGGGACCTGAGTCTTATAATAGCTTCATTTTTCCTAAAAGCATTGCGTTGTTTTGTTATATGCACCGGTATTCTTGGGAGGAAACCCGTTCCGTTTTATATGGCGTGGTCCCTTGATATATCTGATTTTAAAGTAAAGTTTTAAATAACAATTTTAGTTGCCATACCAGTCACATGACTGGCCTGGAGTTTATTGTTTTAACCTAAACTCATGGTGCCCCTATTTTCCACACGGGCAGCTAGTAGTTTCAGTTTTGCAGATATTATATTCACAAGATCCTGGTTTACAGCTGGAATGATATTCAGAAAGCTTTGTATCCGTTTATCTCTTTCAGTTGTGTTATGTATTTTTTTCCGCTGCTATGTAATGTAATTTAAATCTCTGATATTTATCAAATGTATATTATTTGTTAATACTCTGTATATTCTTGTACTCTGATGTAAATTGTTGAAAAAGCCATGAAATGTTCTTCTGTTTGTGTTCTGATTTGTCGTGTTCTCAACTCAATCCGGGCTTTCCTTTACGGGGAATTTCGGGTCGTCTCACTTTTGAACTAATATATATCTATATATATGTTCTCAAAAAAAAAATATTTTCAAATAACTCACCCAAACACAACACCATAAAATTACACACACATGTGTCCATGCAAAAACCAACTCACATACACCCACACAAGAACACGCACTAATTCAAATGGGAAAATATACCCAAACTCATGCCATGCAAAACAAAAAGAATCACATTCACATGCAAGCATCACAACAGAACGGATGAGTTGGTCAACTGGGGCATGAATACGAGTTGGGTTAGCGACGACGACAGTAGCAGGCGGCTTTTGGGTAAAGCGCTAGCAATGTGGCACGGTTGGAGTAAGGCAGCTGATGAGGCTATGGGATGAAGGGAAGTTCCAGATTTTTTCTTTTTTGTTGGATGTCTGCATAGAAAGGAAGGCGGATCAAGGACTATGGAGGAAGAAAAGAAGCGTGGTAGAGAAATGGCATGGGAAGAAAAGAAATGGGAAGGCTCAGAAGAAAGAAAATGGGATGCTTCTCTTTATATATATATATATATATGTATGTATATATATATATATATATATTGGTGTGTAACGTATGGGCATAAAGAAGGGGAACAGATGTAAAAAGAAAGTGGGAAATGGCGCATTCAAATTTTAAATTGATGGGTTACCTAGTTTGAATGCTTACGATGTTTTAGGAAAAAACCTTTATTATAATAAAAAAATTCCATATATAAAGGGTTGTTGTAAACATATTTGTGTAAAGAAGGGACTGATAAAAGGAATGATTTGTGAATGGTGGGATGGAATGAAGGGACGTCATGGTAAGGAACAAAGAAACTGCAAGAAGGAATTGAAACGGGTTTAAATTAAAAAAACAATTAAGAATGGAAACCAATAGATTTAGAAGTCAAAAATGGCAACGAATTATTTCACAAGAAATTTAAATATATATATATATATATATTTACCAAACGAATAAAAGGAGATGAACAGTTAAATTTTGAAAATAATGAACATGCAAGGAAAGAAATTATACTACTAAATGGGTGTTGAATTTTAAACAGACAAACATTGTTTGCAAATAAAAGGAAACACTATAAATTTATTCATTCAGAGAAACAAACGGTTTTGACCATATAAAATTAACAACAATTTTGCAATCATTAATTGACGATATCAAAGGAAAAAGAATCTGACTATTAAAATTTTGCTATATATATATCAACAACAATCAATACGAATTGAATTAAAATTTAAAGAACAATTAAAATTTTGCTATATTTACATCAACAATAATCAATACAAATTGAAATTTAATTAAAGAACAATCAAATTTTTTCTATATTTACATCAACAACAATCAATACGAATTGAAATTAAATTAAAGATACAATTCCATATTGAAAATGGAGGGTATAATTATACAAACTAAATATTTAAATAAAAATTCAAGAATGAATGCAAATAAATAACCCGATTAAAATTTACCATAAATAAGATTCTAAAACAGCAAATATTGAATTGTATTATCAAATTGTATTCATATAAAAAATAAAGTTCATTTGTTTTATATAAACCAAACAAATTTAGTTTTAAATAATCAAAATAATAATTATTTCCATAAAATGCAAACAAATAAAATAAATAAACCAAAATTTAAATTAAATCAATAAATTAAGTACACTTAAAATTGAGGTTATTACAAATTTTTTGTAGATTTCACATGATTTTCCTTGTTTCACATGCTCTTGATTCATCCTTACTTATAAAACTTGGATTTCCGTAAGCATTTGTTGAACATGCTTCATGGATTCCTCTAGCTTCATCACACGAGTGAGCATAGTGCGTTGAAACGAACCTTCGAATGGTCCGGCGGATGAATTAGGATTGATTTGACTGTTATTATTAGTGGAGGCCATTATTTTATATGATTTAGAATTTTTCCAGAAATGAAATGAGAAGATGAAGAAGAAAATTCAAAATAATAAGTTTAAATAGATGTTGTAACTACCTTTTGGTGGGAATTAATTTAAAAAAAATCTGGCAGTTATATGTCGACATACCACTTTGCTTATGTCGACAGATGTATAATTTTAGTTTTCTTATTTTTTTCATTTATTTTTTTATCTTAATATATTTAATTATTCTATTTCACTTAAAGAACAAATGCATGAATCTTTTCTTAATTTAGTGAATACTACTTCATTTAAAGGTTTTGTTAATATATCTGCTATTTGTTTTTCAGTTTCTATGAATTCAAGTGAAATTTTCCCTTTACTAATATTATCTCTTAGAAAATGATCTTATATCTATATGTTTTGTTTTGAATGATGAGATGGATTTTTGGATATATTTATAGCGCTTGTATTATCGCAGTATTTTGTTGATTTATTTATTTTTATTCCAAAATCATTTAGAGTTTATTGCATATATATTACTTGTGAATAAGCCAAAGCAGCATATATATATATATATATTCTGCTTCAGTTGCTAGCAAGGATACTGTATTTTGCTTTTTTCTAAACCAGCAAACCAATGAATGTTCTAAGAAAGGACATGTTCCACTAGTGCTTTTACAATCTGATTTACATACCGCATAATCAGCATCACAATAAGAGATTAAATCAAATGAACCATCCTTAGGATATAATCATCTAAAATCTATTGTATGTTTTACATATCTTAGAATATGTTTTACAGCTTTTGAATGTGTTTCCTTAGGTTGCGATTGATATCTTGCGCAGAGACAAACACTATGCATTATATCTTGTTTACTAGCAGTTATATATAATAATGATCCTATCATACCTCTATATAATTTTTGATCAACGTCTTTTGATGTATCATCTTTACTTATGGCTATATTATCGCCATTGGTGTTGGTCTCCCATTAGTTGTCATTAAATTATATTTATTAATTAAATCTCTTGCATATTTTTCTTGATTAATAAATACTCTGTTATATAGTTGTTTTATTTGTAATCCTAGAAAAAATGTATGTTCTCCCATATGGCTCATCTGAAATTCTCGTGTCATAATATCTGAATTTTTTTATTTGTTTTATTATTTGTTGATCTGAAGACTATATCGTCAACATATATCTTTACTAATTGAATATCGTTATAATTTCTTTTAATGAAAAGTATATTATCTATTTTACCAATCTCGAAGTTAGATTGTAATAAATAATTCCTTATTCTATCATACCATGCTCTAGGAGCTTGTTAACACTTTCTTTAATTTATATACGTGATTTGGAAATTTTTCATCTTTAAAAAGAGGTGGTTGCTCTACATATACATCTTCTTTAACATATCCGTTTAGATGGCAATTTTAACATCCATTTGAAATAATTTGAAATTAATATGGTTAGCGAAAGCTAGTGGGATTCTAATTGCTTCTAATCTTGCTACAGGGGCAAAGGTTTCATCATAATCTATTCTCTCTTCTTGACTATAACCTTGTGCAACTAATCATGCTTTATTTCTTACTACCTCACCGTTTTCATTCATTTTATTTTTATATACCCATTTAGTTCCAATTATAGTTTTATCCTCTGGTCTAGGAACAAGTTCCCATACATCATTCTTGGTGAATTGATTCAATTCCTCTTGCATAGCAAGGATCCATGAATCGTTGGATGATGCTTCCTTTTGATTCTTAGGTTTGATAGTTGAAATAAAGGCTGAATTACTCATTTTATTTAATTGGTTTCTAGTTTTAACAATAGATTCAATATCTCCTAAGATATTTTCTACCGGCTGATCTCTTAGTAATCTAATTCTTTTATTTGGTTAATCAACTTCATTATTCGTTTCATCTATCTCATTTTCACTTTCATCTTCATTATGTTTTGTTATATTTTTATAATTTTCGTCAAATGATACATTTCATGTTTCTTTAACGATATTAGTTTTTAAATTAAAAACTCTATATGCTTTACTTCTATCTAAGTATCCAATAAATATTCCTTTATCAAATTTATTATCAAATTTGTCTAAATTTTCTTTATTATTATGAATAAATCATTTATTTCCAAATATTTTAAAATATGGTACTTTTGGTTTCTTATTATACAAAAGTTTATATGGTGTTTTATGGGTTAGAGGTCTTATTAAATTTCTATTTAATATATAACAAGTTGTTGCAAATGACTCAGCCCAAAACTTCCTTCGTAAATTACTATTTGATAACATGGTTCTAGCACATTCTTGAATTGATCTATTTTTACGTTCAACTACTCCATTTTGTTGAGGTGTTCTTGGGAAGGAAAAATTATGGGCTGTCCCCGTTTATTACAAAAAAATTCAAAATTTTCGTTTTCGAACTCTCCACCGTGGTCGCTACGTATTGTTTTGATTTTTAAAGATAATAAATTTTTAATTCTTTTAGCAAGGCTTTTAAACTGATCAAAAGCATCACTTTTATTTTTAAGAAACAAAGCTAAGTAAATCTAGAAAAATCATCAATTATTACATAAATATATCTATTATGATTTATTGATTGAATTTGGGATGGACCAAAAAGATCCATGTGAATTAATTATAATGGTTGTGAGATTTTGATTTCCTCTTTTGATTTAAATGAACTTCTTTTCAATTTTCCGAACTGACAAGCGTCATATAAATTATTTACCTTAAATTTCATTTTGGGTAATCCCCTTATTGAATCTAACTTTGAAATCCTAGAAATGTGTTTGAAATTTGTATGACCGAGTCTCTTACGCCAATTCCAAGGGTCACTTGTATTAGCCATAAGATATAAATTATCGTTTGAGATTTTCATACTTAGTATATAGATATTTTCTCTCTATCTCCTTCGAATATAATTTTTGAATTCCTCTCTTCTATAAAGCGTTTATCTTTTTCATAATTAATTTTATAGTCTTTATCGCAAAGTTGACTTATACTTAGTAGGTTATATTTTAAATTCCTAACTAATAAAATGAAACACCCCACCTCCATTAGGGTCACTCTCAAAGGGAATGCCCTAATTTTGGTGGAGGTTTATAAGTATAAGTCACAGATATACAAGACAGATATAAAAAAAAACACATATTTGTAAACAGCGGAAAAACAACAACTTTTACTTCATAAAAGCAAATACGTGTTACAACACATCACCATGATTGTCTTACATCCTTTCCAAAACATAACATAACACTTTCATAATCTGTCTTGATTACATTATTTAAAGAAGCATAAATAAAACATAGATAAACTGCAAAAGCCCCATAGTGGTTGTCCAAAGCCATAGTTCAAAACAAAAAGGTCCAAGCAATACATTTCTCTTCTTCAAGCTGGATGTTAAGGCTGGTCAAGCTGCAGTTTTCCTCCCTGTGGACCTGGGGGGGGGGGGGGACGGAAGAAAAGAAGACGAAAGAAAAGTAGAGTCAGACATAAAGCCTGAGTAAGTCTAGTACTATTCTGTCTATGAATAAAGAACTGGGTATGATAAGTATAAACAAGAAGTGGGAAAGCACTATAAACTTGGTTAAGTTGTCTAGGGTCGAATATGCTATCGTACCCCATGTTAATCTCTGAACCCATATAAACTAGTTCCCAACTGGCACCCCATAATCAGGGTGAAGTGATCCATTTTATAATGATCGGCTCCTACTCGCATAGTTACTTGTGTCTTACGGCCCCCGATGTTGTAGTTACCTATGCTGGTCCCACCATGGGGTGTATCAAGTCCCATGGTGGCGGCCCGACACAATCCTAGAATGCACAGGTATGCTACTGGTGTCCAGTGTCTTATTTTTCTGCGCCGGAGTGTGTGCACGCCCGCACCCCGATAGAACCTACACTGCTACACCACCGCCATCGATTTGACCTCTTATAATCAGCCCAGTAATCGTGCCCCACCCTGCCTAGTTTCAGGGTATCCTGATACACCTTCTAGGGTTACTGCTGAAAAGGGTCCCCCGTTACTAGGTTTTCTATCTCTAGCCAACATGCTAAGTTGGTTAAGTGTTTTCTAACCTAACCCCCACCAGTCCGTTTAGTTTAGCATGTTCCATTTTGATTAAGTCTTTAGTTCACTTAATCCTAACAATCCTGACTCAGCCTTAATTGTCTTATTAAAGCCTTGACCTCTCACATTAGACAGGTATTGTTGTGGCTGCCTGTTGCCGGTTGGTTCCGGGCAGTCTTACGCCACAACTCAGTCTAACCTCGGGTCCTTATTGGGCTCCATGTTTAACCTCCCACATTGGATAGGTATTGTTGTGACCACTGGACAGCCGGGCGGTTCCGGGCAGGTTTACATCACAACTCAATCCAACCTCGGGTTAAACACATCGTATGTTCTACATTTACATATTTTGTCTTTCTTCTTTATTTTCTTATATGTAAATATTTGCGGCCCATTATTAAGTTAATGGTGTAAAGGTTACACCAATCATGGGCCCAACCCATACTTGAATTTGGGCCCTTCTACTTTATATTTTCATTTATTAATTAATTTGGCCCAACGCTATTTTCCCCCGTTTAATACGTTCGTTTATCATAATATATGTTGGGCTTAGGCTTTTAAGCCCAACTTAGCCATGAGAAAAAAAAAGGAGGCTTAAAGCGTGATTACATAGACAAAAAGGGGAATGTGAACGCATGAACTTGCAACGTGACGTTGGAACTACAAAATAGAAACTGGTGTACTTGCATAGTGGTAACATATACTTTGGTCATAAAGCATAAGTGACATGAATCAAACCATGTAAACTTGTAGTTAAGTTAAGAATATCACTATTGACTCATAGGCTTAACTACAACATAAACCTATATTTTTATTCAGGCATAATGTCAAACATAAGCAAATCATGTTCATAAGATTACTACATGTTTACAAAGGTGCTTACTTTTGTTACTAACACAAAAGTATAGTTCAACTTAATCATGATTTTAAATCTATTCACATAACCATGGCATAAATATTTCTAACATGAAATCATGATTTTTACTTTAGTCATGCAAACTTGCAAAAGGGATTTTTGAATCTAACCTAGCTATGTACCACATATGTCATCATATAATTCTTGTTAACAATATAGACCTAACATGGATTTCAATTATGCAAAATATAAATCATAGCCTAGCCATATTCACAAGTTTGCAAATAGGTTTTCTAGTACAAAAGCATGGCTTAATACATAGATCATGGTGCCAAAATTTCAACATAGTTTCATATGAACTATAATAATCCAAATTTGTTCCAATTACGTACAAAATGATTTTTGTACAAAAATATACATTATGATGGCATAGTAGCAAAACCCCAAACTTGCATGAATTTCAATTAATCAACTACATACATGTAGCTTCAACATGGATTACATAATTTGCGAATATTCCAAACGTATACTTGCATAAAACTACCGCAAATATGTAGTTTTTTATAATGAATAACATAATTCGAGAATATCCAAACGTATACAATATTCCAAATCGATAAGAATCATAGTAACGCACAAATATGAATTACTTTATCGCCACAAATCAAGTATACAAACCAACACAATTATTTGTTCATACCAAAATAATACTCTACTTACAATTGTGTGGCGAATTCTCCAACTTAGGAATTTGGAGATGCGATTCCTTGTTGATTTGATTTGATTAAGTTACTTTATGCTTTAGAATTTGCCTTCTAATCCTCTCTCCAATTGGTGGCTACTCTTAGTCGTTCCTCAGCAACATGATGGCCTTGTTCTTAATTTTGAATGAATAGATTAGGTTGAGTCTAGGGTCATTTTTATAGGGTTTATGAACTGATTAGGGCCATCGATGTTGCTTGGATTGATCGTAGCCATTCATTCGAAAGAGAGACCAATTAGAGCCTGCCACCTAGCCCTAATGACAAAGCAGACCCCTGAAAATCGACCAACATAGAATAGGCCAGCCAAGTTGGGCTGGGTTCGACCTGGCTCTGGACCAGGTCGACAGCCCTGTCGACAGCCCTGTCGACCTGGCTAGACCAGGTCGACAGCCCAGTCGACCTGGGTGCATTAGGCGGGAGTTTTCCCGCCCTGGCCAATTGGGCCCGATTTTGGAATTTAAACTTGTTTTTCTGAGCTGTTTTATTCTGTTCGAATTTTAAACTTAATTCAGAAACTTCCGAAGGCCATATCTTCTTCATACGGACTCCGTTTTTCAAAAACCCGGACTCTATTTCGTGTATTTTTCCTAGACGAACGCAATGGCGTATCCCGTTTCCCTTAGTTCTTTGATTTCAAATTAATTATACTTTAATTTGTTAATTTCACAGTTAGAGAATACACGGGGTGTTACATAAAACATCAGAAATAGTAGGAGTTCCAGAATTACCGACATTGCTGATACCAGCTATATATCCTTTGGAGTTATCACCGAAGTTGACCATTCCACCATCTACATATACTAGGTTATTCAGTAATTCTTGATTTCCTGTCATACGTCTTGAACATCCAATATTCATTTTTCCTTTTTGAGCTCCATCATTTGTCCATCAGAATTTGAATTTTCAAGAGCCTAGTAAATATCTTTTCCTATATTGGAGAATAATTCAGTAGATCACTTGATTTTTCAACATAATTGGATGTAGACTCTTCTAACATTAATGCAATGCATGAATTAATACTGGTATTATAAATCATTTCAAAATTTTCCATTTAATAATTCCAAAACTCAAATGATGAACTTTTGAAAACTTATGCTCCGATACCAATTGATAAGGATGCGGAATACAGATCTTAAGGCAGAATCAACACTAGAGGGGGGTGACTTGTGTTTACAAGGAATTTATAGAAATCTTAAACTAACTTGAATTACTATATTAATCACACAACGGTGATCACACCAGGGATGATCAAAACCACAGAAACAATCACAAACACAGAAATAATTAAATATAAAATGTAGAAAAGGAAAGAACACACCATATTTTATACTGGTTCGTATTACTCCTACGTCCAGTCCCACGCAATGCAAGATTGCGTAAAGCTTTATTATAAACATTATCCAAGTACAACATCCTTGATTTCACCGCTACAAGGTTAACACAGATTCCACTACCCTTTCCTTGATTTTAGGGCTACAAGGAATATAGCCTTTCCCAAACAATTACGATAGGCCTAGAACTCTTCAATAGTACTTCAACCAGAGAGTAGTTGATAGAGATTGAGAAGAGAAGAAGAATGATATAAATTTTGTTGAAATCGACAGAGTATAGGTGTAAAAATTAAGAATTTTATGTATATTAATGGTGGTAAGTAAAGGGTTGAAGAAGTAGAAGGAAGAATGATTAAAAATTCGAAACCAACCCCTTTTTATAGTGTCCTAACGGTTGCGACATTTCTGAAATGTTTAAAATAGTGAAAAGACACTTCCTTTGAAAATAGAATTTATGACAGTTATATGTCGACATGCTCATATGTGTATGTTTACATATGAGTGTATTTTATTTTTTAAAACCATTTTTCTTGTGTTTAAACTAATTTTTATATTCTTGAAATTCTTGAATCAAAACTAATGTTTCAAATGAAGTTTCTAAAGTATAAAAACATAGTAATATATTATATAAACATTTTTATAAAGTTCTATGATTTAAAACTATAGAACATATATTATAAAAATTATAAACATGCATATATATATATATATATATAAATCATAAGTAAAACCTAAAATAATTTGAAATCATTTAGATAAGTAGTTTGAAAATTGTTTTGAAATTTATTTGAAAAGAAATTTGAAAGCGGAATTTGAAAACAAAGTTTGAATTTTGAAAAGAAATTTGAAAACAAAATTTGAATTTTGAAAACAGATTTTAAAAGTGCTAACCCGGAGTTTTCCATATATACCAGACTCTATTACTTGACAATCTTGAGCTCTTGAAATCTTAATTATCGTGATACTCATGAGTATTAAATCTTCTTTGAATTCTGAATCACTTGAAGCTTTAAAATTGTGTAGTCTTCAGTATTAAATCCTATATACAAACCCTGCATATATATATGTGTGTGTGTGTGTATATATAAATTCTGGATAAAGATGCTAGTATATATTTTATAATTGATTAGTAATGATAATTGAAATACTCCATTTTCGCATAGTTATGTTCTGGAGAAACCTGAACTACACCTGGTATAGGTGGGTCGGGTTACCGATACAGAATGAGCAATGTGTTGATCCTGAGACATCTCGCTTGAGGTGTTCTGAATCATGGTAAGGAAGATCCTTTGCCTTTGTCATTGGCGGAACCTAACTTCCAATACGAACCTTTACGGTTTTAGTTGTAAGCTATATATGTATATGTAATATATTTTACTTACGTCTACTAGGATTGATAAATTTATTTTGAAAAGTATACGAAGGTAGACATTAATGATAATATCAAACAATTTTTGCATATCAAGCATATTTTGTTAAGAAAAAACTTGCTCCTAATGACTTGTGTTTGCATTGTGTGATGAGTTATGAGTCTTATTGTAGCTTCATTTTTAAAAAGCATTGCGAGTTTTTGTGCACTGGTATGCATAAGGGGAAACTCGTTCCGTGTTAAGAGACATGGTATTATGATTTACCTTACTAGCCTTTCTAAACAAAAATATTTTTTGTTTCTCATGCCAGTCCCATGACAGGCCCGTAGTTTGGCTTTTCCTTGAAACTTGGGGGCCTTATTTCCACACAGGAAACCTAGCGCAGATATTAGTAGTTGAGTTCCAATGGAAGTTATTTCGGGAAGTTGGTTTTGGGTATGGATACGAGAAGAAGTTAGACGTTCTTTTTGGATTCTCTCTGAAGACTCTATCATGTTGTTATTTCCGTTATGCAATTATTTCTTATTTCCACTGTTCTGTATTATTGAATCTTATCAGTTGTATTAAACTCTAATATATTCTTGGTGTAATATGTTGTACACAATGATGTTGTAATGCAATATATATATTTCTGCTATTATGAAATGTGTTATACTTTAAAGATAATATGTTCTTTTGGGCACTTAGAATGTTGATATCCCTTGTACTAAGGGAGTGGGTCATCACATGTAGTATCAAAAATGAGGATTAACCTTAGTTCTGGAATATAACCCATTGAAAGACTCATTAGAAATAGAATCAACAGTATACTAGGATGAGTGACTCGTTAGATATAGCATTAGTAACCACCCAGAATGAGTACGATTGGAGTAAAAACACACTTGATGAACCAGTTTTCATTCGTATTTATTCATATGCTTTACTGTATTCCCTAAGATATCTTGTCTACTTGCCTAACTCTTTTCTTACTTTGTAGATAATAGAAAATGAGTGGAAGAAGAAGACCAGGTAGGGGAAGGGGTAACACCGCAACAACTGTTCTAGCCCTCGTAGTAGCAGAAGTTGACACCAAAGCTGTTGTGAAAGAACAACTTGAGCCAGATCTAGAAGTTTCATCAAAAAAATACAATAATCTAGGAGGACAATCGTTCCTTATAAGAGAATCATTCATTGAGGCACAAGCTTGGTTGCGTACTATAAAAGAATTTTCAAAGGCTTGAAGCTTAGTGGGGGAGAAAAAGTGGTATCTGGCAACTTGGTTATTGATGGATGAAGCTCTAGTCTGGTGAGAGACAGTTACATTGGAAGAATCTGAAGAGGACATCTCTTGGGGATGCTTTTTGAAGGCACGTTTGTACCATCTAAAGGGATAGCTTGCTTATACTATGAGTTTTCCAAACTGAAGCAAGGAGATATGGCTATTGAGGAATATCTGAATAAGTTTAATGAACTCTCACGTTTTAGGCCAGAACTAATCCTTTATCTGGTCAAGAAGAATGAAAGGTTTATAAAAGGGTTGTAAAAGAAGTACTTGAACAGAACTATGACTAATCTGAAATCATCATTTGTACATATGGCAAATATGGCGTATCGCTTTGAATCCCTTGAAAAACAGAAAGCTATGGAAAACAAAGGTAGCAAAAAGGACAACTCATGGAAGAAGAGAAATTTTGGAGGCAAGAAGTCGGAATTTTATAAAGAGAAGAAGAAACCTAAAAACCATTGGGTGAAGAATGCCACATGTTTTAATTGTAATGAAAATGGGCGTTTGTCAACTGATTGCAAAAGCCGAAGACGCCGAAAAGGAATGATCAAAAACCTAAGAGGAAAGTTCTAGATACTACTGAATGTTACAACTGTTAGAAGATAACACATGTTTATGATATTGAAGATGTGCAGTCGACCTCATATGGAGGGAAGGGAAAGGAAGTTCTTGAAGGTAATCTTTCCATTAAGAATATTCCAGTTAAAGCATTATTTGATACCGGTGCATCACATAGTTTTTTATCGAGCAAAAGGGTTAGGGAATTAAATCTAAAACCTAAATATATTGAGAGGTCCGTTTGTGTTAGAAATGCGATAGGAGGTTCTACCAACTTGTATTTACACTTTGGAGGTCACGTTTCTTATTCCCATTATCGATTTCCTTTTAATTTGATTATCTTGGATTTCACCGATTTTAATATTATACTTGGTGGTTGAACCAATATGAAGCTAGTGTTGATTTTTGAAGAGGATTGTTAGGGTGAAAACAATATTTGGGAATTTTCTAGAGATACCACGTGTAGGCCTAAATTCAAGTGCAGATAGTTTCTGGTATGCTATAGATGCTTCCCTCACCATTATAGAAATTATTCCGGTTGTAAAAGATTTGTGAATGTGTTTGATGAAATTAAGAGTCTTCCCCCACGAAGGGAGATTGACTTTAGAATTGATTTGGTTCCGAATGCAAGACCCTTTATGCATGTCATTCAGAGAATGACTATGAAAGAGAAAGAGGAATTGAGTGACAAAAATCACGAGCTTTTGAAGAAAGGTCTGATTATGCCTAGTTATTCAAATTGGGGAGCGGAGGTAGTATTTGTTCTGAAGTACGACATTTCTGCAAGACTGTTCATGGACTATAGAGATTTGAATAAGCAAACTCTTAAAAATAAATATCCTCTCCCTCACATCGATGAGTTGTTAGATCGCTTGAGCGAAGCTCGAGTATTTTCAAAGATAGACTTAGCTATGGGATTTCACCAACTAAGGATTGCGGAAGATTGTATTCATTTGATTGCTTTCAAGGGACCTCATTTGTTCTACGAAAGGTTAGTAATGCCTTTCGGATTATGCAACGCCCCTGCTTATTTGTGGATTTAATGAACGGGGTATTTCGAGAAGTGTTAAATAAATTCATGCTGGTTTTTATTGATTATATTCTCATTTTCTTAAAGATGGAAGAGGAGCATGCTAGACACTTGGAAGTTGTCCTAGAAATTATGTGAAGGAATTTATTGAAGGCAAAGTTCTCCAAGTGTCATTTTTGGGAACAAGAAGATAAATTTCTTGGGTATGTAGTGCCGAGAGAACGAATTTTGGTGGATCCAAATAAAGTTTCTGCCATCCAGAGATGTAAGTAACCTAGAACCTCCACTGAGGTTAGAAGTTTCCTTTGTCTGGAAGGTTATTATCGAAGGTTCGTAAAGGATTTCGCAAAATTATCCAACCCTTCGACGAACCTAACCAAGAAGAATGCCAGGTTTCTTTTGACTGCAAGATGCAAAGAAGTTTTTCAAGAATTGAAAAATAGGCTGGCTATTGCTCCGCTCCTAACAATTATTAGTGGCAATAAAGGATTGATTGTTTATACAGATGCTAGCAAAGAAGGATTTGAATATAAGGCAGTAGCGCTGGTTAGAGTTTCTGATAGCTTATGATCTGGATATTCTTTATACTCCACGTAAAGCAAATGTTGTAGTAGATGCGCTCAGAAGAAGGCATGATATTATTGCTCATCTGATTGTTACACCCACTTTGATTGAGAAGGTTATTGCCCATCCGAAGGAAGACGAATTCATCTAGAGAATTTGTGAAGATATTAAAATGGGTGAGAGGTCAAGTTTTAATATTGATGATAGTAAAGTATTAAGATTGACTGGGTGTATTTGTGTTCCAAACATCCCGGAGCTCAAAGGAGAAGTATTGGATGAGCGACATAAATCCAAGCTACGTATTAATCCAGGGATCCACAAGATGTATCAAGATTTGAAGCATACATTTTAGTGGAAGTCTATGAAGAGAGATATCTCAATCTATGTTAGCAGGTGCCTAACTTATCAACAAGTTAAAAGCGATCAGTAAAAGTTTCTGCTTATTTTATGGATTTAATGAACGGGGTATTTCGAGAAGTGTTAAATAAATTCATTTTGGTCTTTATTGATTATATTCTCAGTTCTCAAAGATGGAAGAAGAGCATGCTAGACATTTGGAAGTTGTCCTAGAAATTTTGAGAAGGAATGTATTGAAGGAAAGTTCTCCAAATTTCATTTTTGTGAACAAGAAGATAAATTTCTCGGGTATGTAGTGTCGAGAGAACGAATTTTGGTGGATTCGAATAAAAAATTTGCCAGCTAGAGTTAGAAGCAACCTAAAACCTCCACTGAGGTTAGAAGTTTCCTTTGTCTGGAAGGTTATTATCGAAAGTTCGTAAAGGATTTCTCAAAATTATCCAGCCCTTGACGAACCTACCCATGAAGAATGCCAGGTTTCTTTTGATTGCAAGATGCAAAGAAGTTTTTCAAGAATTGAAAAATAGGCTGACTATTGCTCCGGTCCTAACAATTATTAATGGAAATAAAGCATTAATTGTTTATACAGATGCTAGTAAAGAAGGATTTGAATATGAGGCAGTAGCGCTGGTTAGAGTTACTGACAACATATGATCTGGATATTCTTTATACACCACGTAAAGCTAATGTTGTAGTAGATGTGCTCAGTAGAAGGCATGACATTATTGCTAAATTTATTGTTACGTTGATTGAGAAGGAAGACGAGTTCATCCTGAGAATTTGTGAAGATGTTGAAAAGGTTGAGCGGTCAAGTTCTAAGATTGATGATCGTAAAGTCTTAAGATCGAATGGGTGTATTTGTGTTCCAAACAACCCGGTTCTCAAAGGAGAAGTATTGGATGAGTGTCATAAATCCAAGCTACGTATCGATCTAAGGATCCACAAGATGTATCAAGATTTGAAGCGTACATTTTAGTGGAAGTCGATGAAGGGAGATATCTCTATCTATATTAGCAGGTACCCAACTTGTCAACAAGTTAAAAGCGATCAGCAGAAGATTGTTGGATTACTCTAGCCATTAGATATTCCTGAGTGGAAGTGGGACCAAATATCGGTGTACTTTATCGATGGGTTGCCCCAAACCAAAAGAGGTAATGAATGGATTTGGGTTATTGTAGACCATCTAACAAAGAGTGCCCATTTTCTTCCAGTGAAGCCAATGAAAACAGCAAGAAGTCTTGCGTGCCTATATATATAAAGGAAGTTTTCTAATTGCATGGGATACCCAGCAGTATATTAAGTGATTGAGATACGATCTTTACCAGTCATTTTTGGGAAACACTTCAGTTGGTGTTGTGAATGAAGTTAAACCTAAGTATTGCTTACCATCCCTAAACAGATGGGTAAATAGAGAGAGTAAATCAAATTTTGGAAGATTTGTTGAGGACTTGTGTTCTTGATTTTAGAGGATAGTTGGAAGATCATTTGCAACTAGGAGATTTCTCCTACAATGACAGTTACCAAGCAGATATAGGTATATCACCTTTCAAGGCATTGTATGGCCGACCTTGTAAGTCGCTAGCATGTTGGTTTTAGTTATGAAATAGTCTTATGTTGGGTCCAAGTAAGATCTGTAAAGCAACTGAGAAAGTGGATTTCATTAAAAAAAATTGAAAGTAGATCAAAGCAGGTAGAGGAGTTACGCTGATAAGAGAAGAAGGGGCTTGGAATTCTCTAAGTGTGACCAGGTGTTCCTAAAAATTTCTCCATTGAGGGAAGTCATCAGATTTGGAAAGACTGGGAAGTTATCGCCTAAATATATTAGAACTTTCCCAATATTAGAAAGGATCAGAGCCTTGACATACAGAATTCAGTTGCCAGAATGGTTGTCAGGTGTGCATGATTTTCTTTATGTTTCCTATCTTCGAAGGTATATTCATGATCCTGATTTGATCATTGAAGAAGTTGCACAGCAAGATTTAGAGATCACGCCAGAGTTGACAGCTCCAAGAGAGCCTTTAAATATTATTGGCAAGGACATAAAGAAACTGATAAACAAAACGGTCAAATTAGTCAAGGTGCAATGGAGTGGTGATTTGATAGATTATACATGGGAAATACAAGATAGTATAAAGAAGTCCTATCCTCGGTGTAGAGTGGATATCTCAGAATAGCTCATTTGCGAGGTAAACTCATTTCTTGAAATATCATTTCTATTCAGTATCTCTTTAATTTCAATTTCGATGGCGAAATTCTTAAGTAGGGGAGATTGTAACAACCTGGAATTTTAGCCAATTTAACAATTGAATTGAAAGTAAAATGTATTGAAATTCGATAATTCAGCATCATTTCAATAGCCTGAAAAATGGACATTTTGCAAACAATCTCAAATTTTGACAAAACCACTCCCATCAGGTCCGGAATGTTAAATTATTGTAATATTCCAAATTTCATATTAATCAGAGTTAGTATGTGAGCATGCTAAATATAGACACGTATCAAAAAAATGTTGAAGTTTAATAAAAGCGTAGAAAAGGACCATTTCAAACGGTCTCCAAATTCAATGAGACCAGTTTCATTGAATGTGTATCGATGAAATATAGTTGGATTTCAAATTTCATATCGAGCAGGCTTATGTTTTGATCGTACGAGTTGAAAACGTAAAAGGTCATTTAATTAAATGCAAGCTTAAATTAATTAGAGACAAGCTTCCTAAAATCACCTTCCATGATACCTCATTAGTACTCTTCCAAATGATGTCTTTGCACTCTTTCATGATGATGCCTAGGTAATTATCATATTTCTACACTTAAAATAAGAAGTGACACTTAAAATAAAGGAGGGACTATTTAATAAACCATGGCAAGGAAAGTGTTGTAAAGTCCTTACTTCACCATGAAGCTATCCTCTCATGTGTTGACACATAGGCGGTATTTTTGCACCCAATACCCTGGCTCTTGCCTATGAATAGAGTCCCTCCCTTTCACTTCTTTCTACTTTCCTTTCTCTCTTCCTTCTCTTCTCATTTCTTCCTCCTTCTTCCCCCTTCTTCAAGGCCGTGGGGACCATCTGCCACCTTAATGCATCCGCACCCTCCCCCTTGCCGCCATGCCAGCCTCCAACCCCTCCCCCTCCTTGCCATGGACCCCATCACCACAAAACCACCTCTAAGCCCCCTTACACACTAAAAGACACCAGCTTTACACCCAAAAAACTCCAAGTCGTGGACCTCACAGCCCACACCTGCACCCACGTGGACCCCATACCTTAGGTCGCACCCCTTCTTGGCCAAAGATCCAACTTTTTGTCCTCGAAACCAATATATACCCACATTTGTTCAAGTGTAAACCATAAAACCCATACGCGTAGAAGTCTTGTCTGCAGAAAAACTTATATTACATGGTAACACTAGAAGGCTTCCGTATTTAAGCAGAATAAAAGAGGAGTCCTACACTCAAAGTTTAGAAGGAGTGGATAATTCGGTGAGAAACTACGTACTTAAATGGTTAAGTAGTGCAGGGTCAAAAATATTAAATCACATTTGGGTTTAATAATGATTATTGAAGTAAAAATCTAATTTTTTATGAAAAACATATGACACTTAAGTTAATGACACCCTATGATGATAGTTGTGTGGATGTTGGATGTTGACTGTGGTTATAAACCTTATTGGCTTGATTGAATACTATTTTAAATAGTAATGGTTTAATGGATATTACCTTTCTAGTTAATAACACCTTGTTTTATTGATGTTGGATGTTATAATGATTGTTTATGACATGGTATATGACACCGTAATTAATTATAACAAATAGTTGGATTATTGAGTTAATGGTTAAGTCTCTATTCAACAAAGTTATTTAATTGAATATTTTATAAATTAAATAATAAGTGAAAAATAAAAGTTCGAATTTGATATCCGATTTTTGATAGAAATGAAGATAAAGTTATTACTATAAACATTCATAAAGGAAAATTTTTTATTTGAAATGGTATTCAAGTAAATAAGTCATGTTCAAGTTTCTAATTAAAAATGAATATTAACTTTTAAAAGTGAAGTTTGGTTTTGGTATACAAGAAGTGTTTTAACTGGATTTTCTTTTCCAAACTATCTTATTTATTTTTATAATGGACTTAAGGAAAATTTGGATTTCAAAGAACGAAGTTTGAAAAATAATGTTATTTTAATGATTTAAATAATATTACAATATTTAAATAATGGGATATTGGAATTTAAAGTTAAATAATGGAAATATAGTTTTCAAAAGTTAATAAAATATTTTGAAAGTAATTTGATTCGATTTACATTTTAAATCGAAGTTTGGTTTGAATAGAACTAATCGCGCAGCGGTAGTTCGCTAATTTCGACCATTAGTTTCAAATTGACGTACCGGGAGATCTGTTCGTCGGATTTTCCCAAAACAAAAAATGTTTGATTTGAAATGAAAAGAGTTTTCAAATGCAAATAATTTTTTTATAAGCCAACGGTAAGAGTTGGATACAAGTTCAAATCAAATTTGAATAAAAATAGAGCTAGTGTAGTCTAAGACCCGAAATGAGATTCTATTGAAATCGACTATTTTTAAAGTATTAAAAATAGGGAAAAATTATGATAATTCAAAATAAATTATTTGAAAGAGTTTTAAACCAAGTATATGAGGTTTTGAATGATAAAAACCTGTTGACTAGAAATAGGGTATTTTACAACGTCTTTCATAATAGTTGTAAATAATGTTTTGAGATTAGAGGTTTTTAATTCTTGAATTGAATCTAAACCTTAGTGAACCTTTTTATAAGGCTAATAAATAATTTTGAAGACGATTTTGGAATCTCAACAACTAACCCAAGTTTAAGAATAAGATCAAATCTTATGAAACGTTTTCCAAATAAAAGAGACTTAATAGGGGATCTGATGGTCCAAAAGGATTTTTATTTTAACGCTTATTATTTCGAAAAGATTAGTCAGAAGTCAATGACAATGAAGATCGTGGAAGACCGGGAATCTTCACAGCGAATGAATTGTTTGTTGATGCCATGGGTAGCTCCCACTATAAGGTTTTAAGTGGTTGTAGTCCGGACACACTTGTTGATTGTCTGAATATGCAAGGGTCTCTCAGCTTTATTGGACGAGGAATAAGGAGCCTTTGGTTTCGTTCACAACCCAGAATGGACTTGTATAGATGTGCGACTAACATTGTATTTCGTATCATGTAAAGGGTTTTGCCAAACGTATTTCTGTTGGTATCGGAGAATTTATCATCTTGGCTTAACACCCTTCATTGAGACGTATGAGCTCAAAGGTGATACAGTTAGTGATTGTCGATTATGTGTTATGGGATGACAGTGCAGCATGCTAAGTGCTGATGGTAGAAAGATCAAATCTTTTGTTGCAAAGCAGAGCTTTATGGAACGTTACTTCATAGCCTCACAACCGGTAATGAACCGAAATAGGACGAAATACAACAGAGGTAAGGAATAACATTTCCTTCTAGTTGAGAAGTGATGCCATGGTATGGATCCTACACAATTTACTTAGTGGATGGCAGAATGATGCGCTCGGATAATGGTCTACAATGATCGGGAGACGTTATGTGAGAAACCCGAACTACACCTGGTATAAGTGGGTTGGTTCTCCTGATACAGAAGGAGCAATGTGTTGACCCTGGGACATCCCGCTAGAGGTGTTATGAATTGCGGTAAGGAAGATCCATTGCCTTAGTCATTGATGGAAACCAGCTTCCAAAATGAACCTTTATAGTTTTTGTTGTAACCTATATATGTAGATGTAATATATGGTACCTACGTCTGCTAGGATTGATACATTTATTTTGAAAAGTTTTCAAAGATAGACATTAATGATAATATCAAACGATTTTCGCATATCAAGCACATTTGGTTATCACAAGGCAAAACTTGCTCTTAATGGCTTGTGGTTGCATTGTGTGATAGGTTGCGAGTCTTGTGGTAGCCTCATTTTCAAAAAGCATTGCGAGTTTTTGTGCATTGGTATTCATAAGGGGAATCTCATTCTGTGCTAAGCGGCATGGTCATATGACTTACCTTACTTCACTTTTTAAACACAACTGTTTTTGGTTTCTCGTACTAGTCCTATGACTGACCCGTAGTTTTGTTTTCCCTTGGAACTCAGGTGCCCTTATTTTCTGCCTGGGTAGCGTAGTATTCATATTAGTAGTTAAGTTCCTATGGAAGCTATCTGTGGAAGCTAGTTTTGGATTTGGAGCAAGAGAAGAAGTTAGATGTTCTTTTTGGATTCTCTCTGAAGACTCAATCATGTTGTTATTTCCGTTGTGTGCTTATTTCTTATTTCCGATATATTGTATCACCGATTCTTGTCGGTTGTATTAAACTCTGATGTATTCCTAGTGTAATATGTTGTACACTATGATGTTGTAATGCAATATTTATTTCTTCTGCTATGAAATGTGTTATATTCTAAAGGCAATCTGTTCTTTCAAGCACTTGGAATGTCGATATCCCAGGTACAGAGAGAGTGGGTCCTCACACATCACCAACTTCTTGAAGAAGCTATAAGAAGTTCAAAACATCGTTTTAATGATGCTATCCTCAGTTATGCATAACTGATCGAAACCTATAGCTAAATCCAACTGATAGAATATAGTCGCGTCCACCAACTGATAAAAAAAAAATCATCTATCCAAGGGAGTAGTTAACGATTCTTCTTTGTGAGATTGTTTGATTTTCGGTAATCCACGCATAGACGGAGAGAACCATCGACCTTAGTGTTAACGCTACAGGCTTCGCATTCTCAAAGTGAAATCCTGAAATTGATATCTCGCTTAAATAGCTATCCTCTAACCTCCTCAAACACATTCGGATACTCACAAACAACTGGTACATAATAAATATAAATAAAAGAATTTAGGGAGTAAAGAAATCTTAATGTGACCAACCCTCGCGGATAGCAAGAAATCTCTAGTAACCTACCACTACATGTCATCGAACGAATGACCCTCCTCTCGTAGCCAAGTACAACTCATACATGTCTAATCAATCCATCCCAAAGATTATCCCACCCCAAAAATCCCAATACAAAGGCATCATAATCAAACTTAACGCCTAAAATAGAAATTTAAAAATCCCTATAAATCATAGATAAGTGCACCAAACCACCTATAGGAATTTAAACTACTACGGGATTGAGATTTCTAAATGTAAATAGTCAACCAAGTTACTAGAAATAAATAAATGAGAAGCCTCCAAATCGAAAAGATTGCGAATAGGAAAATCAAACAAAAAGATCAAACCTTCAATAGAAACATTTCTACCTCTATCTGGTCACTTCTAGTTAGTGCTACCTCCAATACATGCATATGAGCGGCTACTATACTAGTACCTCATCAAGTCTTCTGTGTACATGCCTTACTTAGATATCCTGGCTTCCCACAATCAAAGCACTTTCCTTTTAGCTTTTGGTAATATCTAATGTGGCGTCTCAGTGTTCCACACCTATGGCACTTTATCTTAGTCTTGATCTGCGCTTTCCGAGGATTTCCAACTAGCTTCTTCTTATCTTTCTTATTCTAAAATTTATTTTTAGGACCCGAAAACTTAGAAGCTCCACTCTTGTAACGACCTGCATTTTTTTCCCGATCCAAGTCAGTAATTAAACCAACTTAGAACATTCAAAACGACATATAGTTATTTAACTTACAAGGTTTAAACAGAAAATACATACAGAATCATAGAGTACAATAATTTGTAGTGGAATAAAATTTCATATAAGCATCAGAGTTTTACATAACATTTTGCACAACGAAATAATAAAATACATTCATAAGTTTTAAAATAAAATTTATAGTTCAGTCGAGCCTTGCACACAAATATTCGTCTTCACGTTCCTCTCCTATTTTTGCAAGCTGAAATATTTAGAATCTATAATACTCATATCTGACCCGAGCGTTTCATGCAAAAACATAAGACATTCGAGTTAGGATTAATCATTGTTCAAGTAAATAATTTCAATAAACACTAAAATAAAATAGTTAATGCGGACTTTTATAAGCAGTTCTAGGATTTCGACATATGCCAAGTTCCATGGTTAGGTTCGGAATACACGCAACAAGCCATACAGGTTATTTCAAGACAAAAATACATGACCAGGTTCAACACAAGAATGGGTACAGTAAATATATGTGTTCAAAATTCAAACCAAGTTAAGTAAATAAAATAATTATTCCCGGCAGCTACAAATACTCTATTGGAAAGGTGTTGTACTTAGTCCAAATATGAAGGCCCCAAATCATATAAATCTAACTAACAGTAAGACATATATTACATATTGTCAATGCATATTCATGCATTTTACAAAGGAAAAGGAGCTTCGTAACAGGAAAGTACTGTACAACGTAGACCATTCGAAATGAGGTCGAGGCAGTGATATCCATAATATCTAACATGAACTAGATCAGTATAGATATAGATTAAAAAAAACCATATGTTCCCAGTTTTGCAAATAAATTGATAAGAACATATCTGTGCATAATATAAATAGCAGCAGTGAACATATACACACTTATGATGCATGACACTCAAGTCAGGACGTGAACTAGCTTCAGGTGAGACATTGTTTTTACTACTATTCGTTCTTTAGAGTACATGATGCTAACATTCAAAAACTTTTTTTTCGAGATAGCAAGGTCACAGCAGGTTTCATTTTCCAGTACTATATATAGGTTGACTGGTAATAATCAATATATGAGGACACAACAACTAATCAGATGCCACAGCCAACCATTCACAAACGCAAACAATAACCAAACATCTATTATCACATTTCATATTTCTATGAAGTTAAATACTTGAACTAATAATAATCGTGAGCATAAACTCACTTTGAACGGCTGAACAAGACGCATACTTTGGCTTCTCGGATCAAACAACAAGTAGCGGTGGCAAAACAAGATGATGGCTTCACTGAAAGTAAGGGCAGTAGTTGCGGGTGAGCTCAGACGCTACAAATAGTTGGAGACTCGTCTCTGATTTTGGCTATCACCATTGGTGAGGAAGGCAGCGATGTGGTCTTAAAAGGTTCTAGTTGCTCACGAAGATACGACTAAAGGTGAAAACAGTGCAAGACGGTTTGTGGAGGTTTGGGGACTCGAAGTGGTGGGTGAGGTAAGCGGTCATCGATTTGGCTTCAGGTTCAGGCGGCGACAAAATTGAGTGGAGCGAAGGCCCGACCGGTGGTGAAGAGTGACCAGCGAAGAGAGGAACAGTGACCAATTAGGGAGAGTGGAGGCAATGGAGTAAACTGATTTTTCGGTGGCCTTGATTTTAAGGATTGGGGAAAATTCGATTTAGGGAAAATATATATATATAACTCACAACTAATAAAAATAAGAGGAGAGAGGACTGTGTAAAAGCATGGTAAAATAAAGGACACGTGTGATTCCTTCAGAAAAATTCGACAAATGTCAAAACACTTCAGCAATCCATTAACAAGTGGAGAAATTTACTTAAACTAGTATTTCTCTAAGTACATACCCAATACTAATATATCTAATGTTTTCAAATATATATCTAAATTTTTAATTTGAAGCCAAATTCAACTGAACAAATTAAATTAGGATTAAACTGAAAATAAAATATAAAAATTTCTTAAACAACATATTTCAAAATATATTTCAATTAATTTTTCTATTACCACTATCGTTTAATTTAACAAAATTATCTAGACTCAAATATTAAAATTTAAATTTATGCTTAAAAAATCAATTTAAAACCAAATTAAATAGACTAGATTTCAAAATAAAATCAAATAACAAGTACAAACATAAATTTTCAACACTTAATTAAATTAACTCTAAAATTCAAAAGCCTAAATTTCTGGTTTGTTACAATCTCCCCTCTTAAGGCATTTCGTTCTCGAAAAGGAGATATTGTAAAATGAAATCAAAGTATGAAATAATCTCTTCAACTTATCATCCCTTTTTATTTTCAAATCATTTGAAATCCTAATTTTTTTATATCGAATCACACTTGCTTCAGGATAACAAAACCAAAATCATTTCGAAAGTTTCAAATACTTTACGATAAACGACATAAAACATTTATGTCCCATGTCGAGAGGTTTCTGCTAATGACAAGGCCACTAGGCATGGTCTACGCACGTATCGATATAATAAATAATGTCTCTCCGGACCCTAGAGCTGATCATCAACCAAAGGCTTACACCCACGTCATACCTTTCTTTAGTCACGGGTTACTCGAATCTTGGTAACAAATCATTTCATTTTATATCTCGAAGTTATAAATTATTTTGCAACAATAATAATTTACAAATACTTTCAAATCATATTATTGTAGTTTTCTAAATATTTCAAAATATCTGGATTTATGTTGTATATAACGGTGTTGTATACACAATTATATGATTTTTGTTTGAGTTTGATGATAACAACCAAATATATATTATTATGAATGTGTTTGTTACTATATTGTTCTATATATATACACATCACAGATAGAAATATAATATTTATATTTAATGGAATACTAGTGCACAAGAGTTGAACATTCAAACTGTATTCTATTTGAATATAATATTCTATTTCAACATTCAAACAGTACACATTATAACTCCACTATTTATTCAATTCACATGAAATTGTACTTGTAAATAAATTGAATACGATATACAAGTTTGTTTGACAACAATAAAATAATATTTTATTTCAATCAAATTTGTTTATTACATACATCAGTACAATTCTCTCCCAGCTCCTCACTACAGTTCATTCATCACTCACAACATCACTCATCACTAGCTATAACACTGTCACTTAGTTATACAATTTTATATATACATTAATTTACACTCATATACAGATAAATTTGTACGCTTTTCACTTTCAACTTCTGTCTTCATAGCTCCTCTCTGTTAATCCAGTCATCATCCGCTTACCTGTCACATAAAACACACAACACAGTACACTGCAATAGAAATAAAACCGAATACATCTGAATATAAATTATACTATTAAATTTTATTTGCCTTAGAATTTCGGTGTGTTTCTCATCATTTTTCATGACTTAATCTGATTTTTATATCCATCCAACTGTGTCCGGACAATTTCTGATATTCACAGTGATAACTGTAAATACCACAAGGCAGACATTATGTATGTACAGTGCAGAGACAGGAAAATTAGTCTAATGGTTGCATATACACATATGTATAAATATACATGTGTGCATTGGCTCGCCAATCACCATGCAGCTGAGGAGTAGCCACGTGGACCATCTCGACTCAGTGCAACAATAATCAATGTGGTCGAGCATAGGTCAAATACAATGCAGCATCAAAATGGTGGAAAAACATTTTTAGCAAAACAATATCAACATGGCTCGACATATTTCTGAAGTGCATGTTTCAACAAGATAGCATATATGCAAAGAGCAATGTATATTGAAGCAAATACATGCAGTAAACAAGTGCAAGGTTCTTGTTTTCGGTCACAGCAAAGTCTAGACAAAAAGCAGCATGGTCTACAGGAGTTCAAGCATGGTGCAAGTCCAACTGGTCAAGCCAGTCCAAGTGCACAATAACATGGTAGGTTCAAGAATAATTTGGCCAAGCAACAACGTGAATAAGCATAAAAAGTATGGCACAGCAATGGTTCAACATGCAAAATGAAAATATATGGCAACTGCAATCATCACAAGTACACATCAGTGTAGCGTGGCTGAGTTCAAGAGCAAAGTGATTCAAGTGTGCAGTTGTAAACATGGTGTTACAAGTGATAGACATGCAAGCAAACAGTTCAACATGATATATATATACATACATGTTTTAGCAAGTGGCAGTATACTCAGTGGTGAAGCAGTGCACAACATATCAGATCCAAGACAACAAGTGCAAGTGCAAATGAATGGAGTACAGGGTCAAACCAAAGTGGTACGCTCAAGTGAAAGTGTTAAAACATTCATTTTTGACAAGAATGTTGGAAATCATGACATGGCATCATTTCAGTAATAAATCAATTCAGAGTTTCAAGGGACAATTCTACAATCACACAACTCATTCAAAGTCAAGGAATATACAAGGAGATAGTTTTTTTTCTCTTTGCCAAGATTATAGTTTTCCAGAAATACAAGTGGAGTCTAAAACAAATTTCAGGTTTGAAACTGATTCCTAAACTTCACCAATAGCATGTTTAATTTTTGAGTAAATAGTTTCTAGAAAAATCAGTGAATGGACTATCATATGACATGGAAATCAATTCAATTTGTTTTGAGATCATCAATCATGCATGGCATTTTAGAAGGCAAGAAATCTATTCTCAAAATGGAAAATTCTTTCCTGTTTTCGACAAGCATCATTTGGCAAGATTGTTGAAATATATCCAGCAATCAGTGAAAATGTCGAGACCATCTTTGCAAGATTTTAATGTGTCCAGAAAACCAAAGGAGCGTTTCTTTGGCAAAAATTCATACCAAAACTAAGGAATGACTCATGGCAATTAACAGTGTTTAATTATTTCCAAAAATTCAATAAATATTTTTTTAGATAGAAATCAATTTCGAAATCTATTCCTTCATTCCAGAAATCATCAATCTGGTTTTTAGCATGAAATCAATATTTGGGAAATCGTCATGCACAAGAATTTTAGGCAACAATTTAAAGTCTTTCCAGAAATGATTCGTACTAGAGCCGAATTCAAAGTCAAGCATCTCAATTAAAGCAGAGAAATTAAGGAACAAATTCACATCCAGGGTCATCAAGTTCTTTACAATAAATTTAAGCCAAATCAGAAAGGGAAAATTACACACGCAATCAAATTGAAGTCATACGAGGAAATCAGAGCAATAAAAGGATTCTATTATCTTATATTGAGATCAATGTCATCATCAACAAAAATGTGATCGACCGAAAACAAACAAAAAAGAACTCGAAAGAAAATTGGAGAACCAACTCAAAGAACTCACATTTGGTGCCAATCGCCAGAGCCCAAAACAGTCGTGAAGTAAGCCATTAGAGATTGAAGCCACAAGCGAATCAAATTAGTTTCAAATCGCATCTCGTGTTTGGGATTTTAGAAAACCCTAGTTTTGATATCGGTTGAAATTTCTTTTCAGAGCAAAGAGGAATGAAAGAATCCAAGGAGGCCGGCCTGTTTTTTAATTTGGGCTAAGATTTTTTTTGGCTAGGGTTTTAGTTATTTATTTATTATTTTGTTTTTAATTTCATTTGAAAACCATTGTATTTTTTCTAGTTTTTGTCTGTAAAAACTAGGTGATCTAGTTAGGGATTTAACTTGCAGTTTACTAGAGCCTGTAAAAACTAGGGATACGGGTTACGGGTTTGTAATCCGGGGAAATCTGATCTAGGGGATATAGATCAGTATATGGTTTTAAGCGTAGTGTTAGAATAGGAGCGAGAGGTTCGTGAGTTTACATGGTCTTGTAAGCAGGATCTGTTCTATCACCTAGTAGAAACCTTAGGAATGCAGCAGTAGGCAGGATTTTGCCGAAGCTAGGTATCCGTGTGTGTTATTTACTTTCTGTATTTTTATTTATGCTGCATTCTGTGATATGTGATTTATTTTAATACCCCGTAAAAGTTTAATAAACCCTATTCACCACCCTCTTGGGTTAATCTAGATCCAACAAGTGGTATCAGAGCCTGGTAATTCCATTAACTCTAGGTTCATGGGTCATCCTAGTTGTCAGTCTTCTGAGAGTCAGTCCGCTGATACTCCAATTATTTTCAATGGAACAGATTTTTCAATTTGGAAATCAAAATTCGAATTATATTTAAAATCTGTTAATTTTGAATATTGGAGTGTTATTGAAAATATGGGAGATATGTTAGATAAGAAGAATAAGTTTTTGAATGCTAGTGTTATGCATATTATTTATTCCTATTTTGATAATGATCAATTAAAATTTATCTCTCATTGTTTAACTGTGTAGGATATTTGGAAAACTCTCAACATGTTGTGTGGAATATCTAACAGCTGCTCAAAACCCTCAACAACCTACTCAGATTCAGATGTGTGCTTAACTGGAGCCATTAATGATGATTCAAACGATGGAGATTTTTCATTTGAAGAATTGGTTTCTCGTTGTAATTATTTAACTAAATCTATAAATCGTCTCCAACAGGAAAACAAATTGCTGAAATTTAGGAATTCTGAGTTGACCAGCAAAATTGATAATTTGGAATTACAACTTGAATATTTCAAAAATTCTTCAAATTCAGATTGCAAAAATTGTTTGAAATTGGAAACCAATCTTGCTCATCTCAATAAAAATATTCAAAAGTTTGAAAAGGAAATTCTGATCTTAAAAGAAAACAAGATAGAGTTATTGAGTTTGAACAATTTTCTACAAAAGGAATTTGAAATTTTTAAGACCGATATATATTCCAAATTTGAAATTGCTAAAAAGGAGATTTTTTTTTTGAAATCCAATTTGATTTTGAAAGAACTTGAAAACAAGATTGAAAAATCCAAGAAATTTGAATCTGAAAAACAAAAACGATTTGAATCTGAGATCTCTGAGTCCAAAGCCAAAATCAAATTATTTGAATCTGAAAATTTGGTTTTGAAACAACATGATATTGAAAGGAAGATCGCTAATAATCGACGTTCTGATTTAATAAAAGAAAACGGTGATCTTTAATCCAAAATTCAACGATTAGAATCAAATTTGGATAAACTTTCTAATGGGGAAAAATCATTGAATATGTTATTGCACAAGCAAAATTTTATTGGAAATAAATGTGGTCTTGGCTTTGGGAAAAATAATATTTTTGAAAAATGGAATTCAAATGATTTTAAAAATCCTTCAAACTGCTTTGGATAGAATCTATTTGAAAATTCAAACTCTGATAATCCCAAAGGATTTTTGAGTCATAAACATGATGTAAATTTGTTTTATAATAATCCATCTAAACAATCTTGGATCACAAAAAGAAATAAAACAAACTTCGTTAAATTCAAACAGATTTGGGTAGGTGTGGGTACCAAAAGTGGTAAAAACATTTCAGAGTGGTTTTACAATTTTTGTTAGACCACTTAACCCTCTCAACTGTTAGGTACCAATGGTGGATGAGGAACTGCTTTGGAAAAGAAAATTTGAATTCAAGTTATTCCACATCTTTGATTTATTTAGAGTTCCTTAGCCAAGTCTGCTGGGTTGGAGATCCACATCATCTACTGCAAATCTAGCATGATCTCTAAACTCATCTTTGTAAATATTCTCTATTTTTATTTTTGTTTATTCCTTCTTCTTCCCCATCTGTTTATTTACTTTATCTCTTCTGTTTTGATTTGACACTACCATATATTTTTGTCTTTCTTCTTTGAGCTTCATTAAATTCAAATTGCAGAATTCCTATTTTTCTGGAAATTCACTTCATTTAAATACAACTCCGATGTTTTAATCTTTTCCAGATCTTGAATTTAAATTTGTAAATATCTAAAATTGGTTTGAAGTTTATTTTCTGATTTTTGAATTCGTAACAGTGTTGATGTATTCTTGTCATATCTTGAACACTGTTGATCTAAATTCTAAATTTTGCAGATCTGAATAGTTAATAAAATTTCACACACCTTTGCTGTTTTGAGTTTCTTCTAATTCATTTTAGAAAAGCTTGAAATATTATACTCATTACAACACTCTGCCATTTATCAGTTGTGATACTTTCATTGGTTTTCAGATTGGCTTGGATATTTTTCTTTGTGTTGAATCACAGTGATACATCTTGAAATTCATCTTTATTCATGATCATTATGGTTGAATTTGTTTGTTTGAAACCATCTAAAATTCTTGATAGTTTGAATCTCACACGCCTCTTAAATTTGAAATTATCAATCTTGTGTGACTGATTCATTGCATCTCAAAACTTGATATTGATTCAAGTGATTTCAAATAAATTATTTTTAATTTTTTGGATCATGAATATGTCTCAAACTTGATGTAAATGATCTGAGATTTCTCTTGTGCTTGTCATAGAAAATTGTAAAAAATTCTTTAAAATCTGTTCTTAAAACTCACTGTTATTTCATGATTATTTGATTTGAATATCTGTTTGTTTAAAATCACTTGAAATTATTGATTTATTGAATCACACACATATCCTGGATCTGAAATTTATAATCTGGTGTGATCGATTCATTGAATCCTGATATTTTCACATTCCTTTAAATGATCTTAATTAAACTTTATTTTGTAATCTTGGACCATGGAATATTTTTTGGGACCATCTGAAATATCTTTGAAACATCTTCTTGACAAGCCTGCCTTGAAATTAAGTGTTTTGCTGCTCTGATAAAAGGAATCTGTTTTGAAAATAATTTTAGAAACTGCTTTTTTGATCAAAATTGGTTACTGCTCTAATAAATGAAACTTGTGTGCTAAATTTATCTGATTGGGCTTTGTGAATAAAATTTTTGTTGTGTGAGATATCCTTGTTTGTCTACAGTGTCTTGTTACAATCCTCGTTAATAGGGACATCAAGTGGTATCAGTTTAGAAGTGCTGAATTTGTTTTTGCTGTATATATTTTTAGTCTCTCATGTCTTATATAGATCTTTCATTTCCCTCTTGTAATTGATTTTCAATTTTAAATTTATTTATTGATTATTCATTCAGAAAATGAAATCAATAACCAAACCGAACTGTATTTATTATTCATCAAAATTATTATCAGAATTTGAAATTGTGATGAATTGTGACTGCAGTATATTTCACAACAAGAGGAGATCTTATTTTTTTTTCATGATGGTTGAACATTTATTATAATATCTTTGAATTAGCAATTATTTCACGACCTTCTCCTTTATCTACCATCATTCTGCCATCCATGATAATTTTATATTAATGTGGAGAGTTTAGTATTTTTTAAAAACCATCTTGAATAAAAAGTGAAAATATTTGTGATAGAAATTGTACTATGTTATTATTCATAATTAGTGATAATTGAAAATTTTCAATGATCCCGGTACAATCGAGCATATTTCGTAATATAATTAATTTAGAAATTTATTTCACAGTCTATTTGTGTACCTACCACATTTCTATCATTCATATTGGTTTTATATAATATGAGGAGTTTTTCATTTTGAAACTGAAAATAATAAAAATATAATTAATTCATAAGTGTGTCTTCAATCTCATTTAAAAATCCAAGCTCTGGTCATGCATGGTTGTGAGACAACTTATAATTTAAGCTACGACAGACTTCATTTAAAAATCCAAGATCTGGTTATGCATGGTCAGTGTGCTCTTAAAAGAAAAGGAAATAAAATGTTATAAACTGAAAATAACCTGAATTTCTCCTTTGTGTATAAAAACCAGCTTATTGGTCCATCTTTTAATTTGTAAAATGTGTTAAAATCTTATGAAATATTATGATTTGTTGATTGATAGCTGTTGGGATTTGAGATTATTCGATTTTGTCACTTAAATTGAATTATCAACTATAATCCAAAGCCACCACTGTTTTTGTGCCCAATTTTACAAAAAAAAAATGAAAATAATTGGAATCATTTTTTTTGTAACTCTCTCCATTTTTATAAATTCATCGTAAATCCGTCATTCTTTACAATGTGAAATATGCCACCTGTTCTCAGAAAATTATGATTTTTGTTTGACTGATTGAGATTTATGATGACCATTCTTCCTCTTCTGCTGATATTATATTTATTAGTCACTGTTCATCTATATTTTAAATTCTAAATCCTTTTGATGATAACAAAATGGGGAGAATGGATTGAGATTTTGATTTATTGGTGGATATTTTATAAATATTTTAATATTGAAAATTTCATTCAATTTTCAATCACTTTCACTCATGCACAATTATAGGGGGTGTTTCTGTTGTAGGGGGAGCTTTCAAATAAGGGAGTCCAGTTTTTCACTGTTAAACACATTTATTATATTCAAAATCTTAATATTTGTTTGTCATCATAAAAGTGGGAGATTGTTGTATATAACGGTGTTGTATACACAGTTACATGATTTTTGTTGAGTTTGATGATAACAACCAAAAATATGTTATTATAAATGTGTTTCTTACTATACTAGTTCTATATATATACACACATCACAGACAGAAATATAATATTTATATTCAATGGAATACTAGTGCACAAGAGTTGAACATTCAAACTGTATTCTATTTGAATATAATATTCTATTTCAACATTCAAACAGTACAGACTTATAACTCCACTATTTATTCAATTCACATGAAATTGTACTTGTAAATAAATTGAATATGATAGACAAGTTTGTTTGACAACAATAACATAATGTTTTATTTCAATCAAATTTGTTTATTACATATATCAGTACAATTCTCTCACAGCTCCTCACTATAGTTTATTCATCACTCACTACATCACTCATCAGTCACTATAACACTGTCACTCGGTTATACAATTTTATATATACATTCATTTACACTCATATACAGATACATTTTTATGCTTTCACTTTCAACTTCTGTCTTCACAATTCCTCTCTGTCAGTCCAGTCATCATCTGCTTACTTGTCACATGAAACACACAACACAATACACTGCAATAGAAATAAAACCGAATACATGCAATATAAATTTTATTTTTAAATTTTATTTGCCTCAGAATTTCGGTGTGTTTCTCATCATATTTTATGACTTGATCTGATTTTTATATCCATCCAACTGTGTCTAGACAACTTGTGATATTCATAGTGATACACTATAAATACCATAAGGCAGACATTATGTATGTACAGTGCAGGGACAGGAAAATTAGTCTGATGGCTGCATATACACACGTGTATAAATATACACGGGTGCACTGCCTCGCCAAACACCATGCAACTGAGGAGTAGCCACGTGGACCATCTCGACTTAGTGCAACAATAGTCAATGTTGTCGAGCACATGTCAAATATAATGCAGCATAAAAATTGTGGACAAACATTTTCAGCAAAACAATATAAACATGGCTCGACATATTTTAGAAGTGCATGTTTCAACAAGACAGCATATATGCAAAGAGCAATGTATATTGAAGCAAATACATGCAGTAAACAAGTGCAAGGTTCTTGTTTTTTGGCCACATCAAAGTCCAGACAAAAAGCATCATGGTCTACAGGAGTTCAAGCATGGTGCAAGTGCAACTGGTCAAGCCAGTCCAAGTGCACAATAACACGGTAGGTTGAAGAAAAATTTGGCCAAGCAACAATGGTAAACAAGCATAATAAGTATGGCACAACAATGGTTCAACATGAAAAATGAAAATATATGGCAATTGCAATCATCACAAGTACACAGCAGTGTAGCATGGCTGAGTTCCAGAGCAAAGTGATTCAAGTGTGCAATTGTAAACATGGTGTTACAAGTGATAGACATGCAAGCAAACAGTTCAGCATAATACATATACATACAAGTTTCAACAAGTGGCTGTATACTCAGTGGTGAAGCAGTGCACAACATATCAGAACCAAGACAACAAGTGCAAGTGCAAATGAATAGAGTACAGGGTCAAACAAAAGTGGTAGGCTCAAGTGAAAATGTTAAAACATTCATTTTTGACAAGAATGTTGGAAATCAAGTCATGGCATCATTTCGGGAATAAATCAATTCAGAGTTTCAGGGGACAATTCTACAATCACACAACTCATTCAAAGTCGAGGAATATACAAGGAGACAGTTTTTATCTCTTTGCCAAGATTATAGTTGTAACACCCCACGTCCATTAATGTCACTCACAAAGGGGATGCATTAACTTCCATGGAGGTTTTAAGTGAATATAGAACAGAAAAATTACAACAAGACAGATAATAAGTAGCACTTGGAAATCTAAAACTTTATTTTATTGCAGCGGAAATTAAACATGTTTATTACATCATAAAACCATAGACCAGAGTCAAGTACAATATCCATCTTGATAAACAAAATACATAATCCCATTACATAAATAGCCATTAAAGAAGATAACAAGCTGGACTTTACTTCAACGGTCCAAGCTTTCCAAGAGAGAGATAAAGCAATCCAATCAAGCTCCACTAGAGCTGGGCTTACCCTGAGGACCTGAAGGGGAAAAAAGGATAGAAATAGAGGGGGTCGGACATAAAGTCTGGCGAGTATGATAATTCTAACAATACTATTATCAAAATAATTAGACCAAGGCATAAGCTGGAAGACAAGGAAAATGTCTATGAACTATTGGGTATGGAAGAGCAGATAAAGATAACGTTAAAGGCACACCTAATTACTAACGAATAGTTACTACACTGCACCACACAAGTCACTCTAAAAGTTGATCCCACTTGCTTCACTTAGAAATTCTATAAAAAGCCTTGCGTACCCCTAGCTGACTACATAGGTGCCGTCTGCCCCTATCTCCGCTAGGTGTACCCCACTACCCACTTGCGATCGGCTCCCTACTCGTAGATACCCGTGCTGGCCCCACAGTGGGGTGTATCACTCCCCTAAAGTGGCAACCCGATACAACTTGAGAATGCACGGCTTATACCTACACGATGCAACAACGTCTTACCTACCAGCCCGGGTCCACACACGCATATGAAACCCGTTGGACTTGCGTTGCCACCGCTACCCAGTTTTGGCCTCTTATAGTCAAGCCCAGTATGTGTGTCCCGTCCTCGACTTGGGTCGAGCCCACAAAGATACATTTGGGTTACTGGTTGAAATGGGCCCCCACAAGCTATCCACCTAAGCTTGTCCCCACTAGTACATCCCACTTAACCCTCTTAGTCATGTTCATTTACATGTGTGTTTGGTTAAGTCTTACTAATCGTATTTCAAATGCAACTAAAGGCAACCACTAGATTCCTCATGCCACCCAAGGCACTTACTTAACCCCCATGTCCCACCTTACATGTTTATCTAGTTAAGTATTTCTTAATTCATTCAGGCCATAACCTCATAAAGACCTCTCACATTAGACTGGCATTTATGGAAGCTGGATTTGCCGGGCAGGTCCGGGCAGTCTTACACCATAAAAGAGTCTAACCTCGTGTCTTTACAACTGTTATGCTTTAGTTTGGGCCTAGGACCTCTCACATTGGGCTGACATTTGTGACAACTAGATTTGCCGGGCGGGTCCGGGCGGTTTTACGTCACAAACGAGTCCAACCTTGTGTCCTAAGCATTGATTAACACTTATAATCTTTTACCCCAGTTTTAAATATATCACTATTCAAATCATTAATTAATTCCAATTTTAATGATGTCCATAATTGACTCGATTATGGCCATCCACTTATGGTATGCAAAATCATATCAATTGCACCCCAATTTCTTAATATTAAATCCTTAATATTACCCCTACCCCACGTTATACGTTCGCTTATTCAACGCAAAATATACGTTAGACTCGAATAGTCTAACTCATAGCACAAAGATAAATTATCACAGCATATAGACAAATAAAATAGCTCTAATCATAATAGGGGTGAAACTTGCATAAAACTATACATGTCATGGATCTAAAGGTGTCAACTTGTTTGGTTAAATGTCACAACTTACATAATATGATCATAATCCCAATTCATGTATAAACTGGCATATGTGGTTTATGCAACATAATGATGGTGTAAACTAGCATCTAATCCATAGAACTCACCCATGTCATAGCATAATTCTAGACCTAAATAGATGTCATGGCATATGTTCATAATCTTTACTAATCAATCTAAACTTGCATACATGATTTGTCATATAAACCAACATAGCCCAAATAATATCAACATTATGATTTGATTAACATGAACTAATTAGCATATATAATAACATCATGACTTTATAACATGTATGATTTATCACAACTTAGCATAGAAAATTACATCGTACATAATATCATCATAGCATGATTTACAACATATAGGATGTCATCATCACATAACATAGGATTTACAACATACATGATAGCATAAGGTTTACAACAACATATATGACAATTCACATCATTTTCTTATGATCCATATCATATCTCAATCTAATTAGTTTGCTAATAATATTATTAAAATCATCATACTCACAATTAGAGAAGAAAGAGAGTCTTGATTTGCTTTAGAGTTGAGTAGAATTAGAGTTTTGATTAGCTTTCTTCCTTCTTAGTTGGCGGCGGCTACACTGAGTTCCATGGCGGCGGTATGACGGTGGCTATTCTATTTTTCATGTGAATTAGAGTGAGAGACTACCTAGGTATTTATAGAGTTTAGGATTTATTTAGACCGTCAGATCAACTCAGAACTAAACTGAACCGTTAAATTTGCGAACTCAGCCCTAAAGACACATCAGCAGCTCAAGATTGGGCTCAGCCAAACCCTAGCCGACTGGACCAGGTCGACACCCAAGTCGACTGCCCAGTCGACTCCCTAGTCGACCTGGGGGGGTGTCGACTGCCCAGTCGACTCCCCAGTCGACCTGGGGTGCTGATTTTAGCGGCCAACGACGGTCTCTGATTTTAGCGGCCAACGACGGTGAGGAGGGCAGCGACGTGGTCCGAAAAGGTCCGGGTGGCTCACAAAGATGTGGCGAAAGGGGAAAATGGTGCACGACGGTCAGTGTAGGTTTGAGGAATCGAAGTGTTGAGTGCGGTAAGAGGTCGTTTGTCATCGAGTTGGCTTCAGGTTCAGGTTGCGGCGAAATTGAGTGGAGTGAAGGCCCGACTGGTGGTGGAGAGTGACCAGGGAAGAGAGGAACGGTGATCGATTGGGGAAAGTGGAGGCGACGGAGTCAACTGATTTTTCGGTGGCCATGATTTTAAGGATTGGAGAAAATTCGATTTGAGAAAAAATATTAAATTCACGGCTGATAAAAATAATAAGAGAGATGACTGTGTAAAAGCACGGTAAAACAAAGGGACACGCGTGATTCCTTTAACATAAATTCGACAAATGTCAAAGCACTTCAACAATCCATTAACAAGTGGAGAAATTTACTTAAACTAGCATTTTTCTAAGTATATACCAAATACTAATATATTTAATGTCTTCAAATATATATCTAAAATTTTAATTTAAAGCTAATTTCAATTAAATTATGATTAAATTGAAAATCAAATATAAAAATTTCTCAAACAACACATTTCAAAATATATTTCAGTTACTTTTTTTAATTACTACTATCATTTAAATTAACAATATTACCAAGATTCAAATATTAAAATTTAATTTTAAACAAAAAAAATCAATTTAAAACCAAATTAAATAGACTAGATTTCAAATTAAAATCAAATAACAAGTATAAACATAAATTTTAAACACTTAATTAAATTAACTCTAAAATTTAAATGCCAAAATTTCTAGTTTATTATAACTCTTATCCTCCTTCACTTCTTTATTCTTATACTCATGCATTAATGTCATCTTAATCAAGGCCTCATACGTCGCTCCCATAGGAAAGTGAATCATCGCCAAGCCTTGGAGAGGTTGATTCAAAACATTTGCAAACCGAACAGCCTTCTTGTGAGCGGTATTAACCAAATCCATGCCAAATCTCGATAACTCATTCAGTCGGTTGGTGTATTCCTTTACTATTAAATCTCCTTATTTTAAGCTCAAAAACTGCTGGAGTATCACCAGTTTTTCTCCATGGGATGAATAGGTTGGGATTGGGATAATAAAAAAAATAATTACTTCGGTAAGGCTCGATAATCCCAACTAGTTTGGTAAACCTTAATTTGGTTTAAGTGGTGAAAAGATATTACAAAATCTTTTGTAATTATTTCCAAGAATATTTGAATAAAAGAATATTCTGGATTGGAATGAGGCATATGATGTGTTATTATAGCACTTGATTATAAGATACGCGAGTTATTCGGAAAGACCGGGTTTAACCCATTCTAAATAACTGAAACGACGACTAAAAGTCAAAAACTTGAAGACGGTGGTTAAAGACCAGAGATCTTCACATCGTTCGGATGATTATAGATGTCTTGATTGGGTCGTACACACAAAACGAGGTAATAAGTAGTGATCGTACAAACGTACTTGGAGATTACCAGACATGTGAGGGCCTCCCTCTTGTATTGGACATATGGGATGAGGAATAAGGTGCCTTTAGTTCAGACCCAGAACGGACTTGCAAATGGATTGTATGTCTGACATTGTATTTCGCGTTATATTCGTTGATCTCTGCTATATATATATATATATATATATATATATATATATATGTTTGGTGGAGGAGAATTTATTCTCTTGCTTAACACCCTTCTCTGAGACGTACGAACTTAGAGGTTATATATTGGTGGCAACCAATGGTACGGTATGGATTGACAATGTGGCATGCTGAGTTGCATGGATCAAAGCTTATGTTGAAAAGCAAGGCATTGTGGTTGATGATCAAAGCACATCTTTAAGTAGTACAGCTTTGTGTAGCGTTAATTCACGAGCTTCACACCTCGTTATGAACCAAAACCAGGAGGAGGACCGCAGGGAAATGGACATACGTTGGTTTCTAGCTATGATTGATGTCGTGGTATGGAGCCCAGACATTCTACTTATGTGGATGTTGGATTATGATGGAAAGCGAGGTACCTCAGATTTGATTTGGGTCGCCAATGGCCCTTGATTGGTCAACATACTGACCTTGTGAGGGGTTCGATAGAACCTGCTAATGTATTGTTTATGGCAATACTAATCAGTGACGGCTGTCCAACACTACTGCTAACCTAGGGTTGCCCAGAGGTGTGATCATGAGGCATGTGATAGAGTGTCTCGAATCAGAAACGAAGACCACTTTCCTTGGTTCATAAATGGAAACCCAATTTCCAATACGCGATTTTATGGTTTTTGTTGTAAACCTATATGGAGATATAATATATGGTACCTAAGCTATCTATGATTGATACATTTATATTTGAAGCTGATTTCTTCACTTATAATAATAATAAAAGGTAAATTTTGCGTATCAAGCATGTTTGGCTATTATAAGATAAAATTCTATCCTCCGGCTTGCGTTGCATTGTGTGATGGGACCTGAGTTTTATAATAGCTTCATTTTTTTCCTTTTAGCATGGCGTTGTTTATTTTATGGTATTCTTGAGAGAAAACCCGTTCCGTGTCATATGGTGTGGTTCATTGATTTACCTAACATTAAAATAAAGTTAATAACTATTTTAGTTCTCACACCAGTCCTATGACTGACTCTGAGTTTATTATTTCTCACCTAAACTCCGGATGCCTATATTTTCCATACGGGCAGCTAGTAGTTTGGGTTTTCGTAGATATTTCTTTTCACAAGATCCTGAATTACGGCTGGAGCTATATTCGGAATGCTTTGTATTCATGTATTTCTTTCAATGGTGGTAGTTGATGTCTTCCGCTGCACATTATATTCAAGTATATATATATCTGCTTTTTTGTAATCTAATTCTCTGATATTTATTTTCCGCTGTATATTATTTATTTGTACTCTGATATCTTGTACTCTGGTGTAAATTATTGTAATAGCAATGAAATGTTCTCTTGTTTATGTTCTGATGCGTCACGTTCTCATGCAATCCGCGCTTTTCCTTCTCTTTGAGGATCGGGCGAATTCAGTGTGTAACACTTTTAATGGTGAATTAGAAGTCTTTTATATTGTAGATGGTTTTAAAAATCTATTACAAAGTTTGAATATATGAAAATTACAATACACTATTGGATGAGATGGAATTTTTCCTCACTAATATTTCACCCAAAAAATTACTATACTTTCCTCTACTTAAAATGAGGTCCGGTTTTATTTTATTATAATTAAATATGAATACTAGGTTAATACCAAAATATCAAATTCAATCGATTCATTTGGATATATTCGATACCATTTATTTGTTTATTAATTTTTATCTACAGTAAAATTGATATTTCATTCGAACAGAGCATATAATTTTTATGTTCTAGTTGTTCGAATCTATGACTTTTAGAACCTAAGTCTAAAATGTCATATCATTAACCAGATAACTAGTAATCTTTGAGTGGTTTTTGAAATAATTATTAGTAATTGTTGTTTTTTCTGAAGTTTTAATATTTTCCAAAATTTGTAGCAATTATTTTTTAACTAGTACCTACCATCCTTATATATAAATTTGACTAATATTGTCCATAGAAATTTAATCTACTGAACTATATAACCATAAATTTTTGTTTTCGGTTTTAGTTGAGTTGTCTAATTGTAACTCACAACCAAGTTTTTTAATTTAGTTTTTCGGGATTAAGTTACAGCGTTCTCAATTGAATTAGCCAAAGCTAATAATGTTTAGTTGACTAGGTTTTTTTAAGATTTTAGTTTATTTCGATACTTGAAAACAACTGAGTTGTTTTAACACTAATTTCTAACTAAAAATATGTAATAACCAGGAAATCCGAGCCAATTTAAATTTTTTATTTTGGCAATTTTTATGAATTTTGAATATTTAAAATGAATTATTTTAAATAATAACGATGAGAAATTTATTTTGGATAGAATTAGAACGTATATATTTATATAGATTGTCGTTAGAATATAAATATTTATTTTAAATATAAAAGGAATTGAAAATGGCGCGGTAGTTTGAAATTTCGATTTCAAAGTTCAAATGAATGTACAAGATTCAAAATAAATCATATTTTAGCGAAACCAAAAATATTTGAATCTATTTGAGAATATCCTTCCAACGAATCTGAAAAATCATAATTTCATAGCGGGGATAAAAAGATATGTCCAGTTGAAAATTCAGAATAGTCGCTATGGAATTCTGGCCCTTAAAAATGAAAATTTTGCAAACGACCTCTGTTTTTGACGAAACCACTTTTGTTGGATCCGGGATGTCAATTTATTGCTAGATTCCAAAATTCGTAATTTTCTGAATCAATATGTGAGCATGGTGAAGTAAAACGTGTTTTAACAGTTTCAGCCAATTTCGATTGACCAGAAAATGGCCATTTTTCAAACGGTCTCAGAATTTGATGAAATTAGTTTTGTTAGGACCGTATCATCAATATGAAGCTAGAAATAATTTTTCTGGAATTTTTAGAGTCCGTATGTGGCCCCGGTAAATTGAAATGTGCGTTCAAATTCAATATATAGAGTTATATTTTGATTTTGACGAAAACTGATCGAAACAGCCAAATTGGGTTACGAAACATATCCCAGTGTGTTCGGAATGGGGGTATTACGCTAGGGGTGACAGTCGTTGAAATTGATTTGGTGTTAGAATGAAATTCAACATTTTTGAAAAAAAAATATAATAATAAAATATAATTCCTTTTGCAAATACCCCCTCCCCCGTTCAGTTTTCCCAAATCGAGCCCCTCCCTCTCTTTAAATTAAAAATGGCGATGCGCCTGCCATTGCTCCCCCTTCCGTCCACCGCGCCACCCATCGTCGGTCCCCCCCACCTGAGCAACCGCCCTGTCGTCCCCCGATCATCTCTCTCCTCTCTCCTCTTACGAATCCGAGACCCTATCCCTAAATGAGCCGCTCCATCCATACCAAGGTCCACCACAGCCAAGCTCCACCGTTGGTCTGCCGCGACGCGTCGCTTCCCTCCCCTTTGCTGCCACCAATGTACCCCCACCCCCTCCGCTCCCTCCCCCGTCGGACAAAACCTTGAAGTAAGTTTTTAAATATGATTTTCAGCTAAGAAAATATACGGTTTTAGATTATGAAAGGAATGATTTTTGTTTATAAAAAGTTATAATTTTTATACATATAAAGAAGGATTTTTATACGAACGATATAAGAAGGAAAAGGTATTTTTATTATGTGAATAATCGCATAAAGTTTTGATTTTTATCGTGTATGAAGTTTGGATTTTTAACGGTAAAAAGATTAGATTTTTATATTTAGAAAGCTTTGATTTTTATATGAGTAAAGTTATGATTTTTTACTTGGGAAGAGATACGGTTTTTAATTTATATAACTTATGATTTTTCATGAGTATAAAAATATGATTTTTATATTATAGAAAGAATAAAAATATGATTTTTATATTATAGAAAGAATAAAAATATGATTTTTATATTATAGAAAGAATAAAAATATGATTTTTGTTTATTGGGATAAAGCGGTAAAAATATGACTTTTACTGTGAACAGCGGGAAAAGATGGCGACGGTATCGACTGAAATCAAAATGAAACCCGAACAGTTCAGTAGGAAATCACGGAGGAGTGGAACTCTCGGTGAGAACTCCTCACTTTTATTTTAATTTCCTGTTTTAAATATATACTAGGATGCAGACCGTGTTTAGCAGCACCCGACACCCGTTGTCCACAGACCATGGAAGACTTGTTTGTTTAATTGATGTATTGTGAAAGTTGATTGTGTGAAGTGGAATGAATTAAATATTTTATAGTTAAAAATATAATTTTTAACGTGTATATAAAATAAATATTTATAAACAAATCGGATGGTTTGTTTATATCACCCATTTGATTGATGTTGATTGGGACGATAAATTTTACACATCACCCAACTGCACAAATAAAAATCTGTGTTTGTTGATTTAAAACCCCACACGGGTGTTAGAATGATATTTGGCATACACTAGTCCCAATTATTTAGCTGTATGTCAATCAATTGTTTGACAGACTGTGTAAGCGTTAATTATTTATATTTAATGCTTATGCAGTTGTATGGTGCACTTTGGATGATGGTTGATTATTTATCATCGCTATTATATACATGTGTTGTGTAGAACCCATATAAATAACATTATATGGTAATTGAGTGGGTCTCATTCCAATTTAGAAAATAAATTATATTCATGTGTTGAATATACAAAATAGTCATGTGTTGACAATACTCATGTGTTGAGAATATTCATGTGTTGAAACTATTCATGTGTTGAACGAAATATTTATATAATAAAATTCACATTTTATTGTAAGAAAGAAATAAAAGAAAATTCATGTGTTGGATAAAATATATATTCATGTGTTGAATAAAAGAAAATTCACGTGTTGAAGAAAATATTCATTTGTTGAATAGAATAACGAAGTTATTGAAATATATAAAGCCATGCTGATTAGATATGCGCCATTTTGACGTGAACGATATCTATATCGATTTTATTCATTTTTATAATGAATATAGAAAAAGAATTGATTTCAAAATATAATATTTTGAAAATACTATCATTTATATATCGATGATATGGAATATTCAATTTTGATTTGAAATTGAATATAAAGTTGAAATCCTTTTGAAAATGAATTTAAAATGATTTATAAAATACGTTTTAAAAGGAAATCGACGAAATATATATAATATATATTATATATATATAATGGCCTGAATAGAACGGGCCGCGCTCCAGTAGTTCGCGAATTTCGACCATTGACTTCGAATGGACATTAAGGGAGATCTGACCATCGGATTCTCCTAAAACTAGAACCGTTGGGTTCATATCGAAAAGAGCTTTCTAACGAATATTAGAGATTTGAAATATAATGGTTGTATTTGGAATTATGTCCAAATCAAATTTGGAAAAGGTCGATGTAAGTGCAGGTCGATGGCCGTTGATGGAAATCGACTGTACGGGCCTTGATAAAATTACTAAAAATAGTTATAATTTGTGTAAAATCATAAGAAATGATTTGGAAAGAATTGGGATGAAAAACTCCATATTTGAAAAGATAAAAATAGATTTTTATCGAAATGAACTAGTTTTGAACCAGAATTATAATCCATTTATTTTTTAAATAAATAAATTGAATTTAAAGGGGTTTTAAAATTAACCAGAATTTATAATAATTGAATTGGAATGGATTTGAATCGAAATTGTCTTTGGAATATTTCGATGTTGGATTTCGTGATTATACAGATATTGTTATGGAAATTTGAAAGATATATTTATATCGTTATTTCCAATACGATATTTGTTGGTCGTAAAATTTGATATTGAATATAAGCCGATATATTTTCTATTCAGAGCCTTGTATTTAATATAAAATGGGATTTGGGTTTATTGTGAATGGTGTCTTCATTAACGTTATTCTTAAACCCAGTTGAGAAAATGTAACACCCCACCTCCGCTAGGGTCACTCACATAGTGAATGCACTAGTTTGGGAGGAGCGTTATCGAGGTAAACAAACATAGAAATATTACAAGACAGAACATAGATAGAACAGCAGAAGAATCAAAAGATAAATTTCATTACTTTCAAAAAGAGTCAAAACCTTTTACATCAAATAGCCCAGGTCATTATTTTCCATTATAATAAATTCTGTCTTGCATAAATAAAGAAGCATAAACTTGAAACAACAAAAGGAGCTTAATTCCCCAAAGGTAGCAGAAATGCAGCCATAGCATAGCTCAAAATCAAACCGTACATGAGCTGAACCGAAAGCAAGTGAAATCCAAGCTAAGTGCTAGAGTTTCCTCCTTGAGAACCTGGGGGGGAACGGAAGAAAAAGAGGCGAAAGAAAACGGGTCAGTCATAAAGACTGGTAAGTCCAAGTGACTTTCAACATAAAAACAGATAAAGGTAACATGACATGTATAAACTGAAAGTAATCATACGGATGCTGTCAAGATGGGAAAGATAACTAAGATAACATGATAAATCAAGTATAGCATCACGTATTCAAGGTTCTATGCATCAACTGTACTAGAATCCTAAACCCATGTCTTATATAAATCATGAAATGATCTGTTAGCTCAATATCATGAAATGACCCATTTCTAGGTCCAACGAAACGATCCACTAGTCGATCGGCTCCCTACAAGTTCTATCTCATCACGTGTCTATGTCATACTGCCCTATCACGAATGTAGTCACCTGTGCTAGGTCCACCATTGGGTGTATCAAGCCCTATGGTGCCAACCACTGACACGAATCAAGCATGCACAGATAAACCTATTGATGCCCAATGCCTGCTTTTTCAACTCTGGACCACGTGCACGACCATAGCCCGCCTAAACCTACACTGGCGCACCAACACAGCCGTCGTTCTGGTCGCTTATAATTAGCCCAGCAATCGTGCCCCACCCTGTCTAGTTCCAAGGTACCATGATACATCTAGTGGGTTACAGCTGAAATGGACCGCGTAACTAGGGTTTCCGTCCAGCAGGTTAAGTGTTGTCATTTAAATTCGAGACTTAACCCTTATCAGTCTAGCATGTCAAATTTGCTAAGTGTTGTCATTTAAGTTCGTGACTTAGCCCTACAATTCACGTGTCAAGTTGGTTAGGTGTTGTTGTTCAAGTTCATGACCTAACCCTACCAATCATGTCTCAAGTTGGTTAAGTGTTGTCTTTCATGTTCATGACTTAACCCTATCATGTGGCATTAATTCATTAATGCACCCCAACCTCTCACATTAGACCTGTTGTTGTGGTCACTGGATATGCTGGGCGGTTCCGGGCAGATTTACACCACAACTCAGTCTGACCTCGGGTTTTCAAGTGCGATATGACCAACTACCCACATTGGATCCTATTGTTTGCAGTAACTGGATTTGTCGGCGGTTCCAGGCAGAATTACACTGCAAACTCAACCCAACCTCGAGTTGGCCATTTTCATGTTCATTCTAGTGTCATGTCCATGTTCAAGATTCATGTCGAGTTCATGTCAAGTTTTCAAGGCAAGTTTCATGCCCACATCCAGATTCAAGTTATAACAATGTTCATGTTTCAAGATTCATGTCAAGTTTCATGGCGAGTTTTATACCAAGTTTCCTATAATTACCAATTTTTCCCAACGTTACCCCGTCTAAATATTAGGCTAACAACCTTAGCCTAATTTTCCGTCTGCATGATTTTTGGCATGTAATATTAGGCTAAAAACTTATCATAATTTAACGTACACAAAATTGGCATAAAGCAATTCATTAACATAAATATGACATAGGTGTAAACTTGGCATTATCGGCATAGTCAATATGAATACCGTAGTTGTGTACTTGCAAAACAATCAACATGAATATCATAGGTGAAATCTTGTAACGTAGACCAAAACAACATACATATATGTGAATTTGCAACATAGACTAGATCAACTTACATATATGTGAACTTGCAAATCAATCACGAGCATATGAACAACTGTGAACTTGAAATATGACATAGATTTAACATATACACATAAATAAGTAGATCTAACATGTGGTCACATATGTGATATGATTTTACAACCTAAAACTTGCATAACATGATAAACTACACAACTTGTCATCACGGGTTATATTCCAAGTTCATATACATATGATTGGACTTATTTATTAATTCCCAATTCAACATGATGATAGAATAGAACCACAGGCATAGATTAACACAATAAACATTGCTCTATTATCAATTTATTTCCAAGGCATGACCTAACTGAATAAATTGATTAAAACATCACAGGCATAACATTATGAACATGAAAAGGTTTGAATAATAATCTAGATTCAAGAACACGGATAGATCTAACTTAAATAGCAAAAATCCCCAAAATCAAGACAAATAAAGAAAATAGGTCTGAATAGAAAATCAAGCTTAGATCCAATTTCATAGTCATAGTCCTAGGCAATAACCTCATAGGTGATTAGCCATAATTGTCCTTGTCATAGTTATAGGCAATAGTCTTATATTCACAGTCATGGGCATAGGCATAGTCTTATGTTCACCGTCATAGTCATAGGCATAGTCTTATGTTCACCGTCATAGGCATAGGCATAGTCTTATGTTCACAGCCATAGGCATAGTCATGGTCTTATGTTCATAGTCATAGGCGTAGTCATAGTCTTATGCCATTAATAATAGTTTCAACGTCGTAGACAATATTCCCAATAGTCAAGATCCAAGAAGAAAACAAGAATAGATATGAACTATACATAAATCAATTCCAATTTAACATGCCCATATTAGATTTATAGTTTTTATCTAAAAGTAACTGGAACTTACAGATCGTGGTCTAAGAAATTTAGATGCAGAAGTCAAGTCTAGAAATTTGTCGTTGAATCGCTGAATCTTGCTTTGATTGTAGAAGAAAATCCCCAATTCCTAGTCGTAGTCTTCAATAAATAATCTTCGCATTTAATTTAATTGATTTAATTTAGACGAAGAAGAAGAAGCCATGATCATCAAGAGTTTAAGCAACATAAGGTTAGAGAAGAATGGTGTATAGAGAATGAGGCTAGGAGGTTGTTTATATAGGGTTTCAAACTAATTAGAGCCATCGATGAAGCTAGAAGAAATCAAGGCCATCCATCTCAAGAAAAGCTAATCATAAAATGAAAACTCAGCCCTAGTGACACACCAGAGCTCAGAAATTCGACCAAAACCCGAGTAGGCCAGCCAGGGCCCTGACCAAGCAGGTTTCTGCTTGTCCTGGGAGCACCTGCCAAATGCGCCAATGCAAAATTGCATGGGCGCACTTCCCAAGTACGCCAGTGCAATTTTGTTCTGGCACACTACCCAAGTGTGCCAGTGCATTCTGGCCCGTTTCTGGTTTTTCTGCCTAACTTCGTTCATCCATATCTTCTTCGTACGGTATCCATTTTACACAAATTCAGACTCTATTTCAAGCAGAATTCCGAGACGAACGCAATGGCATAACCCGTTTCCCTTGATTCTTATTTTAAAAATTAATTATGCCTTGATTTATGGTTTTAAAATGTTATTAAAATTCGGGTTGTTACATTCTCCCCTCCTTAAAGGATTTTGTCCCCGAAATCTTCAAGTTAAGAAGAATGCATCCTATCATCCAATCATCCATCTACTCAAAACATCATCCACAAGCAACCATTGTCCTTAAACGATTTCTAATGCTATATGAACATATGCAGAAAGAGTGTGTATATGTTCCTTATCTAATGCAAATGATCAGGCCTGATTGATCTTCTTAATGCAAAATATGTTTAGTGCCATGAATCCAACATGTATGCAAATAGTCCTAGTCACATAAACACTATATGTGTGCACAAACATTCATCCATATGCAACATTCACATGATAACACATTCAATTTCATCCATAAACAAGTATAAACACTCATGCATATGCAATATGAAAATGTGTCTGAGCCGATCTAGTGCCTAATGTGTGTTATGCAACTACGAGCAACCACTTGCAACCATTTGCAAACATCAAGCATAACATGTTTCAATTACATGTTTACATCCAAAAGGGTTCTACCTAAGGTTCTCAAGAAAGGATTGAGAAGATAAACAAGATAAAACAAAGCATCAAGGAGAAGAAGTTAAAGATGTACCCCCGGAGGGTCCTGCCTGCGGGGATTGCCCTTGCTTCTTAGGGCAGTTCTTGCTGACATGTCCAGTATCACCACACTGAAAGCTGGCTCCCATCTTCATCTTCTTCTTTCTACAATCCTGGATAATATGCCCAACTATACCACAGAAGTTGCACTTCCTCTTATCACGTGACTTGTTATTATTGTTGTCGTTGTTCTCGCCTCCCTTCTGGAAGTCTTTCTTCTCGTTCTGAGACTCATCCGCCTTAACTTATCACTCATATCTTTCCTATGTAACATGTTATCAAGCCTCACGGAAACTATCTCCATCGTACGGAAAACCCTCTACGAAGCTAGAAAGAAGATTAGCCGCAAGTAAAAACTACTGTGACTACAGATAGAGAAAAGAAAGGAAAAGAGATTCAAACGAGGAAACAAAGGATAGTGCTAATGGCTTTTGGGGAATAGCCTTTAAATAAAACAAGACTTTTCTTGAAAAACGCTTCTTTGTAAACGGTTTTTGAAAATAATTTTAGAAGGTTTTAAAAACATTTGCCCAGTCTGGTAACCTTCTGCTCTGATACCAAATGTAACACCCCACCTCCGCTAGGGTCACTCACAAAGTGAATGCACTAGTTTTGGAGGAGCGTTATCGAGGTAAACAAACACAGAAATATTACAAGATAGAACGTAGATAGAACAACGGAAGAATCAAAAGATAAATTTCATTACTTTCAAAAAGAGTCAAAACCTTTTACATCAAATAGCTCAGGTCATTATTTTCCATTACAATAAATTCTGTCTTGCATAAATAAAGAAGCATAAACTTGAAACAACAAAAGGAGCTTAATTCCCCAAAGGTAGCAGAAATGCAGCCATAGCATAGCTCAAGGTCAAACCGTACATGAGCTGAACCGAAAGCAAGTGAAATCCAAGCTAAGTGCTAGAGTTTCCTCCCTGAGAACCTGGGGGGAACGGAAAAAAAAGAGGCGAAAGAAAACGGGTCAGTCATAAAGACTGGTAAGTCCAAATGACTTTCAGCATAAAAACAGATAAAGGTAACATGACATGTATAAACTGAAAGTAATCATACGGATGCTATCAAGATGGGAAAGATAGACTAAGATAATATGATAAATCAAGTATAAATCAAGTATAGCATCACGTATTCAAGGTTCTCTGCATCAACTGTATTAGAATCCCAAACCCATGTCTTATATAAATCATGAAGTGATCCCTTAGCCCAATATCATGAAATGACCCATTTCTAGGCCCAACGAAACGATCTACTAGTCGATCGGCTCCCTACAAGTTCTAGCTCGTCATGTGTCTATGTCATACGGCCCTATCACGAATGTATTCACCTGTGGTAGGTCCACCATTGGGTGTATCAAGCCCTATGGTGCTAACCACCGACACGAATCAAGCATGCACAGATAAACCTATTGATGCCCAATGCCTGGTTTTTCAACTCCGGACCACGTGCATGACCATAGCCCGCCTGAACCTACACTGGCGCACCAACACTGCCGTCGTTCTGGTCGCTTACAATCTGCCCTGTAATCGTGCCCCACCTAGCCTAGTTCCAGGGTACCATGATACATCTAGTGGGTTACTGCTGAAATGGACCGCGTAACTAGGGTTTCCGTCCAGCAGGTTAAGTGTTGTCATTTAAATTCAAGACTTAACCCTTATCAGTCTAGCATGTCAAATTGGCTAAGTGTTGTCATTTAAGTTCGTGACTTAGCCCTACAATTCACGTGTCAAGTTGGTTAGGTGTTGTTGTTCAAGTTCATGACCTAACCCTACCAATCATGTCTCAAGTTGGTTAAGTGTTGTCTTTCATGTTCATGACTTAACCCTATCATGTGGCATTAATTCATTAATGCACCCCAACCTCTCACATTAGACCTGTTGTTGTGGTCACTGGATATGCTGGGCGGTTCCGGGCAGATTTACACCACAACTCAGTCTGACCTCGGGTTTTCAAGTGCGATATGACCAACTACCCACATTGGATCCTATTGTTTGCAGTAACTGGATTTGTCGGGCGGTTCCGGGCAAAATTACACTGCAAACTCAACCCAACCTCGAGTTGGCCATTTTCATGTTCATTCTAGTGTCATGTCCATGTTCAAGATTCATGTCGAGTTCATGTCAAGTTTTCAAGGCAAGTTTCATGCCCACATCCAGATTCAAGTTATAACAATGTTCAAATTTCAAGATTCATGTCAAGTTTCATGGCGAGTTTTATACCAAGTTTCCTATAATTACCAATTTTTCCCAACGTTACCCCGTCTAAATATTAGGCTAACAACCTTAGCCTAATTTTCCGTCCGCATGATCTTTGGCATGTAATATTAGGCTAAAAACTTAGCTTAATTTAACGTACACAAAATTGGCATAAAGCAATTCATTAACATAAACATGACATAGGTGTAAACTTGGCATTATCGGCATAGTCAATATGAATACCATAGGTGTGTACTTGCAAAATAATCAACATGAATATCATAGGTGAAATCTTGCAACGTAGACTAAATCAACATACGTATATGTGAATTTGCAACATAGACTAGATCAACTTACATATATGTGAACTTGCAAATCAATCATGAGCATATGAATAAGTGTGAACTTGACATATGACATAGATTTAACATATACACATAAACATGTAGATCTAACATGTGGTCACATATGTGATATGATTTTACAACCTAAAACTTGCATAACATGATAAACTACACAACTTGTCATCACGGGTTATATTCCAAGTTCATATACATATAATTGGACTTATTCATTAATTCCCAATTCAACATGATGATAGAATAGAACCACGTGCATAGATTAACACAATAAACATTGCTCTATTATCAATTTATTTCCAAGGCATGACCTAACTGAATAAATTGATTAAAACATCACAGGCATAACATTATGAACATGAAAAGGTTTGAATAATAATCTAGATTCAAGAACACGGATAGATCTAACTTAAATAGAAAAATCCCCAAAATCAAGACAAATAAAGAAAATAGGTCTGAATAGAAAATCAAGCTTAGATCCAATTTCATAGTCATAGTCCTAGGCAATAACCTCATAGGTGATTAGCCATAATTGTCCTTGTCATAGTTATAGGCAATAGTCTTATATTCACAGTCATGGGCATAGGCATAGTCTTATGTTCACCGTCATGGTCATAGGCATAGTCTTATGTTCACCGTCATAGTCATAGGCATAGGCATAGTCTTATGTTCACAGTCATAGGCATAGTCATGGTCTTATGTTCATATTCATAGGCGTAGTCATAGTCTTATGCCATTAACAATAATTTTAATGTCGTAGACAATATTCCCAATAGTCAAGATCCAAGAAGAAAACAAGAATAGATATGAACTATACATAAATCAATTACAATTTAACATGCCCATATTAGATTTATAGTTTTTATCTAAAAGTAACTGGAACTTACAGATCATTGTCTAAGCAATTTAGATGCAGAAGTCAAGTCTAGAAATTTGTCGTTGAATTGTTGAATCGCTGAATCTTGCTTTGATTGTAGAAGCAAATCCCCAATTCCTAGCCGTAGTCTCCAAGAAATAATCTTCGTGTTTTAATTTATTTGATTTAATTTAGAGGAAGAAGAAGAAGCCATGATCATCAAGAGTTTGAGCAACATAAAGTTAGAGAAGAATGGTGTAAAGAGAATGAGGCTAGGAGGTTGTCTATATTGGGTTTCAAACTAATTAGAGCCGTCGATGTAGTTAGAAGAAATCAAGGCCATCCATCTCAAGAAAAGCCAATCAGAAAATGAAAAGTCAGCCCCAGTGACACACCAGAGCTCAGAAATACGACCAGAACCCGACCAGGCCAGCCAGGGCCTGGCCAAGCAGGTTTCTGCTCGTACTGGGCGCACCTGCCAAATGTGCCAATGCAAAATTGAATGGGCGCACTTCCCAAGTGCGCCAGTGCAATTTTGTTCTGGCGCACTACCTAAGTATGCCAGTGCATTCTGGCCCGTTTCTGGTTTTTCTGCTTAACTTTGTTCATCCATATCTTCTTCATACACTATCCGTTTTACGCAAACTCAGACTCTATTTCAAGCAGAATTCCGAGACGAATGTAATGGAGTAACCCGTTTCCCTTGATTCTTATTTTAAAAATTAATTCTCTCTTGATTTATTGTTTTAACATGTTATTAAAATTCGGGTTGTTATAGAAAAGATTAAATTTTTTTATTTAGATTTAATGAAGTATACCAATTAAATGGTATTTAATTGGAATTGAATTTGAATTGATTTTTGGATTTATTGTGAACGGTGTTTTTAATAACACTTGTTCTTTAACCCGATAAATAATGGAATGTGAATTGGGTTTATCGTGAACTGTGTTTTTACGACATTCGTTTTTTAACCTGATTTACAGTGAAATGTGATTTGGAATTTATAAATCTTTTGTTAAGATTTAAAGGATATTTTCCAAAGTAAAGTTTTCCAATTTAATAAAATAAATTGGAATGGAATGGAATTCGATTTGGTAACAATCGAAGTGAATCTCTGTGGAGGAAGACAACTAATATATCTGGAATTTAAAAGGCTTGGCTCTTATTCCATTTATATTATTAGTCGGATATGGAAGTTTATATCGATTATATATATCGATTTGTTTTCCATGAAGATTCCATTGTAAATGGAATGTGATTTTGGGTTTATCATGAACCGTGTTTTAAATGACATTGGTTCTTTAACCTAGTTAAAGATAGGATATGATTTACCAAGTTAAATAATCATTGATAGTGATTTTTTGGAAGATTAAAACCAAGTGGAAATTTAATCAACCTTTAATTAGATTGAAATGATCGAGAATGGAGTATCACCGGTTTTGCTCCAGGCGATAGTTAAATCTTTAATTAGATTTGAACGTGAGATGGTAATTGAATTTACCGATAACACCGTGGTGTTAGATATGAAGTATGACCAGTTTTACTTCATGGGATGAATAGGTTGGGGTTGGGAAATTTAACAAGTGATTACTTTGGTAAGGTTCGCTAATCCCGACTAGTTTGGATAAACCATAATTTGGTTTGAATTGATATTCAAAAGAAGATTAAAGAATAAACTTAAAGAATTTATCTTTGATAAAATTAATGGGAACATTTCCCAAAGTGTAAGAATATTTAAATAAAAGAATATTCTGAATTGGAATGAGGCATATGTTGTGTTTTTGTAACACTTGTTTATTATATACGCGGGTTATTTAGAAAGACCGGGTTTATCCCATTCTGAATAATTTATTCGACGATGTGTCGAGGATGAAGACGGTGGTCGAAGACCGGAGGTCTTCACATCGTTTGGATAATTACTGATGATCTTGATTGGGTTGTACACCCAAGAGGAGGGAATCAGTTGGTGATCGTCCAGACGTACTTGGAGATCGATAGATATGCGAGGTACAAGGTGCCTCCGGTTTCGTTCAGACCCAGAACGTACTTGTAAATGGACTGTGTGTCTGACATTGGATATCATTCTGTGTGATTGATGGATATCAGTTGCATGGAATGGTTTGCCTGTTTGGCATGCTAAGATGCAAATGATCAAGGCTTCTGTTGAAAAGCAAAGTCTTGTGGTTGATGATCAAAGCACGACCTATGTGGCACAGCTTTGTGTAACGTTAATTCGCGAGCCTCACACCCCGTTTGTGAACCAGAAACGGGAGAGGACATCAAGGAGGGCATCCGTTTCCTTCTAACTAGGGTGGTGTCAGTGACCTACCAGCCCTGACATTTATATTATTTTCACCTGTGTGGTTGTTGGATTGCGAGGCACCTCAGACATATCGGTGACTATGTGGAGCCGATGGAGTCATAGTACTCATTTATGCCCCAAAGGACGGGGAAACACAGTGTTCAGGCATTTTAATCCACATCAGTGGACCGGCCCTGACGATCCAAGGGCTCACCTGTGTTTGGGTCCTGAGGCTCGGGCTAGACAGTCTCGAATCAGTGAGGACGATCCCTTGCCTCGGTTCACAGATGGAAATCCAACTTCCAATACGTGACTTTGCAGTTTTGATTGTAGAGCCTAGTATTGGCGACATGATATATGGTACCCATGTCGTCAATGATTGATACTTATGATTGAAATTGTTTTGACACTATACACTTATAATAATAATAAAAGATGAAATTTTGAGTATCAAGCATTGTTTGGCTATTATAAGGTAAAACCCTATCCTCCGGCTTTTGTTGCATTGTGTGATGGGACCTGGTTCATATAATAGCCTCATTGTTCTTTATTTAGCATTGCGCTGTTGTTTTATGCATTGGTATTCTTGGGAGGAAACCCGTTCCGTGTTATACAGCGTGATCCCTTGTTTTACCTAACTTTAAAATAAAAGATTAATAACTGTTTTAGTTCTCACACCAGTCACATGACTGACCTGGAGTTTTTTGTTTTAACCTGAACTCTGGGTGCCCCTATTTTCGATACGTGCAGCTAGTAGTTTTGGTTTTGTAGATTTATATTCACAGGATCCTGGTTTACAACTGGAACGATATTCGGAAATCTTTGTATCCGATTATCTCTTTCAGTTGTGTTTTGTATTATTTTTCGCTGCTATGTAATGTAATTTAAATCTCTGATATTTTCTATGTAATATTTATTCATACTCTGTATATTCTTATATTCTGGTAGAATTGTTGTAATATACAATGAAATGTTCTTCCGTTTGTGTTCCGATATGTGTTGTCCTCAAAGCAATCCGCTCTTTCCTTCAAAAGGAAGTTACGGGTCCTTATATTTGGTATTAGAGCCTTGGTTTACAGAGCTCGGAGAATAAGACGCATTAGAACCGAACAAAAGAATTCATCAGAGATTGGATTATAAATATCCAATAAGAATGACTCGTTAAAGATGGGATCAGTAGTATCCTATAACGAGTGTGAAGAGTGATATTTTTTAAAATAAAATGAAAACAAACTTTGTTTTGAAAAATTAAATTCAATTATTCGTATTTGAATATTTATTTGTATTTATTTGGACAATCCAGTATATAAAGATTTTGCATATACGTCTGATTCACGTTTATTCGAAGTTTTAATATACTGGATAGATATAGAATCACACTCTAGTCACCCGGGGATGAAACTATTGATGACTATATAGCATCAGTAGTTTGTGTTCGTATTTTAAAAGTGGGATTTTTATATATTTCCATTATACTAGTGTGAGAACCAAAATTAGTAGGGCTTATTGTTGTGAATTGGCATCAAAAATCTGATTTTTGGACTATGTATTAAAATTATGAATTTGAAAAGCTAATCAACTAATTGATTGCTGGTTGTGTTGTTTGATTATTGTTTGATTAATTAAATGTTGAACCTTTAGCCAAATTGAAACAAATTGTGAATTGTATTGAAAATTTGTCGCATTTACATACATATACATGTACTTACAGTGAACAGGTCATAGCAAGGAGGCTAGAGAAGAGGAATAAAACTGTTTGCCCGATAAATAGGTACATGTTTATTGTATTTCTTGGGGTTTTTGATGATTTTATGAGTCTATTGGCTAGCCGCTTGGCTTTTTCTTTTTCTTTCGGATTGGTGAGGGCCATGGGAGGCTATTTGAAATATCCCGAAGCTCCTTGTGCAGGGGAGGTTATGGCGAATTTTTCCGAAAATTTAGGGTGTTAGCCAAATTTTTGAAAAATTCGAAAAGTTCTTAGAAACTGAAAAGTTAAAGAACTTAAGCCGTAATGAAAATAATGAAAGTTGAGTTGATTAGTTAAACAACTTTCAGCTTCGTTCCTTTTCGGGGACGAAAAGTTTTAAGTGGGGGAGATTGTAATAACCCAAAAATCCAAGCCAATTTAAATTTTTTATTTTGGCAATTCTAATGAATTTTGAATATTTAAAATGAATTATTTTAAATAATAACGACGAGAAATTTATTTTGAATAGAATTAGAATGTATATATTTATATAGATCGTCGTTAGAATATAAATATTTATTTTAAATATAAATGGAATTGAAAATGGCGCGGTAGTTTGAAATTTCAATTTCAAAGTTCAAATGAATGTACAGGATTCAAAATAAACTGGATTTTAGCGAAACCAAAAATATTTAAATCTATTTGAGAATAACTTTCCAACGAATCCGAAAAATCAAAATTTCATAGCGGGGATAAAAAGATATGTCCAGTTGAAAATTCAGAATAGTCGCTATTGAATTCTGGCCCTTGAAAATGAAAATTTTGCAAACGACCTCTATTTTCGACGAAACAACTTTTGTTGGATCCAGGATGTCAAGTTATTTCTAGATTCCAAAATTCGTAATTTTCTGAATCAATATGTGAGCGTGGTGAAGTAAAACGTGTTTTAACAATATCAGTCAATTTCAATCGACTAGAAAATGGCTATTTTTTAAACGGTCTCAGAATTTTACGAAATTTGTTTTTTTTAGGACCGTATCATCAATACAAAGCTAGAAATATTTTTTTTGGAATTTTTAGAGTCCGTATGTGGCCCTGGTAAATTGAAATGTGCATTCAAATTCAATATATAGAGTTATATTTTGATTTTGACGAAAACTGTTCGAAACAGCCAAATTGGGTTACGAAACATATCCCAATGTGTTCAGAATGGGGGTATTACGCTAGGGATGACAGTCGTTGAAATTGATTTGGTGTTAGAATGAAATTCAACATTTCTGAAAAAAAATCTAATAATAAAATATAATTCCTTTTGCAAATACCCCCTCGCCCGTTCAGTTTTCCCAAATCAAGCCCCTCCCTCTCTTCAAATAAAAAATGGCGATGTGCCTGCCATCGCTCCCCCTTCCATCCACCTCGCCACATATCGTCGGTCCCCACCACCTGAGCAACTGCGCTGTCGTCCCCCGATCATCCCTCTCCTCTCTCCTCTTACCAATCTGAGACCCTATCCCTAAGTGAGCCGCTCCATCCACGCCAAGGTCTACCGCAGCCAAGCTCCACCATTGGTCTACCGCGACGTGCTGCTTCCCTCCCCTCTGCCACCACAAACGTACCCCGACCTCCTCCGCTCCCTCCCCCGTCGAACAAAACCTTGAAGTAAGTTTTTAAATATGATTTTCAGTTTTTAAATATGATTTTCAGTTAAGAAAATATACGGTTTTAGATTATGAAAGGAATGATTTGTGTTTATAAAAAAGTTATAATTTTTATACATATAAAGAAGGATTTTTATATGAACGGTATAAGAAGGAAAAGGTATTTTTATTATGTGAATAATCGCATAAAGTTTTGATTTTTATCGTGTATGAAGTTAGGATTTTTAACAGTAAAAAGATTAGATTTTTATATTTAGAAAGCTTTGATTTTATATGAGTAAAGTTATGATTTTTACTTGGGAAGAGATATGGTTTTTAATTTATAAAACTTATGATTTTTCATGAGTATAAAAATATGATTTTTATAATATAGAAAGAATAAAAATATGATTTTTATATTATAGAAAGAATAAAAATATGATTTTTATATAATAAAAAGAATAAAAATATGATTTTTATATTATAGAAAGAACAAAAATATGATTTTTATTTATTGGGATAAAGCGGTAAAAATATGATTTTTACTGTGAACAGTGGGAAAAGATGGCGACGGTATCGACTGAAATCAAAATGAAACCCGAATAGTTTAGAAGGAAAGCACGGAGGAGTGGAACTCTGGGTGAGAACTCCTCACTTTTATTTTAATTTCTTGTTTGAATTATATTCTAGGATGCAGACGGTGCTCAGCAGCACCCGACACCCGTTGTCCACAGACGATGGATGACTTGCTTGTTCAATTGATGTGTTGAGAAAGTTGATTGTGTGAAGTGGAATGAATAAAATATTTTATTGTTAAAAATATAATTTTTAACGTGTATATAAAATAAATATTTATAAACAAATCTGATGGTTTGTTTATATCACCCATTTGACTGATATTGATTGGGAAGATAAATTTTACACATCGCCCAACTGCACAAATAAAAATCTGTGTTTGTTGATTTGAAACCCCACACGGGTGTTGGTATGATATTTGGCGTACACTAATCCCAATCATTTAGCTATATGTCAATCGATTAGTTGACAGACTGTGTAAGCATTAATTATTTATATTTAATGCGCAGTTGTGTGGTGCACTTTGGATGATGGTTGATTATTTGTCATTGCTATTATATACATATTTTGTATAGAACCCATATAAATAACATTATATGGTAATTGAGTGGGTCTCATTCCAATTTAGAAAATAAATTATATTCATGTGTTGAATAAACAAAATAGTTATGTGTTGACAATACTCATGTGTTGAGAATACTCATGTGTTGAAACTATTCATGTGTTGAATGAAATATTTATACAATAAAATTCACATTTTTATTGTAAGACAGAAATAAAAGAAAATTCATGTGTTGGATAAAATATATATTCATGTGTTGAATAAAAGAAAATTCATGTGTTGAAGAATATTCATTTGTTGAATAGAACAACGAAGTTATTGAAATATATAAAGCCGTGTTGATTAGATATGCGCCATTTTGACGTGAACGATATCTATATCGATTTTATTCATTTTTATAATGAACATACAAAAAGAATTGATTTCAAAATATAATATTTTGAAAATACTATCATTTATATATCGATGATATGGAATATTCAATTTTGATTTGAAATTGAATATAAAGTTGAAATCGTTTTAAAAACGAATTTAAAACTATTTATAAAATACGTTTTAAAAGGAAATCGGCGAAATATATATAATATATATTATATATATGATGGCCTGAATAGAACACGCCGCGCTGCGGCAGTTCGCGAATTTCGGCCATTGACTTCGAATGGACATTAAGGGAGATCTGACCGTCGGATTCTCCTAAAATCAGAACCATTGGGTTCGTATCGTAAAGAGATTTCTAACGAATATTAGAGATTTGAAATCTAATGGTTGTATTTGGAATTATGTCCAAATCAAATTTGGAAAAGGTCGCTGTAATTGCAGTTCGATGGCCGTTGATGGAAATCGACTATACGGGCCTTGATAAAATTATTAAAAATAGTAATAATTTGTGTAAAATCATAAGAAATGATTTGGAAAGAATTGGGATGAAAAAAATCCATATTTGAAAAGATAAAAATAGATTTTTATCGAAATGAACTAGTTTTGAACAAGAATTATAATCCATTTATTTTTGAAATTAATAAATTGGATTTAAAGGGGTTTTAAAAGTAACCAGAATTTCCAATAACTGAATTGGAATGGATTTGAATCAAAATTGTCTTTGGAATATTTCGATGTTGGATTTCGTGATTATACAGATATTGTTATGGAAATTTGAAAGATATATTTATATCATTATTTCCAATACGATATTTGTTGGTCGTAGAATTTGATATTGAATATAAGCCGATATATTTTCTATTCAGAGCCTTATATTTAATATCAAATGGGATTTGGGTTTGTCGTGAATGGTGTCTTCATTAACGCTGTTCTTAAACCCAGTTGAGAAAAAGATTAAATCTTTTTATTTAGATTTAATGAAGTATACCAATTAAATAGTATTTAATTGGAATTGAATTTGAATTGATTTTTGGGTTTATCGTGAATGGTGTTTTTAATAACACTTGTTCTTCAACCCGATAACTAATGGAATGTGAATTGGGTTTATCGTGAACTGTGTTTTAACAACATTCGTTCTTTAACCCGATTTACAGTGAAATGTGATTTGGAATTTATAAATCTTTTGTTAAGATTTAAAGGAGATTTTCCAAAGTAAAGTTTTCCAATTTAATAAAATAAATTGGAATGGAATTCGATTTGGTAATAATCGAAGTGAATCTCTGTGGAGGAAGACAACTAATATATCTAGAATTTAAAAGGCTTGGTCGTTATTCCATTTATATTATTAGTCGGATATGGAAGTTTATATCGATTTGTTTTCCATGAAGATTCCATTGTAAATGGAATGTGAATTTGGGTTTATCGTGAACCGTGTTTTAAATGACATTGGTTCTTTAACCCAATTAAAGACAGGATGTGATTTCCCAAGTTAAATAATCATTGATAGTGATTTTTGGGAAGATTAAAATCAGGTAGAGTTTTAATGAATCTTTAATTAGATTGAAATTATCGAGAATGGAGTATCACCAGTTTTTCTCCAGGCGATAGTTAAATCTTTAATTATATTTGAACGTGAGATGGTAATTGAATTTACCGATAACACCATGGTGTTAGATATGAGGTATGACCAGTTTTACTTCATGGGATGAATAGGTTGGGGTTGGGAAATTTGACTAGTGATTACTTCGGTAAGGTTAGATAATCCCAACTAGTTTGGATAAACCATAATTTGGTTTGAATTGATAATCAAAAGAAGATTAAAGAATAAATTTAAAGAATTTATCTTTGATAAAATTAATGGGAACCTTTCCCAAAGTGTAAGAATATTTAAATAAAAGAATATTCTGAATTGGAATGAGGCGTATGTTGTGTTTGTGTTACACTTGTTTATTATATACGCGGGTTATTCAGAAAGACCGGGTTTATCCCATTCTGAATAACTGATTCGACGATGTGTCGAGGATGAAGACAGTGGTCGAAGACTGGAGGTCTTCACATCATTTGGATAATTATTGATGATCTTGATTAGGCTATACACCCAAGAGGAGGGAATCAGTTGGTGATCGTCCACACATACTTGGAGATTGATGGATAAGCGAGGTACAAGGTTCCTCCGGTTTCGTTCAGACCTAGAACGGACTTGTAAATGGACTGTGTGTCTGACATTGGATATCATTCTGTGTAATTAATGGATATCAGTTGCATGGAGTGGTTTGCCTGTGTGGCATGCTAAGATGCAAATGATCAAGGCTTTTGTTGAAAAGCAGAGTCCTTTGGTTGATGATCAAAGCACGGCCTGTGTGGCACAACTTTGTGTAATGTTAATTCGCGAGCCTCACACCCCGGTTGTGAACCAGAAACGGGAGAGGACATCAGGGAGGGCATGCGTTTCCTTCTAGCTAGGGTAGTGTTAGTGACCTACCAGCCCTGACATTTATATTATTTTCACCTGTGTGGTTGTTGGATTGCGAGGCACCTCGGATATATCGGTGACTATGTGGAGCCGATGGAGTCATAGTACTCATTTACGCCCCAAAGGGCGGGAAAAACGCAGTGTTCAGGCATTTTAATCCACATCGGTGGACCGGCCCTGACGATCCAAGGGCTCACCTGTGTCTGGGTCCTGAGGCTCCGGCTAGACAGTCTCGAATCGGTGAGGACGATCTCTTGCCTCAGTTCATAGATGGAAATCCAACTTCCAATACGTGACTTTGCGGTTTCGATTGTAGAGCCTAGTATTGGCGACATGATATATGGTACCCATGCCATCTATGATTGATACTTATGATTGAAATTGTTTTGACACTATACACTTATAGTAATAATAAAAGATGAAATTTTGCGTATCAAGCATTCTTTGGCTATTATAAGGTAAAACCCTATCATCCGGCTTGTGTTGCATTGTGTAATGGGACCTGGGTCTTATAATAGCTTCATTGTTCTTTATTTAGCATTGCGCTGTTGTTTTATGCACTGGTATTCTTGGGAGGAAACCGTTCCGTGTTATACGGCGTGGTCTCTTGATTTACCTAACTTTAAAATAAAGATCAATAATTGTTTTAGTTCTCACACCAGTCACATGATTGACATAGAGTTTATTATTTTAACCTAAACTCTAGGTGCCCCTATTTTCGACACGGGAAGCTAGTAGTTTTGGTTTTGCAGATTTATATTCACAGGATCCTGGTTTACAGCTGGAACGATATTCGGAAAGCTCTGTATCCGATTATCTCTTTCAGTTGTGTTTTGTATTATTTTCCGCTGCTATGTAATGTAATTTAAATCTCTGATATTTTCTATGTAATATTTTTTCATACTCTGTATATTCTTGTATTCTGATAGAATTGTTGTAATATACAATGAAATGTTCTTCTGTTTATGTTCCGATATGTGTTGTCCTCAAAGCAATCCGCTTTTTCCTTCATGGGGAAGTTACGGGTCCTTATAAAATATTTTCAATGTTGTTAGATAAAGAACAAGGAATGATTGTTAAATTAATTCTGAATTTGGGTAGGGGAAATGGTTATATTTTAAATTGTTTCAAATTGTTATGAGGTGTACTTAAAAACTGAATCTTTCACTGCAAAATAAACACAGTTATCTTTTCTTCGTTCGAAAGTCAAACAGAAATTCTTATGGTGTTTTAGACTCATTTTGATGGATCTATCGTGCTCTTATCTACAATAACTCACATTTTTATAGTAAATTTTTCCACAAAATTATATTGATTTTGTTGAAAAGTTTTGATATTTATGATGGTGTATTACTGAGTTTGGTGAAGGAAAGTAAAATGGTAACCATTAGTTAGACAGTTACCAACAATGAACTTATTTATTGTCCTTTTTTCTTACTTTTACACTAGGAGAAGACAGAAAACTAGCTGCGATATTAATTTCTACAAAGATCGCAAATAAATAAATGACAATATGTTGCTATTTTATTTAATTTAACAATGCTTTTTCTTTTTCGCTTAGTTACCAACAAAACAATAAAGATTTCGTATTTTTATTGCAAAATTAGTTACAAGAGTGAAATCTTGTTATTTTGACATATTTTTGTAATGAAACATTGTGTTTTACTTTTTAAAAATCACTCATCTACTCGACGGACAACTTATGAAATCATGTAAAACTTACTAGAAATGAATGAGCAATTCATTGGGAAGCATGAGCCATTAAATACTTTGGAATATGAACAATCCTACATCTTAAACTTCTAATAAGAATTATGTTTATATACAAAGATGTGGACACTAATGTAGTTACCATGAGACAAAGAAACACCTGAAAGCAAAACCATCTTAATAGATGGTGCAGCACACCACCCTACAGCCACACGTCCATGCCCATGCCTAAGCCCAAATCCGCACCTTCACCCACATGCGCGGTGTAGATGAATGGGCATTTGAGGTGTATTTGAGGCATTAAGCACTTTGCAGTTGACAGTTGGCTTGACTTGGTTTGGCTATTCAAGCTGAATGGTTTATTGCTTTGCATGTTCAAAATCAATCGTAAAAAAGGAATAAAACGGTCGCATCGCTTGGTAAAAGGATCGCTTCCTTGCCAATAGTAGAAAATGTTCAAACAAATGCCTATCGACGAGTAGGCACCTCCGCGCATCTATAAATAGGTAGAAGGAGAACACAAGAAAAACAATTCATTTTTCTGTTGGTTCTTCCTCTACCAATGAAACTTCGTTCCAATAAAAGTCACTCTCTTGAGTTCGTCGTTGCTCTGCAATCGCCAATGTAGCATTAAGAGATCAGATATGTTTTATCTTGGAAAACAATTTCTCATCCAACTTTTTGCGCCATTGAAGGAGCAATTCTGTTTCAAGGAAACGGTGATTATTCTGGACTTAAACAATCAAATTGGTATTATATTTAAATACTATCTGTTTAATATTTTGCAAAATATTTACTGATGTTTTACAGTAGTTTTATAACAATTTTTAAACTGAGTGCAGACGACTTAATATTTGCAAATAGTTTGTTGACGATAGGTAAGTAAAACACAATTTTGAACTTTTTTTTTTTTGCAAACTGTTCTCCAACAAATTGTATTACATATTCTTGAAAATCTTAAAACAAATTTCTGTAAATATTTGGAATCCCACCTATACTACAAATAATAGCTTAAGACGGTAACATCTCGGTAATAAAGCCAACTGTGGCCACCACTGAAAATAGGGAAATAATTTCATTAACCACTATAACTTTGTCGCATGGTGAGGTGCCAAAAAATTCACTGGTGTAGAGTTCAAGCATTGGCAACAGAAACAATTATTTTGCCTAACTACACTAAACCATGTAAAATATCTCACTTGGTATGCTTCATAAGTAAACGGACTGAAGCTTGGTGCATTGGAAGTTGAAACTCTCAATGTATGGAATAATTTAGACTTCATATGCAAAAAATACATATTAAATGGATTAGATAATAGTTTGTATAGTGTGTACTGTACAGTGAAGATCTCAAAGCAATACTGGGCTTCTCGGGATAAGAAGTATAAAACGGATGATGCTGTAATGAAGAAGTTCGTTGTTGGAAAGTTTATTGACTTCAAAATTATAGATTCCAAAACTGTTATTAGTCAAATTCAGGAGTTGTATGTGATAATCCATGAAATCCATGACGATGGGATGTCATTAAGATAGTCATTTCAAGTTGATGCTGCTGCAGAAAAGCTACCTCCATCATGGATAAATTTCAAGAACTATCTAAAGCATAAGAAATGATGATGGACGATCTTGTTGTTCGACTAAGGATGAGGACGATATGAAATAAGAAAAGAAATAAATCAATGTAGTAGTGGCAAAGGAAATTGTGGTTGAAGCTGATAAGAATAACAAGCGTAAATGGTAATATAACCCAAATACAAAGAGACCAAAAAAATTTAAAAGGATCCTATCACAACTGCGAAAAGAAAGGAAATAAGGAAAGCGAATTTCCAACTTTTCGTTCCTCGGTAATCAACACTAATACCACTTACTACATTCAACACCGCAAAACCGGGTATCGGAGAGTTAGATATTAGGGAAAAAAGAAAAAGAAAGAAGAGAACAGAATCTCACGTGCAATGGAATAATCATATAATAGTAAAATGAACTTTACAAAATTTGAATTTGAATAATCTATCAGAATAATTAACTTAGATCAGCCTAGACAGTTATAACATTCTGTCCTTACAACTGCTGAAACTGTTCTAAACACAACATAATCTGAACTAACACAACAAACATAAAACAACGAAAGAATAACAAACGAGAAAACGCCTGGGACTTCTACTCCACTCCAAAAGCACCAAGTATCCAAAGAAATATGGAAAATATGCTTGGTCTGACCCGAGCATCATAATAAAATAACACCCTGATTAGGCTCGAAAACAAGCGTGAGAATCTCATATCACATATAGTTTATCTCATTATTAGCTTCTAAAACCTTTTAAACAAAAGGTATCTAGTAAGACCATGCCACACATAAACACGGACATGTTTTTACCTTACGATAACCAAAACACTTTTATAATAAATCCAATGATATTATAATAATGTCTACAATCTACAAACAATAAAAATATAGCCGAAATTCTTGTGTCTCGCGTTTCTGCATAGTTGGTTTACATATAAAACCATACATGCTCATATTGGAGTTTGGATTCCATACAATGACTGGGCATTGGGGTATCGAGTATCTCATCACCCTGGTCGCTTTGCAACCCTTTCCACGATGGGCGCTCATACACTACCAATAAGATAAATGCATGTATCTAGAAGGGTGGCAATCAGACCCTACTTGGGTGCTTCCTGCTTAACCCTACTACATCTCTCTTGATTTTAGTCATTCTGGTTGATGAAGTTTTGAGGCTACGCTTTTACCTTTCTTAGGCATTTCCCACTTTGAATGTTCATCGCCTCCGGTGGCAATGTTCTGATAACATTCAGCTATACAAATCATTCAAGAACAGAACGAACAAAAGGCATTACTTATACCACATCCTTAGGATTAGTAGCAAGTAACCCTTGTTATATCTTCGATTCAACATCTTGAGATGATCTAGTCGTATGCTCAATGTGATCGAAGTGGTTTTAGGATACTTGATCCGATCCCGGTCTCTTCGAAATGACAATCGATATAACCATAGAAATACTAAACAGTACATAATAGTGTGATTCATTCCCTAACCGTTGTTGAATGGATTTGCTTGTCAATGTCACAAATATCTCAGAGTAGAAGGTCCAGATTTGATAGTCGGTTATTTAACTATTAAATACACAATCAGGTAAACAGGTTTATTTACATTGGATCCATTAAGTCTCATTTAATCTTCGATTTATTTGAATTCAAGCATAATGTTATTTACATACTTATTTGAAACATAAGTGTAACTTAACTCAAAAAGTTCTTATTATCAAACTTATATGATAATCTCGTTCTTGAATATCAGTTTCATAGCTGAAAGTGACACTCAAATTTGATCACAAATTAATACTATCTAGCAGGTAATGGTAAAATCGTTCAAGTTGGGGTATGTTAATTACCTCTCAAACCTTGAGCCAAAATCATTCTTAACTTTAAGTGTTGTAGAAGTTTGATATCCTAAACATTTATCAAACATGGATTCGTAAATCCAAATGATTTTTCAAACCTTAAATTCAAAAAATCATTGTTTTTTGAACCATTCACTAAGTTAACTTAAATATTGAAATCAAGAAATTTAGTCCAGGTTGTCGAATTGATTTCCTAACCTTTGATAATTAAATTATCTTTAACCCTTAATTAATTAAGAGATTAATAAAATTTAAAACATTCTTCTTGGATAATTTATCCAATTTTAATTTTCTATTTAACTACACAATTTACTTGCCAAAGTTTGTTAATTAAAACATCAATTAACTTCACAGGTTCATTTAGGAAAATGGTTAGTTTAAATGATTCCAGCTAAAAAGGTAATCACTTTAATTATCATTAATTAAAATTATATTAACTTCAATATTAACTAGGATAAAAGTAGTTAACTTCATTATAAACTAAAAATGAAATAGTTAATCTATTTTAAAATTTTATTATAATAATAACCAACTTTATAAATAATCAACTCAATCTTTTAAACATGGTTAAGTAAAAGATTAATTGACTTTTATAAAACATTTCAAGTTTTAAACACCCATTCATTAAAACTATTTTTGTTAGATTAATTAAAAACAAATTAATTTAATAGCCAATTTCAATTAAAACATTTGATTTAGTCAATTTGAAAACATAGTTAACTGGTTTTCAATTAATCATTAATTTTAAATTAATTAATAATATAATTAATTTAAAATAATCCACTTAATTATTTCTTAAAAACAATTATCCTAAACTATAAACACTTAAGTTAGTTTCGATTTGCTTTAAAAAAATTAGAAACATAGTAGTTCCAATGACATTTAGTAATTCCTTTATTTAGATGACATTCAAGTCGTAAACACATAATTACATAGCATAGATATGTAATTAAAATTTATACTACCGATTGATAACATAACATAATAACAACAACTATTTACATATAAGTATATCAAACTAACACAATAGTAGAATGGTATTTATTTCTGCTCGTAGGATGTCCAAACAATTCAGTCAATTCCATTTTTAGTGGAATGAGGTTTATTTCCACTAGCAGATGTCAATTTAGAGATTACAATTACGATATATGTAATTAAACACAACAAAATTAATTTAATCACTAAATTATATAATCATTTACGAGTTTATTGATTTAACAAATTGGTTGAATAGATCATTTCGAGTCCAACGTCCGAAATCGCGTGTTAAACGGATTTATAACTGATAAGTTACATTTGTTTAACATAAAAGATTATTTATTTAAATCATATTTTAATTCAAATTCAATAGAGCCAAGTTGGCACATCTCGTCGACTCGTGTAATCAAAACGTTTGCTATTTCATTTCTACATAATATACTTGTCTAAAATTCACATTTGCATATTATGTGTATATATAAATATACATACATAAGTTTAACTTATTTTTAACTTTAAATTTTAAAAACTTATATATATATATATATATAGGGCTGAGCCTATAATGGCCCAACTTTGGAACAATTCGGAAGTCGTATCTTTAATATGAATAAGAAATACTCACATTTTTGGGACACATAGGGCTAAGAGTCTCCCGGTTGCTACCAAACGCGAAGCGAGAACTCCCTGTCATGTGTACCAAGCACTAAGCAAGCAACAAGGACTAGTGCGAGTAAACGATTTTAAAACAAGTAAAGAAATAAAAATTATCTCATAAGACTACGCCGTAAGTACGGAACGGGTTTTTGCCTTATGAGAACCAACACATTTTGTATACTATAAACAAATATTATGATAATGTCTAGGGTTTTTCACAAATAATTTAGAATTTAGAAGAATGCTTGCATATCACATTCTACCACATAGTATACAAACAAAACCGCTAGGCGCTTATAAATAATAGATTTCCAGCTATGATAAGGTATGGAACCATCTTCTTATAATGTATCTCTAAAGAGGAATACACTGGGTTCAACAAGAACATCTTATAACCCGGCCACACATGACTGGTCACTCATTTCGCTTGAGTATACCGAATATATTGTCACCTTACGGTTGGATCCAACATAACCATTCCCGTGAGACACAGATGTGAAAGTATAACACCCTGCATTTTATGATAGTTTAAAAGTTAAATATGCATATGTGTATATATATGTATAGACATAAACATTTAAAAGAAAAATATTAATGCAAATAAAAATGTAATGCATACATTAAAAGAAAGAAAGGATTGGTTGCCTGTAGTGTGAATATGTTTCAGGCACTAATTACAAATATTATGCATGAGAAATAAAAGAAAAAGATCCATGCAATGATTTAATTGAAATATTGTAACAAACATGAAAAATAGAAGTAAGAAGAGAACAGTAATTACCATTGTTCTAAGCTTTGTTAACAATAGTCTTAGTAGTCCAGTTGGTTAGAGCATGTGGCTTGCATAAAGAGGTACAGAGTTTGATCCCCACCGGCGTCATATTTTTATTTTAAGGGAACGACTAAAATAACACATGTTCTAAGGAGAAAATATGTATAAATGCACATATAAGGAAAAATATACTTATAAGGAAGTAAAGAAAATATAAGTGTGTGTATATATTTATGTAAATATGTGCAGTTATATATATATATATATATATATATATATATAAACAAGAGATAAAGTTCAAGATAAGGCTGTAATCAAAGAAATATGGCACGAATATAATAATGGTACAACACTGTTTGAATTTTGAAAACGAAATAAAAGTCGTGTGTATATATATACGCATAAAATAGTCATTAGAAGATTTGTATATGTAAAAGAAGATTACATGTGAATATAATAGTTAAATAAATTCCAGAAATTCAAACATTCGAAAATCAAATTTCTGCGCTAAAACAGCTCGCGGGACTCATAGGGGGGTTGACACCCCTGTGTGGGGGTCGACACAGGCGGTCAACACTGGGTCGACACCTCTATAGGGGGTCGACACCCCCCAGATCCGGGAAGATTCATCAATGTATCTGGACTATTTTCTTAACTAGGTTCAATGCTAACTCAGCACTGCATGTACGATAAGACCCTGCACACCTATAAATAGGCTAGTAGAGCCTAGCTTGAATCTCATATTTCTGAGACAACGTCTATACTCTGTCATTCTTCTTCCTCCTCAAATCTCTTCAGAAAAATAAAATAATTAGTTTAGGAAAATTCCAAATCAAGATCTGGAGGAAAAGAATGAATATTAATTAGAAGGTTTTCAGAATCATATTCGAAGTGAGGTAATTTCTTAGATCTGGTCTATTTCAATTTTCTTTTCTTTTTTCCCTTTTTCTTTAGTAAGAATTATGGATCCATGGTTGCTATGTTCTAAATTCAGTTAGAAGGACCATGTAATATTGGATCTGGACCAGATTCAGGATTTGGAAAGCAAATTAGGTGAGTGGTTTAATTTATATCATTTTTGATAATGATATATTATCATTTGACATCCCCCGTTAATTTGTAATGAAAATCTGCTAGAATGATTAAAAGTGTGGAAATGCTAATATGACATGTTGAGATATTAATATGTTAAAATATTAGTATGTTGGAAATTCATACGTTGAAACGTTTAATGTGCTGAAATGTAAACTTGTTAAAATATATGTACGCATTACCGTTGTTCTAATTTCATGTTAACTTGTGACATTTATGTACTTGAACCCTTAATTGTAGAAATTGGAATAATTACATGTTAAATTAGAATAATTACATAATTCGACGATCGTATGTTATTGTGAGATGAAATTAATTACATGTTAGGAAGAACATGTGACATAAAATAGGCTTAATATGATGACATGTAAAATATAGATTATAGTAAAAATTCGAAAGAATGGACATGCCGAAATTATATAGAAAATTTACAGTAAATAGAAAATTGTAACGCACTTAGACACAAAGTTAAATTCAGTTTATGGTAGAAGTCTGCCCAGAACCGCCAGGCAAATCCAGCGTCCACACGTTGTTAATTTAATGTGAGAGGTCTAGTGCATAAATAAAACATGTAACGGTGCTAAGACATGAGGTTAAGTCAACTTGCGGAAGAAGTCTACCCGGAAACGCCCGGCAAATCCAGCATCCACAAGTGTAGGCTTAATGTGAGAGGTCTAGTGCATAAACATACACACACACACACACACACACACACACACACACACACACATATATATATATATATATATATATGTAAATAAAAGGATTGATAAAATAGCATTAATTGTGATTATTGGAAATGAATGGAAGTTACAACAGTAAAAGGAATGTAATGAACGAGGAATGATAATAACCTGTTATAAATAAATTACATTAATGAGAATGTTATATACAGGTAGGCTTGTCCTAGGGACAAGTGGAAATTATAACTTAGGTTATAATAAAAAATAAAATGGAATAACTTATGTAATAAGATAAGTTGTACTTAATCGTAAATTAAGTTATCTGTGAGAACAAGAAATTGAAATATGCTGATAAGGACAACATAAGTTATATTTATGGAAAGGAAACTTATTAGTAAACCGTAGTTAAGAGAACTAAGTTAATAAGTAAACAACGATAAGTTGTAGTGACAGCATAAGATGGAATTATGATTAAATAAGAAAGAAGGAGGCAACTTATGAAATGAGATAAGTTATATTTAAACATAAGTGATAAGTGACATGTTAAATAGGGAACATGTGAATTGAGATATAATTAATTACATATTAAGTAGAACATGTTATTATAACTATGAAATCAAACAAGAAATGGATTGTGGATTATAGATCTTGGATCACAATCTAGAGAATAACATGTTCTGCGCTTATTAATAGGCTTAAATGGGTTAAGTTATATAACTGAAATTAATAAGCAAGAGGAACTTGGTAACTTGAATAAGAAGTCAATGTAAATGGGAATAATGAAGTTAAATGGAAACCTGATGAGGTAAAGAAAGCGCATAAAAGAATGTTTAGACATAGGGTTTAATAACATATTAAAATGAGGCACTTGGACCAGTCCGCACGTTTGAGGGTGAAGAACCCAACAGGGTAGATCATCGTGGTGTCATGAGGCATGAGGGAAGCGCACGTTCATCTGATTATTATGTCGGCTTCGAAGGACTAGTAGGGGAAGCACGCATCTTCTTGAGACGTGGAAGGTGCCCCTGTTAGTCCTCTGTGGTAGTGCAATGTTCGGGCTATGCTCACAGAGGTTGGGTCTGCACATAACTACCCGGTGAGTAGCCTTGACTGAAAAAGTAGATTTGTAGTGAAAAAGCTGTGACGAAATGATACTAGGGTGGTTCGGCGATTGCCTCAACAGGGAGGTAGGGGTCATGACCAACAAGGATAGTAGATCGTCGTACTCGTCATCGGTAGCCATTGGGATGCGAAAGGACTGCATCTAAACCCAAGACGCCATCCACCTTTCAATATCGAGGCACTGTGGATGAGGGGAGACACCAACTGGATGTTTAGATTGTTTGTTAGGGGAAAGTCGCTTAGCTCTTGTAGTCTTTACTAGTTGAGGGAGGGGCAAAGGTGGGGCCCTAGCCACCATGAAAAAGAGACATGAAGGATATATATATTTTGAGGCTCTTAAAGGCGGGCCTATACAGATATGGAAAAGTTTCAGATCGAGTTTCGTGTTTCTTGTATAACTCTGCCATGGAACTCGAAGCACATTAGAGTTTATGTGCGGTTAAGGCATCTAATACGATACGTGTAACACCCCGTATTTTCTGAGAATATTAAAGTAACGAATTAAAGAATAATTAATTACAAATGTGAGAAATAGATGAAACGGGTTGCACCATTGCATTCGTCTCGAAATTTTGCTTGGAATAGAGTCCAAGATTTCGAAAATCGGACTTCGTGTGAAGAAGTTATGGCCCTCGGAACTTTCAGAAATTTATATAAAACAATTCAAAAAATTAAATACCAAGGTAGGTTGACCTAGGGGTCGACTTACCCTAGGCCAGGTCGACCAGGGGGTCAACCTCTCTATATACAGGTCGACCTACGGGTCGACCTCCCTGTCAGGTCAGATTTGAAATCTGACGTGTTTCTTTGTGTGACGATCTGCTATGTCGTTAGGGCTTGTGTGGAAAGTTCTGGTTGGTTCTCTTAGATTTGAATGGCTTTGGTTTACCCCGGGTTGATCTGACGGCTCCTATTAAATCAAACTTCTATATAAGCAACCTAAATCTAAACCCTAAGGCACACAAAAATATTCCTAAGGCCGTCATGCTGTCAACACTCAACCTAGAGTAGCCGCCATTCACATTCAACTAGAAAGCAAGTTAGGAATTACAAATCAAATCTAATTCAACTAAGAGAATTCAACGTCTACAACAAAGGAGAGCTATTCAATTTCAGAATACAGATCCTAGAAAACAAGACTTTCTTTTGTTTGTAAGTCCTATTATTATTTAGATGTGAACGATTAGAAGTTGTGATTTGTAATAAAATGAAAACTAGAGTAATTCCTAGTTATAAGATAATGATGATGCTGATTTATGCCTATTCTTGTAGCGATTCTATCGTATATGCTTGTGAGATTATTGTGGTTATATGTTGATGTTAAACCAATCGTATATTATGTAAATATGGTGACTTTTTATGTTTATTGAGTCATGCAAGTTGTTTAGATCTACATTTAGATCTATGTTTATTGAATCATGCAAGTTGTTTAGATCTATGTTTATTGAATCATGTAAGTTGTTTAGATCTATGTTTATTGAATCATGCAAGTTGTTTAGATCTACATTTAGATCTTTGTTTATTGAATCATGCAAGTTGTTTAGATCTATGTTTATTGAATCATGCAAGTTGTTTAGATCTATGTTTATTGAATCATGCAAGTTGTTTAGATCTATGTTTATTGAATCATGCAAGTTGTTTAGATCTACATTTAGATCTATGTTTATTAAATCATGCAAGTTATTAGGCTAAGACATGTATTATGTTTAGATCTACATTTATATCTATGTTTATTAAATCATGCAAATTGTTAGGCTAAGACATGTATTATGTTTAGATTCACATTTAGATCTATGAAAAGTGGATCCAAAATTAAAGCTCATATTTACATACCTTGTTAAAACCGTATGCCTAAGATTCATGTTTGTTGGATCCAAGATAAAAGTTCATATTTACATGCCTTGTTAAACCTGTGTAATTCCATATGTTTAAGATTTATGATTATTGGATCCAAATTAAAGTTTACATTCACATGTCTAGTTGAACTTGTGCAATTCTATATGCTTAAGGTTTATGTTCATTGGACCCAAAATAAAAGTTTGCATTTACATGCCTAGTTGGATTTGGGTAATTTCGTATGTTTAAGACCCATATTAATTAGATCCAAAAATGCAAGTTCACCTTTATATGACTAATTGGAATTGTGTAGTTCTATGTAAACTCCCATTCATATGCTTATGGTTCATGTTGATTAGGTTCAAAATTGCAAGTTCATAATTAAACATATATTTATTCTATGCCAAATTTATGTGACATATGTTGGATCCATATTATGCTTGTCTTGAATGCTAAGTGTCTCTTCCTTTTACCCTCTTGATTTTGAGTTAGGCTAAATTGCGAAGCCTAACATTCTATGAAATTTATGTGAACGTTTAGTGGGGGTAACGTTGGGAAAAACATGAAGTTACACGTTATTGGCATATTTTAAATGATTAGTGGCATTGAAATGGTATAATTTATATACCTAAAATTATGAACATGATTTAGAGAGAGATTGGACATGACTTAATTGACAATAATTTACATATAAATATAGAAGGTAAATATGTAAATTTAAAAAAGACAAATATGCCTAACCCGAGGTTAGATTGAGTTACGGTGTAAGACTGCCTGGAACCGCCTGGCACATCCAGCAACCATAACAATATATATCTAATGTGAGAGGTTAGTGCATCAAGCCCAAAAGAACCCAAGGTTAGACTGAGTTGCGGTGTAAAATTGCCCGGAACCGCCCGACGCATCTAGTAACCGCAACAATACCTGTCTAATGTGAGTGGTTGGTGCTTTAATGAATGAATTAAAGCTAAGACAGGAATGGTAGGGTTAAGTTAATTAAGGTAACAATTAACCAATATAACAAGATGAATGACTAGGGTTAAGTTAATAGGAAACGCTTAACCAGTATAGCATGATGATTGGGTAGAGTTAAGTAAAAAGAAACACTTAAATAATATAACTTGATTTGTGGTAAGGTTAAGTTAAAACAATAGGGCAACACTTAACCAACATAACTTGATTTTTGGTAAGGTTAAGTTAAAATAAGAGGGAAACACTTAACCAATATAACTTGATTTGTGGTGGGGTTAAGTTATCACAAGAAGGCAACACTTAACCAAAGTAACATGACAACTAGGTGGGTTAAGTTAACTTGAATCGATTGATGATACTTAACCAATACAACATGATGAACACGTGGGGTTTAGTTAACTTGAATTGATTGATGATACTTAACCAATACAACATGATGAACACGTGGGGTTGAGTTAATAAAGAACACTTGACCAATATAACTTGATGAATGAACGGGGTTAAGTTAATAGGAAACACTTAACCAATTCAACATGATAAGTGAGGAGGGTTAAGTTAATAATAAACACTTCACCAACATGACATGATTAATGGGTGGGTTAAGTTAACATGAGCAGGCGACACTTAACCAATATGGCATAATGTGCGGGAGGGTTAAGTACATATCGGGTTGGTGAGTAATATTGGTAAATATAGGCCCACAAACTTAACCGTTAAATAAACATGCTTGAATCGATGGGAGGGTTAAGTACATCTCGTGTAGGTGGGTAATATTAGTACATATAGGCCCATAAACTTAACCGTTAAGTAAGAATGCTAGAATCGGTGGGAGGGTTAAGTACATTTCGTGTAGGCGGGTAATATTTGTATATACAGGCCCACAAACTTAACCAATAGGTAACCCTAGTAACGGGGACCCATTTCAGCAGTAACCCACATAGATGTATCTTGGTACCCTGAAACTAGGCAGGGTGGGGCACGATTACTAGGCTGATTATAAGCGGTCAAAACAGCGGCGGGGGGTACGTACATATCGGGTCGCTATCATAAGGATTGATACAACTTATGGTGGGACCAGCATAGGGTATCTACATGCAAGAGAGGGCCGATTGACACAGACACATGGAACATTAATGCAAGTAAGGAGCCGATCGATAAGGTAGTAAGGGTACATCTAACATGTTCATGGCAATTAGGCTGATTGAGGTGGAATCCTCACGATAGATGTACACCTGAAGGCTACAACAATTACGGGGATTGGGATCACGTTATCATTTTATACAGATTACTAGTTGGGACACTAGTTAGGTGGTGAACAGAAGTTGAAATGAGTGCGATAGCATATTCAGTCTTATTATCTTATTTCTAGGATGTTGTCCTAGATTCATTTTATTCATGTTATAAACCTTTTCTTGTTTACATGTTAAATAATCACTGGACTTACCAGACTCATGTCTGACCCGTTTTCCTTTCGTTTTCTTTTCTTCCGTTTCCCCCCAGGTCCGTAGGATGGAACATCTCAGCTTAGTTCAGACCTTTTGCAAGCTTGAAGAGAATAGATGTATTGCTTGGACTTTCCTTTCTTGGGCCATGGCTTTGGATACACTCTTAATGGGGATTATGCTACTTTATTATCTTTTATGCTTCTATATGTTTTAATCAAGACAGAAGTTCTATGTATTACTTTTAAGTATGAAAGAGACAACTATTGTAAAAGCTTAACTGAACCACATCATTAATAAAATGACTTTATTTTCCACTGCTTTATTTGTCTGTCTAGAAATTTATCTGCATCTTTTACCTATAATGCTCCACCGAAATTAAGGCATTCCCTTTGTGAATGACCTTAACGGAGGCGGGGTGTTTCAATACGTATGTGGGAAAGTCATGATACATGCATGTCTGCTCTAGGTGTTGTATTGTAGACTTGAGGGCATTATTCTGTGATGGAATCTGAATCGATTGAAGGTGGTAGTCCGTGCGCTTACGTGGCATAGTAATGCTAGATATATATGGAACATAAAATTGTTATATAGAGATCCTTAAGTCACTCCGGCATAGGATGAGGGACTACATACATTTCTATAGCATTATGATGGAGACCGTGCGAGTGGGGTACCATGGGGGTGTACCTTGATATTGGGGGTAGCTACATATATATTGTATTAGGTTAATCCACTGGGAAATAGATGGGTACAACGTGTGTGTAAGCTTTGAGTGCTGATAACCCAAGTAACCTAATAAAGAAGAAAATGCAGCTGAATGGTATATGTAGGATTATCCAATGTGTATAATTTAAATCATGTGACCAGAACTTGTGTTCTGACCCCCTCCTCATAACATACTCGCAGGTTAAATCTGTGGCAGAGATATGATAGCTTTGGATACTGGTTAGGCAGTATTATTACTACGGTAAGGCTATATTTTTGTTACATTATATTTTATCCATTCCGCTGTGAGATATTTTTCTAAGCTCTGATATACTTTATATCTCTGTCCTTTCTACAGGATACCAGAGCAAACCAACACGAGTTTCGATAGATTAGAACTTTAAAAAAAATCAGTCTGTCGGAACTCAGGTTGTTACATCTGGTATCAGAGCGACGTTTAGGATTCCTGTATAGATAGCAAGTGAATGTATTTGTATTTTTTTAAACTAAAAATAAAAATATATTATATATATACACACTAGATCCATAGAGGAACCCACTAATTAGAAAGAGCATAATATGTTAAGAAACGAGATGTTTGTTTTGTACACTTAAGGAACGAATATGGAAATCTGAGACCCTTAGGTAATTTAGGAGGAAAATGTACAATGTACTTTGTCTGACACCCTACGTTCATTAATCTCACTCATTAAGGGAATGCATTAAGTTTCGTGAAGCGTTATAGGTAAACGGAGAAAGAAATATTGCAAGACAGATATATAAACAATAGCGGAATTTAAAACTTTATTTACAATAAAGCATCGTGGTTCAAAAACAACACACGTTTGAAATACACATAAACCATTACATCATAAAAACTACTATCTTTTACTTTAAAACATCAGAGTACATAAAAAGCATAATTCCCCAAATAAAGCATAGCCATAGTAGCAAGGAGAAAAGCTTGAGCTATGCGTCAAAGAAGCTCCAACAAAAGTAAGCAGAATCTCGGTCAAGCCTAAGTATTCCCGCCCTAAGAACCTGGGGGGAGGGGAGGAACAGAAGAAAGAAGAGGAAACAAAAAGGGTCAGACATAAAGTCTGGGGAGTCCAGTTACTTTTAGCAAGTATATAAACAAAAGTAGATGACAGGCATATAAAGTAGATAAGAGAGAGATAATTACATAAAAAGGCAAGTATGACAAGGTGAACAGAATAGGGCGTATACGCTTCTAATGATTACTCTGCACTACTACTAGTATATCCAGAATGAGATGATCCCCAACACGTATGAAATGGTAGACGTAGTAGTACTTCTGGTGAGAGGTTTTAACCCCATACAATCCACATGCAACCCCAATAACGGACTCCTAAACTTACCAATGTCTAGATGTACCCTAACTACTAACCTAATAGATCGGCTCCCTACTCCGTAGATACCCTATGCTGGCCCCATAGTAGGGTGTATCACTTCCAAAAGTGGCAACCCTTCATTTTCAAGATGTGCACAACCATATCTACTGATGTCACAACGTCGTAGTTCCCATGGAAAGCCGGACCCATGCACACACATGACTCCGTTAGTTTCCTGCGCTATTGACATCGCCCCTTCGTTTTGGATCTCTTATAATCAACCCAGTAAGCGTGTCCCTACTCTAACCTAGTTCGGAGTACTCGTTTGATACTTAGATGGGTTACTAACTAAAACGGGTCCCACATAAAAGATGATACAAGCTCCCCCATGCTTGCATCCCCACTACTAGGATTTCAACTCGTTATGCCTAACAGTCCAACATGTAAAACAGGTTAAGTTGCCCGGCCTATATATGTAAATATTACCCCACCGCCATAAGATTTACTTAACCCTCATTGATCTTAACAAAGTTGCATAACCCCAAGGTATAAAATAGGTTAATTTTGTGGGCCTATATATGTAAATATTACCCACCGCCACAAGATTTACTTAACCCACCCACTATTTAAACCAAGTTTACTTAACCCCTATTCAAGTTAACATGTTCATACAATCCCTACGGATTCATCTAGGTTAATTATTCCAATTCGTTACCAAGTCCATTTATGGTTATAATGGGCTAGACCTCCCATATTAGGCCTACAACTTGTGGATGCTGGATATGTCGGTCGAGTCCAGGCAAACTTCTTCCAAAAGTTGGGCTTAACCTCGTGCCTTAGCCCTAGATCCCATGCATTAGATTCAACATTTGCAGTTGTTGGGTATGTCAGTCGGGTCCGGGTAGACTTCCACAACAAATGCAATCTGACCTCATGTCATAAGTGCCATTATAGTTTTCTAATTATCGTAATTTTAGGCATTTTAATTATTAAATAATTAATTATAACTATGTCTTTATAGGTGTTCATGCCCATTTACCCTATTATATTCATACTGGATTATATGTCCAAATTCATACTTGTCATTCAAGTTATGCCAATTCTAATATTTTTCCCCGTTCCCTAACTAACGCATTCGCATATATTTGGCGTCATGTCTTAGCTAAAAAGTAGCCTAGGCATAAACAATAAAAGAGAAAGATGAAAATAGTGATTATTTTAACAAAAGTGACACAAACATGTAATTGGCATAGTAATAAGGTGGACATATAAAAATAGATCTAGTAAGCATGTGATAATAAAACTAGATCTAACACACCAAGGATGTCATAATAGGCATGAATAAATAAGGATTCATATTTCCAATTAACGATAGATCTAAATTAATCACCACATGATAGATAAAGTTTAAGATCCACAAATGTGACATGATAAATTAACTACAAGTGAATTAGATCTATGAAGGTAGATCTAACATGACATGATAAATTAACCACAAAAGAATTAGATTTATAAAGGTAGATCTAGCATGACCTGATAAAATAACCATAAGCAAATTAGATCTAAAAAGATCTAGCATGACATGATAAATTAACCACAAGCGAATTAGATCTATAAAGGTAGAACTAATATGACATGAAAAATTAACCGTAAGCGAATTAGATCTAAAAAGGTAGATCTAGCATGATAAAAATTTAAGATCCACAATTGTGACATGACAAATTAACCACAAGCGAATTAGATCTAAAAAGGTAGATCTAGCATGACATGATACGGTCTAAGCTCCAAGAATATTATAGATTCACAAATTACGATAGATCCAATATGATTCAGTCACATGCGTGTACATATCTGAATCACAGTCATATCACAGATTACTTTTAGTTATTTAAATCTAAAAGTAACTAAATCACAGTATTTGGATTAAGAAGAGAGAACAAGAAAAGGAGCTTGTAGGTTATAGATCTACACTTGAATCTCTAATTGATTTGATTTAATTGATTGTTGTAGAAGATAATTCGGTTCAGTTCAGTCACCGGTAGAGTTTAGCCCCCCATGGATTCTCAAATGAAGTAAATAAGAGAAATGGACCTCTATATATAGCTGCCAGCCCCTCTGAAACTGACTGCCACTTCAGCTCTAGGGGTGTCAACACCCCTGTAGGGGGGTCGACCCCGGTGTTGACACCCCTTAAGGGGGTCGACCCCCTAGAGCGGGAAAACTGCCGCCACATTTTTTTTTCAAACTTTGAACGATTTTGGATAAGATTCTGACTCATATGCATCTAATTTTTCTTCTGCGCGTATACAAACTTTAAACTCTCATATCTTCTTTATATGATGTCCGTTTTACGCAAACCAAATGTCTATCTTGATCAGAATTTCGAGATGGACACAATGGCACAGTCCATTTCCCTTAATTTCAAATATTAAATTAATTATCACTTAATTTATCCTATTTTAGCGTTGTTAAAAGTACGGGGTGTTACATTCTCCTCTACTCAAAGGATTTCATCCCCGAAATCTCTAAGTTAAGAAGAATGCATATCTTACCATCCATCATTCATCTATTCATCTATCAATCACTGGAATCCATTGACCTTAAGGACTTCTAATGCTCATATAAATATATGCAAAGGTGTGTGTATATGTCCCAATACTAATTCAAAGATCAGGAGGTCTACTGATTCAGTTGACCTCCTTAATGCAATGTATGTTTGTGCCATGTATCCAATATGTATGCAAATAATCCTATTATAACATGTGATTTCTATATGTGTGCATACTTATTCGTGCAAATGCAACATCCATATGCTAATACATCCATTTTCATCCATAAAAGAAAAGAAAATGCACACACACATCCATATGCAGTATGAGAGTGATTGAGCTGATCTAGTGCCTAATGTGTGTGTATACACATCCACAGGTAGCCACTAGCAAACACTTGCATCCACTTGCAACCATCCAACATAACATTTCTCAAACACATGTTTACATACATAGGATTCCTATCTAAAGGTCGAAAATACTATGGATAAGATATATTCAAATGATAGAAACAAGCACAGATAAAATTTTGGAAAAGGAATTAAGAACATACCCTCAAAAAGAAAAGGGTACGAAGCCTGAATTTTGTCTTCGGTCTCCCAAATTGCATCCTCTGGGTTATCTCCCCATTGAACCTTTATCATCTTGATCTCTTTATTAAGCAACTACTTAATTTCTGATCCAAGAATACGGGTAGGAACTCGTCTAACTGTTGCCTCCCGTTCCACCTCTACTTCCTCACGCATGTTCGGCTCAACTACCTGTGCTCTATCGTGTAGACAATTCAATAAATAAGAAATGAGGAAAAAATTCATGAATATCCACTCATATGCGAAGCGAGCTATACGCCGTGGTTGCGAATACCACCGGAGCACCCCATTCAGATATGCTTCACCTAATAAACCCTTTCTCAAGTAGCTCTCCTACTTTCTTCCTAAGCTTCCTCCTTTCTCGTGGAGCCATGTGACGCACAGGTCAAGCAACTAGCTTTGCATTGTCTACCAAATATACACAAAAATCAATCTCGCGCCTTGGAGATAAACCCCGAACCTCCTCAAAAACATACGGATACTCACAGACTACCACTACAGACCGTAGATCATCGATAGATGCATCAAGAGATTCTAGGAAACTGTTCATGGCAAGTCAAAAGTATAACGACCCCCCCTCATAATTGAGAATGGAACCGTACATGGCTAGCCAACCTATCCCTAGAATCAAACTATAACCCATAAAACCGAGCACATACGCGTCACATTTGAACTCGACGCCTAATATAGATATTCTCAAACCCCGAAAAATCATGGATAAATGAGCCGAACCACCAATGTGGTTGGAGACCACAACGGGATCCACTACCATACTAGTATTTAAGTGCAGATATTCAACCACATAACTAGATATAAGTGAATGCGAAATGATAGAATCAAAAAGAGTTCTTATAGGATGATTGGAAAGAGAAATCAAACCTTCCAAAGAAACTTTCCTACCTTGATCTGCAGCACCGATCGCGAGAGCATGCACTTACTCTCCAGAAGCTCCTACCCTTTGACCTTGTCCTTGTTTCTTCGGACAATCCTTAATAAGATGCCCGACCTTTCCATAATGGAAACAAGCGTTCTTCCTTCTTCTGCAATCTTTACTTACATGACCCACGTGTCCACAATTAAAACATTTCCTCTTGGCTTTGTCATTCTTTCCTCCCTTCTTTTGTGTCTCCTCAACCTCAGCTTCTTTCTTTTCAGCTTTATCTTCCTCGTGCATTAATGCCATATCAACGAGTCAACCCAAACAAATCTTAAATATAGGTAGTTATTGGGAAAAGAAGAAAAGGAAGAAAGATGAGAAAGGCAAAACAGAGTTCTCACAACGGAAGGATAGCATATAATAGTTAAATATAACATACAATGATTATCAGAGTTATACATATATAGGTATACATACATGACAGCGGAAACAAAGTGCAGCGAAAAATATATATTATATATAGTAGATATATACCAACTTCGTCTTCGTGCTCCAAAGAAGGAAAATCTTCGCTAGCTGCAACATCTGTTGACCCGAGCGTATTGCATAAAAAGGAACACAACAAACACTCGGATCAGCAATAAATCATTCTCATATTAGTCAAATTTAAAATACGAAATAACTTTAGTGTCATGTGTGCAGTAACTCAAGAGATGTTACAGAATTTTTCCATCTCTCAAGGATCCGTTAAACTAATACATACATAGTGTAATACGCTATTATAATAGTGTTTATCTAGCAAAGTAAATATCATAAAATAGCGTAAGTGGGATTACATTTTTACCCTTACACTGTTTATAATACCGTAGTCTATACAGTACCGTAAACCCAACCTAACACGGATGGCATTAGAGGGCACTCCATAGATACGATACAAATCAAAATCGTATGGGGCTTAATAAGTATAAATATGACAAGGCGCTCGAGGGAATGCCCGGGGTAGGATTCTACCAATTGCACTCTCGGACCGGTGGTAACACATAGTAGACACTACCGCCCACCTCGGTACACACTCCCAAAATCATAAAGGGCCCTCAAATCATCATCATAGTCATAGAAATAGTATCGAAGAAGTGTGTCTGATCAAAGGTGCTACCTCAATTAGTCACGGTATAGCTCCTGTTTTAGTCATTTCAATTCTGACCCGAAGGTCAGGGCTATATTCGTTATCGTTCACCTTCATCAATCAAACAATTGCCTCCAAGTCATCACATTTCATTCTGGATACGTCATAACGTTCACAGTTGTTAAAGTGGTATCGACACTGACAGAGAGTATGCCATTTGTCGACTCCGGCCTCTTTAACAACCAACGCTTACATCTTTCACATCAGTTGGTTCTTTTATATTTCACAAAGGTTCGCTTCATATCAAAATATCATATTCTGTTTCGAACCAAATTTATATCCAAATAGAATATAATTTCATATCAAAATATCATAATCATACCAAACCGATTATATTCTAAATTAGAATATATTTTCATATCTTTATATTATAATCATATAATATTTCCAAATCGACTTATATTCAAATAAAATATATTTCATCTCAAAGATTTCAAACTATTCCAAATAGATTTATGTTCGAAATCCATTTATATTCAATAGAATATATACTTCATAACTTATTTCAATCCCTTAGGAGATAGATTTATATTCGAGTAGCATGTAATTCACATTTCCATATCAAAATCAGTTTAGACATCGATTCATATTCAAATAGAATAAAATTTATCTCAACTCCAATTGAACAACGGTTTTAGATTCAACACTTCCATTCGGAAGAAATTTACGATTATTTAATATAACTTGAAAATAGATGCTTATAAATAAAAATCTTTATATAAATATATATATATATATATATGGAATATAATAGCTAGAATAAAATAAGAAAATTTCAAACACTATATATAATTTAAAAGTTTTACAGATTAGTTTAAGAAATAAAATATGAGGAAAATTTTAGTTATAATGAAATAGTTTTATAGGAAAAGTTTAAATAAATAAAAATTTAAGAAGGAATATTTATTTGAAATCAGCAGTGTGTATATATATGATAAAATTCTTTAACTATAATCATTCCTTTCTTCCGAACTTCAATACTTGAATCTAAACTCCAGTCTCAGTGGAGTTTACATAGCTCAATATCTTGTTACAAACACCAATTCAATCCCATCTTCCAATTTAAAGGATTTAAAACCAAATTCGCACTAAGTTTAAAGAAACTACGAGTATCCTCGATCATCTTTATTCAAAAAAAAATTAAATTCAATAAAGATTTATTAAATCTGAGTCTACCCAATTATTGGAATAATCCCAAATCATATAAAAAAATATAATTCAAACTTCCAATTGGTTTTGGGAAAATTTTCTTAACCATTTCAAATACATTCAAGATCCAGATCTTTAAAGGAAGAAAAAAATTCATCGAAAATCGACACATTTTCCTCTATATAAAATTTCATCAAATAGGATTTCGAACATTTAAAAAAATCATTAACCAACCGATGTCCATATATAATTTTCTATCCTATGGCCAAGTGATTTTCAAATTTAATTTCTCGATATTACAGGGATGGATCTATCATTTAAATCCAAATCATGGTCACAGAGATTTATCGTTTCACTCTATGTTCTTAATTTATTTTAAATTGATAAATCCCGAGTTTATTCAATGCCCGTAACATCAAGGGTAAATGGGATCTATCGTCACAATCAACATGCAATATAATATACTGAAATATGCAACATTAGTAGTGTCAATACCAATTCAATAATAAATTTCAGTCAAATAACCATCACAACCATTCCATTCAACTGATCAGCATTAAACTGTTTTAGGATTTAGCAAGGGTTCGAATTTCCAACTAGAAGTTTAAATTTAATTAAATAACTAATCATTGACCTAAATTTGCATAGTAACACACTTGCATGTCAATTTTAAACAGCACATCAACAATCAAATACAACCATGCAACCAAACTTATTTCATAATTCAATTTAATAAATATGGGAACAATTCAGTTCATCGTGAGTGGAAAAATCACTCACCTTTGGATCCTTAGTGGATCGAATGTCCAACCAAAGCCCAAAGATTCACAGTCTCCAAACGCAGCCAAACCAGTGCCAAAACGTCCGCGATTCCGCCACGACCCCAACGCATCCAACCGCGTCCAAATCAAATTTCGCATGTAAAAGTTATTAGTATTTTCGCGTTTGAATTTTGAATATATATAAAAATTAATAAATATTTATCACCAAACATTTAGCGCCACGTCATCTTCTTTCCTAAGAACTCTCACTCGTGTTCTTTTTCCTCCGCTACAGTACTTCGAAGAAAACCCAAACCTCCCATCTTTGACCAGCATTTTCTCTCAGCTCCGACCACTGGAAGGGACGAGACTACCACCATTGCCTTCCTCTTCGAAACCCGCATCCACGGCATCAGAGCCGCCACCTCCGGTGGCTTCTACCTCCGCCGCCGGCGATCTGAACGGAAAGGGATTTTGCCCTTCTGTGCTGAAATTCCAGCTATGCACTAAACTATAAATCGAACGAATACCACCGTTGAACTCGTATGACAAATCTCTACAATACCCAGAAGACCGATTCCTCAATTAACTTGCAAATCGGAAATACCCAATTCCAAGTTAGGGTTTTCGAAAAATCTGCCCTTTGACTGTGATTTCTGGTAACCTCAGGCATTGCATGTCGAAATAGATGGTACCAGCAACTTTATTTTATTGAGAGCCTCAGTTTGATATATAATACGCTAGGGTTTGAAGAGATTTTATTTTGAGGCTTGTATTTTTGATTTAAATCTAGGGTTTGAACTTTTGTTTTCAGCCATGAGAGAAAAATAGACAAATGGTATACGTACAAATGAAAACGGCCGATGAAGTGGTGAGAGGATTTTTATTTGTATAGATATAGGAGGCCCAATAAAGAGAAACAACAATTATCCTGTTTCATAGATTCCATTCACGTTTTAAATCTGTACGATCAAATTACAAATCCGATTGTAATGAAATTTGAAATCCTACCATAATTCTCCATTCCGGATCTGATGAGACTAGTTTCGTTGGATTCTGAGATGGTTACCAAACCGTTAAATTTCACAGTTAATTCTTTAATAAAATATTCAATAATTTATTTAACTGTTTTAATTCAATTTAAATACAACAACAACAAAGTCATATATCCCAAACAAGTTAGGGTTGGCTAGATATGGAACCCATAATTAAAATAAAATAAAATAAATAATGATGATAATATATATATATATATACATAAAGGGTTTAAAATAACCAAACAAATAAAAAGTCGTCCGATAAAGGTTTTTTTTAAAATAATAATAATAATAAGTAAAAAGGTTCAATAAAAGTGAAATAAAATCTAAAATAGTATTAAAAAGTAAAAAGGTTCAGTAAACGTGAAATAAAGTCTAAAAAAACCTATTTAATTCAATTTAAATATTTATTAAAATTCCATTTTAATCTAATTATAACTTAAATAAATTTTATAAATTGATTTCACAAATCTTAAATTCCCGAATTTGATTATTTCAAACTTGAATTTAAATTTCAAATTTTAACTTAACAACTTAAAATTTTCACCATTTCCAAATTAAATTTGAATTTCACCTTTAAATTAAACTAATCAAATTTATTTAATTATTTATATATTAAATTACAAATTACAACATTTCTAGATAAAAACTAAATTTGAAAAAAATCTATTTATACTTAATTCAACAATCATCATCATTATAATTAACAAAAATTGATTTTTAACCCATGTTATTCAATTTTTTTTAATTAAATTCAAGTTTTAAATATACGGAAAATTATGGAATGTTACATTCTCCTCCACTTAAAATCTTTTCGTCCTCGAAAGAGAACGAAATAGGTATTGAATAAAATCATACTTTCAAATCCATATTTATAAAGTAGCATTTATAACATAAGTTATGTAGTCGAAAAATCTCAAAAATTTTCTAACTCCCGAAATCACGGAAAATTTTGGTAGCATCTCCTTTGTACGGAGAGGTCCGGAAAATCACATCATATATAAAATTTAAATATTCATCTCATCACACGATGAGGCATCCCAAAAATGGGGAAAAACAAAATATAAAACCACCAAAAACCTTGTAACACAAATACGTACCTTTCTTTAGCGTTTATTTGAATTTTTACTTACCTTAGCACTTAGTATTTAGCGCAAGCGAGCTCCAAAGCGTAGCGCGACTTCCCTACACCTGCTACATACTCATATATACATGAGAATCAAACATATACACTAAATAGAAAATGCATATCACTTAAACAACATATTATCGACAATTCAACTACATAACTATAGTATTCATGACAAGTCAGCAAACAAATCATAGATCATCACCCTATAAATGATGGAATTGGACTAAAACACACTAGGTGAAAGTTGTTGCATTTGTTTCAGGCTTTCCGAATTGTCTGGATTCGTCGAATTCGGATAATTCGGTCAAAAGTTATGACTGTTTTAGTGAAGGCAAATGCTTCAGCTCATACACATGAAATTGCAGACCTGATTTGTTCAACCCAGTTTTTAACCCTTTAAACAGGAAAAGTTTCACCCGGCATATTAAGGAAAAGTTTTAGTTCAGATCCAGAGCTTTCAAAAGTAGATCCTATTGGAATATGGGACATAGCTAACCCATGAAGGGGTTCATTTAGTCCCTTAACGAACTACAAGGCCTTCTTATGTGGAGTGTCTACTAGTTCCAAACCGAATCTAGCTTGTTGGTTGGACTTGTTCATATATTCTTTAACAGTCATGTCTCCTTGTTTGAGCACTAAGAACCTCTCCATTTTCATGCTTTTCTCAGCTTGAGAAAGAAACTTCATTTCAAACCTCTATCTAAAGTAATCCCAAGTTTCCACCGGCTGCCCCACTTGGGTTACTTCCCACTAGAACAAAGCTTCATCCTTCAGCAGCCAGGCAACCAATTGAATCTTCCTTCGATCTTCCACTTCAAAGAATACAACCAAGTCCTCAGTCTCCTTGAGCCAATTCCTTGCCTCTGCGAATGTCTCGATTCTATGGAATGGCTTTCCGCCCAGAGCACGGAATTCTTTGTAGATCATAGAAAATTTGTCTGCATGTGGAGGAGGAGGAGGAACAACGGGTGCAGTTGGGGGAGGAATGTTTCCTTGGCCTTCGGCAGGCGCCGTGGCCTCCAGATACCTACGAAACTAGCCTGGTATCATAATTCCCTCTGGGATATTAGGTTCCCTAAACATGCTGAAAAAGAAAAGGAAAGAGATTCAGACAAGGGATCGAAAGATATTACTTATGGCTTTTTTGGGAATGTTTTTCAAAACAGACTTTTCTTTCGAAAATGCTTCCTTTTTAAAACCTTTTTGAAAATAGTTTTTAAAAACTTTCATCTAATCTGGTAACCTTCAACTCTGATACCAAGCGTGACACCCCACGCCAGTTAATGTCGCTCAGTAAGGGAATGCATTAAGTTTCGTGAAGCGTTATAGGTAAACAGAAATAGAAATATTGCAAGACAGATATAAAAACAATAGCGAAATTTAAAACTTTAATTATAATAAATCATCGTGGTTCTAAAACAGCATATGTCTGAAATACACTTAAAACATTACATCATAAAAACTAGTATCTTGTACCCTAAAACATCAGAGTACATAAAAAGCATAATTCCCCAAATAAAGCATAACCATAGTAGCAAGAATAAAAGCTTGAGCCATACAACAAAGCAACTCCAACAAAAGTATGCAGAATCATGGTCAAGCCTGGGTATTCCCGCCCTAAGAACCTAGGGGGAAACAAAAGAAAGAAGAGGAAACAAAAAGGATCAGACATAATGTCTGGCGAGTCCAGTTACTTTTAGCAAGTAAATGAATAAAAGTAGCGTGACAGGCATATAAAGTGGATAAGAGACAGATAACTACATAAAAAGGCAAGTATTACAAGGTGAACAGGATAGGGTGTATACGCTTCTAATGGTTATTCTGCACTACTACTAGTATATACAGAATGAGATGATCCCCAACATGTATGAAATGGTAGACTTAGGCATACTTCTAGTAAGAGGATTTAACCCTATACAATCCATAGACAGCCCCAATAACGGACTCCTAAACTTACCAGAGTCTAGGTGTACCCTAACTACTACCCTAATCGATCGGCTCCCTACTCCATAGATACCCTATGCTAGCCCCACAGTAGGATGTATCACTTCCTAAAGTGGCAATCCTTCATTTTCAAGATATGCACAACCATATCTACTGATGTCACATCGTCTTTATTCCCATGGCAAGCAGGACCCATGCACGCAAATGACTCTGTTGGTTTCCTGCGCTGTTGACACCACCCCTTCGTTTTGGATCTCTTACATTCAGCCAAGTAAGTTTGCCCCTACTTCGACATATTTTGGAGTATTTATTTGATACCTAGATGGGTTACTGACTGAAATGGGTCCCACACAAAAGATGATACAAGCTCCCCTTAGGCTTGCATCCCCACTACTAGGATTTCAACTGGTTATGCCTAACAGTCCAATATGTAAAACAGGTTAAGTTGTCGGGCCTATATATGTAAATATTACCCCACCGCCATAAGATTTACTTAACCCTCATTGATCTTAACAAAGTTGCATAACCCCAAGGTATAAAATATGTTAAGTTTGTGGGCCTATATATATAAATATTACCCACTGCTACAAGATTTACTTAACCCACCCACTATTTCAACCAAGTTTACTAAACCCCTACTTAAGTTGACATGTTCATAAAATCCATGTGGATTCATCTAGGTTAAGTATTCCAATTCGTTACCAAGTCCATTTATGGTTATAATGGGCTAGACCTCCCACATGAAGCCTATAACTTGTGGATGCTGGATATGTCGGTCGGGTCCGTGCCGACTTCTTCCACAAGTTGGGCCTAACCTCGTGCCTTAGCATGTCTCGTATCCGTGCACTTAGACCCCTCACATTAGATTCAACATTTGCGGTGGTTGGATATGCCGGTCGGGTCTGGGCAGACTTTCACAACAAATGCAATCTAATCTCATGTTATAAGTGCCATTACAGTTTTCTAGTTACTGTAATTCTAGACATTTTAATTATTAACCAATTAATTATACCTATGTCATTATAGGTGTTCATGCCCATTTACCCAATTATATTCATGATGGATTATATGTCCAAATTCATACTTGTCATTCAAGTTATGCCAATTCTAATGTTTACCCCATTCCCTAACTAATGCATTCGCATATATTTGACATCATGTCTAGGCTAGAAAGTAGCCAAGGCATAAACAATAAAAGGGAAAGATGACAATAGTGATTATTTTAACAAAAGTGACATAAACATGTAATTGGTATAGTGATAAGGTGGACATATAAAAATATATCTAGTGAGCATGTGATAATAAAACTAGAACATACCAAGGATGTCATAATAGGCACGAATAAATAAGGTTTCATATTTTCAATTAATGATAGATCTAAATTAATCACCACATGATAGGTAAAGTTTAAGATCCATAAATGTGACATGATAAATCAACCACAAGAGAATTAGATCTACAAAGGTAGATCTAGCATGACATGATAAATTAAACACAAACGAATTAAATCTATAAAGGTAGATCTAGCATGACATGATAAATTAACCACAAGCGAATTAGATCTAAAAAGATCTAGCATGATATGATAAATTAACCAAAAGCGAATTAGATCTATAAAGGTAGATCCAATATGACATGAAAAATTAACCACAAGTGAATTAGATCTAAAAAGGTAGATCGAGCATGATAAAAATTTAAGATCCACAATTGTGACTTGACAAATTAACCACAAGCGAATTAGATCTAAAAAGGTAAATCGAGCATGACATGATAAGGTCTTGGCTCCAAGAATATTATAGATTCACAAATTATGATAGATGCAATATGATTCAGTCATAGGCATGTACATATCCAAATAACAGTCATATCACAAATTTACTTTTAATTATTTAAATCTATAAGTAACTAACTCACAATATTTGGATTAAGAAGAGAGAACTAGAAAAGAAGCTTGTTGGGTTGTAGATCTACGCTTAAAACTCTAATTGATTTGCTTTAGTTGATTGTTGTAGAAGATAATCCGATTCAGTTCAGTCACTGGCAGAGTTTGGCCCCCCATTGATTCTCAAATGAAGAAAATAAGAGAAATGGACCTCTATATATAGCTACCAGCCACTTTGAAACTGACTGCCACCTTAGCCCTAGGGGTGTCAACACCCTTGTAGAGGGGTCGACCCTGGTGTCGACACCCCTTAAGGGGGGTCGACCCCCTAGAGCGGGAAAAATGCCGCCACCTTTTTTTTCAATTTTTGAACAATTTTGGATAAGTTTCTGACTCATATGTATATATATATTTCTTCTACGCATGTAAAAACTTTAAACTTCATATCTTCTTCATACATCGTCCATTTTACGCAAATCAAATGTCTATCTTGACCAGATTTTCGAGACGGATGTAATGGGGCAATCCGTTTCCTTTAACTCAGAATATTAAATTAATTATTATTTAATTTATCCTCTTTTAGTGTTGTTAAAACTACGGGGTGTTACACTTTGTATGGAAGGAAGGTGAATCCCATATGATTTGTATTTTGGGTTAGTGGGTTTTGCAGTAAAACCTTATAAGTTGGAAAAGGTTAAGAAGAGAAAAATGGATTAGGAATATATATATAGTTGAGAGAATTGACTTTGTGGGAGTGTATAGGAAAGCCTAGAAAAATTGGAAAACTGCTTTGAGTTTAACCCAATTGTTAACTTTTAAGAACTTGAAAATATAAAAGTTTTTGGAAGATGGTTTATGGTGTTTTCAAGTTTTAATCTTAAAAGTTATAGTTTTAAAATATGTACACATATTGAGTTTTAAAGTAAAATGGTGTATATTTTGCAAATATTGATTTCTTGCGAAGACTTTGTTTAAAGTAAAATTCTCTTAGTAAAAGATGCATATTATAGAGCATGAATAACACGCTAGTTTTCTTGTCATATTGCATAAAAGAATTTTTAATAAAGAATGTTTTGATATATCTGTTCTTTTGACAATCATTTTTGATAAATTGTTTTAAAAGAGAAAATTTTGTCGGATGGACAAAATGAGTTGTAGAAATTAAGAATAGAGTAAATGTTTGCACCTTGTAGGAAGTGATTGAACTAACCTTATAGGCAAGAACAAGCCGTAAACCTGATTGATAAATAGTTGTCCTTTGCTACTCCAGTTTTTGTGATTTGAAAAAAAAAAGATTTGCATTTTTTATATAAAATGACATGTTTTATGGTTTGGCGAAAGTAAATTTTCATGAGGAAAATAAAGTTTTGACATTTTTGGAAGAAAATTAATGAAAAGGCCAAATTGTGTTTTAAAAGTATGGAGTAGGTAAGGATTAGTGCCTAGGGAAGATAGGGAAAATTTTTGAGGATATGAAGTAAATAGCGAGAATTATCTTGGAATAATTGTAAGTTCCCGTAGAATGAGTAAGCATTGAAAAGCCTAGGGTGTTGCTTGAAATAATTGTTGGTACACAATTAGGATAGGTGGTGACTACTAGATAGTAAAGGGCAAGTAAGTATTTAGATCCTGTTGCTAATTTTCATGTTAGGGTTACAACCCATTATTGCGTTTCTGTTTGGATCGTTATGTTATTTTGTTCTTGTTAGGTAGTTAGTGTAATACCTAAACCTGTCATTGGTCCCGTGGTTCAAGCTTGCTATCTGAGGGGGACATAGTCCCGAGATTCTTGGCCCTTAGTAGTAGCAGTGTAGAGTGTATGTTTTCCTGTTTTAGTTGAAGGACTAGAAGTCTTATTTGAAACTAAACTTACATAAAAGGATTAAGTTAAATAAGCTAAGAAAAGAGAAATGGTACAACTAAAAAGGAAACAACAAATTCAGTAAAGCAACAAACAAGACAGTTAAAGAAAAATGGAAAATTATGAGAAAGGATGAATAAGAGTAAAAGTTTCCAAGATAAGATTAAAAAGAAAATCAGTAACAAAGAAAATTTTCTTATGTGGGCTGTGCTTGGATAGAAAAATAGGGAATCTTTATAAATAATTACGTAAAATCTAAGTACGATTGGAAAAAGGTACATAAAAGAAAAATGGAAAATGTGAAGTTTTCCGTTTTCCACCTTTTTATAACATAAGAAATTGAATTTAGAAAATTAGATTTTTCTGAAATTTGAAAAATAAAGTTGGTTGGTAGGATTTTGGATGCAACAATTGGATGAACTACGCTTTTACTCAGTAAGAGTGTGAGAAAACTTGGATGACAATGTATTTTGATTTTCAAAATATTGCATTCATGTAGAACTGCCAGTATATTTAGGATGTGAGCGTCATGTTTTTAAAGAATTTTTCAAAAATTGCATACACATAGGAGGTACCACTTAGGCATACATGTATTATTATGATTGTATTTCACTTTGCATAGTTGCACAATGTTTGCAAAAATTGGATGCACACATGATGGATGGATATTATGCGAGGGATTATCTATTTTACCCTTATCAAATTTTGGGAACGAAATTTCCTAAGGGTGGGAGAATATAACACCCCACATTTTATGATAATTTAAAAGTTAAATAATGCATATGTGTATATATATGCATAGACATTAACATTTAAAAGAAAAATATTAATGGAAATAAAAATGTAATGCATACATTAGAAGTAAGAAAGAATTGGTTGTGTGAAGTGTAACTATGTTGCATGCACTGATTTACAAATATTATGCATGAGAAATAAAAGAAAAAGATTCATGCAATGGTTAAATTGAAATATTGTAACAAACATGAAAATGAGAAGTAAGAAGAGAACAATAATTACCATTTTTCTAAGCCTTGTTAACAATAGCCTTAGTAGTTCAGTTGGTTAGAGCATGTGGCTTGCATATAAGAGGTACAGAGTTCGAGCCCTACTAGCGTTTGTTTTTTAAGGGAACGACTAAAATAACACATGTTCTAAAGAGAAAATATGTATAAACGCACATATAAAGAAAAATATACATATAAGGATGTAAATAAAATATATGTATATATATGAGAAAATATATGTATATATGTGCAGATATATATGTATATACACAAGAGATAGAGTTCAAGATAAGGCTACAACCAAAGAAATATGGCAAGAATTAAATAATGGTACAACACTATTTGAATTTTGAAAACAAAACAAAAGTTGTGCGTACATATATACGCGTAAAATGGTCATTAGAAGATTAATGTGAATAAACAGTTAAATAAATTCCAGAAATTAAAACATTCGAAAATCAAATTTATACGCCAAAATAGCTCGCGGGACCCATAGGGGGTCGACACCCCTGTATGGGGGTCGACAACTGGGTCGACACCTCCAGATTCGGGAAGATTCATCAACATATCTGGACTATTTTATTAACTAGGTTCAATGTTGACTCAGCGCTGCGTGTATGATAAGACCCTGCGTAAATAAAACATGTAATGGTGCTAAGGCACGAGGTTAAGTCAACTTATAAAAGAAGTCTGCCCGGAACCGTCGGCAAATCCATCATCGACAAGTGTAGGCTTAAGGTGAGAGATCTAGTGCATAAACCTATGTATATGTGTGTGTATAAATATATAGAAATAGCAGGATTGATAAAATAGCATTAATTGTGATTAATGGAAATGAATAAGGAAGGAATGGAATGAACGGGGAATGATAATAACCTATTATAAATAAATTACATTAATGAGAATGTTATATAATAGGTAGGCTTGTCCTAGGGACAAGTGGAAATTATGTAAGGACCCGTAACTTCCCCGTGAAGGAAAGAGCGGATTACCTTGGGAACAAGCCACATCGGAACGCAAACAGAAGAACATTTCATTGTTTATTACAACAATTCCATCAGAATACACAAATATACAGAGTATGAATAAATATTAGACATCAGAGAAACATCAGAGATTTAAATACATTACATAGCAGCGGAAAAATAATACAATACACAACTGAAAGAGATATAGGGATACAGAGCTTTCTAGATATCATTCCAGCTGTATACCAAGTTCCTGTGAATATAAATATGCAAAACCAAAACTACTAGTTGCCCGTGTCGAAAATAGGGGCACCCAGAGTTTAGGTTAAAACAATAAACTCCAAGTCAGTCATGTGACTGGTGTGAGAACAAAAATAGTTATTAATCTTTATTTTAAAGTTAGGTAAATCAAAGGACCACGCCGTATAACACGGAACGGGTTTCCTCCCAAGAATACCAGTGCATAAAACAACAGCGCAATGCTAAATAAAGAACAATGAATCTATTATAAGACCCCGGTCCCATCACACAATGCAACGCAAGCCGGACGATAGGGTTTTTACCCTATAATAGCCAAGAATGGTTGGTACGTGAAATTTCATCTTTTATTAGTACTATAAGTGTATAGTGTCAAAACAATTTCAATCATAAGTATCAATCATAGACGACATAAGTGCCCCATACCACTATGTCGCCATACTAGGCTCTACAATGAAAACCGCAAAGTCATGTATTGGAAGTTGGATTTCCATTTGTGAACTGAGGAAAGGGATCATCTTCAACCGATTTCGAGACAATCTAGCCCATGTCTCAGGCAAGCGTGCAGACAAGCCTGGATCCTCAGGGTCGGTCCACCGATGTGGATTATTGTGCCTGAACACTGCGTTTTCCCTCCCTTTGGGGCATAAATGAGCCAAACGACTCCATCGGCTCCACATAGTCACCGATATATCCGAGGCGCCTCGCAACAGAAAAAACCACACAGGTGAAAATAATATAAATGTCAGGGCTCGTAGGTCACTGACACCACCCTAACTAGAAGGAAACGCATGCACTCCCTGATGTCCTCTCTCGTTTCTGGTTCACAACCGGGGTGTGAGGCTCGCGAATCAATGCTACACAAAGCTATGCCACACAGGCGGTGCTTTGATCATCAACCATAAGACTCTGCTTTTTAACAAAAGCCTTGATCATTTGCCACTTAGGCATGCCACATAGGCTATTCACTCTATGCGATTGATATCCATCAATACATAACCTCTAAGCTCGTACGTCTCAGAGAAGGGCGTTAAGCATGAGAATAAATTCTCTGCCGCCAAATAGATATATATTTAATAGAAATCAATCACACAGAATAAAATCCAATGTCAGACACACAGTCCATTTATAAGTTCGTTCTGGGTCTGAACGAAACCGGAGGCACCTGGTACCTCGCATATCCATCGATCTCCAAGTACGTCTGGACGACCACCAACTGATTCCCTCCTCTTGGGTGTACATCCCAATCAAGATCATCAATAATTATCCAAACGATGTTATGACCTCCTGTCTTCGACCACCGTCTTCATCCTCGACACATCGTCAAATCAGTTATTCAGAACGGGATAAACCCGGTCTTTCTGAATAACTCGCGTATATAATAAACAAGTGTTACACAAACACATCATACGCCTCATTCCAATTTAGAATATTCTTTTGTTCAAATATTCTTATACTTTGGGAAAGGTTCCCATTAATTTTATCAAAGATAAATTCTTTAAATTTATTCTTTAATCTTCCTTTGAATATCAATTCAAACCAAATTATGGTTTATCCAAACTAGTCGGGATTAACGAACCTTACTGAAATAATCATTTGTTTTAATTTCCCAATCCCAACCTATTCATCCCATGAAGTAAAACTGGTAATACTTCATATCTAACACCACGGTGTTATCAGTAAATTCAATTACCATTTCACGTTCAAATCTAATTAAAGATTTAACTATCGCCTGGAGCAAAACTGGTGATACTCCATTCTCGATCATTTCAATCTAATTAAAGATTCATTAAAACTCCACTTAGTTTTAATCTTCTTAAAAATCAATATCTTGTCTTTAACTGGGTTAAAGAACCAATGTCATTTAAAACAAGGTTCACGATAAACCCAAAATCAATTCAAATTCAATTCCAATTAAATATCATTTAATTGGTATACTTCATTAAATCTAATAAAAAGATTTAATCTTTTTCTCAACTGGGTTTAAGAATAGTGTTAATGAAGACAACATTCACGACAAACCCAAATCCCATTTGATATTAAATACAAGGCTCTGAATAGAAAATATATCGGCTTATATTCAATATCAAATTCTACGACCAACAAATATCGTTTTGGAAATAACGATATAAATATATCTTTCAAATTTCCATAACAATATCAGTATAATCACGAAATCCAACATAGAAATATTCCAAAGACAATTTCGATTCAAATCCATTTCCACATTATATATATTGGAAATTCTGGTTATTTTCAAAACCATTTCAAATCCACTTTATTTATTTTAAAAATAAATATGATTATAATTCTAGTTCAAAACTAGTTCATTTTGATAAAAAACTATTTTTATCTTTTCAATTATGGAATTTTTCATCCCAATTCTTTCCAAATCATTTCTTATGATTTTACACAAATTATTACTAATTTTAATAATTTTATCAAGGCCCGTACAGTCGATTTCCATCAACGGCCATCGAACTACACTTACAACGACCTTTTCCAAATTTGATTTGGACATAATTCCAAATCCAACCTTTAGATTTCAAATTTCTAATATTCGTTAGAAAGCTCTTTTCGATACGAACACAACGGTTCCGGTTTTAGGAGAAGCCGACGGTCAGATCTCCCGTAATATCCGTTCAAAGTCAATGGTCGAAATTCGCAAACTGCCGCTGTGCGGCGCGTTCTATTCAGGCCATTATATTATATATATAATATATATAATATATTTCGTCGATTTCCTTTCAAAACGTATTTTATAAATCGTTTTAAATTCATTTTCAAAACGATTTCAACCTCCTATTCAATTTCAAATCAAAATTGAATATTCCATATCATCGATATATAAATGATAATATTTTCAAAATATTTTATTTTGAAATCAATTCCTTTTCGATACTCATTATAAAAATGAATAAAACCGATATAAATATCGTTCACGTCAAAATAGCGTCCATCTAACCAACACGACTTTATATATTTCAATAACTTCGTTATTCTATTCAACAAATGAATATTTTCTTCAAACATGAATATATATTTTATTCAACATATGAATATTTATTATATTCAACACATGAATTTTCTTTTATTCAACACATGAATATATATTTTATTCAACACATGAATTTTCTTTTATTCAACACATGAATATTCTTTTTATTCAACATATGAATTTTCTTTTATTCAACACATGAATATATAATTTATTTTCTAAATTGGAATGAGACTCACTCAATTACCATATAATGTTATTTACATGAATTCTATACAACACATGTATATAATAGCAATGATAAATAATCAACCATCATCCAATGTGCACCACACAACTGCATAAGCATTAAATACAAATAATTAACGCTTACACAGTCTATCAACCTATCGGTCGACGTACTACTAAACAATTGGGATTAGTGTACGTCAATATCATCCCAACTCCTGTGTGGGATTTCAATCAATCAAACACATATTTTATTTGTGCAGTTGGGCGATGTGTAAAATTTATCGTCCCAATCTATGTCAGTCAAATAGGTGCACATAAACAAATCGTTCTGATTTGTAAATGAGTATCCATTTTATTCACATCAACGTTAAAAATTATATTTTTAACTATAAAATATTTTATTCGATTCCACATCGCACAATCAACTTTCGCAACACATCAATCAAACAAACAAGTCATCCATGGTCTGTGGACGACGGGTGTCGGGTGCTGCTAAGCACCGTCTGCATCCTAGTATATATTTCAAACTAGAAATTAAGATAAAAGTGAGGAGTTCTCACCGAGAGCTAAACCAAACGCCATGACTCTTCATATGTAGGAAATCTTCATCTTGTTTCCAACGCAGTCTGTATCACGAAGTTAATATTAAAAATCACATTTCTATAACTTCGCTATATATATAAAAATCACGATTTTATGCTGCTACTATATAGATAAAAATTATATTTTTATACCGCTACTATATAGATAAAAATCGAATCTTTCTACCACTAATGGATATTTAAAAATCACATTTTTACATTGTCATTCAAACGGTAAAAATCATATTTTTAACTTTGCTACATATATGATAAAAATCATATTTTCATATCGTCACTTCATATATAAAAATCGTACTTTTATCCTATCGCTACATATATAAAGATCAAATTTTTACTATCTATATAATATAAAAATCATATTTTTATTATCTCTATAATATAAAAATCATATTTTTATTCTCTCTACAATATAAAAATCATATTTCTATTATCTCCATCATATAAAAATTATATTTTTATTCTCTCTACAATATAAAAATCATATTTTTATTAACTCTATTATATAAAAATTATATTTTTATTCTCTCTACAATATAAAAATCATATTTTTATTATCTATATCATATAAAAATTATATTTTTATTCTCTCTCAATATGGATAAAAAATCACATTTTTATGCCTGTTACTTCATAATAAAAATCGCATCTTTATAACTTCAACTTCATGTTAAAAATCGCTGTTTTATCCCAATGTCATATTCTTTAAAAATCAGACTTTTAAAACATGTTTTCATATATTAAAACTGATTTTTAAAAATAAAATTAAAATAAATAACAAAGGGGAAAACTTACAGCGTTCGATAGAGGCAAAGGGAGCTCTGGGTGGCGCTGGGTAGGCCAGATGGGGTCGGAGGCGGGGTCAGTTAGCCAGAGGGGGCGGTCTGAGGGGATTTAGGGCTTGGGGTTGCGCTTTGGATTAGAGAAGGGGGGAGAAGTGGCGGCGGCCACTGGGTGGAGGATCGTTCGCCTGAGGTGAGGCCGGAGACGCTCAGGCGGAGGCGTGAACGGGGGCGGGGGGGGGGGGGGGGGGATCGATTTTGTTTTCTTTTTTTTTTCGTTTACTTCAAAAACTGATGGGAGAGAGGAGTGAGGGAGAGAGAAAGAGGGGTGAGGTTATATATTATATTTATTTAATTTATTAATCTCTATAAAGTAACTTTTTCATTCGATCTCTAAACGAGACCCAACGACTGTCGTCCATAGCTAAATACCCCCATTCCGAACACAATGGGATATGTATCATAAGCCAGTTCGATTGTTTCAGTCAGTTTTCGCCAAAATCAAAATATAACTATATATTTTGAAATGCACATTTCAATTTACCAGGTCCACATACAGACTCTAAAAATTCCCGAAAAATTATTTCTAGCTTCGTATTGAAGATACGATCCTAACAAAACTAATTTCGTCAAATTCTGAGATCATTTGAAAAATGGCCATTTTCCAGTCGATTAAAATCAACTGAAACTGGTCAAACGCGTTTAACTTCGCTACGCTCACATAATGACTCAAAAAATTACAAATTTTGGAATCTAGCAATAATTCGACATCCCGGATCCAACAAAAGTGGTTTCGTCGAAAATAGAGGTCGTTTGCAAAGTTTCCATTTTTAAGGGCCAGAATTCCATAGCGACTATTCTGAATTTTCAACTGGGAATATCTTTTTATTCCCGCTATGAAATTTTGATTTTTCGGATTTGTTGGAAAGATATTTTCAAATAGATCCTAATATTTTTGGTTTTACTAAAATCCGGTTTATTTTGAATCCTGTGCATTCATTTCAAATTTGAAATCGAATTTTCAAACCACCGCGTCATTTTCAATTCCTTTTATATTTTAAATAAAATAATTATATTCTAATGACGATCTATATAAATATACGTTCTAATTCTATTCAAAATAAATTTCTCGTTGTTATTATTTAAAATAATTCATTTTAAATATTCAAAATTCATTAAAATTGCCAAAATAAAAATTTTAAATTGACTCAGAATTTCCGGGTTGTTACAAATTATAACTTAAATTATAATAAATGACAAAATGGAATAACTTATGTAATAAGATAAGTTGTTCTTAATCGTAAATTAAGTTATTTGTGAGAATCAGAAACTAAAATATGCTGACAAGGACAACATAAGTTATATTTATGGAAAGGAAACTTATTAGTAAACCTTAGTTAAGAACTAAGTTAATAAGTAAGCAATGATAAGTTATAGTGACAACATAAAATGGAATTATGATTAAATAAGAAAGAAGGTGGCAACTTAAGAAATGAGATAAGTTATATTTAATCATAAATGATAAATGACTTGTTAAATAGAAAACATGTGAATTGAGATATACTTAATTACATATTAAGTAGAACATGTTATTGTAACTATGAAATCAAACAAGAATATAAAGGTATTGTGGATTACAGACTTTGGATCACAATATAGAGAATAACATGTTGTGGGCTTATTAATAGGCTTAAATGGGTTAAGTTATATGACTGAAATTAATAAGCAAGAGGAACTTGGTAACTTCAATAAGAAGTCAATGTGAACGGGAAAAACCACGTTAAATGGAAACCTGGTGAGGTAAAGCAAGCACACAAAAGAATGTTTTAACATAGGGTCTAATAACATATTAAAATGAGGCGCTTGGACCAGTCCGCACGTTTGAGGGTGAATAACCCAACGGGGTAGATCATCGTGGTGTCATGAGGCATGAGGGGAGCACACATTCATTTAATTATTCTGTCGGCTCCAAAGGACTAAACGGGGAAGCATATGGCTTCCTGAGACGTGAAAGGTTCCCTTGGTAGTCCTCTGTGGTGGTGCAGTGTTCGGGCTGTGCTCACAGAGGTTGGGTCTGCGCGTAACTACCCGGTGAGTAGCCTTGACTACAAAACTAGCTTTACAGTCAGAAAGCTGTGACGAGGTGATACTAGGGTGATTTGGCGATCGCCTCAAAAGAGAGGTAGGGGTCACGACCAATAAGGATAGTAGATTGTCGGGTACCCATCACCGGCAGCCAGTGGGATACGAAAGGACTAGAGCTAAACCCAAGACGCCTTCCACCTTTCACTATTGAGGCACGGTGGTTGAGGGGAGACGCCAACTGGATGTTTAGATTGTTTTTTAGGGGTAAGTCTCTTAGCTCTTGTAGTCTTTACTAGTTGACGGAGGGGTCGAGGTGGGGCCATAACCACCATGAAAAACAGACCTGAAGGATATCTGTATTTTGAGGCTCTCAAAGGCGGGCCTGTACAGATATGGAAAAGCTCCCGACCGAATTCCATGTTTCTTATATAGCCCTGCCATGGAACTCGGCACACATTAGAGGTTATGTGCGGTTAAGGCATCGAATACGATTGACGATACGTATGAAGGAAATTCTAGATACTTGCAAGTCTGCTCTAGGTGGTGTATCGTAGACTTGAGGGCGTTAATCTATGATGGAATATGATTCGATCGAAGATGGCAGTCCGTGAGCTTACGTAGCGTAGTAATGGAAGGAATATGTGGAACATAACATTGTTATATAGAGATACATAAGTCACTCCGGCGTAGGATGAGGGACTGCGTACATTTCTATGGCATTACGGTAAAGACCATACGAGTGGGGTACTATGGGGTGTACCTTGAAACTGAGGGTAACTACATATATATATTGTATTAGGTTAATCCACTGGGAAGTAGATGGGTACGGCATGTGTGTAAGCCTTGAGTGTTTATTACCCACGTAAACTAATAAACAAGAAAATGTAATTGAACGGTATATGTAGGATTATCCAAAGCGTATAGTTTACATCCAGTCACCAGAACTTGTGTTCTGACCCCCTCCTCATAACATACTCACAGGTTAGATTTGTGGTAGGGATGTGATAGCCTTGGATACTGGTAAGGCAGTATTATTACTACGGTAATGCCATATTTTGATTGCATTATATTTTATCCATTCTGTTGTGAGATGATTTTCTGAGCTCTGATATATTTTATACCTATGTCTTTTCTGTAGGATACCAGAGCAAACCAACATGAGTTTCAGTAGATTAGAATTTTGAAAAAAATCTAGTCTGTGGGAATTCGGGTTATTACATCAAGAAGTACCAAAATGAATATTCTCTAGATGGTGACAATACACTCTAGTTGGTAGTGACCCACTTAGCCATGCTGCCTACCCGATTTTTTTCATTTCCCGGTTGTGAAGCTTGAGGCTATATTAACCTTTAGGCATATTGGATCTTTATTTACTTTGAATGCCACATCATCAAAATACTCCAACCACTAATTGATTTCCCCAATAAATATTACGGATATAAAGCCAAGAGAAATGAATTCCTCTGGCACTACATAATTGCGTTTGAAGAGATCAGCGTATGAGAACGGTTAGATATACTTTTTCAGACATTCATCCATACAAATCGTCCTGGGACTGGACAAACCGAAGGCACTACTATGTAAATCCATCTTAGGCTATTTCTACCTCGGATTTAATAGAACGACCCTTGCGAAACTCCGTCTTCGATTGTCTTCAATAATCTCTGACTTGTAATAATCGAAACGAAGTGGAATATAAATTCTGGACTCTTCGAAATGATCAACTTCAATATCTGTGAGTGTCAAGCGATACTTAAGGGGAAAAAGATTATTACATTCAAATTCTAATACTGTATTTATTTATCGTTAATTTGATTTTCAAATTTATTTCTGATTTAAAAAATGTTTTCGACTAGGTCTGTTAAATTAATAACATTCAATGTTTCTTTCAGAACACTTTGACTTACTGTGAATGAATCATCACAGATAATCGATCACATTCCAATGGTTACATCGTCCATTAATATTCAAAATATTTGACAAGTCTTCTTCCAAATATATATAGTTGTTAATTAAACCATTTGGGCTCAGTATCATATAGTATCTTTGACGGTCAACCACCATCCCATATCACGACAAATCATTGATTTTAACACCTCAGACTATAACTACTATCCCAGTCTTGATAGTGATTTAAACGTATCTCTTTTCTTTACTATATAAATTATTCAAAATGAATAGTTTAATTATTACATCGATTAGTAAATTATATACATAAACGTTTAACTTTATATTCGCTTTGATGGTTTCTATTTCGTTTTTGTTGTTACGAAATCAATACAATTATACTGCTTCATACATACATATGTATATTTATATAGAAACTTTATTCTATCCAAACAACTAAATTAAGTTATATGACTTGAGGTTTTAAACAAAACATTTGTTTTACTCTTCATTTTAACCACCTTGATTACTTCTCTATATTTTATTCTTACTTTACATTTCAGTCCAGCATTTTTGGCCCAAACTTCCACCCGCTTCCTCACCTTTCCATTTTCTTTTATATTTTCCTATTTTGGTTTATTTTATGCTAGCCCAATACTAGCCCAAATCCTTAGGCCCACTCCCCTTTACCTTACTACTACCCTGTTTCTTCAATCTGCTCCTTCTTTTTTCTTCTCTGTTCCTTATGAAACTGCTCCCTCCACATTCCTCCTTCTCAAATTTGCTTGCCGACCTTCTTGCAAAACCCAACCATCCATCCACATCAACGTGGTTTAACCACCTAAGCCCAACTCTCTTTTTCCATTCTTCTTTTTTGATCTGATGCTTTCCCATTTTCTTTTCTCAAAGTTCATCACAGTGCACAGACTGATGTGCATATGCACACATCAATGAGCCATAATTCATCGATCACAAACGCACCTGCAAACACAGCATCACTCACTAAACCCATTGATGAACTCAGCTCATCCTCTTATCACCTCGTCCATATTTTCATCGCATAACCCAACATGAAGAAAACAACTCTCAAAAACCCTCGACACTTAAATCGTCACTGCCGCCATCACAAAGCGTTATTGCTTGCCAAACTTAGCTAGAATAAAGTCGATCCACGGCTTGACCTCCTTACCAATCTATAGCCCACTCGATCAACTATCGGTGTCGCAGACCCTTCCCAAAAACCCTTGTTAAAGATTTGCGACTAAAACTCAAAATTTATTCATTTGAAAAGTCTGAATGTTTTTCCCTTGTTTACTGAAACCTTACGCTACTCCAATATTCACGTCATCACACTTGATCGCCTGGTTCACCAGAAAATGCTCAAACCAGGTTTTCTAGCCATCCCCACATATCTCGCCCATCACATCACTAAAAATCATGAAATTTGTACCAAAATTCATGATTTTAATACACGAATTCATTTATGTTACTGAAACACGAATTTATGATATTCAAAAAATCTACGTTTTAGAACTTAGATACAGGAATGAGTAAATATCTGAGTGTGTGTGTGTGTATATATATATACTTCGAGACTAATTTTACTACATGCTACGGATATATATCGACAACTTTGATGTAGAAACCAAACCATACAACTTATTTGAATTCAAGTTATGGATTTTTCTTTCAACATGGTATTTAATTTTTTTTGTTCTGCTTAATATACACAGGTCTGTTCAGTGGGTTACATTTGGGTTTTTGTCAACAACAAACCAATGTGAATTATATGTGGTGCACTGTATCAAAAAAACAAATATATATATATATATATACACATACACACACAGCATACTTATATAATGTGCATCATCCATTTAAACGATCAATCAAAAATGAACTTAACAATGAGGTTTACTCACCTGCTTCCTGTGTTTAGCTTTCCTTTTTATGTTTTTCAGTTCTATTTCTCTACCTAAGGTCTCTCTACATTGGTTTTGCTAATGATGGATCAAATGATTTGTAAGTGGTTATGGGTGTGTAAACATTGGTATGGGCAGGTATTTATAGGTGGAATTCTGGATAAAATATTGAGGCATATATTTTCTCATAAGCAAAAATAGGAACAGAGGTAGCTGATTCATATTAATTTCATTGAAAGGGATAACTGTTGTGGCAACTCATGTGATTCTGATTTAAAAAGAGTTTCCAATCTTAGGTGGATATGCCAGGTTAATGAAATATAAAAGCATGTATACAATACATGCAAAAATTCATAAAAAAATGGTGATTTATCCTTAAGTAACTCAAATATGTATGGTCTGATTGATATAAAAGCTGCTTCATTTCAGCTTAAAAGATGATGCTAGTGAATTAGCTATGTAGATATTTTCCTATGTATACAGTCGGACACAGTTTATCACACGGATGCAACATGCTGGGTTCTTAAGTAAATCAACTATTTTATTTCTTGATTTGGATGTATAGGTTCTTCAATTTTAGGATACTAAGGCCTAGCTTCTAGTCTGGTTCTGATTATATTTTCCATAAATTTAAGTACACAAGGTTAGTGATATATAGATACAAATACGTACAAGTCTAGGTGCAGACTAGATTTTAAAGGTATATATTCAAGCTACTTAGTTTTTGAGGCAGCCTATATATTTTGATTTGAAATAATAGGTTGTTTTCCATTTCTGATGTGCTAAGACTAATCGTTTTTGATTGATTTCCTTACTCACGAAGACAAAGGCATAATCATCATATAGTTTGGCTCATTTGTCTATGTACAACTCATGTACAATTGGATTGTAACAAACCGAGGATTTTCGACCCGGAAAATCAATATAAACACCATGTTGACTATCCAAGCATCGTAAATACCAGATCATTAATAGAAAGAAGTTAGGGGGTGAGAAATAGAAAGAAAGAAATTTAGAATAGAAGAAGAAGATAAAAACATAACAGAATCAGAGTAAACAAGAATCTCACAGCGGAACGGATAAATACATTATATAACAACTTTTGAAATACAAAACTATAACTGTATATACATACCCGTATAACTCATAGCATCATAGCGGAAATATACTCTGTATATAACTAATGTTGAAGCCTCCTTCTCCAAGCTTCTGCAAGAAGATCTGAAAAATCTCGACTACTTGACTGCTCGTACAAATTTAGGCACCCAAGAGTTTAGGGGATAACAAAAAAAAATAAACTCTGGGTCAGTCATGTGACTGGTGTGAGCAAACTCCATACATTTGTTTTAACTTTTCTGAATCCTTTTCAAAAATAATGATAATCGTAAGACCGATCCGCACATAAATACGGATGGTTTTTACCATACGATAACCCAAAATATTTCTTAAGATCAATATTTTCTGATATTATAATAATGTCTAAATCAAGTAGATAGAAATCTAGTAGAACGCTTTCATCTCATGCTCTACACATAATATTCAATCAAAAACCATGGGCTCTTATTAGGGAATGGATTTCAAATTCTGGCAAGGTATGGAACCACCTTCCGATCAGTGTACTCTATAAGCGATACACTAGAGTTCAACAAGAACATCTTGTAACTTAGCCACACGTGACCGACCATTCATTTTCGCTTGAATGTTTTGAATATATTGTCAACTTACGGTTAGTATACCAACATAACCGTTTCCAGGAGATACAGAATTGAAAGAAGTAACAAATATGAATATTCTCTAGATTGTGACAATGTACCCTAATTAGGTGCGACCCACTTAGCCATGCTGCCTGCCTGATTTCTGTCATTTCCCAGTTGAAGAGGCTTGAGGTCATAACGTATCTTTCAAAAGATTACTCCTTTATTTACTTTGAATATCACATCGTTACACCCGTCAAATCACAAATTGATTTCACCAAAAATACCATGGGTATAAGCTAAGAAACACGAATTCCTCCACCACCAACGTAAATACATTCGAAACGATCAACTTACACAATCTACCAGATATACTCTATCAGACATTCGTTTATTCAAATTGTCCTAGGACTGGACAACCCAAAGGAATTATTCTGTAAATCCATCTTAGGCAATTTCTACCTAGGATTGCCATAATAACCCTTTTATAAACTCCATCTTCAATTGGCTTAGATCTATTTGTTTCGAAACGATAATGCCCATATGGAGTGGTTTTCAGATAACTAACCTGATTCCGGTCTCTCCATATTGACAACATAAATGGTCAAAAACTTTGTTAGTTGGTTATCTAACTATCAAAGGAAAACATGTGTACAAACCACATTCGTATTTCCAAATGTATATGTTACCGATTAATCATCATTCAACGCTGACCCCTTTTAATAGATTTATAAATAATCATTTCGTTTCCCATTCCCCTTCAATATCTTTACCCAAATATTTCCCTAAATCGTTTAGCTTCTCATGACCCTTGGAAAACAATTCGCATATATTCCTAACTTCTTATTTTCTACATTTAGAAAATATACGTTACTAGCATTGGAAAACATTTCCATTTCTTATACTCATACACCATCAGTCCTTAACTGTAAACCAGTAAGAGAACAACTCCCTACGTATTAACCTCGAAGGCCTAAACCTACATCAGATCAATACATAGAAAGCCTTTCAACTTAACTAGTCTCCAGTCAGTTTCTAATTTCCTTAACTCCTTTTTAAATATGCAGAACATTTGCTTTAAATCATTATTCACCTTAAACGTGAATGTTTTTCTTCTATAGAAATCTGGACTCATTTTGTTAAATCAAATCTTGATTTAAATAACGAATATCATCACAGTTTAAAATCCCACTTATCTTGTTATTTTATAAACCCATACTTCATATTACATTTCATAAACTCATTTATAAGTTATAACTAGGATGAGACCCGTGCTTCGCAGAAGGGGGTTTGGTGGTGGCTATCGACTTTAAGTTATAATTTGAATCTCGATTTCCTATTCGATAATAAATTCAAATATTAATTATCTCGTCAGATCCTGAATTTCAAATATACATAACTTATAAGTATAAATTATTTTTAATATATTCGACATAGTCGAATTATAATTATAGATCCTTACGGATTTATTTCAATCCTATTTTCATTTCGAACATCGAAATCATTTCATCGTTTTCCTTTCAAACGATTTTCCCATCCCCTTTTTAAATACATTTCTAAATATATAAATCCAATTTATTTAATAATAATAATTTTATCTCATTTATAAATATTGTTTATAAATAAAACTTACTTGTTTTATATAATTTAAACAAGTTATTTTATTCTAGTTTATTCGAAATTCACTTTCTATTTAAAAATAGGTTTTTTTTCTTTTTAAGACCCCAAATTCCTTTCCAATATATTCACGGTATTTAAGTACCAATTATTTCAGGTCAATATTATTCAAACACCCAATCACACAATAATCAACACCAGATTATTTGTCACATCATATAATGCAATATATGAATAACAACAATATAATTATTGAGGAATCCGGTTGGATTCCTCCAACCTCTTTCCCTGCATCCACAAACGTTAGTCAACATCAATAATATATATTTCATATTAATATGAAATATAATAATGACAGCATCGGTATTCAATCAACGATTTATATATATTATTTTAACCAATTAATTAGCAAATCATCCAAACAATCATCACATAAACATTCAACCAATTTCAATCAATATTAAATAACATTTATAAAATTATAAAACTAGTCAGAGTTAGTGAGTTTACTCACATTGGTTCGCAGTTGATTATTCTGTTTTTATTTCATTTAAATCAAACAGGTGTTGATCCCAAAATTAGAATCAATACCAAAAGTAATACAAATACTCCACAAAGTGTGGAAAATAGAAGAAATGGAGCCTCACAATAGTAGGAAAGCAAATAGAGAACACAACGTTTTATAGTGGTTCGATCAAGTGTGATCCACGTCCCCTTTAAAGAATGATTCCATTATCACATCAAGAATTACAAAGCAAGCATATCCTCTCATTGCATTCATCATTAGCCTTACCACTTCTCTCTTATATCTCTAAGAAATGGTTAAAAGGAGATTTGATAGAATTCTTCAAAGATGGTAGATGATTGTATGAATCTAGACTTTCTCATGAACTTTGATGAACTTCAATGGCTTAACGATGGATTCGGAGTTTGATCTTCAATTAGAAGTGGTTGAAGATGAACAATTTCCTTATAAAAGGTCGAGGATTGGATTCGGCAGCCCTTAGGGGTCATCAAAAAGTCATCCCCTTTTTAAAGTGGAGTAGAACCCCTATTTATAGAAGTGAGGAATGAATGAAATATAGCTCTTCAGGTTTTGGGTCGGACTATTCACTATTTACAAAAATGTCACTGCCAGCTGTCGCTAGCTGTTTCTAGCTGATTGCCAGTTTTTATGTACCGTCATGATCCAGTATTGTCCCGATCTGATCCAAATGCGGCAGAGCATGCTGACCCGTTGATTCATAACCTAACCAATCTGATCCATTGCACTAAGCCGACCCGCATCAGAGCTGAACATACCAATCCGTACCTTCAGAATAATCCGACCCGATCCGCTCCTTGATAACGGTCCGCCGGTATATTCTTAGCTGAGTAGACCAATCCGATGTCTTTTAGGATGGATCGACCCGATCCACTCTTAAATCAATCAAGGCTGACCCGATTCACTATCCTAGACCGACCCGATCCATTTCATTATGAGATTTGATCGACCCATATTAATGTGTATACAAATTTGTGGATAACAATAGGTGTTTGATTTTGTCATGAAATATCAGCAGCTCCGTTCTCAGCGAAAACCATTCCATAGTGTAGCTCTCGTCGCTATGATTCCAACTTGACCGACGGTTCGAAATTCTGATACGGTATGCACGCGATATGATTAACAATAGTTAATACATTATTATGTTTTAAATTAACTTAATAAAAATAAAATAGAAAGCATTGGGCTTTACCCCTTACTGTCGGCCCATCAAACAGGTTATCTTCTACCGACTTGCTTCTACAAATTCCGTCGTTCCGCTTTCCACTTCCTTCTCGTGTTACTATGTTCATCCCTTCCTTTATGAACCCATTATTATTATTATTTATACATTTTTTCTTCTAACAAATTTTGGCCTAAGCCCAAATCTTTAAATCCATGACCGCACCGCAACACAGTCTCCCTCCTGCTTCCATGTATCCATGAAATCCTGCTCCTCATTTCTACATGCACTACCATGTCTTCCCAACTCCTTCTACCTCCATGAATAATGCCTCCATGAAATCGCAACATCTTTTTTCCTTCAACTCGCACCACTCCCCCTTAACGCCTGATCATGTCACCCCTCCCCCTTAACGCCTGAAGACCACCTATGCTTCCACAGTTCCGCCCATGCACATACAATGCTCACGTCCACTTCTCCTCCTACATATTTGCACGCTCCGGTTATATATCTGACGCATAGAATAATACTCGCGCAAATCATGCTACTTCAACCGCCACCTCTTTGGCATCATTCCACTTACTCCATCACATTGGAAACTGGCGTTCAAACCATGTAAATCTATTTGTTTCACATATGCTGATATGTCCTTACGCTTGCTCCATGTTACATGGCTTCTTTCCCAACAAAGCTCCTGTATCTCAACCTTTTTCGTGAGTCTGAACTCCCTCCCCCTTTTATTCTCATCATAAAACTCTAAACTGCTCATACTGTGATGCCCCTTCCTGGTCCAACATTCACATGCGCATGCTGACCTGCTTCCACGCAAAAGCCAATACCCCTTCTTCTTACATGTAGATACTCCTTCCCCATACCGTTGCCCTTTCCATGAAACTTCACCCTAACTTTATTACGCATTCCGATGCTCCATCCAGAGAATCAACGTGACACCCATCAATTCTGCTCCCAAAAACATGTATGCTTCAAAGCCATCAACTCCTTTCACTCGACAACATCATGTTTTGAAGTAATATCAGGTTTCGAACTGGAAGAGTTGGATCTTTTTATTGAGAAGTATTTGGTTTGATTTATTTTCAAAGCCAGTATAAACTTGTTGAAGAATAGACTATGGGTTTTGTTCCAAAAGGGAAAAGAATTTGCTTTCTTGATGTATGAGAAGATAAATACTTGGGTGCTAATGCAGCATGAGTGTACAGGTGGGCAGAGAGATCGTGACAATTCGTTGTCTCCTACTGACTGCAGTACACAAACTTAGTAGCTATGGAAACTAGTTGTATTATATATTAGTTTTATACTTCATTCATTATATCATATTTAGTTCGAGTGGTTCCTTAAGTTTCATCTGCCAATTGTATGATTTGAAATGCGTATGGTACCAGAAATTTCAACATTTTTAGATTTTGGTACCCGTTACTTAAAGCTTTGTTAATCGTACAACGGACTGCTATCGACAAAATTAAAAATACCATTGTAACGAGCATCGTGCCACGATCCCAAATATATAATAATATAGACTAGTCAACTTGTTCTGTGAACTCTCAAAATGCTGATTTAGGGTGCCAAATACGGTAAACAGAAAAAAAGCTTATTCTCCCAAATAAAAATTACAGTAAAATTCTAAAAATTAAATTATAACTTCGTCTCAAAAATCTTGTCCAAATTTTAAACCAATATTTAATTAAAATTGAATATATAGTTATGGTTTATAAACGATTCCATAATGACTACTTGAAAATTTGATTTGGACATAACTCATAATCTATAAGCCGAAATCTCCGTTTTTCTATTCCATTAGAAGAATATCGTTCAATAGATTCAAATATTTCTTGTTTCAAAGAAATCCGACTAATAACGGATCATATACACTAATATGAAGTTCAAATCGTAATATTACGAACTGCTGCGATGTTATTGGCTCGAATTATAATCATATTATAATCAATACATTCAACTGTCGTTTATAAATATATTCGTTATTATAACACGAATATAAATTTAACTAAATATTTAATATTACCCAATTTATATGATATTGCCAATCCAACTGTTTCCGACTATTTCGGAAATTAAATATATTATTATCCCATTAATACACTAATTAAATATTCAAAATATTAGATTCAAACCATTTATATCGCCAAGCAATATTGGAATAATTAAATTAATTAATTATTATGTCATGAAAATTTTGGGATGTTACATTCCTTCCCCCTTAAAAGAATTTCGTCCCCGAAATTATTAAGATGAAAAAATGCAATAGATCTTTACTAACCTAGTTAAAATTAATTTGTTTTACGTTTTAACTTCAGTTTCAGTTGAGCCAATTCATTTCAACTAAAATACTAACCCATTCTTACTAACAAAAATTTTCGAAAATTCTAAAAATTTTCTAACACCTTAAATTTCCAAAAAAATTTGCCATCGTCTACTTTGCATGGCTCAGTCGGTACACTATAACTTGCCTCTCCGGGCCTTCTCCAATCCAAAAGAAAATCAAATAGCCAAGTGGCTTGCCAAACAGGCTCATAAAAATCTAGAACTCAGATATAATATAAACTTGTACCTTTTTGTCGGGAATTCAACTCTATTTGCTATCACTTCAGCAAATACAACGTACTTCCAATTGATCTCTATTCGATTTATCCTCAAATCCAATCTTTTGCTTATACCCAATTCAAATCCATTTCAACTCCAGTTCCATTCTCAACTCCCAAATCTTAACATATCAACTCAGTTCCAAATTCTTACTTAACAATCCAAATCCATTCCAGATTATATCTCATCCAACCAAATTTTATTTAACCTAGTAAAATAAATTTCTAGTTCATTTATTCACTTTTTTTCCACTTTAATCTATTTAAATTATAAGTTGAATTCAATTTTAGAATTCAGATTCATGGATTTTATTTCAAATTAGTTTGAAATATTTTATATTTACATATATTTATAGAAATTCAAAGCATTTTAATTTCTGATCAACTTGTTTTCTTAAAACAATTCAAAATAAAATCTCTAGTAGTAATCCGTCACTTAGAATCTCAAAAATAACACGGATGATATGGCCAGCATCATCAGGGTTATTTCCCAGAGATTGAAGTGAGTTCAATACTATATTATTTTCCCAAACTATTTTTAAATATTTCCATTTTGAAATTACTTCAAAATATCCTTCACCATGTTAAAAAAACATTTACAAATCTCCCAGGATCTTAAAATTTCCATATATTAAATCCAAAATTCTTTATCAAACTTTTTACATATTCCCAGAATCTTTAATTCTATTTCTGTTCCAAATTCAAATTTAATTCATCTGAATTCATATATATTCTTATATTAATTCTGATTGGTTATTTATAACCATTTCAATTATAATATTATTCGATTATAATATCAATCAACACAACCAAAATACAATAATAATTCCAACATTAATTATTTTTTTATATCAAAATAATTTTGGGTAAAATTATTTCATTTACCCTCATTTCAAAACATATTGTATCGGTTTATCGTATATAAGTGTTTAGAAACCCCTATCAACGTTGTGGTACCCCACGGTCGACCAGAATTCATAAGCCACTCAATTGATAAATAACCGCAATATAAAACCATTTTAATCAATCTACAAATACGCTCTCTCGCATATGTACACTCAATTAAATTTAGGGTATTGCCAACCCTATCTTTACTGAGTTACGCCATAGAGCCAAGGTAATCACTTAACCTTCAGTTCTGATACCACTGTAACGAACCGGGGATTTTCGACCCTGAAAATCAACAAAAACACCATGTCGATTATCCAAGCATCATAAATACTAGATTATTAATTGAAAGAATTTAGAGGGTGAGAAATAAAAAGAAAGAAATTTAGAATAGAAGAAGAAGATAACAACATAACAGAATCAGAGTAAACACGAATCTCACAATGGAACGGTTAAATATATTATATAACAACTTTTGAAATACAAAACCATAAATGTATATACATACCAGTATAACTCATAACATCACAGCGGAAATATACTCTATATATAACTAATTTTGAAGCCTACTGCTCCAAGCTTCTTCAAGTAGATCTGGAAAATCCTAACTACTAGACTGCCTACAAATTTTAGCACCCAAGAATTTAGGGAAAAGCAAAACAGAATAAACTCTAGGTCAGTCATGTGACTGGTGCGAGTAAACTCCAAACAATTGGTTTAACTTTTCCGAATCCTTTTCAAAAACAATGATAATCATAAGACCGATCCACACATAAATACGGATGGTTTTTACCTTATGATAACCCGAAATATTTCTTAAGATCAATATTTTCTGATATTATAATAATGTCTAAATCAAGTAGATATAAATCTAGCAGAACGCTTTCATCTCACGCTCTGCATATATAATATTCAATCAAAAACCACGGGCACTTATTAGGGAATGGATTTCCAACTCTGACAAGGTATGGAACCACCTTCCGATCAGTGTACTCTAGAAGCGATACACTGGAGTTCAACAAGAACATCTTGTAACTCAACCACACATGGTCGGCCTTCCATTTCGCTAGAATGTTCCTAATATGTTGTCACCTTACGGTTGGTATACCAACATAACCATTCCTAAGAGATACAGAATTGAAAGAAGTAACAAATATGAATATTCTCTAGATGGTGACAATATACACTAATTGGGTGCGACCCACTTGGCCATGCTACCTGCCCGATTTCTGTCATTTCCCAGTTGATGAGGCTTGAGGTCATAATGTATCTTTCAACAGATCACTCCTTTATTTACTTTGAATGCCACATCGTCATACCCGTCAAATCACAAATTGATTAACCCAAAAACACCATGTGTATAAGCTAAGAGAAACGAATTCCTCCGCCACCAACATAAATATGTTTTAAATGATCAACTTATGCGATCTATCAGATATACTTTGTCAGACAGTCGTCCATTCAAATTGTCCTAGGACTGGACAACCCGAAAGAATTATTCTGTAAATCCATCTTTGGCAATTTCTACCTAGGATCGCTAGAATAACCCTTGTATAAACTCTGTCTTCAATTGTCTTAGATCTATTTGATTAGAAATGATAATGCCCATACGGAGTGGTTTTCAGATAACAAATCCGATTCCGGTCTCTCCTTATTGACAACGAAAATGGTCAAAAACTTTGATAATCGGTTATCTAACTATCAAAGGAAAACATGTGTACAAACAATGGTCCTATTAATGGAAATCTTGCCAATAAACACTGACCCCTTTTAACAGATTTATAAATAATCATTTCATTTCCCAATTCCCTTTCAATATTTTTACCTAAATATTTCTCTAACTCGTTTAGCTTCTCACGACCCTTGGAAAACAATTCCCATATATTCCCAACTTCTTGTTTTCTATATTTTGAAAATATACATTACTAGCATTGGAAAACATTTTCGTTTCTTATACTCATGCATCATTATCCGTCAACGTCGATCAGTCCCTAACTGTAAACCAGTAAGAGAACAACTCCCTAAGAATTAACCCTGAACGATGAAACCAACATCAGATAAATACCCAGAACGTCGTTCAACTTAACTAGTCTCTAGTCAGTTTCTAATTTCCTTAACTCCTTTTTAAATATGCAAAACGTTTGCTTTAAATCATTATTCATCTTAAACGTGAATATTTTCTTTTATAGAAATCTGGACTCATTTTATTAAATCAAATCTTGATTTAAAAACAAATATCCTTACAGTTTAAAATCCCACTTATCTTGTTATTTCATAAACCCAAACCTCACCTTTCATTTCATAAACTCATTTTATAAGTTATAACTAGGATGAGACCCGTGCTTCGCACATGGGGGTTCAGTGGTGGCTATCGACTTTAAGTTATAATTTAAATCTCGATTTCCTATTCGATAACAAATCCAAATATTAATTATCTCATCAGATCCTGAATTTCATATATATATATAATTTATAAGAATAATTTTTTTTAATATATTCGACATAGTCGAATTATAATTATAGATTCTTGTGGATTTATTTCAATCCTATTTTCATTTCGAACATCGAAATCATTTCATCATTTTCCTTTCAAACGATTTTCCCATTTCCCCTTTTTAAATTCATTTCTAAATTTATAATTCCAATATATTTGATAATAATAATTTCATCTCATTTATAAATATTGTTTATAAATAAAACTTACTTGTTTTATATAATTTAAACAAGTTATTTTATTCTAGTTTATTCGAAATTCACTTTTTATTTAAAAATAGATTTTATTTTCTTTTTAAAACCCCAAATTCCTTTCCAAAATATTCACGGTATTTAATTACCAATTATTTCAGGTCTATGTTATTCAAATACCCCAATCACACAATAATCAACATCAGATTATTTGTCACATCGTATAATGCAATATATGAAAAACAACAATATGATTATTGAGTATTCCAGTTGGTTTCCTCAACCTGTTTCTCTACATCCATAAACGTTAGCCAACATTAATAATATATGTTTCATATTAATATGAAATACAATAATAACAACATGGGTATTCAATCAATGATTTATATGTATTATTTTAACCAATTAATTAGCAAATCATCCAAACAGTCATCACATAAACATTCAACCAATTTCTATCAATATTAAATAATGTTTATAAAATTATAAAACTGGACAAAGTTAGTGAGTATACTCACATTGGTTCGCAGTCAATTATTCAGCTTTTATTTCATTTAAATCAAACAGGTTTTCGATTTTATCATGAAATATCAGTAGCTCCATTCTCAGTGAAAATCGTTCCACATTGTTGCTCTCTTCGCTATGATTCCAAAGTGACCGACTGTTCAAAATTCTGATACGGTACGCACCAGATATGATTAACACTAGTTAATACATTATTATATTTTAAATTAACTTAATAAAAATAAAATAGAAAGCATTGGGCTTTACCCCTTACTGTCGGCCCATCCAACAGGTTATCTTCTACCGACCTGCTTCTACATATTCCATCGTTCCACTTTCATTTTCCTGCCCGTGTTACTGTGTCCATCTGTTCCTTTATGAACACGTTATTATTATTATTATTTTAAAAAAAATCTTCTAACAAATTTTGGCCCAAGCACAAATCTTTAAATCCATAACTGCACCGCAACATAGTCTCCCTCCTACTTCCATGTATCCACGAAATCCTGCTCCTCATTTCCATATGCACTACCATGACTTCGCAACTTCTTCTACCTCCATGAATAATGCCTCCAGGAGACCGCAACATCTTTATTCCTTCAACTCGCAACACTCCCCCTTAAATCCTGATCATGCCACCTCTCCCCCCTTAACGCCTGAAGACCACATGTGCTTCCATAGTTCCGCCCATGCATCCACAAAGCCCACGTCCACTTCTCCTCCTACAGATTTGCATGCTCCGGTTATATATCTCATGCATACAGTAATAGTCCCGCAAATCATGCTACTTCAACCACCACCACATCAGCATCATTCCACTTACTCCGTCACATTGGAAGCTGGTGTTCAAACCATGTAAATCTATTAGTTTCACATATGCTAATATATCCCTATGCCTGCTCCATGTTACACTGTTTCTTTCCCAACAAAGCTCCTGTATCTCAACCTTTGTCGTGCGTCTGAACTCCCTCCCCCTTCTATTATCATCACAAAACTCTAAGCTACTCGTACTGTGATGCCCCTTCCTGGTCCACCATTCACATGCGCATGCTGACTACTTCCACGTAAAAGCTAGTACCCCTTCTTCTTACGTGTAGACACTCCCTCCCCATACCATTGCCCTTTCCATGAAACTTCACCTAAACTTTCATACGCATTCCGACGTTCCATCCGGAGAATCAACGTGACACCCATCAATGTTGCTCCCAAAAACATGCATGCTTCAAAGCCAATAACTCCTTCCACTCGACAACATCATGTTCTGAAGTAATATTAGGTTTCGAATTGGTAGAGTTTGGATCTTTTTACTGAGAAGTATTTGGTTTGATTTATTTTCAAAGCCAGTATAAACTTGTTGAAGAATCAGCTATGGGTTTTGTTCCAAAGGGAAAAGAAGCTGCTTGCTTGATGTATTTATACAAGATATATATTTGGGTGCTAAGGAAGCACGAGTGTACAGGTGGGTAGAGAGATCATGGCAATTCGTGGTGTCCTACTAACCGCAGTACGTAAACTTAGTAGCTAAGGAAACTATTTATATTATATATTAGTTTTATACTTCATTCATTATATCATATTCAGTACGAATGGTTCCCTAAGTTTCATCTGCCAATTGTATGATTTGAAATGCATATGGTACCAGAAATTTCAACATTTTTAGATTTCGGTACCCGTTACTTAAAGCTTTGTTAATCATACTATCGACAAAATTAAAAATACCATTGTAACGAGCATCATACCACGATCCCAAAACTATAATAACATAGACTAGTTAACTTGTTCTGTGTAATCCCAAAATGCTGATTTAGGGTGCCAAATACGTTAAACAGAAAAGTAGCTTATTTTCCAAAATAAAAATTACAGTAAAACTCTAAAATTTAAATTATAACTATGCTTCAAAAGTCTTATCCAAATTCGAAACCAATATTTAATTAAAATTAAATATATCGTTATGGTTTATAAACGATTCCATAGCGATTATTTGAAAATTTGATTTAGACATAACTCACAATCTATAAACCAAAATCTCCATTTTTATCTTCCACTAGAAAAATACCGTTCAATAGATTCAAATGTTTCTTGTTTCAAAGAAATCAGACTAATAACAGATCATAACACTCAGTTGAAGTTAAAATTGTAATATTATGAACTACTGCGACGTTATGGGCTCAAATTATAATTATATTATAATTAATACTTTCAACTGTCGTTTATAAATATTTTCGTTATTATTACACGAATATAAATTTAACTAAATATTTAATATTATTTCCGACTATTTCGGAAATTAAATATATTATTATCCCATTAATATATAAATTAATTATTTAGAATATTAAATTCAAACCAATTATATTGCCAATCTATATTGGAATAATTAAATAAATTAATTATTACATCGTGAAAATTCCAGGACGTTACATGGACATTTAATGTATACATTGCTTTCAAGCTTCCTATGTATCCTACTGAAAATAACATATTGAGTACAAGGCAATATATTCAGTGATAGATTAGAATTTTAAGTACAAAAAGTATTAAATATATCATATGTCCGTCTGTTTTCTTACACATGAAGTAATGCAAATATTTGACTTAATTTGTTTATTTTTACCTAAATTAAAATTCCAATTAAAATTTAAAACGAAAGTTAAAATATTACTTACTCTTTTATTTTACATATATACATATATTAAATATTTTATAATAATTAATATATATATATACATACATACATACATATGCATATGAATCTTAAATAAAAAGATCAATTTAAATTTTCTCAAGTATTAACTCCAATTAGTTTAATTATTCATTGATATAATCAATAATTATTGTTTAACAAAGTCAGTAAAAACCCAAGACGTTATATTCAACCCCTTTTAAAAGAATTTCATCCCCAAAATTATAAATTAACGATTAGATTCCGTTTATAATTAGAATTATATTTTATTGGATCTAGATTAACCCTAGAGGGGGTGAATAGGGTTTATTGAATTTTAACGAGATATTAAAAATATCAGATCACAGATAATAACAGAGTAAGTGAATGTGGAATGTAAATAATACACAGATATACCCAACTTCGGCAAACTCTGCCCACTGCTACATTCATTAAGGTTTCTACTAGGTAATAAAATAGATCCCGCTTACAAGACCCTGTAAACTCGTGAACCCCTTGCTCCTGTTCTAATCCTACGCTTAAAATCCTTGACTAATCTATATCCCCTAGATCAGATTTTCCCTTAGCTATAAACCCATAGCTAGTAAACCCTAGTTATTACAGACACTAGAAAATTGCTAGTTAAAAACCCAAACTAGATGACCAAGTCTTTACACGAAAAATTAGAAAACAAATACGATGGTTTTCAAAAGAATAAAATACAACACAATATAAAACAAAGATTTAAAAACCAGTAGTTTTAAAATAAACTCCCTTGAGCCCTTATATAATGAAAATATGTCCCCTCCCCCTTTGTTTCCTTTTACGTTCTACCTTCATTAAAAAAATGTTGGCCGGCTTCAAATCGATTTAGGGTTTTCATTTTCCCCCAAATCATGACACAGTTTCAACTTTGGTTTTCTAGAAATTAAGGATAGTAGTGGCGATTCAAGGGTTTTCCTTCTATCCCCAATCTTGACTTCAAATCTTGATGAATCTTTTGGAATCAAACTGACGCTGCTTGCTTGTCGATTAATTTGGGGATTACAATCGAAATATATGAGTATCCTTATTTGATTATTACTCTTCTTGCTCTCGAGTTGTTGTAGTTTTTGATCATACCAAAATGTCAATGATGATTCTTGTTTAAATAAGATAATTAAATCCTATTAATTACTCTGATTTTGCGTGATGTTTGTTGCCTGAATTGTTCCTCTTCTTGCGTGATGTTTGTTGCCTGAATTGTTCCTCTTCTTGCGTGATTTTTGGCTTTGTAACTTTCTGATTGAATCGGCTTTGAGATGTCATGCGTAATTGTTGGAAATAAATGAAGTAAATTCTAAACAATTTGATTTGTGAATTACACTAGTGCCAAAAATAATTCCATGATGTATTTATCCTTGAATCCTTGGTAATTGCCGAAATGAATTTATCCCCAGAATTGATTTCTAAAATTGTGACATGCCATAAGAGTTCACTCGAAAGTTTGGACAATTTTTTTTTCTGTTTAAAGACATTCCAAGAATTAATAACATGCCAAACCATGTTACTGAAAATTCTTCTGTGAGGTAAAAAAGATTCCAGAATTATCTATGTCTCTTGTAAAAACTGGAAAGCAATGAATTGATTATTTGCCTTAAAAAACATTGATGCCTTCTAAAATGAATTGTGATTTCTGGAAATGCTTGCCAAAAGTTTCTATCCCACTGTAAAATTGATTTATAGAAAACTGATTAGAAAAAATGAATTTAACACTTACCCAAAATTTGGGATTTCCTGGAAATGCTTTAAAAAGTTTTCTTGCCACGTATTGATCTCCAAACTTGCCATAAACATATGTCCAGTATTGGAAATTTTATGCATTAGTTTCTAAAATCCTTCTTGCCAAATTGGTTTTTCTGTATATTTGGCGCTTGTATGTGAACACTCGTGTTATTTTAGCTTATCAAAATTCAACCTGCTTGAACCCATAAAACATGCACCTGAATCTGAGTTGTTTCACTGACATCATGTTTGTTGATGCACATTGATTTGCCAAAGATGTTTTTGTTGAGTCATTGCGGACCCATTTAAAGTTTGTACTCATCCAAAAATACTTGCAGATTTTTTTTGGGAAACTCTTGCCACTTTTGTTTGAACTATTGTGATTCATTTGTCATTTGAAAATCACTTGAAAAACTTGAATTGTTTTTTGTCGTTATATCCTGTATGCATTTGTTTAGATCTTCTTGCTGGGTGCATACAGTCTTAAATATGAAAAGTGTCCATTTGTACATCGTGTCTCTCATCTTTTGTTGCAATTTCGACATGATTCATTTGAAATATCCTGTCCTGTTGCACATGCATGAGCACATTGCATTCTTTGGCTCTCTTTGTGTTCTTTGAACCTGTTTTGTGTATTTTGTCTAGCATGACTACACTCGAAGTTGCCTTGCATTTGTGGTCTTGGGCTTGCACATATTTTTGTTTTCTTCTCCATATCTTATTAACAACTTGTGCATGCTTCATGTTCATTGATGGTTAGCTTCCATTGTAAACATATGATTGTTGGCTCCATTGTACTGGACTATGTCCATGTTTTTGTGTTGCTTCCATGTTGTTGTGTCCATGCTGCCATATGTACTTACTGATACTTTGTACATGCTTGTGAACCATTGTTATTGCTACAATGTATTTGTTGAGTGCCTCGACATTGTTGTGTATTTTGTCCATTGGTATGTTGTGTAAAATATAGCATCACATGTCCTTTGTCTTTTGTTGTTGCATATGTATGCATTGTCCATTTACCATTGTTGTTCGACCACTTGTTTTGGTCCATGCTCATGTACTTGCACTGGGTCAAGCCTGGTCTTCATGGCCGCTCCTCAGTGCATGTGTGTTCATGAATACCTGACCCATGCATTGTGCATGCGTGTCGGGATTTACCTGAACACAGTGACTTGATATATTTGTCCCTTGCTGACTATATTGTCCCTGCACAAATACGTGTATATACATACATATGTATGTGTATACATGTATAGTGGACGTCCAGAGAATATGTGTGTGTGTGTGAGCACAACAAACGATGTCTACCTTGTGGTATTTACAGTGAATCACTGTGAATATCACAAGCAGTCTAGACACAGATCGATATCCATATAAAATCAGATAAAGTCATGAAAAATGATGAGAAACATACGAAAATTCTAAGACAAATAATTTTTTTTTTAAAAAAATAAAATCTGTTAGAATTTAAAAACATTTCTGTTCCAGATTACTCTGTGTGTGTGTTTCTTGACAGCTAAGTAGAAGACTGGACTGATAGTGAAGATGACAGGCAGAAGACAAGTGACAGTATCAGTGAATGTATAACAGAGAGTAAAGTGTATGTGTATACAATAGTGTAACTGAAATGTAACATGAGTGTTTGAGAGTTGTAGTGAGGCAGCAATGTATAGAAATGAAATTGAATGTGAATGTGTTGTATTTCGGTGAAATGTACAAATAGTGGAGTTATAATTTTTACTGTTTGGAATGTTGAAATAAAATATTATATTTAAATAAAATATTGTTTGAATATTTAAATTCTTGTACAATAGTATTCTATTTAAATACAAATATTATATTATGTCTGTGATGTAGTATAACAGTACAGTTATAGACACATTTATAATAATAAATACATGTTTGTTATCATCAAACAAAAATCATAGAATTGTTAGATACAACAGTATCCCCCTTTTGATGATGAAAAACATAAAATAAGATTTTGAATATAATATTATAATAAATGTGTTTGACAGTGAATTAATGAACTCCCCCTATTTGAATGCTTCCCCTACAACAAAACTCCCCCTAGATATGTGCAAGAGTGAAAAACAATAATTGAACTTTCAATATTAAAATATTCAAAGAATACCACTAGTCGATCAAACTCTTAACCCATTCTCCCCCTTTTCTTATCATCAAAAGGATACAGAAATTAAAATAGTGATGAAATAATTGACTAAAAAATTAACATCAGCTGAAGAGGAAGAACGTTCATCATAAATCTCAATTAATCAAACAAAAATCATAATATTCTAAGAACTAGGGTTAAATTTCACATTTTAGAATGATGGATTTATGATGAAATTTATATAAACGGAAAGAGTTTTAAAATATATGATTTTCAATTATTTATTTATTTTTGAATAAAAGGGTACTTATATTACAGAAAAAACAAAGTACGAAGAGGACAGAGCTGGATACAAATGACAACCACAAAAAAAACAAATACTATACCAAGCTTAAACAAACCCAGCTCAATCCAGTTGGACGCAATAATAAACAAAATAAATATATAAGAATATACATCATGCATTTCCACCTAATAAAACTACATACTCCAAAGCCAACTAGGGAAGTTTCAAACACATAAAACATAAGAAATAACCCAGCAATAAGAACTGTAGTTGATCCAAAGATAACCAGAAATATGTCCATCAGCATTGCAAGGCTCCATAGTGTAAAGCAGAAAACGAAAAAAACCAAAAGCCGTTATGCCTAGTCAAGGAGCCGAAACAACAAAGTAGCAAACCCTTTATGAACCAAAAGCAACCATCGAAGTACCAGACGAGCCACTAGTCATAGCTGAAGAACTGAACGAACAACCAATACATGTAGAACTTGCAACTTTAAAGTACTAGAAAACACAAAGACAGAAGAAAGGGTTATTTCTTTGAAACGCCACCATTAATAATGCCACCTGGAGAATACCCTTCCTCTTTGATATTTTCTTCGACTTTGGCCTATTCTGATATTGGGACACAAGTTTAACCCACTCAGGGTTAGTCTCCACTAATGGTTCGTCATATTTAACCTTAATCCTCTTCAATTTCCCGGTTTTAATTCTAGTACTTTTTTTTCCTAAAGCTACAAGAGGTACTGTCTGACTCGTCAATTAAGGAGTACCTACTTTCTCCATAATCACTAATATAAAATTCATTGTAATCCTCCATGTCTAATACTCCTTCTATTTCCATATTGATATCAGGAGTTACAGTCTCTTTAACACCACGTTTACCCATTTTACTAGACTCTTACATATCTGAACTTGGAACCGCAAACTTATCCTCTAATTTAGGACACTCAAATGTATTATTTTAAGGAACTTCCTTAGCAACCTTCGAGGCCATTGGAGTCTTTAACTGCGCTAAACAACCTTGTTTATCTTTATCCTGCATATTCACATTTGAAACTCCTAACATGCCTGAATAATTATCATTGTTAGCAATATTGTTCTCCTCGTCAGCACATTCAGATCTAACACCATCACTCTTACCACTATCATTAGAAGCCGTCAATGGAAATTTGATCTTGTCATTTGATTTTCCACTACTTACAGCATCTCCTCTAACTGTTATCTGTTCTACCTCTTTGTCATCTATGTCCATCTCACTAGATTTGTTGACATTATCCCTGGGCACCCATACTTTAACTGACTTGCAAGAACTAGTAGAATGACCAAATACTCTACAGTTAGAGCATGTAGAGCGTTTCCATTCATATATAATTTTTTGCTAAAATATGCTTCCATCGTGACATAATATAGGCACAGACTTGGGAAATTTAAAATCTATGCTAACTTCCACCAAGATCCTTGCATAAGCAATTCGAAATACACCCTCGGTAACATTATCAAGCCTTATAGGATGACCAAGTAAAGAAGCTATCCTACTAATGGCTTCTACCGACTAGTATTCTAATTCAATATTGGGATTTTTATCTAAATAGGAATAGTATTCAAAAAATCATGCATTAATTTCATACATGGTTCCCACTTTTTCACAAAAATCAACCTTTTATTATAAAAATAAGTCCCCTCAGCTAAGATCTTCTTGCAATCCTCAGTTAAGTTGCATTTGATAATATACAAACCATTTTCTCTTTAAAACAGCTAATAATTACCCTTCAAGCATGAATTTCTATCTATATATATTTTCAGATAATTATAGTATGGTTTTCCTCCATAAACATAAAAAATAATTGAATTTAACCACTTATCTCTGGCTTTGTTGACTAGCTGTTCACTGATAACAGCAACCCTTAGATTATCCTTGACATTAGGCTCGTAGTAATGGAGTAGAAAGGAGTTTTGCTGCGACTTGTTCTCTTTAACCGCATCTACCCACGATTTTGATTAAACAGAATTAATTTTTATGAGATTCTCTTTAGTATTCAAAACTAGTTCAGGGAACCTTATTGGGGACTACAATTTCTCATGAGAAGAGGAATTAACTCGGCTTGCATGTTGAAGAAAAGAAGATCGATCAAGAGGATATGTCGATCTCTGATCTGAATCAAGAATACGAATTGATTTTGTGTGGAAATTAGGGTTCGGTGATGATAAAATCGCTCTTTCTCTCTCTATCGCCATTAACTTTTCAAGAGAGTTTTTATAAAATTGAGCACCAAAAAAGTGATGGATTTGGACAGTAATTATAAATTCAATTTAATTGACGCAATCAAATAATCTCAAATTCCAATAATTATCAATCAATAAATCATAATATATCATAAGATATTAACACATTTCATAAAATAGAAAATGGATTGATAGGCTGGTTTCTACACACAAAGGATAATTTCATATAAATTTCTATTTATTCAAATTATTTTCATTTTTTTTAAATTTAAGAGCACACTGACCACGCATAACCAGATCTTTGATTTTTAAATGAGATCAGTTGCAGCTTAAATATAAATAATTTCATAACCATGCATGACTAGAGCTTGGATTTTTAAATGAGGTTAGAGAAACACTTATGAATGTTATATTTTTATTGTTTTTAGTTCCAAAAGAAATACTCCTAAGTATATAAAAAACCAATATGGATGATAGAAATGTGGTAGGTACAGAAATGATTGTGAAATTAATTTCTAAATTAATAATATTACGAAATATGCTCAACTATACCTGAATTCATGAAAATTTTCAATTATCACTACTGAAAAAATAATATAATCACAATTCCATCACAAATGTTTCCACTGCTTATTCAAGATGATTTTCAAAATATTAAACACTCCACATTAATATAAAATCATGATGCTTGACAGAACAATGGTAGATAAAGGAGTTGTTCGTGAAATAACCGCCAATTCAAATATATTATAAATATTGTTCAATCATTATGAAAAACTAAATAAAATCTCCTCTTCTTGTGAAATATACTGTAGTCCCAACTCATCACAATTTCAAAATCTAATAATAATTTCAATGAATTCTAAATACAGTTCAATTTGGTTATTGATTTCAGTTTCTGAATAAATAATCAATAAATGATTTTAACATTGAAAAATCAATTGCAAGAGGGATTAAAAAAAGATTTATACAAGACAAAAGAAATATGTAGAATCTATACAAGATGAAGATTAGAATAAAGAATAAAAATAGATGAGTGAGAAAATTATAATACTCTTCTGATACCACTTGTTGTCTTTGTTAATGAGAATTTTAATATGACAGTGGTGATTAAGAAGGGTATCTCAGACAACGTCAGAGCAACAAGTCCAAGCAAATAATTCAACAATTTAGATCCATTTATCAGAGCAGCAAGACAAGTCCAAGAGACAAATCATGATTCAGTTTCAGACCATTTTCTCAGAGTATAATATCAATATCTTAAAAAAAAATCCTCAAAACATTTTCAAAATGATTCCTTTTATCATAGCAGCACAACAAACAAATACAAATCAACTTTTCAAGAGAATTTTTCACAGCTATTTCTGATAGCCATAAAAGGTGATTCATGATCCAAAATACAGTTTATTTGAAATCATTTGAGGAAATATGAAAATCTCAAGATTTAATGAATCGATCACACCAGATTATAAATTTCAAATCCTAGATATGTGTGAGATTCAAGAAATCAATAATTTCAAATGATTTTAAACAGACACATATTTAAGCCAAATGATCATGAAATAACAGTGAGTTACAAGACCAGATTTTCAATGAATTTTTCACAATTATTCCTGACAACCACAAAAGAAATTTTCAGAATATTTACATCAAGATTAAGAGATATTCATGATCCAAAATTAAAACAATTTATTTGAAATCACTTGAATAAATGTAAATTTTGTGATACAATGAATCAATCACCCAAGATTAATAATTTCAAATCTAAAAGATATGTGATTCAAAATACCAAAAATTTCAAATGATTTCAAACCAATAAATATCCAACCAAAAAAGATCATGAATAAACATGAATTTCAAGATGTAACACAACGATTCAAGCCAAATGTTTTTCAAGTCAGAATTATCCAAGCTAATCCAAAAACCAATGAAATTATCACAACTGGAAAATAGCAGTGTGCTGTAATGAGTATAATTTTTCAAGCCTTTCCAAAATGAATTAGAAGGTACCCAAACAACAAGGATTTGTAAAATTTCATTAATTTTTCAGATCTTCAAAAAATTTAGAATTTAAATTAACAGTGTTCAAGATATAACAAGAATGCTTCAGCACTGTTAGGAATTCAAAAATTAGAAAAGAATTAAACTTCAAAATAATAATAGAAAAATACAATTTTGAATTCAAGTTATGAAATGATTAAAACATGATAGTTTTATTCAAATGAAGCGAATTTCCAGAAGATCATGAATTCTACAATTTGTAGTTAAGAAAGCACAGTAAAAAAATATAGCAGTGACAAATCAAATCAGAAAATTCAAAATAAAATAAACAGAAGTGGTAGAAGGAGGAATAAACATAGAAGAATAAAAAAATATAAACAAATGTGAGTCTAGATATCATACCTAAAATTGGCGTGAGCATACGAATCTATAACTCATCATACTTGGCTAAGGAACTCCGAATAACTCAAAGATGTGAAGCAGTTTGAATACATATCTCTTTTTGCAAAGTAGTTCCTCAGCCTCTGCTGGTACCTAACAGTTTAAAGGATTGAGTGGTCTAACAAAATTAGTAACACCACTCATAGTTTTGTTCACATCTTTCGGTACCCAAACCTATTTTTATAACAACCCATTGGAATTTACCTTTGTACCCTTAGGAACCTAAATCTGCTTGACTTTAAAAGAATTCACTTTATTTTTTTGGGGGGGTCCAAAATGGATTAAACAGATTGTTATCTAACAAAATCTTATTTCGTTCATGATTTAAAAATTCTTTGAAATTATCAGAGTTCAAATTTTCAAAACAATTCTTTTCAAAGCAGTTTGAAGGATTTTTAAAAACACAAGAATTCAGTTTTTAAAAATCATTTGTTTTCCAAAACCTAGACCATTTTTATTTCCTGAAGAAAGTTGATTTTTCAACAACAAATTCAAAGATTTTTCTCCGGTTGAAAAACGTTTTAAACTCAATTCAAGATTGTTGATTTTGGATTTAAGATCAGAATTTTCTTCATTATATTTGAACAACGATTAATGTTGATCTTTCTCTTTTAAGTATCATTTTGTTTCAAAACCAAGTTTTCATTTTCAAGCAATTTGATTTTGGTTTTGGATTCAAAAATCTCAGATTCAATTTTTTTTTTTCAAATTCAAGTTTATTGAAATTCTCAATCTCTTTTTCGATCTCATTTAAAATCAAATCACTTTTCAACAAGCTTTCTTTTTCAGCAATTTCATGTTTGGAATTTTCAATGGCCTTAAAATTATTAAATTCTTTTTGCAAAGAATTGTTTGTACCTTTTAACTCAATATTGTTATCTTTTAAAATCATAATTTCTTCTTCAAGCTCTTGAAAGTATTTATTGAGATGAACGAGATCAGTTTTCAATTTCAAACAATTTTCACATCAGAGTTTTCTAATTTCTAGAAATTTGAAAGTTTTGATTCCAAATAGTTTTTGCTGTTCAACTCATGATTTTTAGATTTTAAAGATTTGTTTTTCAGATGGAGATTATCAACAGTTTTTGTTAGATCAGCACACATATAAACCAAATCTTCATACGTGAACCTTTCAGTCTCATTGTCTGTTGAGTCTCCATCATCTAATCTACTTGAATTTTCATCTGTTTCTTCTTCCAAGAATAGATCTAAATCTGAGTTGACCATTTTTTGTTTTGAGCTGTTGTTGTTAGTTTTTCCATACTTCGTATCGAGAATATTCCAGATTTCATGTGCAGTTAAACAATGAGAGATAAGGATATATTGGACATCATCAATATAAGAATGTAAAATGTGAATAGTACGTGAATTAAAGCCAATATCATTCCTATTAACCATATCATACCCATTTATAATGATATTCCAACATTTAAATATCAACGGATTTTAAATAGGATTCCACTCTTGATTTCCAATTTAAAAAAATCTGTACTATTAAAAATTGTTGGAATACGAATGGACCGACTCTCTACGAACTGACAACTAGGGATCACCATGACTCTATAGTTAAAGAATAACCTACTCTGATACCACTTGTTGGATCAAGATTAACCCTAGAGGGGGATGATCAATAGGGTTTATTGAATTTTAACAAGATATTAAAAATACCAGATCACAGATAATAGCAGAGTAAGTAAATGCAGAATGTAAATAACACACACATATACCCAACTTTGGCAAACTCTGCCTATTGCCGCATTCACTAAGGTTTCTACTAGGTAATAAAATAGATCCCACTTACAAGACCTTGTAAACTCACGAACCGCTCACTCAAGTTATAATCCTACGCTCAAAACCCTAGACTGATCTATATCCCCTTGATCAGATTTTCCCTTAGCTAAAAACCTGTAGCCAGTAAACCCTTGTTATTACAGACACTAGAAAACTGCTAGTTAAAAACCCTAACTAGATGACCTAGTTTTACACAAAAAACTAGATAACAAATACGACGGTTTTCAAAAGAATAAAATACAACATAATATAAAACAAAGATTTAAAAAACCATAGTTTTAAAATAAACTCCAATGAGGCCTTATATAATGAAAATATGTCGGCCCCCCTTTGTTTCCTTTTATATTTTGTCTTCCCAAAAAAATGTCGATCGGGTTTAAATTGATTTAGGGTTTTACCTTTCCCCTAAATCACGACGCGATTTCAACTTGGGTTTCCTGGAAATTGAGAATAGAGATGGTGATTCAAGGGTTTTCCTTCTATCCCCAATCTCGACTTCAAATCTTGATGAACCTTTTGGAATCAAACTATTGTTGCTTGCTTGCCGATTAATTTTTAGACTACGATCGAAAAATGTGAGTATCCTTATTTGATTATTACTATGCTTGCTCTCGAGTTGTTGTAGTTTTCGATCGTACCAAAATGTTGATGACGATTTGTGTTTAAATAGGATAATTAATCCTATTAATTACTCTGATTTCCATATATGACTCATCTGATTTTGCGTGATGTTTGTTGCTTGGATTATTCCTCTTCTTGCGTGATTTTTGGCTTTGTAACTTCCTAATTGAATCGGCTTTGAGATGGCTTGCGTAATTGTTGGAAATAAATGAAGTAAATTCTAGACAATTTGATTTGTGAATTACCTTTGTGCCAAAAATAATTCCATGATGTATTCATCCTTGAACCTCTGGTAATTGCCAAAATGAATTTATCTCCTGAATTGGTTTCTAAAATTGTGACATGCCATAAGTGTTCATTCGAAAGTTTGCACAAATTTTTCTCTGTTTAAAAACATTCCAAGAATTAATAACATGAAAAACCATGTTACCGAAAATTCTTTTGCGAGGTAAAAAAGATTCCAGAAATATCTTTGACCCTTGTAAAAACTAGAAAGCAATGAATTGATTATTTGCCTTAAAAAAAACTTTGCTGCTTGCCAAAATGAATTGTGATTTCTGGAAATGCTTGCCAAAAGTTTCTGTCCCACTATAAAATTGATTGTAGAAAACTAATTACCAAAAATGAATTTAACACTTGCCCAAAATTTGGGATTTACTAGAAATGCTTTAAAAAGTTTTCTTGCCACTTATTGATTTCCAAATTTGCGATAAACATATGTCCAGTATTGGAAATTTTGTGCATTAGTTTCTAAAATCCTTCTTGCCAAAAAATATTTCTTGCGAATTTGGTTTTTTTTTGTGTATTTGGGGATTGCATATGAACATTCATGTTATTTTAGCTTATTAAAATTCAACTTGCTTAAACCCATAAAACATGCACCAGAATCTGAGTTGTTTCACTGACACCATGTTTGCTGATGTATATTGATTTTCCAAAGATGCTTTTGCTAAGTCATTGTTGAACCATTTAAATTTTGCAATCGTCCAAAAATACCTGTAGATTTTTTTGGAAACTCTTGCCACTTTTTTTCGAACTGTTGTGATTCATTTTGTTAACCCCATTGTGATTACGCGATTCAGAATTGTGAAGTGTTCATGAATGATAGCACACGGCTTCGTTTAGTTTGCAACTCCATCTAGCCCGTGACTAAGTTTGGGTCGTGACTTCGCTTAACTCGCGCGACGGCTTAGCCCGCAAGTGTTTTTAGACAGTCCCACCATCTTTAGCTCACGGACAGTTCAATGTACTTAGGTCGTGCATGACATTCATAGATCGTCAATAGCACTTGTACGAACAAAGAGACAACACTGTGAAGATCAAGTCCATTTGTATTCTATATCATGTATCAGTTTATTCTATACTGAGACAAATTATAGTTTTCATTGTTGAGTGGATGGTAACGTGAGTTACAAAGCATACTAACCTTTAGGTCGCTAGCGCCTTTGGGTCATCAGCAAAATGCATCAAAGAAAAATCATTCCCACATAACACAACCTTAGCTGGAGAATTCTTGTATAAATATATAGACCGCCTACTGTTCCAAAGATGAAATTTGCCAGCTGTCAAATATTGCATGGTTTAGGTCGTTCTTGTTCATTCTGGAGCCAGCTATATTTAAGGTCCACGTACAGGTTATGGATCGTTCTCAGCATTTGGGTTGCTGCCATCATATATATAGCAACTCATTCAGGAATGTATACATGTTGCCATCCATCAAAGCATTGGATCGTCAGTCTTCTTTAGGTTGTCCAACTCTACATGCAAGCAGTTCGTTAATGCTTAAATAGTTTTTAGGGCGCTCCAGTTGTTAGATCGTCACATGATTGGACTGAAACACCCCACCTCCGTTAAGGTCACCCACAAAGGGAATGCATTAAATTTGGTGAAGCATTTTAGGTATATGACACAGATAATTCACAATACAGACGTATGAACAACGAAAAACTGAAAAACATTTATTTAATAGCATGGTTCAGTCAAAACAATACAAGCATTATCTCAAAACCCAACTGCTAAATTATTACAACAAAACATCCATCTTGACTTAAATCTCCAAGTACATAAAGAAACATAAAACAGAAGTAAAGCAGCATAAATCCCCAATAAAAGTGTAACCACGGCCATAGCCCAAGAAAAGAGGATCCAAGCAATACATCTACTCTCTTCAAGCTTGAAAAGGTCTGCACTAAGCTGAAGTATTCACTCCCTACTGACCGGGGGGACGGAAGAAAAGAAAGCGAAAGAAAACGGGTCAGACATAAGTCTGGCAAGTCCAGTGATTATTCAGCATGTAAACAGGTAAAAGGATAATGACATGAATAAACTGAATATAGGACAATACCATAGAAATAAGATAACATAAGATAAGACAAGATAAAATGAATATACTATCGCACTCATTTTCATTTCTCTGCACCTATTGTGAATGTTTCAATTACCATCATGTGTTCATAACAAAGTGATCCCTTTCCCGATCGGCTTCTACTCGCATGCATTTCTTACTTGTGTCATTCGGCCCCGCTCAATTGTAGATACCTGTGCTGGTCCCACCATGGGGTGTATCAATTCCTATGGTGACAATCCGAAACAAATTCAAGATGAACAGTACATACTACTGATGCCCAGTGCCTGCTTTTCCACTCCGGAGTATGTGCACGCCCATACTCCGTCGGAACTATACTGCTGCACCACCCACCGCTATTTTGACCGCTTATAATCCGGCCAGTAATCATGCCCCACCCTGCCTAGTTCAGGGTACCATGATACATCTATGTGGGATACTGCTGAAATGGGTCCCCGTTACTAGGTTTCCTAATCGACATGTTATAACGGTTAAGTGTTCTCCATTTTACCTAACGCCACCCATATGTTTGATTAACATGTTGTATTGGTTAAGTGTTGCCTTAATTAACATAACCCTACAATTCTTGGCCTGTCTGTTCCTTAGCTTTGATTCATTCATTAAAGCACCAACCTCTCACATTAGATATGTATTATTGCGGTCGCTGGATGTGTCGGGCGGTTCCGGGCAGTCTTACACCGCAACTCAATCTAACCTTGGGTTTTTCGGGCTTAATGCGCTAACCTCTCACATTAGATCTATATTGTTGCGGTCGCTGGATGTGCCGGGCGGTTCCGAGCGGTCTTGCACCGCAACTCAATCTAACCTTGGGTTAGGCATATTCATCTTTTAATTAATTTACATATTTACCATTCATGTTTATATGTAAATTATACACAAATGTTGTCAAATCAAGTCATGTCCCATTTACCCTCTAAATTATGTCCAAATTATGCCATTTCATGCTACTAATCATTGATTATGAGCCAATCTATGCCAATAGCATGTAATTTAATATTTTCCGCCAATGTCTCCCTGGTTATTCGTTTGCACAATTCACATAGAACGTTAGGCTCGCAAATTAGCCTAACTCATAAACAAAAAGGGAAAAGAAAAGGGACAGTAACATTCCAACAGGCGTAAAACAACATAGATCAATATGTGTAATACAAATTCGACATAGAACGACATAAACTTAATCAAGCATACAAACGTTATCTGCCATTTAAATTAGATCCAATTGACATGCAAACTAGCATAAGTCTAATTGTGTAAACATGAACTTATATAGATCTTAAACATGGGTACTAGCTTGGATCTAAACATATAACATGTATGAACATAACTTAGCATGTAACTTACATACATAAAAGAACCACAAATTTAATACAACATGATAGGTTCAATGGTATCAGTCCCAATAGTCTCATAGGCATGATAGGTTTTACTATGTCAGTCACAACAGTCCAATAGGCATGATAGGTTTTACTATGTCAGTCACAACAGTCCAATAGGCATGATAGGTTTCACTATGTCAGTCATAATAGTCCAATAGGCATAAGCAATTCAGAATTGACAAACGGATAGGCACGAATAGAGTTAGGCATAGTTTTAGATCCAGTTATTACAGTCATGATTTCTTATTAGGTGTTCACATCTAAACAATAACTGTACTTACAGAAAAAGGACGGATCTTGATTTCTAGGATCAGATTTCTGAATTTGAAAAGCTATCATTTGATGTAGACGTTTGATTCTCTAGTTCTTCTAATTAATTCCGAGTTTGAATTTGATTCTCTAGTTTGGGGTAGATGGATGGAGATTAGGCCAGTATGTAGACGAACAACATGACGGCTTCATAGAATGAGTTCTAGGGTTGAGGTTTGGGGTGATTATATAGAAGTCTAGGTTTAATTCTAGCCTTTAGATTAGTCTAGGAGAAATCAGAGCCATCAAACCAAAGAGATGTGTAATCCAGCCAACCGTAGCATGACACATATGCGCCAATACCACAGAAATCAGTCATTGGCCAATCAGAGAAGGCCACATCAGCACAGGGCTGTAAAAATTCGCCATTGGAGCTGGATCTGGGAGGGGTCGACTCCCTACAGGGGGGTCGACACCTATGTCGACTCCCCCTGGGGGGTCGACACCCTGAGCGGGAAATTCCCTGCTCAGCCGATTTTGGATTTTGAACTGTTTTTTTTATTATTTATATTTATTTTTTGCTTGAACTTGAAATCTTCTGAACTCCATAACTTCTTCGTACGGAGTCCGATTCATGCAAACTCGGACACTATCTCAAGAAGAATTCTGAGACGAACGCAATGGCATTGCCCGTTTCCATTAATTACCACTTTTAAAATCAAGTATTCTTTAATTCGTTACTTTAATGTTCACAAAAAATACGGGGTGTTACGTTCTCCCCTCCTTAAAGGATTTCGTCCCCGAAATCTCTAAGTTAAGAAGAATGTATCCTAACATCCAACATCCATCTACTCAACCGTCAATCACAGGCATCCACTGTAATTAAAAAGATTTCTAATGCTTTCATGATCATATACATAGCGTGTGTATATGTCCTTATCTAATGCAAAATCAGGCGGTCCACTGATTCAGTTGGCCTCCTTGATGCGAATCATGTCAGTGCCATGAGTCCATTATGTATGCAATTATTCCTAATTATACTTTCTACATTAGCGCACAATCATTCATACAAATGCAACGTCCACATGATAACACGTCAAGTTCCAATCTATATATAAATACATATATGCATATGCAATATGAAAGTGACTGAGCCGATCTAGTACCTAGTGTGTGTGTGTATATATGTATCCACGAGCAACCACTTGCAACCATCAATCATAACACGTTTCAAATACATGTTTACATCCATTGGTTTCTACCTAGGGATCAAGACTAGGACCGAGGAGATATACTTAAAAGGATAGATATAAGCATGCATAAACTTTATGGAAAACAAGAGATCAAAGATGTACTCACAAAAAGATAAGAGTAGGCTGCGCGTATCTTGTCCTCAGTCTCCCAAGTCGCGTCTTCCTCTGCATCACTCCATTGTACTTTAACTAGCTAGACTTCACGATTGCGTAGCCTTTTAACTTCTATACCCAAGATACGAGTTGGAACTCTTCTCACCGTCGCTTCTCGCTCCACTTCTATTTCCTCTATTATGCTTGGTTACACAACTTCTGCCGACTCATATACGCACTTTCGTAGATGAGAGATATGAAAAAACATTATGGACTCCAGCCAATCATTCGGGCGGCTCTACTTTATAAGCCATCTTCCCAATCCTTTCAATGATAGCAAATGGCCCTACAAATCTTAATGCCAATTTTCCTGCAGACCCAAAGCGAACGACATTCTCAAAGGAGATACTTTAAGGAAAACCCTGTCTCCAACCTCAAACTCAAGGTCGGTCCTTATTTTATCAGCGTAGGACTTCTGTCTATCTTGTGTGGTCTTTATTCGTCTTCATATCAAGTACACCTTCTCTGAAGTTTCTCTGATCATGTCAGGCCCATGTACGAGCTTGTCTGTAGGCTCCCACCAACAAGTTGGTGAATGGCATGATCTTCCATGTAAAGCCTCAAAGGGTGCCATGCCTCTGCTGGCTTGTTAGCTATTGTTGTAGGCGAACTCCACCAAAGGAAAGTGATCCTCCCATGTTCCCCCAAAATCAAGAATGCACAATCTCAAGAGATCATCTAATACTCTGTTAACCCTTTCCATCTGACCATCGTTTTGAGGGTGATAGGCAGTGCTTAAGCATAGCTGTGTGCCGACAGCCTCTTGCAAACTCTTCCAAAACTCGCTCGTAAAGATAGGATCTCGATCACTTACTATGCTAGAGGGTATTCCATGCAGTCGAATCAACTCGTTAAGATAAATGGATGCTAACGATGAGGCAGTCCTCCTACTTTTAACAGGTATAAAGTGAGCATTTTTTGTGAGTCTTTCCACTATTACCAAAATACTGGTATTGTCCCTTCTTGACCTAGGCAACCCGTCAACAAAATACATCAAATTACTATCCTATTTCCACTGTATCACCTCCATAGGATGAAGCAGACCACCTGGCTTCTTCTGTTCCTCCTTGACTTGCTGGCATATCAAGCATTTAGAGACAAACTCAGCTACATCCTTCTTTATGACATTCCAGAAGAAAACCCTTTTTATGTCTTTATACATCTTGTCCCCAGCTGGGTGTATGGTCAACTTAGAATGGTGTGCCTCTTCGAGAACGGTCTTCGCCAAATCCCTTGCTTGTGTGACGCATAGTCTTCCATCCGGTCTCAACCAACCCTTGTCATCGATGGAGTATCTATTGAGATGACTAGAAGTCTCACCTCTAGTTAGCTTATCCATCACGTCAACTAGCTGAGGGTCTTCACGTTACGCGGTTCCTATTGAGTCCAAAAGAGTAGGCCGCACCTCTAATGATGCTAACAAATCAGGTACAAATTCAAAGGAAGGTCTAAAGTCAAAGTTTGCTTTGTACTCCAAGCTTTTCCTTTCTACAAAGAGAGGACTCAAGGTCATCTTTTTCCTACTCAAGGCATCTGCTACAACATTGCCCTTGCCAGGGGTATAAGTAATCTCAAAATCGTATAAAGCCAGAAATTCCATCCACCTTTGTTGTCTTAAGTTAAAATCTTTCTGTGAGAAAATGTACTTTAATGATTTATGGTCAGTAAAAAATTCAAACATTTCTCCTAGTAGGTAATCACGCCATGACTTAAGGGCGAAAACACTGGCAGCTAGTTCTAAATCATGAGTTTGGTAGTTCTTTTCATGTACCTTCAACTGCCTTTCTCCATAACAAAATACTTTGCCTTCTTGCATCAAGACAGCGCCTAATCCTGTTCTGCATGCGTTTGTATATACAGTAAACATCTTACTCCCATGAGGCAATGTCAAAATTGGGGTCGTTGTTAGAGCTCTTTTCAATCGTTGGAAAGCAACATCGCAATCCAAATCCCAAGCAAAAGTTAGATTCTTCTTCGTCAACCTAGTAAGTAGGGTTGAGATCTTCACGAAGTCCTTAATGAACTTTCTGTAAAAGCCCGCTAGCCCGAGAAAACTTCGTACTTCGGTTGCATTCTGGGGGATCTTCCAATCTTACACCGCAGCTACTTTTGTGGGATCCACAGCTATCCCCTCTTTGGACACCACATGTCCAAGAAACCTTATTTCTTCTCCCAAAAAAGGCATTTGGAGAATTTTGCTTTCAGCTGGTGTGCACGAAGAGTACCCATAACTTCCCTTAAATGCAGAGCATGTTCTTCCTCACTTTTTGAGAAAATCAAAATGTCATCCACGAAGACCACTATAAATTTATTTAGGAACTCTCTGAACACCCTACTCATCTGGTCTACGAAATAGGCAAGTGCGTCTGTCAAGCCGAAAGGCATGACAAGCCTTTCGAAGAAACCATCTGGGGTCCTGAACGCAGTCATATCTATGCTGTCCTTAGCCACTCTTAGCTGATGAAATCCGGTGGCTAGATCTAGTTGGGAGAAAACTGAGGCACCTACGAGCTGGTCGAACGAGTCGTCTATTCTAGGAAGTGGGTGCCTATTCTTCTTGGTCAATTTGTTTAGCTCCCAATACTCCATGCACAGGCGAAATGAACCATATGCTTTGGTTGCAAACACCACTGGAGCACCCCATTCAGAAATACTCCGCCTTATGAACCCCTTTTCAAGCAACTCTTTAACTTGCTTGCTAAGCTCTTTCCTTTCTCTTGGAGCCATGTGTCTAACGGGTAAAGCAATAGGTTTTACGTTATCAACAAGGTATATGCGGAATTCTATCTCTCGCTTCGGAGGTAAACCTTTCATTTCTTCAAAGACATCTGAGCATTCATGGACCACTCTAACAGATTGCAAGTTTTTAACAGACGCATCAACAGATTCTAGGTAACTAAGCATAACAGAATTCATGGGATTACAAGAGATTTCGAGAGTGTTACCGAGGCGAGTCATAAGTCTAACCACTCTCTTTTCACAATCGAGGATGGCACCGTTCCTGGATAACCGTTCGATGCCTAGAATCAACCCATAGCCCGTGAAACCCAAAACATAAGAATTACATCTAAACCCAATGCTTAGTATAGAAATTTCCAAATCCAAACAAATCATAGACAAATAAGCCGAGCCCCCAATTGGATTTGAAACAACCATGGGATCCTCTACTATACTGGTATCTAGGTGTAGAGATTCAACTAAAGTAGTAGATATAAAAGAGTGCGATGCGCCAGAATAAAAAAGAGTACGAACTGGGTAATCAGAAAGATAAACTAAATTCTCAACAAAAATATTTCTACCTCTTTCTTGCGGAGGTGCCATGAGAGCGTGAATTTGTCGTCCAGAAGTGGATCCAGTCCTCTGCCCTTGCCCTTGCCTTTTTGGGCAATCCTTAGCCATATGTCCTGTCTCGCCACATTGAAAGCAGCCACCAATCTTCCTCTTCTTGGGATCCGTCTTCTTATTATGTGTTGCCTTCACTTTCTTGTCCAGAGGTTCTTCCACCTTTGCCTCTTTCTTGCCATTCTTGTCTTCCTCCTGTAACAGTGCCATGTCCACCAGTCTCTCAAAAGTCGTACCCATATGTATATGGGACATAGCTAGGATGTGCAGTGGCTCATTAAACCCTTTAATGAATCGGAGAGCCTTTTTATGTGGAGTGTTTACTAACTCCAGTCCGAACCTAGTTAGCTAGTTGAATTGGTTGACATATTCCTTAACCGATAGGTTTCCCTGTTTGAGTGCTAAGAACTTCTCCATCTGTAGGCTTCGGTAAGCTTGTGAAAGGAACTTCATTTCAAATCTCCCTCTGAAATCCTCCCAAGTTTCAAATGGTCTCTCATCATTAGTAACTTCCCACCAACAAGAGGCTTCGTCCTTAAGTAGCTATACTGCCAATTTTATCTTCTGCATATCGTCCACTTCGAAGATAACAAACAAATCTTTTGTTTCATTGAGCCAGTTTCTTGCTTCCACAAATGACTCAGTCCCATTAAAGTTCTTTCCACCCATGGCTAGAAAGTCTCTACATATCTTCGAGAAAGTATTCACACGAGGAGGAGGAGGAACAACTGCAACTGGGGGCGGAGGAACGTGCTGGGCCTGCGTCATTAGCCATAGCCTCCAGGTACCTTCTGAACCAACTAGGTACCGGTACGCCCTTAGGAAGAATAAGAACCCCAGACATGCTGAAACGAAAAGAAAAGGTTCAAAACAAAGGATAAAAAGATAGTGCATATGGCTTTGGGGATTATGCCTTTATAACAAAACAACACTTTTCTTGAAAATGCCTCTTTAAACTTCTTTTTGAAAAATAGTTTTTTATCTGATCTGGTAAACTATTGCTCTGATACCAAGTGAAACACCCCACCTCCATTAAGTTTACTCACAAAGGGAATGCATTAACTTTGGTGAAGCATTTTAGGTAAAAGACATAGATAATTTACAAGGTAGACAAATGAACAGCGGAAAACTGAAAAACATTTATTTAATAGTGTGTTTCAGTCAAAATATTACAAGCATTATCTCAAAACCCAACTTCTAAATTATTAAAACAAAATATCTGTCTTGACTTAAATCTCCAAGTACATAAAGAAACATAAAACAGAAGTAAAGCAGCATAAATCCCCAATAAAAGTGTAACTACAGCCATAGCCCAAGAAAAGAGAATCCAAGCAATACATTTATTCTCTTCAAGCTTGAAAAGGTTTGCAGTAAGATGAAGTATTCCCTCCCTACGGACATTGGGGGGAAACGGAAGAAAAGAAGGCGAAAGAAAATGGGTTAGACATAATTCTGGTAAGTCCAGTGATTATTCAGCATGTAAACAGGTAAAAGGATCATGACATGAATAAACTGAACATAGGACAATACCATAGAAATAAGATAACATAAGATAAGACAAGATAAAATGAATATACTATCGCACTCATTTTCATTTCTCTGCACCTACCACGAATGTTTCAACTACCATCATGTGTTCATAACAAAGTGATCCCTTTCCCGATCGACTTCTGATGCACAGTGTATACTACTGATGCCCACTGCCTGCTACTGATGCCCAGTGTATACTACTGATGCCCAGTGCCTGCTTTTCCACTCCGGAGTACGTGCACGCCCATACTCCGTCGGAACTACACTGCTACACCACCCACCGCAATTTTGACCGCTTATAATCAGCCCCGTAATCGTGGCCCACCCCGCCTAGTTCAGGGTACCATGATACATCTATGTGGGTTACTGCTGAAATTGGTCCCGGTTACTAGGGTTTCCTAATCAACATGTTATAACAGTTAAGTGTTCTCCATTTTACCTAACCCCACCCATCTGTTTGATTAATGTGTTGTATTAGTTAAGTGTTGCCTTAGTTAACCTAACCCTACCATTCTTGGCCTGTCTATTCCTTAGCTTTAATTCATTCATTAAAGCACCAACCTCTCACATTAGATATGTATTGTTGTGGTCAACGGATGTGTCGGGCGGTTTCGGGCAGTCTTACACCGCAATTCAATCTAATGTCGGGTTTTTCGGGCTTAATGCACTGACCTCTCACATTAGATCTATATCGTTGCGGTCGCTGGATGTGCCGGCCAGTCTTACACCGCAACTCAATCTAACCTCGGGTTAAGCATATTCGTCTTTTAATTAATTTACATATTTACCATTCATGTTTATATGTAAATTTTTCACAAATGTTGTCAAATCAAGTCATGTCCCATTTACCCTCTAACTTATGTCCAAATTATGCCATTTCATGCTACTAATCATTTACATGATTATACGCCAATCTATGCCAATAGCATGTAATTTAATATTTTCCCTCAACGTCTCCCCCATTATTCGTTCGCACAATTCACATAGAACGTTAGGCTCGCAAATTAGCCTAACTCATAAACAAAAAGGGAAAAGAAAAGGGACATGTAACATTCCAACAGGCATAAAACAACATAGATCAATATGTGTAATACAAATTCGGCATAGAACGACATAAACTTAATTAAGCATATAAAGGTGATCTTGCATTTAAATTAGATCCTATTGACATGCGAACTAGAATAAGTCTAATTGTATAACCATGAACTTGTATAGATCTTGAACATGGGTACTAGCTTGGATCTAAACATATAACATGTATGAACATAACTTAGCATGTAACTTACATACATAAAAGAACCACAAATTTAATACAACATGATAGGCTCAATGGTGTCAGTCCCAATAGTCTCATAGGCATGGTAGGTTTTACTATGTCAGTCACAACAGTCCAATATGCATGATAGGTTTTACTATGTCAGTCACAAAAGTCCAATAGGCATGATAGGTTTTACTATGTCAGTCACAACAGTCCAATAGGCATAAGCAATTCAGAATTGACTAAAGGATAAGCACGAATAGAGTTAGGCATAGTTCTAGATCCAGTCATTACAGTCATGATTTCTTATTAGGTGTTCACATCTAAACAATAACTGTACTTACAAAAAAAGGACGGATCTTGATTTCTGGGATCTGATTTCTGAATTTGAAAAGCTATCCTTTGATGTAAACATTTGATTCTCTAGTTCTTCTAATTGATTCCGAGTTTGAATTTGATTCTCTAGTTTGGGGTAGATGGATGGAGTCTAGGCCAGTTTGTAGACGAACAACATGACGGCTTCATAGAATGAGTTCTAGGGTTGAGGTTTGGGTTGATTTTATAGAAGTCTAGGTTCAATTCTAGCCTTTAGATTAGTCTAGGAGAAATCAAAGCCATCAAACTAAAGAGATGTGTCATCCAGCCAACCGTAGCATGACACATATGCCTTAATACCTCAGAAATCAGTCATTGGCCAATCAGAGAAGGCCACATCAGCACAGGGCTGTAAAAATTCGTCACAGGAGCTGGATCTGGGAGGGGTCGACACCCTATAGGGGGGTCGACACCTATGTCGACTCCCCTATAGGGGGTCGACACCTATGACGACTCCACTTGGGGGAGTCGACACCTATGTCGACTCCCCTTAGGGGGGGTCGACACCCTGAGCGGGAAATTCCCCGCTCAGCCAATTTTGAATTTTGAACTGTTTTTTTATTATTTATATTTATTTTCAGCTTGAACTTGAAATTTCTGAACTCCATAACTTCTTCATACGGAATCCGATTCACGCAAACTCAGACTCTATCTCAAGCAGAATTCCGAGATGAACGCAATGGGATATCCTGTTTCCCTTAATTCCTAATTTTAAAATTAAGTATTCTTTAATTCGTTATCTTAATGTTCATAGAAATTACGGGGTGTTACATGGACCATCACTCGTACTTTAGATCGCTAGCTGAGATTGGTGGTACTTACACAGTGAAACACTTGTCCACCATGGATTATTTGAATGCACATTTTGAAAGACAGCTTTTAAGCCTTAGGTCGTGATGTTCCCGCACTTGTTAGCTCGCATTCACTGCTTAGCTCGTGTTCATCATTCTAAGTCGTCGCACTGCATGAAGCACATCAGCTCGTGCAATTCTTTTAGGCCACATGAAGATGCATTGGACCGTTCTCTAATGGATGTTAGCTCGCCAACATACATTCAGGATAGTGATTAAGAAGTTGGATGCTTTGCACGCCATCAGTTTGATATGTAGAGTTATTTGCAAGTTTATAAAACTTACAAGCTTTGGACCGTTAATATGATGACACATGGCAGTTGCATGGATTAACTGCTTGGCAAACACAAGGGCCTTTTAGCTCTCAGTTTGGATCGTGCACACTCAAGTTGCTCATCTATCTCAAGGCCATCGCCACTATTTTAGAATGTAGGGTGCATGAGGTTTCGACAGCTATGAGGTAAGAGTAGCTATTTGTGTGCACGTGTTATACCTTAGTCCACAAAATCCTTTAGGCCGCAGCTCTTTTAAACTGTTAAACCCATTTTAGACCATGAAAACCACATTTAGATCATTGCCAGGCTGTAATCCTAAAGAACAGGTCGCTGCTCTTATTAGGTTGTGGGGCATTTCAAAATATGAAGGGTTGGACCGTAATTGCTAGTTGGTACCAATGTTTAGATGATATCCCATATTTACAACATTGCCACTCGGTTCCGACAACACCTATAAATATCCCTCATAATTCATATGAAAGGGGGACCTTCTTTCATTCCTACGAGGAGGTGCCGCCAAATCTAAAGCTTTTCTACAACTTCACTAATGGCTCTCATGGATCTAACAACTCATCTCCAACTTCATGCAGATCAAATCCATTCCTATGATCATTACAGCTATCTCCAATTGGATCGTAGCTCTTGGAATCTCTTTCATACTACATAAGAAAGCTCTCCAACACTATTCCAAGCAATCTCAAACCTTCTTCAATCCTCTCGAAATTCGGATCTAAGCACAAAATTCCATCAAATCATGGAAAAACACAAGAGTGCCTAAGTGATCAAGGATTGATACATCTACCACTGCAAAGCACGAGATCTCTTCCATCCATTTTCCAAATTAAAGTGAATTAGATCATAATGAGAGTGAAAAGAGAGGAGAATGAGAAATGAATGTATAATGATAGTTCATCCATATTGTAAACGAAATATCATAATGAGAACTGATTGAAAAGTGTGCGTAGATTCATTTTGAATCGAACCACTATAAAAATTCCTTTGTCTTTGTTTTATGCTTTTTATTTTGTAATAACACAGTTCCACATTTTAATCTTATCGAATTGGTAAAGTGCATCATTTGCACTTTTGGTGTTGATTCCAAATTTGGAGTAAATATTCGGCGCCCACTGTGGGGCCGCGTTCGCATCTCCTACCTCCTCTCACACTCTCACAAAGTTGAACGCCTTGCCATTAAAGTTCTAAGTCGCATCCTTCTTCGAAATTATGGCTATATCTAAGAAGACTGCTAGCAAAACCATGGTAGAAGCCGATAATGTTGCTAATGAAGAAACACCGCTTGCAAACCGCTTTGAAGTTGGTGAAAACTCGGAAAGCGAAGCCGGTGTGACTAGAAATGAATTAAAAGCCACTATTGCCAACGTAAACAACCGAATGGATGCCTCTACTAAAGCGATGATGGAGAAACTTGATGTCATCCTTAATGCTCGATCAATTCCAGCCCATCCAAAAGTGCATGTGGATCTCGAAGAAAATGACAAATCGCCCGCTTTCGGTCATAACCGCAACGACAATATGGAAGACAATTATGAATGGGCAAGTGACAGGGACGAAGCTTACATCGAAGAATTGAAATCAAAAGCTAAGAGCCCTTTCGAAGTGAATGCTGGAAAAGTCACTAATCCTGTCACGGGGGCACCTCCTCATTGAGAGGCAAAGGGCCAAAGCTCTCTAATCGAGATCGTATGCCTAGACGAACATTTGGTAAAGAGCTCAGCTTCACAGAACGCCATAACACTGAAGACTACATCTTGGAAATGATAGAATGGGTCTTGAAAATGAATCAAGCTAATAAAGACGATGAAAGAGAATGAGACTTCTCTCCCGATAGGACTCCATTCACTGAAAGAATCCTTGAAGAAGAATGTCTAAAGAAATTTAATCCACCGATTTTGCCTCCGTACAACGGCCTTATTGATCCAAACTACTTCCTATTCAAATATGAGTGGCATATGAGTGCGGCCAAGGCGACTGATGAAATAAGATGCACGTATTTTCCTCTCTACTTAGAAGGTGCTATATCATTATGGTTCATGAAGCTACCTCCTAAATCTATCAATCGGTTTTCCGACCTGACCAAAAATTTCAAAGAGCAGTTCCGCTTGTATGCTACCGAAGCCAAGGATGCTATAATGCTCTCAGCCATGAAGTAGAAGACAGGGGAAACTGCCAAAGCCTTACTTAGTCGATTCAATATTGCCTTGTCTGAAGCAAGGAATCTGGAACCATGATAGTCCCCATGGCTCTAGTTGATGCTATAGACAAAATAAGTGAATTCGGAAGATGGATAAAGATGAAGGAACCGACAACGCTTGATAAGTTCTATAAGAAAGCAGAGGAGTACATGAGAGTGGATGATAATCCTGTACCTCTTCAGATCATTGGCGGTAACTAATCCTTGAAGCTCCTAAAAGCGCAACTATTCAACCTAATCAGAAGAATACTCAGGGGCAGAAGCGAGCCAACGACAGAAATGACAACAAAGCTAATAAAAAGTTTCGTCCTCTTGACTCTCTAATCTGACACCTCTGAATGATACTCTTGAGAACATTTACCTTGCCACAAAGGATGCAGACATTTACCCGGAGCCTCGGCCAATAAGAATGAATGACCATCTTACCAAATCTGGGAGGTTCTGCTGATTCCATAATCAGCCAGGCCACAACACCAATGAGTGCAGGCACTTGAGAACGTTGATCGAAGAGCTGATTAAGAAGAATCATTTGCAACAGTATGTAAAGTATTCCCAAGATGCAAATCCTTCTACAACTCCCCAGGTGCAAGGGGCATCAAATGACCAAGCCAGTCCAAGCAACGTAGCCTCCGCTCAAGCTATTCCAAGGCTGATAGTCAACTGACAACCGTTGATGATGATCTAATATCTGCAGCTCAGAATAAGCGATCACTATTGCATTTATTTAACTTCCTGCATTACTTTACTCTTTCTTATGTTCTACTTTCTTGTAAAAAGTCTATAATGGTTTACTTGCATTGTATAGAACAAAAGTACAACGAATGAAATGTTACCCGCTTGCGTAAATCTCTGACTTGCCAAATTTACATGAAAATTTGCTAATAGACGATTCCTTATTACAGACTATCCAATAAGCGTCTTCTCTCTCAAGGCCTGACGAAGTAAGGCAACTCTAACAAACACCAGTTCAAATGTCAAATGCTCTAACCATCAATGTGCATAATGCAAAGATGCAAAGCACCACCTTAAAGAGTAAGCGGGTGGAGTTGCCAAGAGTTAAGCGATAGGGAGTTCAGCATGCATATCCAAAATTAATGCCATAAGTCACGAGTCCCAAAGGTCACAACCTCTCAATCTGGTTACGATTGCGTACAATAGTTAAGCATGTTCGACACAAGGACTGATGTTCACCTTCTGGAACAATGTGCAAGGTAAAATAAAGTCCTCCCATAGAGGGGCAAAATAAAGTCCTCCCATAGAGAGCCAAAACAAAGTTCTCCCATAGAGAGGCAAAACAAAGTCGTCCCATAGAGGGTTAAAACAAAGTCCTCCCATAGAAAGACAAAACAAAGTGCTTCCATAGAGAGGCAAAACAAAGTCCTCCCATAGAGAGGCAAAATCAAGTCCTCTTGTAGCAGAGGCAAATCGGCCAAAGGTTCACTGGAATTCGTTGCACGAAACGAAGCTCGGGAGTTCACTATGCGTGAAAGGAAGCACGGGAGTTCTTGGCGCAAGGCGATGCAACCTCATCTAAAAATCATTGGAGTTCGCACTGTGAAACGATACAACAATCAAAAATCATTTCAATAGATAAAACGATCTCCCTATAGAAGAAACCAATGACGATCAATAAACTCTATCATGTTGATTCTGTCAACAAATGAAAACGAACGTCGAATTATAAACAGCCTTTCCAAAATTGGAGCATCCATTGGAGTTTCCAGTGTTTGACCTGATCGAGAGAACAAACAGATATTGAGCATTAATAGCAATTCATATAGTGAAGATTAATGATTACCTCCTAAACGGGGGCATGAGTATGTAGAGCTTCTCCAAGAAGAAGTAGAAGATAAGTCACAACTACGAATTTCCTAAATGTGAAATATCATACACCATCTTATAAATCGTTAAAATAATAATGCTTGAAATCTACAGTCGGCTTTAGTCGATTGGTTGATCTTTAGCATTTACGCGAATTTGAATTAGAAGATCGTATTCGTGCAAATAATGATTTGACGAGTTATGGACCGTCAAGTAGAATAATCCAGGGCGAATACTTTATTCAGTTCAAAATAAAATTCACTATAAGTCATCTTTAATGATTAATTATTCCACCATCAGTATGGACAGTCAATGGTGAGTATAAGTCCAAAATTGTGCAAATGCTTGTTTTGATTACAGAATAGATAGCATGAAGTATACAAATACAAAGTATGGTCTATCATAGCAAACAAAAAGCTATAATAGCATCTCAATGCAGAATATATCAACAGCAATGTTCATTTCGAATCCTACATTTCTCGCAAGCAAAAAATACAAGCTTCGAGGGGCAAATGTTAACCCCCGTTGTGAAAACGCAGTTCAGGATTGTGAAATGTTCATGAATGATAACACACAGCTTTGTTTAGTTCGCAACTCCATCTAGCCCGTGACTAAGATTGGGTCGTGACTTCGCTTAGCTCACGCGACGGCTTAGCCCGAAAGCGTTTTTAGACTGTCCCGCCATCTTTAGCTCGCAAACAGTTCAATGTCCTTAGGTCGCGCATGACATTCATAGATCGTCAATAGTGCTTGTACGAACAAAGAGACAACACTGTGAAGATCAAGTCTATTTGTATTCTATAAGTGAATCAGTTTATTCTATACCGAGACAAATTATAGTTTTCATTGTTGAGTGGATGGTAACGAGAGTTACAAAGCATGCTAACCTTTAGGTCGCTAGCGCCTTTGGGTCATCAACAAAATGCATTAAAGTAGAATCATTCCCACATAACACAACCTTAGCTAGAGCATTTTTGTATAAATATATGGACTGCCTACTGTTCCAAAGATGAAATATGCTAGCTATCAAATATTGCATGGTTTAAGTCATTCTTGTTCATTCTAGAGCTAGCTGTAGTTAATGTCCACGTAAAGGTAATGGATCGTTCTCAGTGTTTGGGTCGCTACCATCATATATATAGCAGCTCGTTCAGGAACGTGTACATGTTGCCAACCATCAAAGCATTGGATTTTCAGTCTACTTTAGGTCGTCCAACTCAACATGCAAGCAATTCGTTAACAGAAACACCCCGTAGTTTTAAAACATGACATAAGGGATAATTAAAGAATAACTAGTTTTTAAAAGAAGAAATAAGTGAATTGGGTTATGCTATTGCATTCGTCTTGGAATTCTGCTTGAGATAGAGTCCGAGTTTGCGTAAAACGGATACAGTATAAAGGAGTTATGGATGATAGAAGTTGGGCAGAACAATCAGGAATTGGGCCAGAATTACTGGTGCACTTGTGAAGTTTGCCAAAACAAAATTGCACTGGCGCACCTGGGAAGTGCGCCCAGGCCGAGCCAGATCTGCAGAATTCTGGAGAGTTCCATGATGATGTGTCTTTCTGGGATTGGCTGGATGACGTGTTTTTCTGGTCTGGATGGTTCCTAATCTAATCTAAAGGTCCTAATTCACCTAATACACCCATAAATAAACACCTAAACCTAACCCTAATCTCATTGTTACCATCCATTGCGCCTCCATGCTGCTCTAATCTAAACTATCCTTTCTTCTCCACCAAAACAAATCAGAATAGAAGTATTCCAATTAGAAGATCAAATCTACAAATCAAAGTAGAGATTATACAAGATCAGAATTACTACAACAACACCTAATTCTCTTTTCTAAGTATCCTATCGCTGTGAGTCTATGTTACTTTCACATATAATTAAATTAAAAAGTAATTGTGATAGGATTGTAAATTGGATCTGATGTATATGCCTGTAAATAAGATGAATCATATCAAGTTTTGTAATTTGTTATCCTTTAGATTCATACCCAATTGCTATAATCATATGCCTTTCTGATCTACTTTGTCGTTATTCATTTCACATGCCCATTTATATGTTTATGCCAGTTTGGATGTTTTGATTCTCCCCTTCTTCTTTTCCTTTTTTTCCTTTTTGATATTAGGCTAACTTCGAGCCTAAGCATATTGCATTAAGATTTACGTACGAATAACATTGGAACAATTGGGAAAAGTTTGGGAAATATGTAATAACATGAGATTTGGCATAAATTGTTCATGGCTATGGAAATTGGTTTGGGCATAAATTAGCATAACTTGTACACATGAGATTATAGGCATAATTTGGATTAAAATTATAAACATAATTTAGATTGGAAATTATGGGTGATTGGAATATATTATAATCCAAGATTTGAAATTAGGGCTTGAATCAAGAAAGTGATCATAAACGCCTAAGACACGAGGTTAGATTCGGATTGCGGTATAAGCCTGCCCGGAACCGCACGGCATATCCAACAACCGCAAAATGGTAATCTAATGTGAGAGGTCAAAGGCGGAAAATAGATGCGTAATATTGCAAAGACACGAGGTTAGATTCAGATTGCTGTGTAAGTCTGCCCAGAACCGCCCGGCATATCCAGCAACCTCAAAACGGTAATCTAATGTGGGAGGTCTTGCAAGATTATGGTTATAATGAATTAATGAACACTTAACCAAGATAAGACATGTGATTAGACATGGGAATAATAAAGGGTTAAGCGGGTAACATGGGTAGCATGTGAAACATAATTAAAGCACTTAACCAAGATGAGACATGTGATTAGACATGGGAATAAAGATGGGTTAAGTGGGAATGCCTAGTGGGGACCAAGCTTAGGAGAGAAGCTTGTGTCAAGTGTGTGGACCCTTTTCAACCAGTAACCCATTTTAGTATTTATATGAGCTCGAACTAGGTCGAGGACATGGACATGCTTACTGGGGTTGATTTTAAGAGGTCAATAAAGAGTTAGCGATGGAAGTGCAAGTCCAATAGAGTCATGTGCGTGCGTGGGTCTAGGCTGGTAGGTAAGACGTTGTTGCATCGTGTAGGTATAAGATGTGCATTTCAGTAGTATCGGGGTTGCCACCTTAGGGAGTCATACACCCTATCGTGGAATCAGCACAGATATCTACAAGGTTAGGGAGCTGATCGAATGGGAAGGGTAGTGGGTACAACTAGTGGTGGTAGGTGCAAGTGGGGAACCTACGAGAGTAGCTAGGAGTACATGAAGCTACCATTATTATGATTAATAGGGAGGGATCATCTCTTAATATGTAACTAGTATGTGGTACGGTGCAGAGCATATCTTATAGTGGCTAGGAGCGCAGTCGATGTTCTACCTTGCTTACCTTGTTTACCTTATCACATCTGCTTATGTTACAATCATCTCTTATATCCAATTTATGTTCTTATCCTGTTACTTTACTGATTATATTGTTAAAGTCACTAGACTCGCCAAACTTATGTCTGACCCCTTTTTGTTCTGCATCTTTTCTTTCCCTCCCTCCAAGGTCCTCAAGGTGGGATTAGTGAAGCTTGACTTGGATCTCTTTCTTCTTGAAGTGCTTGGAAGTGTTGGAAGTATTTCTTAGATTTATCTCTTTTTCATTATGGCGAGCGGGATTATGGTTTTGCTTTTATGTACTCTGATAATAATTTTGTTTAAGATGGATATTTGTGTACTTTGCTTTAGTATGTGGTTTTGATGTTGTAACCAAACATGTTTTTCTTTTCCGCTGCAATGAATAAATTTTGAATTTTTAAGTACCATTTTATATATCTGTCTTGTGATGTTCTGTTCTATAATCTTATAACGCTCCATGAAAGTTAATGCATTCCCTTAGTGAGTAACATTTACAGTCGTGGGGGTGTTACGCGTGGTATTAGAGCTGAAGGTTACTAGAACAGATAAAAGATTTTGAAAACTGTTTCAAAAAATAAACATGTTTTAAAGAAGGTATTTTCAAGAGAAAGGTTTACTATGAAAAACATAATCCCTAAAAGCCATATATCTTTCTTTTGATTCTTTATTTTGAATCTCTTCCTTTTTCTTTCAGCATGTCTGGGGAACCCGATATACCCATGGGCGTACAGATATCAGGTTGGTTTAGAAGGTATCTGGAGGCTAAGGCCACTGCCGCAGGCCCAGCACACATTCCTCCTCCCCCAGCTGCAGCTCCTCCCCCCTGTAGACGCTTTTTCTAGGATATGAAAAAACTTCTGTGCGATGGGTAGAAAACCATTTTATGGAACTTAGATGTTTGTTGAGGCTCAGAATTGGCTCAAGGAAGTGGAGGATTTGTTTGGTATCTTTGAGATAGACGATGAAAGGAAGGTTCAGCTAGCTGCTTGGTTGATGAAGGATGAAGCTTCCTTTTGTTGGGAAGTAACTAATTGAGGAGACATTGATGGATTTTAGACAAAGGTTTGAGTTGAAATTTCTTTCACAAGCGGAGGAGAGTTTATACATGGAGAGGTTCTTGGCGTTGAAACAAGGGAGTTTGTCTGTGAAGGAGTACGCTAACAAGTTTAACCAGTTAGCAATGGAATTTGTTAATACACCACATAAGAAGGCTTTGAGATTTGACAAGGGTCTGAATGAACCATTACATGGGCTGGCTATGTCCCACACTCCTATGGGGGCTACTTTCAAAAATCTTGTTGATATGGCATCGATATATGAAGAGGAGAAAGGTGTTAATGCACGAGCTAAGAAAGGGGATCCAAAGAAGGAACAACAACAACAAAAGAAGGGTGGTAAGGATAACAAGGGTTCAGAGAAAAGAAAGTGTCACAATTGGGGAATACCTGGCCATTTGAAGGAGTGTAGGAAGAAGAAGAGGACTGGTTGCTTCAAATGTGGTGAGGCAGGACATATGATTAAAGACTGCCCAAGGAGGCAAGGACAAGGGCAAGGACATAGGACATGATCTACTTCTGGAGGGCAGGTTCATGCTCTCATGGTAGCTACGCCAGAGAAAGGTAGAAATATTCCTGTTGAAAGATTGATTTTCCTTTTCGATTATCCTGTATGAACTTTGTTTGATTCTGGCGCTTTACATTCGTTTATATCTGCTTCTTTTGTTGAGTCTTTACACCTGGATACTATTATAGTAGTGGATCTCGTTGTTGTCTCAAATCCTATTGGGGGTACAGCTCATCTGTCTATGTTATGTCGGGATTTAAGAATATCTGTGTATGGCGTTGACTTCGAATGCAACGCTTATGTGCTTGGTTTCACGGGCTATGGGTTGATTCTAGGAATGGATTGGCTAGCCAAGTATGGTGCCATTCTCAATTGTGAAAAGAGGGTAGTTAGACTGTTGACTAGTTTGGGGAATACTCTCGATATCTCATGCTACCCTAAGGGTTCTGTTATGCTTAGTTACCTAGAATCTCTTGACACTGTTGTATATAACAGTGTTGTATACACAATTATATGATTTTTGTTTGATGATAACAACCAAATAAATATTATTTTAATGTGTTTGATATTGTACTGTTATCAAACATCACAAACTGCAATATAATATTTATATAAAATACGATTGTACAGGAATTTAAATATTCACACAGTATTTTATTTAAATATAATATTTTATTTCATCATCAAAACAGTACAAATTTATAAACTCCACTGTTTATACATTTCTCTTATATTCACTGATATTCACTACATTACAATACATTCACAGAATCATTTACAGACTTTTTCATATATAGACACTTATACACTTTTACGGACACTGTCTCCTGTCTTCAGTCTTCACAGCTTTCAGTCAGTCCAGCATCTTCACTATCAGTCCAGTCATCACCTGCTTACCTGTCACATGAAACACACACACAGAGTACACTGCAATAGAAATAAAACTGTATACATGCAAATATAAATTTTATTTTTAAAATTGTATTTGCCTCAGTTTTCTGGTGTGTTTCTCATCATTTTTCATGACTTGATCTGATCTGTGTCTAGCTAGTTTGTATATGTACAGGGACAGGAAATTGTCTGATGGCTGCAAATATACATGTGTAAATACACGTGTGCACTGTCTCGCTAATCAGTGAGCAACTGAGGAGTAGCCACGTGGACCATCTCCACTCAATGCACAGTGAAAATCGGTGAACAAATGGTTGTTTGCAAATCAGCAAAAATAGTTTGGCAAAAGCATGGCAGATCAGCTAAATATACATGGCAGATCACAATAAATAACTTGGCAGATCATACATTTGCAAATCAGCTCAAAACTGCGGACAAAAACTTAGGATCATCTCAAAATCAGGTGATTTACTTGGCAAATCAGTTCCAGATCAGCAAAATGGTGAGTGATCAGATCAGTTTTTAGAATGGAAGAAGAACACATAGTTAAGCATTGGTGAAACAGTTCAAGAATGTAAGAACAAGTGGTGTAGCATATATGATGTAGTGCATCAAGTAACTTAGCATCAATACAAAGCAGCAAACAAAGTGCAGATTGCAGCAATAGTCAAGCTCATGGATGGTGATTAAAGCTACAAACCAAGTTCAGCGACAAAAGTGTACACTGCAGCCAAAATCAAATATGCATCAATAGAACATTTTTTTCAGTTCAAAAATGGATGCAGCAAGTTTCAAAAGTGATCAGCATTTACTAGCAGCAAGTCAGATATATATATATATATATGTCTATGCTATTCATATATAAAGTGTGCAAAAAAAAATGCATAAGAGTGTACAGCAGGGTACACAAACAAATCAGTCGAAGCCAGTAACAAATAGCAGTGTTAACACCTCAGTTTTATTCATGCAGCATGGAGGCAAAGCTGTATGCATACAGTTTATACTTGGATGATACAAAGCAGGAATTCAACATGAAGCACAAGTGGCCAGCAATAAGAAAGCAAGTTCATATATGAATATCAACTACACAACATGATGGAGTTAAGTTGTACAGCAATATCATGGGATGATACATGTATATACAGTGTGATGACACATGCAGTTTCCATGCAAAATGATCAAAACATGTGCATGTATGGAGAAGCAAAATTCACACATCATTTCAGCAAACATGAATGGCAACATATATAGTGAATCAGCTGCAGGGTGATGAATGGATGGTGTACCAGTTTTTTTTTCACATGACATGGTGCATCAATACACATGCACAGTTTTGGGTCATGGCATAGAAAGGATGTATCAAAATCAGGTTGGCAATTTTTCTTATTTCCAAGAATAAATCAAGTGTGCTCAGAAATACACAAGGAAATTTATTTAGCAGTTTATGGCAAGTTTTCAAAAATGGTTCCAGATTTTAATCAGCAAAAACATATATGGGAAGTTATTCAAAATTGTTTCCTGTTTTTGATTTAATCATGAAAAAATTTCAAGGCAGATTTGAAGCAATCCTTTAGCAACAATATGAATATACAACAATTCGAACAGGGCAAGTTTTCAATCTAGCACGCAAGAAAATGAAGAGTATTTCTAGTTTTACACTGTGTCCAGAAATCAGAAATTAATTTTGTTTTGGAAAGAATTATCTTTTAATTTATTTCCAGATTTGCCAAGGGGCATAAAATCAAATTGCAGGGGATAAATCATTGTTTTCCAGAAGATCATCAATCAAGCAAATCAGGAAGATATTTCTGGCAAGTGTTAATCGGTTTCCAGGTTTCAGAAAATCATATTTGGCAAGTGCTATTTTCAACCCATATACACTGAAGGACGAAATCATATCCTATTTCATAAATTAAATCGATCAATTCAAAAGTGGAAACCAGACCAAATCATCTCAAGCCATATACGAAATCAGAGTTGATTTGGGGTTTTTCTAATCCCTACAAATTCACACCAATTCATCATCGGCAGCTATGAAAAACCAACCCAACATTTCAAATCGAAAAATACAAGCATCGAAACCACAGTTAATAAAAGCAAATCAGAAAAGTAAAAATCACTCACAATTAAATTTAGGGTTCCGATCATCTATTCGTCAACGCCGATCTCAAATCGATAAAGAGAGCCATTCCAAATCAGAGAGCAACAAACTCAATCAACTCGACATTGAATCCACACAAGACTTCATCAAGAAATCAATTTAATTTTGGATCGAAGCAAACCCTAGTTCGGGATAATTTTTTATTCAGCCGCCATATATTTTCTCTAGAGTAAAAGAAAGGAGACCGGTCAAAGAAGAAGGGTGGAACCAATTCAAAAAGAGGACGGCGCATTGTCTAGAGAAAAAGGGGATGACCCTTTAATATTTAAACTCCTCCTTTTAATTTTTTAAACTAGGGTTTCATATTTTTGTTTTGTAATTTTTGTTGTATTATTTTGTTTGTTTGTAAAATGAATCAGAACAGTTTCTAGAGATCTGTAAAATTCTAGGAAATCAGTCAGGGTGTTCACTGATAGTCCACTAGAGTTTGTAAATCTAGGGTTACTAGTTACGGGGTCGTAATCAAGGGAAATCTGATTGAGGGGATATCGGTCAGTCTTGGGTTTTGAGCGTAGGGTTAGAATAGGAGCAGGGTTTGCGAGTGTACATGGTAATGTATACGGGAACTATTCTATCACCTAGTAGAAACCTTAGAAATGCAGCAGTAGGCAGGATTTTGCCGAAGCTGGGTATATCTGTGTGTGATTTATTTTCTACACTTCTGTTTCTGCTATATTCTGTGATCTGTTTATTATTATATATCTCGTTAGAATTTTAATTCAGTTAAAAACTGTGATAAACCTTACTCACCCTCCTCTAGGGTTAATCTAGATCCAACAAGTGGTATCAGAGCAGGTTATTTCTTTAACTCTAGAGTCATGGGTCATTCTAGTTATCAGTCCATAGAGAGTCAGTCCAGTCCTATTCCATCTATTTTTAATGGTACATAGTTTTTAAATTGGAAATCAGAAATGAAATCTTATTTAAAATCTGTTGATATCAAATGTTGGAATAGTATTATTAATGGGTACGATATTGTAAGTAGGGCAGATATTGAATTTAATTTACGAGCAACTCATATTTTATATTCTTATATTGATGATGTTCAATATAGCCTTATTTCCCATTGTTTAACTGCACAGGAAATCTAGCAGACTCTCAACACACTGCATGGAAAAACTGACAAATGCCCAAAACCCCGGAATGTCAACTCGGTTTCAGAATTTTGCTTAACAGGACTTACAGATGATAATTCAGATGGATCAGCTGATGGAGACTCAATAGACAATGAAGTAGAAAATTTCTCTTATGAAGATCTGGTTTATTTTTGTGCTGATTTAACTAAGTCTGTTGATAAACTCCAATCTAAAAATAAATCTCTGAAATCTAGGAATTCTGAGTTGATTAGCAAAATTGATGATTTGGAATCACAACTGGAATATGTTAAAAATTCTTCAAATTTTGTTTGCAAAAATTGTTTGAAATTGAAAACCAATCTCTTTCATCTCAATAAAAATATTCAAAAGTTCGAAAATGAAATTCTGATCTTAAATGAGAAAAAGACTGAGTTGCCAAATTTGAATAACCTTCTGCAAAAGGAATTTGAAAATTTTAAAACAGATATAAATTCCAAATTTGAAATGGCTGAAAAGGAGAACTTATTGAAATCAAATTTGATTTTAGAAGAACTTGAAAATGAGATTGAAAAATCCAAGAAATTTGAGTTGGAAAAACAAAAACTTTTTGAATCTGAGATTGCTGAGTCCCAAACCAAAATCAGTTTGCTTAAAAATGAAAATTTGGTTTTAAAATCTGATTTTGAAAGATGTAAGATCAATAAAAATCGTTGTTCAGACTTATTGAAAGAAAATGGTGATCTTAAAACTAAAATTCAACAACTTGAAACAATTTTGGCTAAATCTTCAAATGGTGAAAAATCTTTGAATATGTTGTTGAAAAACCAATTTTCTATTGGAAATAAACGTGGTATTGGTTTTGGGAGAATAAATGGTTTTGAAAAACGAAATTCAAGTGATTTTAAAAATCCTTCAAACTCCTTTGAAAAGAATAGCTTTGGAAATTTTAACTCTGATAATTCCAAAAGGTTTTTAAATCACAAACGAAATGAGTATGTGTTTTATAACAAACCATTTAAACAATCTTGGATCTCAAAAGTAAATAATACGGGCTTTGTTAAATTCAAACAGATTTGGGTTCCCAAGGGTACAAAGATAAATTCAGATGGTTTGTTATATAGACAGGTTTGGGTACCGAAAGTTCGATACACAGCTATGAGTGGTAAAACAATCTTTGTTAGACCACTTAACCCTCTCAACTGTTAGGTAACGAAGAAGGCTGAGGAATTGCTGTGAAGAAAGAGATTTGAAATCAAGCTGGACTATATTTCTGTATCATTCACAGTTCCTTAGCCAAGTATGTTGAGTTAGAGATTCTGTTTTACATTGGATTCTAGTATGATCTCTCAACTCACCTTTGTAAATATTATTTGTTTTTATTTTTCTATGTTTATTCCTCCTTCTATCCTTTCTATTTATTTTCTTTTTTCTTTTTTCTTTTTGAATTGACACTGTCATATTCTTCTTATTCTGTGCTTTCTTAACTTCCAATCACAGAATTCATGATCTTTTGGAAATTTGCTTCGTCTAGAATAAAACTCTGATGTTTTTAAATCACTTCCAGATCTTGAATTCATTTGTGTAATATTTTTGTAATTGTTTTGAAGTTTATTTTCTGTTTACTGAATTCATAACAGTGTTGATGTATTCTTGTCATATCTTGAACACTGTTGATTTGAATTCTAAATTTTTGAAAATCTGAAAATTTGGTGAAATTTCACACACCTCTACTGTTCTGAGTTTCTTCAAATTCACTTTAGAAAAGCTTGAAATAATATACTCATTACGGCACACTGCTATTTATCAGTTGTGATAATTTCATTGATTTTCAGATTGGCTTGGATATTTTAAATTGTATTGAATCACAAGTGATGCATCTTGAATTCCACCTTTATTCATGTTCATTATGGTTAAAATTTGCTTGTTTGAAATCATCTGAAATTCTTGATATTTTGAGTTTCACACACCTCCTAAATTTGAAATTATCAACCTTGTGTGAATAATTCATTATATCTCAAACTTAACATTGATTCAAGGGATTTCAAATGAATTATTTTTAAATCATGAACACCTCTCAAACTTGATGTATATGATCTGAAATTACTCTTGTACTTGTCATAAATTCTTGTGAAAAATTCTTTGAAAATCCGGTCTTAGATCTCACTGTTATTTCATGATGATTTGATTTAAATGTTTGTTTGTGTAAAATCATTTGAAATTATTGATTTACTGAATCACACACATATCTTGAATGTGAAACTAATAATTTGGTGTGATTGATTCATTGAATCTAGAGTTTTTCATATTCCTCAAATGATTTCAAATAAACGGTATTTCTAATCTTGGATCATGAATGATCTTATGCAACCATCCTCTGATAAGTCTGCTGTGATGTTGTTTTTCTGTGCTGCTCTGATACTGTTTCAAATAACTGCTTGTTCTTGTCTGCAGCTTTGAAAATTTTGCAAATTCGTTAACCATGTCTGCTTTGGCTTTGTGATTAAGATTCTGTTGTCTGAGATGTCCTTGTTTATCTTTAGTGTCGTGTTAAAATCATCATAAATAGAGACACCAATTGGTATCAGATGTGCTGAATTTTATTTTGTATCTTTTTTTTTAATCCCTCTTGTCCTGTATAGCTCTCCATATCCCTCTTGTAATTGATTTACAATTTTTAAAATTATTTATTAATTATTCATTCATAAATTGAAATCAATATCCAAATTGAACTGTATTTATAATTCATCAAAATTATTATCAGATTTTGAAAATGTGATGAATTGTGACTGCAGTATAATTCACAACAAGAGGAGATTTTATCTAAACTTTCATGATGGTTGAATAATTATTATAATACCTTTTAATTGGCGATTATTTCACAACCATCTTCATTATCTACCATTATTCTGCCATCCATGATAATTTTATATTAATGTGGAGAGTTAATATTTTTTAAAATCTTTTTGAATAAACAGTGGAAATATTTGTGATAGAAATTGGACTATGTTATTGTAACACCCCGTATGTTGAATAACTTGTTATAATATAAATCAGGGCAGAATTAAATTTTAAGATCTGAATCAGGGGAAACGGGCTATGCCATTGCGTTCGTCTCGGAAAAATACGCAAAATAGAGTTCGAGTTTTTGTAAATCGGAGTCCGTATGACCCAGTTATGGCCCAACAAAGTTTTTGGAAAAATTCAAGTTCAAAACGGATTTAAATTTCAAGTTCAAAATTCAAAAATCAGGCCAGGTGGGCTAAGCGGGAAAATTCCCGCCAGCCACCCCAAGTCGACTGGGGAGTCGACTTGGGAGTCGACACAACTGGACCCAAGTCGACTGCCCAGTCGACTTGGGAGTCGACACAGGTGGTCGGGCAGTTTTGCCTGGTGCACCATTTGAGTGAGTTGGTCAGGTTTTGGGCTGTGTTTGGTGGCTGGTGACGAGATCTGATGGCTCTAAACTAATCTAGGGTTAATCTAAGGGCCTAAACTACATCCTAAATCTATAAATACACCATAAGACTACCCTAATCCATACTAAAAATAGATACAACGTCATCATGCCGTCAAAATGCAACTTAGAAGGAGCCTCCACAAATTAGAGAGGAAGATAGCTTCTCAAATCAACTTCTAATCAACTCTAGCAACTAAATCTTCTTCATAGGAGTGCTAATCAACAAGTTGTGAGTTTCTATGCCTTTAGCAAGCAATTGCTAAACTAATTATGATAGGATGTAATGAGGTTATGGTTATGAATGTGGATCAATGCAAGTTATGTTGTCATATGCTATGTGCTCATGATGTTAGTTATGCAAGTTTTATGCTATATGTCCATGATGCTAGTTATGCAAGTTTTATGCTATATGTTCATGATGCTAGTTATGCAAATCACTATGATAAACATTGATCCATTATGACACCATGTTATGCAAGTTTGGTGTTTGATTATATGCAAGTTCATATATGACATGTTATGCAAGTTTGGTGTTTGATTATATGCAAGTTCATATATGACATGTTATGCAAGTTTGGTGTTTGATTATATGCAAGTTCATATATGACATGTTATGCAAGTTTGGTGTTTGATTATATGCAAGTAACATGTGCAAGTTTACACCTTTGTATGATATGCATACATATGCAAGTTTACCCCTTTGTATGTCATGCATATATATGCATGTTTACCCCCTTTTTATGATATGAGTAACATATGCAAGTTCATCCCTTTTTAGACCTATGACATGTATGCAAGTTTATCCCTTTATGATAGGTCTATGACATGAACATCTATGCAAGTTACCCTCTTTATGACATATGTGATTCATGCAAGTTTGGGTTGATTATTTATGCTAGTTGGGTTTGATGCTATGGTCATATATGCAAGTTGACACCTTTAAAACCCATGTTGATGCTAATGTTATGCTAAGTTGAACCCATTGTATTTGTGATGAATCTTCCCTTTAGGTATGTCATGTTAGCGTATTACGTGGGGAACGATGGGGTTAATATTCATGTTAACAAAATTGTGGTGAAATTGGTATGATGTTGCATACCATAAGTGGATGAACATAATTGAGTCAATTATGTACATCATAAAATTGGAATTAATTAGGGAAAAATTAATTCAAAATATGGGGGTGATTAATTAGGTGTAATTAATCGACTAAGACACGACGTTGGACCCTTTTTGTAGCATAAGACTGCCCGGACCCGACCGACAAATCCAGCGGCTACAAATGATTGGCCCAATGTGAGAGGTCTTAGGCATAAACTAAATACGTGACAAGTGTAAAGACACGAGGTTAGACTCTGTTATGGCGTAAGGCTGCCCGGACCCGACCGGCAAATCCAGCTGCCATAAAAGACTGTCTAATTTGAGAGGTCTTTACAAAGGTTACGGTCTTAATCAATTAAGAAACACTTAACCAGATAAGCATGTAGTGGGGCATGAGGGGTTAAGTGGGTGCCTTGGGTGGCATGTGGAAATCTAGTGGTTGCCTTGGGTGGCAATAGAAAATACGATTAGAATACTTAACGAAAGTGGAAACATGGAATTAAACATGATTAAAGGGTTAAGTGGGATACACTAAAAGGAGCAAGCTTAGGTGGGTAGCTTGTGGGGGGCCATTTCAACCAGGAACCCATATGTATCTTTGTGGGCTCGACCCATGTCGAGGACGGGACACGCGTACTGGGCTTGACTATAAGAGGCCAAAACGGGTTAGCGGTGGCAACGCAAGTCCAACGGGTTTCATATGCGTGTGTGGACCCGGGCTGGTAGGTAAGACGTTGTTGCATCGTGTAGGTATAAGCCGTGCACCGTTGGTTGTATCGGGTTGCCACTTTGGGGAGTGATACACCCCACTGTGGGGCCAGCACGGGTATCTATGTTAGGGAGCCGATCGCTTGGGGAGTAGTGGGTACACCTAGTGGAGATAGGGGCAGACGGCACCTATGTGGGCAGCTAGGGGTACACGAAACTACTAGTTATATTTTCTAAGTCCTTGGGTGGGATCAACCTTTAAGTAGGAATGACTGGTGTGGTGCAGTGTAGTAATTATCCTTGGGTTGGTAGATGCGTCTTTACCGTTATCTTCGTTCTTCCTATGTCTAGTTGGCTGCTTAGTGTAGTCATTTATCCCCGGTCGTTACCGTACCAAGTTTATATCATACCCTAATTACTTTAATGATTGTATTGTTAAAGTTGTAGGACTCGCTCAGACTTATGTCTGACTCCGTTGTTTTTATCTTTTTCCCAACCCTCAGGTTCTCAGAGTGGGCCTAGCACTAGTGGGCTTTGATCAGATTGCTTTATCTATCTTTTGGAGCTTGGACCGTTGATGTAAAGCTCAGCTTATCTTTTCTATTATGGCTATTAGTTATGTAGTGGGATTATGTACTTATGTTTTTATCAGGATGGATAATTAGTACTTGACTCTTGTTTTATGGTTTTGTAACCAAACATGTTTACCTTCTGCTGCAATGAAATGATGTTTTAGTCAACAAGTATTATTTATATCTGTCTTGTTGTAATTTTTCTGTTCTATATTCACTTAAAATACTCCACCAAAGTTAAGGCATTCCCTTAGTGAGTGACCTTAGCGGGTGTGGGGTGTTACACGTGGTATCAGAGCTGAAGGTTACCAGAACAGATAAAACTTTTAGAAAAACTATTTTTCTAAAAACATTTTCGAAGGAGTATTTTCAAAAACATGTCTTTGAGAGAAAAGTTTTTGAAAGAAAAGCATAATCCCCAATAGCCATATCTTTATCTTTCGAATTCTCCGTTTTGAATCTTTCCTTTTTCGTTTCAGCATGGCTGAAGATCTTAACTTTCCGGAGGGTGTAGCGATACCAGTATGGTATAGGAGATTGATGGAGGCTTAGGTCGCCGCTGCGGGTCCAGCAGATGTTCCTCCACCACCATTTGCACCCGATCTTCCTCCCCCTCCTCCTCCTCGCGCGGATACTTTTGCTAAGACTTGCAAGGAATTTAAGGCTATGGGAGGGAAACTTTTTCAAGGATCAGAAACTTTTGTGGAAGCTAGGGATTGGCTTAAGGAAACGGAAGAGTTGATAGACATCTTTGAGATGGAAGAAGGAAAGAAAGTCAAGTTAGCTGCTAGGTTAATGAAGGGAGAGGCCTCGTTCTGGTGGGAGGTCACTAATGGAGAGCGCCCTGTTGACTCTTGGGCGGATTTCAGACAAAGGTTTGTGGCAAAGTTTCTCTCAAGGGCGGAAGAAAATCTATATATGGGAAGGTTCTTGACTCTAAAGCAAGGAAACCTATCAGTGAAGAAATATGTCAACAAGTTTAATCAGTTGGCAAGGTTTGGCATAGACATGGTGAATACACCAGAGAAGAAGGCTTTGAGGTTCGTTAAAGGCTTGAATGAACCGATGCATGGATTGGCTATGACTCACATCCCTATGGGGGGCACCTTTGAGAAGCTAGTAGACATGGCACTTATGCATGAGGAAGAGAAGGGTCCCAATGCTAATAAGGCACCCGAGAAGAAAGGAGATCAGAAGAGATCTCAACAGCAACAGCAAAACAAGGGTGGGAAAGGCAACGGTGGCAAGGGAAAGAAGAAGTGCTTCAACTGTGGGACACCAGGCCACCTCAGCAAAGATTGTCGGAAGAAGAAGAAGACTGGCTGCTTCCACTGTGGCGAAGCAGGGCATCTAGTGAAGGACTACCCTAAGAAGGGGCAGAGGACGGGATCTACCTCAGGAGGACAGGTGCAGGCTCTTATGGCACTAGGTCAGGCTAGGGGGCAAGTTCAGGCTCTCGCGTTTCCACCGATTCAGGAAAGAGGTAGAACTATTTTCGTTGAAAGTCTGGTTTTTCTGTTTGATCGTCCTGTCCGTACTTTATTCGACTCTGGTGCATCGCATTCGTTTATCTCATCATCATTAGTTGAGTCACTGCACTTAGACACCAGTCTAGTAGATGATCCCTTGGTTGTTTCAAACCCAATTGGGGGCTCCACTTATTTGTCCATGATATGTTTGGGTTTGAAGATTTCCATACTTAGCGTTGAGTTTAGATGTGATGCTTTTGTTTTGGGCTTCACGGGCTATGGGTTGATTTTGGGCATGGACTGGTTATCCAGTAATGGTGTCGTTCTTGATTGTGAAAGGAGAGTTGTTAGGCTCATGACCCGCTTGGGTAACACTCTCGAGATCTCTTGTAATCCCATGGATTTTGTTATGCTAAGTTATCTTGAATCGCTTGATGCTTCGGTCGAGAGTTTGCGATCTGTTAGAGTGGTCCGGGAATACTCGGATGTGTTTGAGGAGGTGAAGGGCTTACCTCCGAAGCGGGAGATAGACTTCCGAATATATCTGGTAGACAATGCTAAACCAGTATCTTTGCCAGTGCGTCACATGGCTCCTCGTGAGAGGAGGGAACTCAATAAGCTAGTAGGGGAGTTTCTTGAGAAGGGGTTCATAAGACGAAGTATATCGGAGTGGGGTGCTCCAGTGGTTTTTGCCACGAAGGCAGATGGGTCTCTCAGACTTTGTGTAGACTATAGAGAACTCAACAAGCTTACAAAGAAGAATAAACACCCATTGCCGAGGATTGATGATCTCTTTGATCAGTTGGTTGGCGCCTCAGTGTTTTCACAGTTGGACTTAGCCACGGGGTTTCATCATTTGAGAGTGGCTGAGGATAGCATAGACAAGACTGCCTTTAGGACTCCAGATGGTTTTTATGAGTGGCTTGTGATGCCATTTGGTTTGACGAACACCCCCACATACTTTGTTGATCTGATGAGTAGGGTGTTCAGGGAGTACCTTAATAAGTACGTGGTGGTCTTTGTGCATGACATCTTAGTCTTTTCTAAGAATGAAGAAGAGCATGCCCTACATCTTAGGGAAGTGTTGGAGACTCTTCTAGCGCATAGCCTTAAGGCTAAATTCTCTAAATGTCACTTTTGGAGGAAGGAAGTGCGGTTCTTAGGGCACGTGGTCTCTAAGGAAGGGATAGCTGTGGATCCCGCTAAGGTAGTGTCCGTCCAAGATTGGAAGGTTCCGAAGAATGCTACCGAGGTGAGGAGTTTCTTGGGGTTGGCTGGCTACTATAGGAAGTTTATCAAGGACTTCGCGAAGATATCAGCCCCATTAACTCGCTTGACGAAGAAGAATCTAGTCTTCACATGGGACGTAGATTGTGATGATGCGTTCCAACGGTTAAAGAGAGCTTTAACCACAGCTCCAGTCTTAGTGTTGCCAGATGGGAGTAAGCCATTTGTTGTTTACACCGATGCTTGTGGGACAGGACTAGGTGCAGTCTTAATGCAAGAGGGAAGGGTAATAGCCTATGGGGGAAGGCAGTTGAGAGCGCATGAGAAAAATTACCCTACACATGATCTAGAGTTGGCCGCTATTGTTTTTGCGCTTAAGACTTGGCGCCATTATCTTCTTGGCGAGAGGTTCGAATTGTTCACCGACCATAAATCTTTGAAGTACTTGTTTTCTCAGAAGGATTTGAACTTAAGACAGCAAAGGTGGATGGAGTTCTTAGCATCCTATGATTTCGAGATAGCGTGTACCCCTGGCAAGGGTAACGTGGTGGCGGACGCCTTAAGCAGAAAAAGGTTGTCCTTGAGTCCATTGTTCATTGAACGACGAAGCTTGGAATTTATCTCGATGTTTGACTTCAGACCTTCCATTGACTTTATACCCGGTTTGCTAGCATCCTTAGAGGTCAGACCTACTCTTTTGGGATGGATCGGTGAGGCACAGCGGGACGACCCACAGTTGGTTGAGTTAGTGGAGAAGCTCATAAGGGGGGAGTCGTCCAGCCATTTGAGTAGGTACACCCTAGATGATAAGGGGTGGTTGCGTAGAGACGGTAGACTTTGTGTACCGCAAGACGAGGGTTTGAAGAAGGCTGTTCTTGATGATGCACATCGTTCGAAGATGACCATTCATCCCGGTGGGGACAAGATGTACCAAGACATGAAGCGAGTTTTCTTTTGGGCCGGTATGAAGAAAGATGTGGCCGAGTATGTCGCTAGATGCTTGGTGTGCCAACAAGTGAAAGCGGAGCAAAAGAAACCTGGTGGGTTGCTTCACCCATTGGAAGTTCCGCAATGGAAGTGGGATAGCGTCTCGATGGATTTTATTGATGGGTTACCGAGATCGAGGAAGGGTAATACGGGAATTTGGATTGTGGTAGACAGACTTACTAAGAGCGCCCATTTCATACCCGTGAAGAGTAAGAGGACTGCTCCATGGCTAGCTTCAGTTTACCTTCGAAAGATAGTTCGATTGCATGGTGTACCTTCTAGCATAGTGAGTGATCGAGATCCCATCTTCACTAGCGAGTTTTGGAAGAGCTTGCAAGAGGCGGTAGGGACTCAGTTGTGTTTGAGCACCGCATATCATCCTCAGACGGACGGCCAGACCGAGAGGGTGAATCGTATTCTAGAAGACCTTTTGAGGCTATGTATCTTAGATTTTGGAGGTACATGGGAAGAGCATCTTCCATTGGTGGAGTTCGCATATAATAACAGCTTTCAGTCTAGTATTGGTATGGCTCCATTCGAAGCTCTTTATGGAAGGCCTTGTCGATCACCTACATATTGGTGGGAATCTACGGATAAGATCTTGCTTGGGCCCGATATGGTTATAGAGACTTCGGAAAAGATTGATTTGATTCAAAGAAGGATGAAAGCGGCGCAAGACAGACAGAAATCTTATGCGGATAAGAGGAGAACAGATCTTGAGTTTGATGTTGGGGACATGGTCTTTGTCAAAGTATCTCCATTACGGAATGTTGTTCGCTTTGGATCCGTTGGAAAGTTAGCACCAAGGTTTGTAGGACCGTTTCCTATTAAGGAAAGGATTGGACAGATGGCATATAGAGTGGATTTGCCCGAGAGACTTAGTGGTGTACATGACGTATTCCATGTGTCACATTTGAGGAAGTGCCTACATGAGACCGCAGAGGTGGTAGAGCCGAGCTTGCTTAGAGAAGTGGAGGTAGAGCGTGATGTGACGATTCGACGAGCTCCTACTCGCATCCTTGGGTCAGAGATTAGGAAGTTGAGAAACAGATGGGTTCAACTAGTCAAAGTGCAATGGGGAGATGATGAGAGCGACGCTACTTGGGAGACAGAAGCGAAGATGCGTTCACTGTACCCATTCCTTTTTGAGGGTATGTCTTTTAACTTCTCCTTTATCGTTTGTCTAGTTCTTATCTTATCTTTAGTATGTCCTCTCGTTAGTACCTTTGACCTTTAGATAGGGTAAACCTATGGTTGAAACATGTGTTTGAGACATGTTATGATTGATGGATGCATGTGGATGCAAGTGTTTGCTAGTGGTTGCTCGTGGTTGCTCGTGGATGCATATACACACACTTTAGACACTAGATCGGCTCAGTCACTTCATGTTGCATATTGCATATAACTGTGTGTAGGTAGCTATATTAATGGATGTATAATGGTTTTGTTATCATATGGATGATGCATTTTGGTGTATGGTTGTGCACACATGTAGAGATAGTATGTGTCGATAGGGTTCTTTCGCATACATATTGGATGCATGGCACTATCATGGTTTGCATTAAGGAGGTCAACTGAATCAGTAGACCGCCTGATTTTGCATTAGACAGGGAACATATACACACACTTTTTGCATATGTTCATACAGCATTAGAAATTTTAAGGACAATGGATGCCAGTGTTTGATGGTTCAGTAGATGGTTGTTTGATTGGTAGGATATGTTCCTCTCGACTTAGAGATTTCGGGGACGAAATCCTTTAAGTAGAGGAGAATGTAACACCCCGTATGTTGAATAACTTGTTATAATATAAATCAGGGCAGAATTAAATTTTAAGATCTGAATCAGGGGAAACGGGCTATGCCATTGCATTCGTCTCAGAAAAATACGCAAAATAGAGTCCGAGTTTTTGTAAATCGGAGTCCGTATGACCCAGTTATGGCCCAACAAAGTTTTCGGAAAAATTCAAGTTCAAAACGGATTTAAATTTCAAGTTCAAAATTCAAAAATCAGGCCAGGTGGGCTAAGCGGGAAAATTCCCGCCAGCCACCCCAAGTCGACTGGGGAGTCGACTTGGGAGTCGACACAACTGGACCCAAGTCGACTGCCCAGTCGACTTGGGAGTCGACACAGGTGGTCGGGCAGTTTTGCCTGGTGCACCATTTGAGTGAGTTGGTCAGGTTTTGGGCTGTGTTTGGTGGCTGGTGACGAGATCTGATGGCTCTAAACTAATCTAGGGTTAATCTAAAGGCCTAAACTACATCCTAAATCTATAAATACACCCTAAGACTACCCTAATCCATAATAAAAATAGATACAACGTCATCATGCCGTCAAAATGCAACTTAGAAGGAGCCTCCACAAATTAGAGAGGAAGATAGCTTCTCAAATCAACTTCTAATCAACTCTAGCAACTAAATCTTCTTCATAGGAGTGCTAATCAACAAGTTGTGAGTTTCTATGCCTTTAGCAAGCAATTGCTAAACTAATTATGATAGGATGTAATGAGGTTATGGTTATGAATGTGGATCAATGCAAGTTATGTTGTCATATGCTATGTGCTCATGATGTTAGTTATGCAAGTTTTATGCTATATGTCCATGATGCTAGTTATGCAAGTTTTATGCTATATGTTCATGATGCTAGTTATGCAAATCACTATGATAAACATTGATCCATTATGACACCATGTTATGCAAGTTTGGTGTTTGATTATATGCAAGTTCATATATGACATGTTATGCAAGTTTGGTGTTTGATTATATGCAAGTTCATATATGACATGTTATGCAAGTTTGGTGTTTGATTATATGCAAGTTCATATATGACATGTTATGCAAGTTTGGTGTTTGATTATATGCAAGTTCATATATGACATGTTATGCAAGTTTGGTGTTTGATTATATGCAAGTAACATGTGCAAGTTTACACCTTTGTATGATATGCATACATGTGCAAGTTTACCCCTTTGTATGTCATGCATATATATGCATGTTTACCCCTTTTTATGATATGAGTAACATATGCAAGTTCATCCCTTTTTAGACCTATGACATGTATGCAAGTTTATCCCTTTATGATAGGTCTATGACATGAACATCTATGCAAGTTACCCTCTTTATGACATATGTGATTCATGCAAGTTTGGGTTGATTATTTATGCTAGTTGGGTTTGATGCTATGGTCATATATGCAAGTTGACACCTTTAAAACCCATGTTGATGCTAATGTTATGCTAAGTTGAACCCATTGTATTTGTGATGAATCTACCCTTTAAGTATGTCATATTAGCGTATTACGTGGGGAACGATGGGGTTAATATTCATGTTAACAAAATTGTGGTGAAATTGGTATGATGTTGCATACCATAAGTGGATGAACATAATTGAGTCAATTATGTACATCATCAAATTGGAATTAATTAGGGAAAAATTAATTCAAAATATGGGGGTGATTAATTAGGTGTAATTAATCGACTAAGACACGAGGTTGGACCCTTTTTGTAGCATAAGACTGCCCGGACCCGACCGGCAAATCCAGCGGCTACAAATGATTGGCCCAATGTGAGAGGTCTTAGGCATAAACTAAATATGTGACAAGTGTAAAGACACGAGATTAGACTCTGTTATGGCGTAAGGCTGCCCGGACCCGACCGGCAAATCCAGCTGCCATAAAAGACAGTCTAATGTGAGAGGTCTTTACAAAGGTTACGGTCTTAATCAATTAAGAAACACTTAACCAGATAAGCATGTAGTGGGGCATGAGGGGTTAAGTGGGTGCCTTGGGTGGCATGTGGAAATATAGTGGTTGCCTTGGGTGGCAATAGAAAATACGATTAGAATACTTAACCAAAGTGGAAACATGGAATTAAACATGATTAAAGGGTTAAGTGGGATACACTAGAAGGAGCAAGCTTGTGGGGGCCCATTTCAACCAGTAACCCATATGTATCTTTGTGGGCTCGACCCATGTCGAGGACGGGACACGCGTACTGGGCTTGACTATAAGAGGCCAAAACGGGTTAGCGGTGGCAACGCAAGTCCAACGGGTTTCATATGCGTGTGTGGACCCGGGCTGGTAGGTAAGACGTTGTTGCATCGTGTAGGTATAAGCCATGCACCGTTGGTTGTATCGGGTTGCCACTTTGGGAAGTGATACACCCCACTGTGGGGCCAGCACGGGTATCTACGTTAGGGAGCCGATCGCTTAGGGAGTAGTGGGTACACCTAGTGGAGATAGGGGCAGACGGCACCTATGTGGTCAGTTAGGGGTACACGAAACTACTAGTTATATTTTCTAAGTCCTTGGGTGGGATCAACCTTTAAGTAGGAATGACTGGTGTGGTGCAGTGTAGTAATTATCCTTGGGTGGGTAGATGCGTCTTTACCGTTATCTTCGTTCTTCCTATGTCTAGTTGGCTGCTTAGTGTAGTCATTTATCCCCAGTCGTTACCGTACCAAGTTTATATCATACCCTAATTACTTTAATCATTGTATTGTTAAAGTTGTAGGACTCGCTCAGACTTATGTCTGACCCCGTTGTTTTTATCTTTTTCCCAACCCTCAGGTTCTCAGAGTGGGCCTAGCACTAGTGGGCTTTGATCAGATTGCTTTATCTATCTTTTGGAGCTCGGACTGTTGATGTAAAGCTCAGCTTATCTTTTCTATTATGGCTATTAGTTATGTAGTGGGATTATGTACTTATGTTTTTATCAGGATGGATATTTAGTACTTGACTCTTGTTTTATGGTTTTGTAACCAAACATGTTTACCTTCTGCTGCAATGAAATGATGTTTTAGTCAACAAGTATTATTTATATCTGTCTTGTTGTAATTTTTCTGTTCTATATTCACTTAAAATACTCCACCAAAGTTAAGGCATTCCCTTAGTGAGTGACCTTAGCGGGTGTGGGGTGTTACAGTTATTATTCAGAATTAGTGATAATTGAAAATTTTGAATGATCTCGGTACAGTCGAGCATATTTCATAATATAATTAATTTAGAAATTTATTTCACAGTCCTTTTCTGTACCTACCCCATTTTCTATCATCCATATATTGGTTTTATACCGAGGAGTTTTTCCTTTTAAAAGCTGAAATGATAAACATATATAATAAATATATAAGTGTGTCTCTAACCTCATTTAAAAATCCAAGCTCTGGTCTTGCATGGTTAAGAGATAACTTATAATTTAAGCTGCGACTGACCTCATTTAAAAATCCAAGCTCTGGTTATGCGTAGTCAGTGTGCTCTAAAATAAAAGATAAAAGAAAAGGAAATAATATACTAAATTGAAATTAAACTGAAATCCTCCTTGGTGTTTATAAAAACCAGCCTATCAATCCATGTTCCAATCTGTGAAATGTGTTAATATCTTATGAAGTATTATGATTTGTTGATTGATAGCTACTGGGATTTGAGACTATCTGATTTTGTCACTTAAATTGAATTATTAATTATAGTCCAAACCCGTCACTGTTTTTGAACTTCATTTTTATAAAACTCTTTTGAAAATAATTGGAAATATATGTTTTTGAAACTCTCCATTTTATATAAAATTCATCGTAAATCCGTTATTCTCTACAATGTGAAATATGCCACTTGTTCTCAGAGTATTATGATTTTTGTTTGACTAATTGAGATTTATGATGATCGTTCTTCCTCTTAAGCTGAAATTATATTTCTAGTCAGTATTCATCTATATTCTGTATCCTTTTGATGGTAACAAAAAGGGGAGGATGAGTTGAGATTTTGATTTATGAGTGAATAGTTTATAAATATTTTTAATTTTGAAAATTCAATATTATTCAGTTAATTTCACTCAAGCACAGTTATAGGGGAAGCTTTCTGTTGTAAGGGGAACTAATAAATATGGGAGTTTGTTTTTCACTGTCAAACACATTTATTGTATACAAAATCTTTTATTTGTTTGTCATCATCAAAAGGGGGAGATTGTTGTATATAACAGTGTTGTATACACAATTATATGATTTTTGTTTGATGATAACAACCAAATAAATATTATTTTAATGTGTTTGATATTGTACTGTTATCATACATCACAGACTGGAATATAATATTTATATAAAATACGACTGTACAGGAATTTAAATATTCACACAGTATTTTATTTAAATATAATATTTTATTTCATCATCAAAACAGTACAAATTTATAAACTCCACTGTTTAAACATTTCTCTTATATTCACTACATTACAATACATTCACAGACTCATTTACAAACATTTTCATATACAGACACTTATACACTTTTACTGACACTGTCTCCTGTCTTCAGTCTTCACAACTTTCAGTCAGTCCAGCATCTTCACTATCAGTCCAGTCATCACCTGCTCACCTGTCACATGAAACACACACACATAGTACACTACAATAGGAAAAAAAACTACATACATGCAAATATAAATTTTATTTTTAAAATTTTATTTGCCTCAGTTTTCTGGTGTGTTTCTCATCATTTTTCATGACTTGATCTGATCTGTGTCTAGCTAGTTTGTATATGTACAGGGACAGGAAATTGTCTGATGGCTACAAATACACACGTGTATAAATACACATGTGCACTGTCTCGCCAATCAGCGAGCAACTGAGGAGTAGCCACGTGGACCATCTCGACTCAATGCACAGTGAAAATCGGTGAACAAATGGTCATTTGCACATCAGCAAAAATAGTTTGGCAAAAGTATGGCAGATTAGCTAAATATACATGGCAGATCACAATAAATAGCTTGGCAGATCATACTTTTGCAAATCAGCTCAAAACTGCAGACAAACACTTAGGATCATCTCAAATCAGGTGATTCACATGGCAAATCAGTTCCAGATCAGCAAAATGGTGGGTGATCAGATCAGTTTTTAGAATGGAAGCAGAACACATAGTTAAGCATTGGTGAAACAGTTCAAGCATGTAAGAACAAGTGGTGCAGCATATATGATGTAGTGCAGCATGTAACTTAGCATCAATACAAAGCAGCAAACAAAGTGCAGATTGCAGCAATAGTCAAGCTCATGGATGGTGACTAAAGCTACAAACCAAGTTCAGCGACAAAAGTGTACACTGCAACCAAAATCAAATATGCATCAATACAACATTTTTTTTTAGTTCAAAAATGGATGCAACAAGTTTCAAAAGTGATCAGCATTTACTAGCAGCAAGTCAGATATATATATATATATATGTGTATATATATATATATGTCTATGTCTATGCTGTTCATATATAAAGTGTGCAAAAAAAATGCATAAGAGTGTACAGCAGGGTACACAAACAAATCAGTCGAAGCCAGTGACAAGTAGCAGTGTTAACACCTCGGTTTTATTCATGCAGCATGGAGGCAAAGCTGTATGCATACAGTTTATACTTGGATGATACAAGTAGGAATTCAACATGAAGCACAAGTGGCCAGCAATCAGAAAGCAAGTTCATATATGAATGTCAACTACACAGCATGATGGAGTTAAGTAGTACAGCAATATCAAGGGATGATACATGTATATACAGTGTGATGACACATGCAGTTTCCATGCAAAATGATCAAAACATGTGCATGTATGGAGAAGCAAAATTCACACATCATTTCAGCAAACATGAATGGCAACATATATAGTAAATCAGCTGCAGGGTGATGAATGGATGGTGTACCAGTTTTTTTTTCACATGACATGGTGCAGTAATACACATGCACAGTTTTGGGTCATGGCATAAAAAGGAAGTATCAAAATCAGGTTGGCAAGTTTTCCTATTTCCAAGAATAAATTAAGTGTGCTCGGAAATACACAAGGAATTTTATTTAGCAGTTTATGGCAAGTTTTCAAAAATGGTTCTAGATTTTAATCAGCATAAACATATATGGGAAGTTATTCAAAATTGTTTCCTGTTTTTGATTTAATCATGAAAAAATTTCAAGGCAGATTTGAAGCAATCCTTTAGCAACAATACAAATATACAACAGTTCGAACAGGGCAAGTTTTCAATCTAGCACGCAAGAAAATGAAGAGTGTTTTTAGTTTTACACTGTGTCCAGAAATCAGAAATTAATTTTGTTTTGGAAAGAATTCTCTTTTAATTTATTTCCAGATTTTCCAAGGGACATAAAATCGAATTGCAAGGGATAAATCATTGTTTTCCAGAAGATCATCAATCATGCAAATCAGGAAGATATTTCTGGCAAGTGTTAATCGGTTTCCAGGTTTCAGAAAATCATATTTGGCAAGTGCTATTTTGCAACCCATATACACTGAAGGACGAAATCATATCCTATTTCATAAATTAAATCGATCAATTCAAAAGTGGAAACCAGACCAAATCATCTCAAGCCATATACGAAATCAGAGTTGATTTGGGGTTTTTCTAATCCCTACAAATTCACACCAATTCATCATCGGCAGCTATGAAAAACCAACCCAACATTTCAAATCGAAAAATACAAGCATTGAAACCACAGTCAATAGAAGCAAATCTGAAAAGTAAAAATCACTCACAATTCAATTTATGGTTTTGATCATCTATTCGTCATCGCCGATTCTCAAATCGATAAAGAGAGCCATTCCAAATCAGAGAGCAACAAACTCAATCAACTCGACATTGAATCCACACAAGACTTCATCAAGAAATCGATTTAATTTTGGATCGAAGCAAACCCTAGTTCGGGATAATTTTTTATTCAACCGCCATATATTTTCTCTAGAGAAAAAGAAAGGAGACCGGTCAAAGAAGAAGGGTGGTACCAATTCAAAAAGAGGACGGCGCATTGTCTTGAGAAAAAGGGGATGACCCTTTAATATTTAAACTCCTCCTTTTAATTTTTTAAACTAGGGTTTCATATTTTTGTTTTGTAATTTTTGTTGTATTATTTTGTTTGTTTGTAAAACGAATCAGAACAGTTTCTAGAGATCGGTAAAATTCTAGGAAATCAGTCAGGGTGTTGACTGATAGTCCACTAGAGTTTGTAAATCTAGGGTTACTAGTTACGGGGTCGTAATCAGGGGAAATCTGATCGAGGGGATATTGGTCAGTCTTCGATTTTGAGCGTAGGGTTAGAATAGGAGCAGGGTTTGCGAGTGTACATGGTCTTGTATGCGGGAACTGTTCTATCACCTAGTAGAACCCTTAGAAATGCAGCAGCAGGCAGGATTTTGCCGAAGCTGGGTATATCTGTGTGTGATTTATTTTCTGCACTTCTGTTTCTGCTATATTTTGTGATCTGTTTATTATTATATATCTCGTTAGAATTTTAATTCAGTTAAAAACTGTGATAAACCCTATTCACCCCCCCCCCCCCCGCTCTAGGGTTAATCTAGATCCAACAGACACATCTATTGATGATTTGCAATCTGTTCGAGCAGTCCATGAGTATGCAGATGTCTTTGAGGAGATTAGGGGCTTTCCTCCAAAACGCGAGCTAGATTTCCTTATATATTTGGTGGACAATGCAAAGCCAGTTGCATTGCTTGTGCGCCACATGGCTCCAAACGAAAGGAGGGAGCTTAGTAAACAAGTGAAAGAATTGCTTGAGAAAGGGTTCATAAGAATAAGTATCTCGGAGTGGGGTGCTCAAGTTATTTTTTCCACGAAGGCTGATGGTTTGCTTAAATTGTGCATGGATTATAGGGAGCTAAATAAGCTCATGAAGAAGAACGAACACCCATTAACGAGGATAGATGACTTGTTCGATCAGTTGGTTGGTGCTTCGGTTTTCTCGCAGTTGGATTTAGCTATAGGATTTCATCAGCTAAGGGTGGCTGAGGACAGCATAGATAAGAGTACATTTAGAACTCCAAATGGTTTCTTTGAATGGCTTGTCATGCCTTTTGGTTTGACAAATGCACTCGCATATTTCGTGGACTTGATGAGTAGGTTGTTTAGGGAGTTTCTAAACAAGTTCGTGGTAGTCTTTGTGATGATATTCTGATCTTCTCTAGTAGCGAGGAAGAGCATACCTTATATCTTAAGGAAGTCTTAGAGACCCTTCAAGCACATCAACTTAAGGCTAAGTTCTCCAAATGTCATTTTTGGAGGAAGGAAGTGAGGTTCTTAGGGCACGTGGTCTCTAAAGAAGGGATAGCAGTGGATCCCGCGATGGTGGTAGCAATCCAAGATTGGAAGATTCCTAAGAATGCAACAGAAGTAAGAAGTTTTCTTGGTTTGGCGAGCTATTATAGAAAGTTCATCAAGGACTTTGCTAAGATATCAGCCCCACTTACTCGGTTAACGAAAAAGAATTTGACCTTTTCTTAGGATGTTGACTGTGATGATGCTTTTCAACGATTGAAGAGGGCATTGACGACAGCTCCAGTTTTAGTTTTAGCGGATGGGAGTAAACCATTCATAGTGTATACCATGCTTGCGAGACAGGGCTTGGCGAAGTTTTGATGCAAGAGGGAAGGGTGATATGTTATGGTGGAAGGCAGTTGAAGGTCCATGAGAGGAATTACCCTACCCACGGCTTAGAATTAGCTGTCATAGTTTTTGCGCTTAAATCTTGGCGCCACTACTTGCTTTGTGAGAGGTTTGAGTTGTATACAGACCATAAGTCACTAAAATATCTGTTCTCTCAAAAAGATCTAAACTTAAGGCAATAGAGGTGGATGGAGTTCTTAGCGTCTTACTATTTTGAGATTGCATATAACCCTGGCAAGGGTAACATTGTAGCTGACGCCTTGAATAGAAGGAAGTTGACTTTGAGTCCTTTGTTTGTCGAGCGGCAGAGTTTAGAGTATATCTCTACCTTTGACTTTAGACTCTCTATCGATTATGTACCTGGTTTGTTGGCATCATTAGAGGTGCGACATACGCTTTTGGGACAGATAGGTGCGGCACAGCAAGATGACCCACAGCTGATAGAGATAGTAGACAAGCTCATAAGAGGGGAGTCTTCGAGCCATCTTAGTATATATACTATAGATGACAAAGGTTGGTTGCATAATGATGGAAGACTTTGCGTATCACGAGACGAGAGTTTGAGAAGGACAATCCTTGAAGAAGCACATCATTCTAAGATGACCATACATCCCGGTGGTGAAAAGATGTATAGGGACATGAAGCGAGGTTTCTTTTGGGCCGGAATGAAGAAGGATGTAGCTGAGTTTGTTTCTAGATGCTTAGTGTGCCAGCAAGTTAAGGCTGAGCAAAAGAAGCCTGGTGGTTTGCTTCACCCTTTAGAGGTTCCACAGTGGAAATGGGAAAGTGTTTCCATGGATTTCGTCGACGGGTTGCCAAGGTCAAGGAAGGGTAATACGGGAATTTGGGTAGTAGTAGATAGACTTACCAAGAGTGTCCATTTCATTCCCATTAAGAGTAAAAGAACAGCGTCATGGTTAGCATCTGTTTATCTCCGAGATATAGTTCGTCTACATGGCATACCTTCTAGTATTGTGAGCGATCGAGATCCCATTTTCACTAATGAGTTTTGGAAGAGCTTGTAAGAGGCGGTAGGAACGCAATTGTGTTTGAGCACCGCTTATCACCCTCAGAAGGAAGGCCAAACAGAAAGAGTGAATCGGATTCTAGAAGATCTTTTGAGGTTATGCATCTTGGACTTTGGAGGAACACCTTCCATTAGTAGAGTTTTCCTACAACAACAACAACTATCAGACTAGTATTAGCATGGCACCTTTTGAAGCTCTATATGGATGACCTTGCCGATCACTGACTTGTTGGTGGGAATCTACGGATAAGATTTTGCTTGGGCCCGAGATGATCAGAGAAACTTTGGAGAAGATAGACTTGATTCGAAGACGCATGAAGATGGAACACGACCAGCAAAAGTCATACATTGATAAGAGACGAACCAATCTTGAGTTTGATGTTGGAGACACTGTTTTTATTGAAGTATCACCATTGAGTAACGCAGTTCGCTTCGGATCTGTAGGTAAATTGGCACCAAAGTTCGTAGGGCCATTCCCCATTACGGAAAGAATTGGATAGATAGCCTACAGAGTTAAGTTTCCTGAGAAGCTTAGTGGAGTTCATGACATATTTCACGTGTCGCATTTGAGGAAGCGTTTACACAATACTGTGGAAGTAGTAGAGCCGAGCATGCTTAGAGAAGTGGAAGTAGAGCGAGATGCCACGATTAGATGAGTTCCTACATGCATCCTTGGATCGGAGGTCAAGAAATTACGCAACCGAGAGGTAAAGTTGGTTAAAGTCCAATGGGGAGATGATCAAGGAGACGCGGCTTGGGAAACGGAAGACAAGATACGTGCGTCGTACCCTTTCCTTTTTGAGGGTATGTTCTTAACTTCTCCTTTTTCTACCTCTTTGTTTATACTTGTTCTATCGTTTAGTGTATCCTCTCGATTATATCTTCGATCTTTAGGTAGAAAATCCTATGTTTGTAAACATGTGTTTGAGACATGTTATGTTTGGAAGATGCAAGTGGATGTAAGTGTTTGCTAGTGGTTGCTCGTGGATGCATTTACACACATATTAGGCACTAGATCGGCTCAATCACTTTCACGTTTCATATAAGTGAGTGTGCATATTTAAATTAATGGATGTATATTGAATGCGTTATCATATGGATGTTGCATTTGGATGAGTGGTTATGCACTCATATATAATTGATATGTATCGTTAGGATTGTTTTGCATACATAATGGACGCATGGCACTATCTTGATTTGCATTAAGGAGGTCAACTGAATCAGTAGACCACCTGATTTTACATTAGGATAAGGATATATACACACACTTTGCATATGTTCATGAAAGCATTAGAAATATTTTGAGGACAATGGATGCCCGTGATTGATGGATGATGGATGGTAGGACATAAATTCCTTTCTACTTCGAGATTTCGGGGACGAAATCCTTTAAGCAGGGGGGAATGTAACACCCTATAATTTTAAAACATGACATAAGGAATAATTAAAGAATAATTAATTTTTAAAAGAAGAACTAAGTGAAATGGGTTACGCCATTACGTTCGTCTCGGAATTCTGCTTGAGATAGAGTCCGAGTTTGCGTAAAACGGATAGAGTATGAAGGAGTTATGGATGATAGAAGTTGGCCAGAACAATCAGGAAATGGGCCAGAATAACTGGCACACTGGTGAAGTGCGCCAGAACAAAATTGCACTGGCGCACCTGGAAAGTACGCCCATGCCGAGCCAGATCTGCAGAATTCTGGAGAGTTCCATGATGATGTGTCTTTCTGGGATTGGCTGGATGACATGTTTTTCTTGTCTAGATTGTTCAGATGGTTCCTAATCTAATCTAAAGGTCCTAATTCACCTAATACATCTGTAAATAAACAACTAAACCTAACCCTAATCTCATTGTTATCATCCATGGCACCTCCATCCTGCTCTAATCAAAACTAGCCTTTCTTCTCCACCAAAACAAATCAGAATAGGAGTATTCCAATTAGAAGATCAGGTCTACAAATCATAGTAGAGATTATTCAAGATCAGAATTGCTACAACAACACCTAATTCTCTTTTCTAAGAATCCTATCACTGTGAGTCTATGTTACTTTCACATATAATTAAATTAAAAAGTAATTGTGGTAGGATTGTAAATTGGATCTGATGTATATGCCTGTAAATAAGATGAATCATATCAAGTTTTGTAATTTGTTATCCTTTAGATTCATACCCAATTGCTATGATCATATGCCTATCTGATCTACTTTGTCGTTATTCATTTCACATGTCCATTTATATGTTTATGCCAGTTTGGATGTTTTGATTCTCCCCTTCTTCTTTTCCTTTTTCCTTTTTCCTTTTTGATATTAGGCTTACTTCGAGCCTAAGCATATTGCATTGAGATTTACGTACGAATAACGCTGGATCGATTGGGAAAGTTTGGGAAATATGTAATAAAATGAGATTTGGCATAAATTGTTGGTGGCTATGGAAATTGGTTTGGGCATAAGTTGGCATAACTTGTACACATGAGATTATAGGCATAATTTGGATTAAAATTATAAACATAACTTAGATTGAAAATTATGGGTGATTGGAATATAGTATAAACCAATATTTGAAATTGGGGCTTGAGTCAAGAAAGTGATAATAAACGCCTAAGACACGAGGTTAGATTCGGATTTCGGTATAAGCCTGCCCGGAACCACCCGGCATATCCAGCAACCGCAAAACGGTAATCTAATGCGAGAGGTCAAAGGCAGAAAATAGATGCGTAATATTGCAAAGACACGAGGTTAGATTCGGATTGCGGTATAAGCCTGCCCGGAACCGCCTGGCATATCCAGCAACCGCAAAACGGTAATATAATATGTGAGGTCCTGCAAGAGTGCAGTTACAATGGATTAATGAACACTTAACCAAGATAAGACAAGTGATTAGATATGGGAATAATAAAGGGTTAAGTGGGTAACATGGGTAGCATGTGAAACATAATTAAAGCACTTAACCAAGATGAGACATGTGCTTAGAAATGGGGATAAAGTGGGGTTAAGTGGGAATTCCTAGTGGGGACCAAGCTTAGGAGGGAAGCTTGTGTCAAGTGTGTGTACCCTTTTCAACCAGTAACCCATTTTATTATCTATATGAGCTCGAACTAGGTCGAGGACAGGGACACCTTTACTGGGGTTGATTGTAAGAGGTCAATAAAGAGTTAACGATGGCAGTGCAAGTCCAACAGAGTCATGTGCATGCGTGGGTCCGGGCTGTAGGTAAGACGATGTTGCATCGTGTATGTATAAGCTGTGCATTTCAGTAGTATCGGGGTTGCCACCTTAGGGAGTGATACACCCTATCGTGGGACCAACACTTGAATCTACGAGGTTAGGGAGCCGATCGAATGGGAAGGGTAGTGGGTAAGACTAGTGGTAGTAGGAGCAAGTGGAGCACCTACGAGAGCAGCTAGTAGTACACGAAGCTACCATTATTATGATTAGTAGGGAGGGATAATCTCTTAATACGTAACTAGTATGTGGTACGGTGTAGAGTATATCTTATAGTGGTTAGGAGCGCAGTCGATGTTCTATCTTGCTTACCTTGTTTACCTTATCACATCTGCTTATGTTACAGTCATCTCTTATATCCAGTTTATGTTCTTATCCTGTTACTTTACTGATTATACTATTAAAGTCACTAGACTCACCAGACTTATGTCTGATCCCATTTTGTTTTGCCTCTTTTCTTTCTCCACCCCCCCCCCCTTGTCCTCATGGTGGGATTAGTGAAGCTTGGCTTGGATCTCTTTCTTCTTGAAGTGCTTGGTTGTATTGAAAGTAATGCTCAGCATTATTTCTTTTTCATTATGGCTATTTGGAGTAGGATTATGGTTTTGCTTTTATGTACTCTGATAATAATTTTGTTCAACATGGATATTTGTGTACTTGGCTTTAGTATGTGGTTTTGATGTTTTAACCAAACATGTTTTGCTTTTCCGCTGCAATGAATAAATTTTGAATTGTTAAGTGCCATTTTATATATCTGTCTTGTGATGTTCTGTTCTATACTCTTATAACGCTCCATGAAAGTTAATGCATTCCCTTAGTAAGTGACATTAACAGACGTGGGGGTGTTACATTAAAGCTTAAATGGTTATTAGGGAGCTCCATTTGTTAGATTGTCACATGATTTTACCGTCACTCGTACTTTAGATCGCTGGTTGAGATTGGCAGTACTTATATAGTGAAACACTGGTCCACCGTGGATCATTTGAATGCACATATTGAAAGACAGCTGTTAAGCCTTAGGTCGTCATGGTCCCGCACTTGATAGCTCGTGTTCACCGCTTAGCTCGTGTTCATTATTCTAAGTCGCCGTGAAGCAAATCGGCTCGTTATAGGGTTTAGCTCATGCAATTCTTTTAGGCCGCATGAAGATGCATTGGACCGTTGTGACGACCCCAAACCCCGTTCCACGGTAGCAAGGGTAATCTTTGGAATATAACACATAAACAAATAACAGAAGAACAGAAATAAATAAGTACACCATATAATGTACAATAGAAGTCACTAGTTAAACATAATCATCAGAGTTACACAGTATACAGGATCATACTTAGTACAAAATACGGTTCAACTTTACATAGAATATCTACAGCGGAATCAAAAACATAATATGTAAAACAGGAGCTGAACAGCATAAAAAGAAAGAAATGATAGAATCCATCTTCAGCTCCATAGCTATCCAGAAAGAGCCTGCTAAAACCTGAATACAAGGCTACTCGTGTAGAAATAGGGGAACCCAAGTTTGCAAGTGAAACAAACTACGAGTCAGTCATGGGACTGGTATGAGAAATCTACTTAACTTATTTTATAATAAGGCCAATCACAGAACCACGCCGCTAACGCGGAATGGGTTTACTCCATTGGATTTCCAGTGCTTTAAAATAAGTAAATCATTTAAACATCGCAATGCTACTTACAAAAATGAATCCATTACAAGACTCAGTTCCCATCACACAATGCAACGCAAACCGGAGGATAGAGTTTTACCTTGTAATGGCCAAGATATGCTTGATACGAATAAAACAAAAGCATTTGATATTATTACTAGTGTTTATATGTTTCAAAAACAATTTCAATCATAAGTATCAATCATAGATGGCATAAATGCCCCTATACCACTATGTCGCCATATATAGGTATACAATCAAAACCGCACGATGTCGTATTTGGAAATTGGATTTTCGTCATGAACCAAGGCAAGGGATCGTCCTTACCACTTTGAGACAATCTGGCCCATGTCTCAGGAACAGCCGCAACTGCCCCCTGGATCTTCAGGGTCGGTCCATACGGAGTGGATTATAATGCTTGAACAATGCGTTTCCCTGCCCTATGGGGCGTAAACTGGTCATATCCGACTAAACCATCGGCTTCGAAGAGACCGAACTAACCGAGGCGCCTCGCTATCCATCATCCACATAAGTAAAATGCCCGGGCGTGTAAAACCCAAAGCATCACTCCTAGATAGAAGGAAACGCATGCTCTCCCTGCAGTCCTCTCCCATTTCTGGTCCATACCTGGGTGTGAGGCTCGCGAATCAACGCTAAACACAAAGCTAGCTATTTAAAGCCATGCTTTGATCATCAACCACAAAGCTCTGCTTTTCAACAAAAGCTCTGATAACTGCATCTCTGCAAGCCACATTGTCAATCTACAACGTCAGACACACGTCCATTTACAAGTCTATTCTGAGTTTGAACGAAACCAGAGGCACTTTATTCCTCTCCTGTATGTCCAATACAGGAGAAAGGCCCTAGCACATCCGAACGATCAACAAGTACGTTCGGACGACCACCACTACAACCCCTTCAGGGCAGCAACTCCCAATAAAGGCATCAGTAGTCATCCATTTGATGTGAAGATCATCGGTCTTGCACCATCTTCATATCTTCGACTTCTAACCGTCGATCAATTATTTGAAATGAGAATTAACTCGGCCTTTTCAAATAATTCACATATATTTAGAATTTCAAATCAATTCATTCCAATGGTTAAATTATCTGACATCCATAATTCAGTTTATTAATGTAATTTTCACGTCAAACACATTCAACCATCAAATATCCTATAAATAAAGTATGTTCAGTTTATTTCCATTTCATATCGTTTATAATATTTTATAACGATTTATCGCTATTTTTATTTATTTAAATATAGCCAATTTATTCGAACGACGCTACGCGGCCAAAGCGCTATTTTTCTCCAGCCTTGATTTACACATATCTGAAAATCTAACTGTTGGATCTTTACACATATTATATCATTGGAAAGATCTTTTCAAAGAGGACCCAAAAGTTCTAGTTTTGGGAAAATCCGATGGTCGGATCTCCCGATACAATCGTTTAAAGTTACGATTTCAAAATACGAACTGCAGCGTTGTTATTCGATTTAATTTAATTATATTTATATATATTAATATAATCCATTCTGGCGCTGTTTTCATTCAGATTTGAATTAAACATTCCAAACAATCCAACAGTTGTGTCTTTGCAAAGTTGGTATCGTTGGAAAGATATTTCCAAAGCGAACCCAACGGTTTCGGTTTCGGGAAAATCCAATGGGCAGATCTCCCGGTACAATCATTTGAAATCACAGTTTCAAAATACGAACCGCAGCTTCGTTATTCAATTTAATTTTAATTATATTTATGTATATATATATATATAAATATAATCCGTTCTTCGATTTCCAAACCATTTCATTTCCTATATGTGATAAAATAATATTTTTATCCAACAAATATCAATTTCGACACATGACTATTTTCGACACTTCATATATATAATGAAAATGTTATTTTTATTGTCAAAACAATTTACTTCAAACATGATTATTTTATATACTTCATATAGATGAAAAAAATATGATTTTTATCATTAAAACAATTTATTTCAAAAATGAAGATTTTTAACAATTCATATATATAACAAAAATGTGATTTTTATTATTAAAACAATTTATTTCAAACAAGAATATTTTATATACTATGTACATACAATATAAATGTTATTTTTATCATTCAAACCATTTTATTTCATACATTCGATAAAAATGTTATTTTTATTGTTCAAACCATTTTATTTCATACATTCGATAAAAATGTTATTTTTATCGTTCAAACCATTTTATTTCAAAATTGAATATTTTTTCCAACACATGAATATATTTCAATACATGAATATAAATCAAACATAGGAATATTCCAGAAAATTTCAGCAGCATAACGGCAGGGTAGTTAAAACCGACACCCTCCCGAGTACGGCTCCTCGCTCTATCTTAAAGCCTCACAACTTTTGATAATATGGATTTCAATAATCTAGTTCGTACGTAGACGAATTTTCCCATAAACTAATCCTAATGGGATTTCAACCACAATCAATCATATCAAATCAACCATTCGCAGTATTCACCAAATTTCACATCAACCAAATCCAAACAATCAGAACCAATATATATCGTCCATGGTCTGTGGACGAGGGGAGTATATATATACATATATAAAAATATTTCGATTTCATTTCAATTCCATTCAACGCACATATGATTTTTACAACGCATATATAACTTATACATCGCACGTGCAACTAATATAACGTTATACATGAGGTGTACAATGCTTATATAATTCATACATCGATTATATAATTTATACATCGTCATTACATATCGTTTATAATCTAGAAATCTCACTTTGGGTTCCACTCCTCCAAAAATTGTAGGAAGCTCCAAAAAATCTCCGGTCTCTTCTAGAATGTAGAAGATGTCCACACGGTCATGGTCTCTTATTTCACTGGATTTCGACCACATAGCAAAAAGATATGATTTTTATAAGTTTGCAACGCTTTTATTTGTCGAAATCTGTTAAAATAAACAAAGGCCGTACCTTTTAGCAAATGGTTCCAAACTAGGTTTGGATTTTTCGTCGAATCCGTGAAGGGGTTTGACGATCGGACTTCGCAGCGGCGTAGAGGGAGGGAGGCCGCACGTGCGCAGGGGGTAGGGCCCACTTGGTCCTTATCGACCGCAGCGAGTTGAAGTCAGCGACTTCGAGGTGGCGTTTCTCCCAAAATACTGAACGAAAAAAATACTATCCTTATATGTATTAAAGAGAATGGAGAGATATACAAAAGGTTTAACTAGAGCACTTGAATTCGTGAGGGATTTGAGAGAAATCAAGCTGGGAAGGATTGAATGGGTTTCCGTCGTCGTCGAGAGGCTAATGAGGAGAGCGAGAATGATTTTCTCTTTTTTATAAAAAATATGATTGGCCCGTTCAATTTATAATTCAAAAATATTCGTTTCTCCAAACGAACTCCAATTCAAACCCAATGGCTATCGTCCCTACCTAATTACCCCTATTCTAAACACAATGGAATATGTTTCGTAGGCCCTTTCGAATGTTTTAGTCGGTTTTCCTTCAAATTAAAATATAAAACATTCAATATTTGATTTGAACGTACATTTCTATTTGCCGGGAACACATACTGATCCCAAAAATTCTAGAAAAATAAATATAGCTATTTTTTGATGATACGGTCCCAACAAAACTAGTTTCATCGAATTTGGAGACCGTTTGAAAAATGGTCGTTTTCTAGTAGATCCAATTTGACTTAAATCAACCAAACACATTTTCCCTTGCCACGCTCACATATTAACCCCAAAAATTATGGAATTTGAAACTTAGCAATAATTTGACATCCCGGATCCAACAAAAGTGGTTTCTCATTTGCAAAATGTCTATTTTCAAGGGCTACGTAAACTCCATAGCGACCTTTCTGAAAATTCATTCGCCCATAACTTTTGATTCCCGCTACGAAATTTTGATTCTTCAGATTCGTTAGAAAGATATTCGTAAACAGATTTAAATATTTTTGGTTTCACTAAAATCCATTTTATTTTGCACCTGGTACAGTCAGTCAAAGTTCGAATTCAAATTTTCAAACTGCCGCGCCATTTCAGGCCTTGTTTTATAATTAAAATAAATATATTTATTTTCCAACATCAATTCAAATAGACTTTTGGTCGTTATTATTTAAAATAATTTATTTTAAATATTCAAGATCCTCGTTATTATTTAAAATAATTTCGCCATAAACTCCTTTGTACGGGGAGGGGTTTGGAAATTTATTGGGTCGTATTAGGTATCCAATAAATCCTAATAAGCACACATATTTATAGTGATATATTCCGGTGTCCACAGGGGAGAGTGTATAGATCATAACTCCAGAGAATAAATTCTCGTCACCCTATAAATGGTTTTTGTGCCTTAATGACCAGAGAGACGTGTTTATTGCCATCTCCAGACCCGTGTGGGGTTTTTATTAATCTAGCAATTTATCGTTATAATTTATATAGTCCATATCAGTCTTCTGTTCAACCTGTAATATAGTCATCGCTATACAAACCTCTCGCTCGTATGGTAAATCTTCAACCTCGTCACATAAGCTCCAAATGCTTATGTTGTATATGATGAAGTATGTTATCTTCTAGAAGTATGCCACGTAGTGTAGTTCAAAATTAATTGTTACTATCATATGGCGACGTTTATTATTACACACAAACAACCAGTACTCCGCATCCAATGGCATTCACAGGAGTTGATATAATAATAAAATTGCGCATCCAACTCATTAAGGTTTACCTATTTGTCAGGCACGCAAATAAATTCTTTACTCAACATCAAATCCATTTACCTGTTCAAACATATATGATGTACATACATATATCTCTATCTATTCTAATTAGTTTAATATTTGATTCATGTTGCATAAATTTACCTTTCATTCTCTTATTGATTAAATTAATTATCATTCCAATAATTTGACTAATCAAATTCTTAATCACACAACACAAACGACAATCAATTTGTTGATTAACTTTTCAAAAATCTACTAATTAATTCATATACTCTTTTAAAATCGTTCAGAATATATAATTAAAAAAAATTACATCCATGAAAAGGAAACAATCAGCAAAGTAGAAAACAGAACGGAAATGCAAAGTATGGTAAATGTACCTTGCATCGGAGTTAATCAGAGATATCCACCTTGCAATTGGGATAGGCTTTCTTAATGCTCTCCTCAGTTTTCCAAGTACAGTCTCGCGGATCTCCACTCCATTTCACTTTGACTAAGTGAACCTTCTTGTTCCTTAGCTCTTTCGTTTCCTTGCCAATAATCTTTATCGACTCTCTCCTCACAGCTAATTCTGGAGTAATTTCCAAATCTTGTTGCTTGGCTTCTTCCACGACCAAGTCTGGATCATGTACATGCTTTCGAAGTTGAGATACGTGAAACACATCATGTACTCCAGGCAACCAATCAGGCAATTGAACTCTATAAGCGAGAGTTCCAATCCGTTCAATCACAGGAAATGGACCAATAAATCTGGATGCCAATTTCCCTGTTTTGCCAAATCGGACTACTCCTCTCATTGGAGAAACCCGTAGATATACATAGTCACTAATAGCAAATGATAAATCTCTTCTTCTCGAATCTGCGTAGCTCTTCTGTCAACTTTGAGCGGCCAGTAATCGTTTCTTAATGAAATCGACTTTGTCTGTAGCCTCATGAATCATATCAGGTCCCAAAACAAGTCTAGTGCCAGGTTCTACCCAACAAGCGGGAGATTTTCACGGTCGACCATACAATGCTTCAAATGGCGACATTTTTAGACTCGCTTGGTAGCTGTTGTTGTATGAGAACTCGGCCAAATGCAAATGGTCTTCCCATGATCCGCCAAAAATCAATAACACAAGCTCGCAATAAATCTTCTAGAATACGATTCACCCTCTCAGTTTGACCATCTATTTGAGGATGATAAGCGGTGCTCAAGTTCAGTTTCGTTCCCAATTCTGCTTGGAAAGCTTCCCAGAATTTACAAGCGAAAATCGGGTCACGATCGCTAACGATACTCATGGGAACCCCATGCAGTTTAACAATTTCCTTGAAATAAATCTGCACCAAACTCTGAGTGGTTCTATTTGATCTGACAGGTATGAAATGGGCGGTCTTCGTGAAACGATCTACGATCACACAAATATTGTCATTTCCTTTCCTGGTTCTGGGCAAACCATCTATGAAATCCATAGAAATATGTTCCCACTTCCAGCCTGGAATTTCCAACGGTTGCAACAATCCGGCGAGTTTCTATTGATCGCTCTTCACTTGTTGACAAGTAGAACACCTACTAACATATATAGAGATGTCTCTTTTCATCGCCATCCACCAGAAGGTTCGCTTGAGGTCATTATACATTTTACTAACCCTTGGATGGATGCTCAGTTTGGACTTGTGACACTCATCCAATACCTCTCTTTTGAGCTCAAGGATGTCAGGAACACAAATTCTCCCTTTCAATCTCAGAACTCTTGTGCTATCCATTTGGAAACTGGAGACTTCGCCCCTTTGAATTCTTTTGATCATTTCTTTAACAAAGCTATCGTCTTTCTGAAGAATAGATATTTTATCAATCAACGATGGTGTAATGATAAGATTGCCGATGATCACATTCTTTCTGTTGAGCGCATCAGCCATAAAATTGGCTTTCCCCGGAGTATATAAAATATCAAGATCATAAGCCGTGAGAAATTCTAACCAACGTTGTTGCCTCATATTCAGATCTTTCTAGGTGAATAAATACTTCAGTGATTGATGATCAGTATATAATTCAAATTTCTCACCCAATAGATACTGCCACCAGATTTTCATTGAAAACATGATGGCTAACAATTCAAGATCGTGAGTTGTGTAATTCTTCTCATGTGGCTTCAATTGACGGCTATCATAAGCGATTACTTGGCCTCTTTGCATTAATACTGCACCACGACCTTCTTTAGAAGCATCTGTCCAGACTTTCAAGTCTTGATTGCCATCAATAATTGTTAACACTGGAGCAGTTGTAAATCTTAACTTCAGCTTTTGGAAAGCCGCCTCATATTCTGGAGTCCAATTGAACTTTGAATGTTTCTTAGTAAGCTTCGTTAAGGAACTAGATATCTTCAAAAAATCTTTAATGAACTTCCGATAATAACTAGCCTATCCAAGAAAACTTCGAACCTCTGTTGGAGTAGTCAGCTGTTTCCAATTCTGAATAGCAGTGATTTTACTGGGATCCACATAAATTCCTTCATTTGATACAACATGGCCAAGAAACTTGACTTCTTCTTACGAGAATATAAATTTGGAAAATTTGGCTTTTAAAACATTCTTTCTGAGAATTTCTAACACTTGTTCCAAATGTTTTGCATGCTCGCTCTCGGACTTAGAGAAGATTAGAATATCATCAATGAAGACGAAAACAAATTTATTCAATACTTCTCTGAATACCCAGTTCATTAAATCGACAAAATACGCTGGAGCGTTACATAAACCGAACATCATTACTAACCACTTGTAGAATAACTCTGAACCTCTAAATGCTGTCAAAGGAACACAATCTTCGGCAATACGAAGCTGATGGAAACCTGTAGCTAGGTCCATTCATGAAAATACTTGCACGCCATTCAATCGATCCAATAAATCATCAATCCGCGACAATGGATATTTATTCTTTAATGTTTGATTGTTCAAGTCACGATAATCCACATATAGTCTGAGAGTACCGTCTGACTTTGGGATAAATACCACTGCTACTCCCCAATCAGAGAAACTAGGCCTGATCAGACCCTTCCATACAAGCTGTCGAGTCTGATTATCTAACTCTTATTTCTCCTTCAAGGTCATTCTTCGAATAGCGTGAACTAGTGGCCTTGCATTTGGAATTAAATAGATTTTGAAATCGATTTCTCTACGCGGAGGTAAGCTAACAACTTCTTCAAACACATCTGCATAGTTCTTAACAATAGGAATATTTTCTATGTCGATTGGAACATTTTCTGTAACGACAGGGATATTTTCTATTTGAGCAGGAGAAACATCCAGAGCTGACCAAAGTCTTTTCTATTAGAATTTGGACCTTCGCATGGTATGGTTATACATCCAAGCTTTGTTTTAACTTTAACAATTCTTTCTGCATAGTTAACTTCCGCTATATTTGGTTAACCAATCCAATCCCAAAATAAGATCAAACTCTGTGAAATTCATGACGATCGAGATAGTAGGTAACCGATTACAGGAAAAAGAAACAGGCACTCCACAAATCCAATTAAGATCGAGGGAACCCCCAACCGGATTATGGACAGTCATGGGTGCTTTAAGCTTTTTCAGTTTCAAATTCAGTTTATTAACCGCAATACTTGCAATGAAGCTTCGTGACGCACCTGTATCAAATAGTACTTTAACTGGAATGTTTTTGACATTAAGCATGCTTTCTAAAACACTTGGCCTTTCCTGACTAGCTGAGGGTGCTAGAGTTTCTGCCACTTCATTCACTTGTACTATTTCAGATTTCTTTAATAGCGGGAAATCTTGCTTTACATGGCTAGACCGATGGCAAAGATTGCATTTTCTATCCTCTCGACCCTTCTTATTGGGTTTTGATCCAACATTTCTTTCTTTCTTCGAGGATTTGCAATTCCCTTGAAAATGCCCTGGCTTCTTGCAGTTATTGCATATGGCCGTCGTTATTGGTTCTTTCTCAGATTTAACCATTTTCTTTTTGAATCTAGGCCTCTTACCGACCTCAGATTTTGTACTTGCCTCAGGCTGTGTACTTGTCTCTGGGATATCAGTTTCAATTTTCCTTTTACTACTAGTACTGACTTCTTCTTCATCGCCCAAATGACCTTTCTTATCGAGATCTTCATACTGATAAGCCATGTATATCATTTCAGAAAAAGATTGTTGCACATATGCAGTTACACTACTTTGGTACTTTCTCTAAAGCCCCTTAATAAACCTCAGATTCTTCAGCTTTGGATTTTGAATAAGATGCAGGGCAAAACAAGAAAGTTCACTGAATTTCTTATGATACTCCGGAATGGTCATATCCCCTTGAATCAGAGAGTAGAATTCATCACTTAACCACTCAGTTGCTTCTGGAGGAATAAACCTTTCTTTGAAAATTTCTTTAAATCTATCCCAAGTAATATTACCATCTAGATTATCTTTAATAACTGTATTCCACCAGACTAAAGCTTCGTCTTTGAGTGCCCAAGATGCCAGTAATCTTTTTTGATCATCACTCAGCTTTGAATCTTCAAAGATTTTCTCAGTAGAGCGCATCCATGCTTGTATTTGAATAATAGATTCATTACCCGAGAACGGTACTCCACCCAGATTTCGATACTTAATTAACAGAGCTTCAATATCTGGTTCTGACCTACCTCTTCTACTTCTGCCACTCATTTTTCAATGTCTACAAATAGTAGACAAAGTGTTAGGCCAACAAAAAAGGTAATTCAAAGCATAGAGACATATACTTGAATGTAAATGGGTCTACCAGGGTGTATTACATTCTGCTACACTCGTTCTAGGATATTATTGATCCTATCTGAAATGAGTAACCCATCTTAGAACACTACTGTATCTATTTCTGACGAGTGCATTAATATATTATATTCCAGAACTAAGCTTAACCAAAGCTCTGATACCACGTTGTGATGACCCCAAACCCCGTTCCACTGGGGCAAGGCTAATCTTTGGAATATAACACATAAACAAATAATAGAAGAACATAAATAAATAAACACACCAGATAATGTACAATAGAATACACTGGATAAACATAATCATCAGAGTTACACTGTATACATGATCATAATTAGTACAAAATACGGTTCAGCTTTACATAGAATGTCTATAGCGGAATCAAAAACATAATATGTACAACAGGAGCTGAACAACATAAAAAGAAAGAAATGATAGAATCCATCTTCAGCTCCATAGCTATCCAGAAAGAGCCTGCTAAAACCTGAATACAAGGCGGCTCGTGTAGAAATAGGGGCACCCAAGTTTGCAAGTGAAACAAACTACGAGTCAGTCATGGGACTGGTATGAGAAATCTACTTAACTTATTTTATAATAAGGCCAATCACAGGACCACGCCGTTAATGCGGAATGGGTTTACTCCATTGGATTTCCAGTGCTTTAAAACAAGTAAATCATTTAAACATCACAATGCTTTTTACAAAAATGAAGTCATTATAAGACTCGGTTCCCATCACAAAATGCAATGCAAACCGGAGGATAAAGTTTTACCTTATAATGGCCAAGATATGCTTGATATGAATAAAATAAAAGCATTAGATATTATTACTAGTATTTATATGTTTCAAAAACAATTTCAATCATAAGTATCAATCATAGACGGCATATGCCTCATACCACTCTGTCGCCATATATAGGTATACAATCAAAACCGCACGATGTCGTATTTGGAAATTGGATTTCCGTCGTGAACCGAGGCAAGGGATCGTCCTTACCGCTTCGAGACAATCTAGCCCATGTCTCAGGAATAGCTGCAACTGCCCCCTGGGTCTTCAGGGCTGGTCCACACGGAGTGGATTATAATCCCTGAACAATGCGTTTCCACGCCCTATGGGGCGTAAACTGGTCATATCCGACCAAACCGTCGGCTCCGAAGAGACCGAACTAACCGAGGTGCCTCGCTATCCATCATCCACATAAGTAAAATGCCCGGGCGTGTAAAACCCAAAGCACCACTCCTAGCTAGAAGGAAACGCATGCTCTCCCTGTAGTCCTCTCCCGTTTCTGGTCCATACCGGGGTGTAAGGCTCGCGTATCATCGCTAAACACAAAGCTAGCTATTTAAAGCCATGCTTTGATCATCAACCACAAAGCTCTTCTTTTCAACAAAAGCTCTGATCACTACATCTCTGCATACCATGTTGTCAATCTACAACGTCAGACACACGTCCATTTGCAGGTCCGTTCTGGGTCTGAACGAAACCGGAGGCTCCTTATTCCTCTCCCGTATGTCCAATACAAGAGAGAGGCCCTCGCACATCTGAATGATCAACAAGTACGTCCGGACGACCACCACTGTAACCCCTTCAGGGCAGCAACTCCCATCGAAGGCATCAGTAGTCATCCATTCGATGTGAAGATCATCGGTCTTGCACTATCTTCATATCTTCGATTTCTAACCGTCAGTCAATTATTTGAAATTAGAATTAACTCGGCCTTTTCAAATAATTCACGTATATTTATAATTTCAAATCAATTCATTTCAACGGTCAAATTAGCTGACATCCATAATTCAGTTTATTAAAGTAATTTTCACGTCAAACACATTCAACCATCAAATATCCTATAAACCAAGTAAATTCAGTTTATTTATATTTCATATCGTTTATAATATTTTAAAATGATTTATCGCTATTTTTATTTATTTAAATATTGCCAATTTATTCGAACGACGCTTCAGGCCATAACGCAGCCATGGAGCTGTTTTTCTCTAGATTTGATTTACACATATCTGAAAATCTAATTGTTGGATCTTTATAAATTTTATATCATTGGAAAGACCTTTTTAAAGCGGACCCAATGGTTCCAGTTTTGGGAAAATCCGACTGCGGATCTCCCGTACAATCGTTTAAAATTACGATTTCAAAATACGAACTGCAGCATCGTTATTCGATTTAATTTAATTATATTTATATATATTGATATAATCCATTATGGCGCTGTTTCCATTCAGATTTGAATTAAACATTCTAGACAATCCAACTGTTGGATCTTTACAAAGTCGGTATCGTTGAAAAGATATTTCCAAAGCGAACCCAACGGTTTCGGTTTCGGGAAAATCCGTTGGTCGGATCTCCTGGTACAATCATTTGGAATCACGGTTTCAAAATATGAAATGCGGCTTCGTTATTCATTTAATTTTAATTATATATATATTATCCATTCTTCGATTTCCAAACCATTTCATTTCCTATATGTGATAAAATAATATTTTTATCCAACAAATATCTATTTCGGCACATGACTATTTTTGACACTTCATATACATAATGAAAATGTTATTTTTATTGTCAAAACAATTTACTTCAACATGATTATTTTATATACTTCATATAGATGATAAAAATGTGATTTTTATTGTTAAAACAATTTATTTCAAAAATGAAGATTTATAACAATTCAAATATATAATAAAAATGTGATTTTTATTGTTAAAACAATTTATTTCAAACATGAATATTTTATATACTATGTACATATAATAAAAATGTTATTTTTATCGTTCAAACCATTTTATTTCATACATTCGATAAAAATGTTATTTTTATCGTTCAAACCATTTTATTTCAAAAATGAATATTTTTTTCCAACACATGAATATAAATCAAACAAAGGAATATTCTAGAAAATTTCGGCAGCATAATGACAGGGTAGTTAAAACCGGCACCATCCCGAGTACGGCTCTCGCTCTGCCTTAAAGCCTCACAGCTTTTGATAATGGGGATTTCAATAATCTAGTTCGTACGCAGACGAATTTTCCCATAAACTAATCCTATTGGGATTTCAACCACAATCAATCATATCAAATCAACCATTCGTAGTATTCACCAATTTCACATCAACCAAATCCAAACAATCACAACCAATATATATCGTCTATGGTCTATGGACGAGGGGAGTGTATATATATACACGTATATTAATATATTTAGATTTCATTTCAATTCCATTCAACGCATATATGATTTTTACAACGCATATATAACTTATACATCGCACGTACAACTTATACAATGCTTATACATGAGGTGTACGACGCTTATATAATTCATACATCGATTATATAATTTATACATCGTCATTCCATATCGTTTATAATTTAGAAATCTCACTTTGGGTTCCACTCCTCCAAAAATTGTAGTAAGCTCCAAAAAAATCTCCGGTCTCTTCTAGAATGTAGAAGACGTCCACACGGTCCAAGTGTCTCTTGTTTCACTGGATTTCGACCACATAGCAAAAAGATACTATTTTTATAAGTTTGCAACGCTTTTATTCGCCGAAATCAGTTAAAATAAACAAAGGTCATACCTTTCAGCAAATGGTTCCAAACTAGGTTTGGATTTTTCGTCGAATCCGTGAAGGTGTTGGACGATCAGACTTCGCAGCGACGTAGAGGGAGGGAGGGCGCACGTGCGTAGGGGTGGGGTCCACTTTGGTGGTCCCTATCGACGACGGCGGTGAGTTGAAGTCAGTGACTTCGAGGTGGCATTTCTCCCAAAATGCTGAACGAAAAAATACAAACCTTATATGTATTTAAAGAGAATGGAGAGATCTACAAAAAGTTTAACTAGGGCACTTGAATTCGTGGAGTGGTTTGAGAGAAATCGAGCTGGGAAGGATCAAATGGGTTTCCGTCGTCGTCGAAAGGCTAACGGGGGGAGAGAGAGTGATTTTCTCTTTTTTTTTTTTAAATAAAAAATATGATTGCCCCGTTCTATTTATAAATCAAAAATATCTGTTTCTCCAAACGAACTCCAATTCATACCCAACGATTGTCGTCCCTAGCTAATTACCCCCATTCTGAAGACAATGGAATACGTTTTGTAGGCCCATTCGACTGTTTCACTCAGTTTTCCTTCAAATTAAAATATAAAACATTCAATATTTGATTTGAACGTACATTTCAATTTGCCGGGGGCCACATATTAATCCCAAAAATTCCAGAAAAATAAACTAGCTATGTTTTGACGATACGGTCCCAACAAAACAAGTTTCGTTGAATTGGAGACCGTTTGGAAAATGGCCATTTTCTGGTCGATCCAATTTGACTGAAATCAACCAAACACATGTTCCCTTGCCACGCTCATATATTAACTCCAAAAATTATGGAATTCGAAACCTAGCAATAATTTGACATCCCGAATCCAACAAAAGTGGTTTCTCGTTTGCAAAATGTCTATTTTCAAGGGCTATATAAACTCCATAACGACCTTTCTGAAAATTCTTTTGGCCATAACTTTTATTCCCGCTATGAAATTTCGACTCTTCAAATTCATTAGAAAGACATTCGTAAAAAGATTTAAATATTTTTGGTTTCACTAAAATCCGTTTTATTTTGCACCCAGTACAGTCAGTCAAAGTTCGAATTCAAATTTTCAAACTACCACGCCATTTCAGGCCTTGTTTTATAATTAAAATAAATTTATTTATTTTCCAACATCGATTCAAATAGACTTTTGGCCGTTATTATTAAAATAATTTATTTTAAATATTCAAGATCCACTAAAATAGCCAAATTAAAATTTTTAAATTGGTTCTGATTTTCCAGGTTGGATGTTAGATCGCCAACATACATTCAGGACAGTGAATAAGAAGTTGGGTGCTTTGCACGCCATCAGTTTGATATGTAAAGTTGTTTGCCAAGTTTATAAAATTTAAAAGGTTTGGACCGTTAATATGATGACAAGTGGCAACTACATGGTTTATTTGCATGGCAAACGCAAGGGCCTTTGGCTCTCAGTTTGGACCGTGTACACTGAGATTGCTCATCTATCTCAAGGCCATCACCAATCTTTTAGAACGTGGGGTGCATGAGTTATCGACAACAATGAGGTAAGAGTAGCTATTTGTGTGCACGTGTTAAACCTTAGTCCGCAAAATCCTTTTAGGCCGCATCTCTTTTAGACCGTGAAAACCACATTTAGATCGTTGCCAGGCTGTAATCCGGAAGAATAGTCGCTACTATTCTTAGATCATGGGGTATTTCAAAATATGAAGGGTTGGACCGTAAATGCTAGTTGGTACCAATGTTTAGATGATATCCCATATTTACAACATTGCCACCCGATTCCAACCACACCTATAAATATCCCTCATAATTCATATGAAAGGGAAACCTAATTTCATTCCTACGAGGAGGTGCCGCCAAATCTAAAGCTTTTCTACAACTTTAGTAATGGCTCTCATGGATCTAACAACTCATCTCCAACTTCATGCAGATCAAATCCATTCCTGTGATCATTAAAGTTATCTCCAATTGGATCAAAGCTCTTGTAATCTCGTTCATACTACATAAGAAAGCTCTCCAACACCATTCCAAGCAATCTCAAACCTTCTCCAATCCTCTCGAAATTCGGATCTAAGCACAAAATTCCATCAAATCATGGAAAAACACAAGAGCGCCAAAGTGATCAAGGATTGATACATCTACCATCGCAAAGCACGAGATCTCTTCCATTCATTTGCCAAATTCAAGTGAATTAGATCATAAAGAGAGTGAAAAGAGAGGAGAATGAGGAATGAACGTATAATGAGAGTTCATCCATATTGTAAATGAAATATCATAATGAGAACTTATTGAAAAGTGGACGTAGATTCATTTTGAATCGAACCACTATAAAAATTCCTTTGTCTTCGTTTTATGCTTTTTATTTGTAATAACGTGGTTCCGCATTTTAATCTTACCGAATCGGTAAAGTGCATCATTTACACCTTTGGTGTTGATTCCAAATTTGGAGTAAACACATTTGTCATTTGCAAATCACATGAAAAAATTGAATTGTTTTTTGTTGTTATGTTTTGTATGCATTTGTTTAGATTTCTTATTGGGTGTATACAGTCTTGAATTTGAAAAGTGTCCATTTGTACATCATGTCTCTCATTTGCTATTGCAATTTCGACATAATTCATTTGAAATATCCTGTCTTGGAGCACATGCATAAGCACATTGCATTCTCTGGCTCTCTATGTGTTCTTTGAACCTGTTTTCTGTATTTTGTCTAGCGTGACTACACTCGAAGTTGCTTCGCATTTGTGGTCTTGGGCTTGCACATATTTTTGTTTACTTCTCCATATCTTGTTAACAACTTGTGCGTGCTTCATGTTCATTGATGGTTGGCTTCCATTGTAAACATATGAAATTGGCTCCATTGTATGGGACTATGTCCATGTTTTTGTGTTGCTTCCATGCTGTTGTGTCGATGCTGCCATATGTACTTGTTGATACTTTGTACATGCTTGTGAACCATTATTGTTGCTACAATGTTTGTTGAGTGCCTCGACATTGTTGTGTATTTTGTCTGTTGGTATGCTATGTAAAATATAGCATCACATGTCCTTTGTCTTTTGTTGTTGCACATGTATGCACTGTCCATTTACCATTGCTGCTCGACCACTTGTTTTGGTCCATGCTTATGTACTTGCACTGTGTCGAGCCTAGTCTTCATGGTCGCTCCTCAGTGCATGTGTGTTAACGGATACCTGACCCATGCACTGTGCATGCGTGTTGGGCTTTACCTAAACAAAGCAGCTTGATAAATTTGTCCCTTGCTGACTGTATTTTCCTTGCACAAATATGTGTATATACATTCGTATGTATGTATATACATGTATAGTGTACATCCAGAGAACACACACACACACATATATATATATATATGTATATGAGCATTACAGATGATGTCTACCTTCTGGTATCTACAGTGAATATCACAAGCAGTCTAGACACAGATGGATGTCCATATAAAATCAGATCAAGACATGAAAAATGATGAGAAACACACCAAAATTTTGAGAAAATAAATTTTTAAAAACAAAAATTAAATCTGCTAGAATTAAAAAAAAAATTCTATTCCAGATTACTCTGTGTGTGTGTTTCTTTACAGATAAGCAGAAGACTAGACTGATAATGAAGATGACAGACAGAAGACAAGTGACAGTATCAGTGAATGTATAACAGAGGGTGAAGTGTATGTGTATACAATTGTGTAACTGAAATGTAACATGAGCATTTGAGAGTTATTGTGAGGCAACAATGTATAGAAATGAAATTGAATGTGAATGTGTTGTATTTCAGTGAAATGTACAAATAGTGGAGTTATAATTTATACTGTTTGGAATGTTGAAATAAATATTATATTTAAATAAAATACTGTTTGAATATTTAAATTCTTGTACAGTAACGTTCTATCTAAATATAAATATTATATTCTATTTATGATGCAGTATAACAGTACAGTTACAAAAACATTTATAATAATCAATATATTTCGTTATCATCAAACAAAAATCATAGAAGTGTTAGATACAACATATTCTTATATATATAAATAACTAGCACACAACAACAGTTTTCTATTTATCCTAGTCGTTTCTATAATTATAAATATTTGCCACTGTGGTTGGAAAACATTTCCATCCCTACATTACTATTTCCCAACATCCATCAGTTCCTAACCGTAAATCGGTAAGCGAATATTCCTCTAAGTATCAACCCTAAAGACCGAAATCAACATCAGATCAATACTCATAAAATCATTTAACTCAACCAAACTCCAGTTAGGTTCCGATTTCTTAGCCCCGTATCTTAATTCCTTATTAACCCGCATTACTCCAAAATATCCTTGATTACATTTGGAAAGTAAATTCAAAATCTTATTTACTTCGTTAATTTAAATCAAATCTACCCAAAAATGTCTCTCTGTTCCAAATTCTCTCAAATCCAGATTCAACTCGTCAACCCAATTCACTTAACTACGTTAATTCATATACATATTCTCCATTAAATAATTAATTCTCAAATTAGTTATTTTCATTTCAAACTAAAAAAAAATCTGATTTTTATATCAAAATCAACCCATTCAATTTTAATGAGTTCATATCCAGTTAATAATTTAAAACTAGACTTAGTTTAGTGGAAATATCAAATTTTATTTCAATTTATAATTCTAACTTTATTTCTTATATTAATATAATTTGATATCATTCTAATTCAATTCAGCTCTATTCAAATTTTCCTTAGTCTGATCCTAATTCATTTAACTCCTTCTATTAAAAAGAGTAAGTTACCTTCCAAAACTTCTTCCATCTTCACATCCTCAGAGGTTGATGGCTTATCCATTATGGCAAAGACCCTTGGCTATGTTCCTTTTTTCACAAGCGGACAAACTTTAACCATACATTTGTTTCATAACTGTTTTAAGTATCACTTAAATTACAAAACATTTGGTTAATTTTCATTCATATCATATATATTTACATTCAACTCATATGCATTCAATTCCATTCAAATTGATTCTAACCAATTTATTCACTTTGGTTATTTAACTTGCTTAAGTAAAGTTTAATTTCTAGAATTCAAATTCCCGGGTTTTTATTTCAATTCTTTTAGAAGTCACATAAATATATACATATATTTATAACTATCTCAAATTCAAAACATTTGGATCAAACCAACTTGTTTTCTTTTAAACAATTTTCTATCAGAAACTTTTCTAAGGTAGCAACAATAGAGGTACGAGAAAGGGTTGGGGGTAATGAAGTAGGTGAAGTGGTTTGATTTTTCGAGCTGTTCCAACCACTATTGGATGTGATTCCAAGTCACTTAGAAACTCGAAAATGAATACTAATGATGTTGCAGTCATTATTAGAATTATTTTCTCGCTACTGAAGTGAGTTCCGTGCTTTATAACTTCCAAAATCCATTCAAAATGGTTTTCATTCAAATTCTTCAAAGTAATCCTATATTACTTTATATGCATTCAGAAAAAAAAGTTCTAAACACCCAGGATTTTAAATTCCAAATTCTGGTTTGAATCCAACCTTAATTTATCTCATTTGTATATATTTCATTCATATACAAATTATATTCAGTTATACATAAACATTCCAATTTTATAATCTTATTTGATTATAATAATAATAATCAACACATTCATATACTTTAATAATTACAGAAAATTATTCCTTCTATATCAAAATATAATTTCGGTAAAATTATTGCATTTACCTACTTTAAAACAAAATTATGTCGAATTGTTCTACTCAAGTGTTTACAAATAATTATCGATACAGATTTACAATCTGTATCGACTAGAATTAATAAACAACTCGTTAAACCAATCAACACAATATAAAATAGTTCTTATATGAAGTAACAAATACGCGCTCTCGTATATATACACTCAACTCGTTATTAGGTACTACTGACCTTACCTCTAATGAGTAACTTCTACCAAAGCCTAGGTATTCGTTCAACCTAAGCTCTGATACCTAATGTAACAACCCAACTTTCGAATGCTACGGAATTCGTGTCATTAATAAGAATATGAAATACCCACATTTTTGGGACATGTAGGGATAAGAGACTCTCGTTCGCAACTTAAAAGCGAGAACCCCCTTTCATGCGCACCAAGCACTAAGCAAGCAACAAGGACTGGTGTGAGTAAATGATTTTAAAACAAGTAAAGAAATAAAAAAATGCCTCATAAGACCACGCTGTAAGTAAGGAACAGGTACTTACCTTATGAGAACCAAAATGTTTTGTATATTGAAAACATATATTATGACAGGGTCTAGGGTTTTTCACTAATAATTTAAAATCTAGAAGAATGCTTGCATCTCACATTCTACTACATAGTATACAAACAAAATTACTTGGTGCTTATGGATAATGAATTTCCAACTATGACAAGGTATGGAACTACCTTCTGATAGTGTATCTCTAGAGAGGAATACAATGAGTGTACCGAACATATTGTCACCTTACGGTTGGATCCAACATAACCATTCTAGGGAGATACAGAAGTGAAATAAGTAACATAATGAATATTATCTAGATGGTAACAATACACCCTTATTGGAAGCGACCCACTTAGCCATGCTACCTGTCCGATTTTTGTCATTTCCCGGTTATGAAGCTTGGGGCTATACTTTCCCTTATGCATATCAGATCTTTATTTACTTTGAATGTCATATCATAAAAATCCGCCAACCATTAATTGATTTATCCAAAAATATATTGCAGGTATAAAGCTAAGAGAAACGAATTCCTCTGCCACCAAATATAGTTGCGTTTGAAGAGATCAACGTACGTGATCGGTTAAATATACTCTATCTAACATTCGTCCATACAAGTCATCCTAGGACTGGACAAACCGAAGGCACTATTCTGTAAATCCATCTTAGGCAATTTCTACCTAGGATTTAACAAAATAACCCTTCCAAAACTCCGTCTTCGATTGTATTCAATAATCTCTGACTCGTAATTATCGAATCGAAGTGGAATATTAATTCTAGACTCTTCGAAATAATCAGCGTCAATATCTGTTAGGGTTAAGTGATACTTAAGTGTAAACAAATTATTATATTCAAGTTTTGTTATTGTATTTGTTTGTCGTTAATTTGATTCTCAAATTTATTTCCTAATTTAAAAACAGTTATCGACCTAAGTCGATTAAATTAATAACATTTAATGTTTCTTTTAGAACATTTGGTCTTACTGTGAATGGATCATCACAGACAATCGATCACATTCCAATGGTTACATCATCCATTAATATTCAACACATTTTATACGTTTTATTTTGTTCCATATATATATAATTATTAATTCAACCATTTGGACTCACTATCATATAGTATCTTTGGCAGTCAACACCGCCCATATCACAATATATCGTCGATTTTAACACCTCAGACTGTAAGTACTATCTTAGTCTTGAGAGCGATTTGAATATACCTCTTTTCTTTATTATATAAGTTATTCAAAAGGAATAGTTTAATTATTACATAAATTAATCGCAACTTCGATTAATAAATTATATATATAAATGTTTAACTTCATATTCGTTTTGATGGTTTCTATTTCGTTTTGTTGTTACAAAATCGATACATTTATACCACCTCATACGCACATATGTTTATTTATATAGAAATTTTATTCTATCCAAACAATTAAATTAAGTTATATAACTTGAGGTTTTAAACAAAACATTTGTTTTACTCTTTATCTTAACCACCTTGATTACTTCTCTTTTTTTCTATTCTTACTTTACATTTCAACCCAGAATTTTTGGCCCAAACTTCCACCCACTTCCTTACCTTCCCATTTTCTTTTATATTTTCCTATTCTATTTTATTTTATGCTGGCCCAATACTGGCCCAAATACTTAGGCTATCTACCCTTTACCTTATTACTCCCCTGTTTCTTCAATCTGCTATCCTTTCTTTCTTTTATCTTCTCTGTTCATTGTGAAACTGCTCCCTCCACATTCCTCCTTCTCTAGTTTGTTTGCCAACCTTCTTGCCAAACCCAACCATCCATCCACATCAACGTGGTTTAACCATCTAAGCCTAACTCTCTTTCTCCTTTCTTTTATTTTGATCCGATGATTTTCCTTCTTCTTTTCTCAAAGTTCTTCACAATGCACAGACTGGTGTGCACATGCACACATCACCGAGCCACAATGCATCGGTCACAAACATCTCTACAAACGCAGCATCACTCACTGAACTTGTGACGAACCGAATTTCTGGTACCCTTTGAGCTGACCAAACCACACCAGTCCACCCTAAATTGCACTGGAAACTCAGATGCCAATAGAAATAATTCAGAGGGTGAGATAAGAAAGGAAGAAATATTAGAATAGAAGAAGAAGAAGAACCAACACAACACAGAAACAGAGTCTCACATCGCAGCGGAACAAAATATAATATAGAAATAAAACTTTATTGAGAGATTTTTAAATAAACACTTATAGTTATCAGAGTACATCAATACACCTGGACAGTTATAATAATTTGTCCTCACATACATCACACAACGGAAGATATAGTAATATCAGAACTCTCCCAGCACGTCCTCTGAAAACCCATAGCGTCTTCACCTGAACCTGCAGACCCGGCTAACCCAAGCATTACAAACGACGAGTCAGTCTGGTGAACCAGAGTGAGAGAAAACCACTAAGTTTAAATAACATCCATATTGATTTTAAAGTCAAAAATCCTTTTGAAGGAAAATGATAATAGTAAGACCAGCCCACACGTAAATACGGACGGTTTTTACCTTACTATAATTCAAAACATTTTTGAAATCAATATTCATATGATATTATGATAATGTCTAAATACAAATAATAGAATCTAGCAGAACGTTTGCATCTCACGCTCCACATATATAGTATACAAACACAACCGCGACGCTTATTGGAGATTGGGTTCCGACTATGAAAAGGTATGGAACCACCTACTGATAGCGTATCTCTAGAGAGAAATACACTGGGTTCAACAAGAACGTCTTGCAACCCGTCCCACACATGACCGGCCATTCATTTATCTTGAATGTTCCGTATATATTGCCACCTACGGTTTCTAGCAACATAACCGTTCTCGGGAGATACAGAAGCGAAAACAAGCACAAATAAGGATATTCTCTAGATGGTGACAATACACCCTAATGGGAGCGACCCACATAGCCATGTTGCCTGCCTGATTTTTGTCATTTCCCGGTTAATGAGGCTTGAGGTTTTAATCTTTTGGAACTCCTGGCCACCGTTCACTTTGAATGCCACACTATCAGATCCGTCCAATCACTAATTGACGTCCACAAATATACTATGGGTATAAAAGAATTTCCCCTCTTTGCCACCAACTCGGCATATTTGTAAAAATCAACGTACATGGTTTTTCGGAAATACTCTGTCAGACATCCATCTATACAAGTCATCCAGGAACAGGATGAACCGAAGGTACTCTCCTGCTGCATCCAATATAGGAATCACCCCATGGATCAGTAGTGAGTAGTCCTTGCAATCCACAGATTTCAACTACGACAGAGCCCAAGTGTATCTCCGGGTCGAATCGAAGATTGTAAGTAGTTCTTCCGTTTAATGAAGATTTATGGTCTTCAAATGATCCATCTCGATCGTCATCTGATATCTTCTATATTTTCGTATTTGTTGGTCGGAATGGTTTTCGAATATACATTCGATCCCGGTCTTTCCATACCAACAATCGTAAAGGTCAAATTTGATAGTCGGTTATTTAACTATCAAATAAACATTTATGCAATCATAAAATAGATTTACTGGTTTAGTACTTAGCATCACTTGGCTTCTTTAATTAAAATTAATTAAACTTAAATATTCCAATATTGGGAAAATCATTTCACTTATTACTTTAATATACTGAAAACTGATATCTGCAAACCATTTCATTTTAATATTTAGAAGAATATATTATATAATGATATCCAATACCCCATTTGACTATCATTTGCAAAACATTTACTATAACATTTAATTATAACTGAGAACCCATTTTTACTTATTATTTGTAAAATGACGTTACGCAATCCTTTTGTTCTATTACTTGGAACAATACCCAGTATTTATTCTTATATAAACTCATTCAACTTATCTCTTTCCTATTCGAATTTACCGCCCAATCTCCTTTTTGTTCCATTACTAGGGAAATCATCACCTCATATTATTTCCGTTGCTTTGGAATTCTTATCATACATTCTCAAATCTATTTATTTCCGTTACTTTGGAAATCTTATTATACATTCTCACCATTACCAACTAGTATCATCCTTGGGTAGTCCCGAAGTCATTCAAGTTAGGGTATTTTAATTATCTCTCAGACCTTGATCAACAACGTTCTTATCTTAAGACACATACGAGTTGTAATTTAAAAAATGATATTCAATCTAATATCAAAACACATCCCATTTTACAAGTTTATTTAAAATATAGCTTTTATAATTCTTCTTATCTTTCCTGGAAGTCTCTCTTTTAAATATAATTAATATTGCTTAATTCGTCAATTAAATAATTGCTTACTAAACATCACTTTTATTAACCCTCAACTTACTTAGATAACTTTGTTTCTTAAACTGGATTATTATTACAAATCCTATTTCCAACCTCTTTTACCAAGCTCAATTTCAATCACTTTTTCCAATCCCCTTTTCTTTCGGGAAATCTCTTTTCAATTCCATTGATTTAACTTAATTCCATATTTAAGTACTTCCAATTCTAAAACAACGCTTTATTCCATTTATAACTATGTTTATAAATTTCAGTTTTAATATAAGCTTTCTTTATATCTCCATCTCTCTTTACTTAATTCAAACGTTAAGTAGACCTTTCATTCAAGCTATGTGTTCGCTTAAACCTCTTTGTTGCTTCATTATAAGGCTTGAGCACAAATGTAAAATTCATCCATAGCCTCATTTCAACACTCGACTATATTTCATTCCGAAATCGGTTACTTAAATGTATTTCATTTAAGAAGTGATTACTTAAATTATAACAAATCATTTACTTCAACATTAACCATTATAAAATCAGTTAACTGCTTTATTGACTAAAATAAATAATAAATTTCTTTTTTAAAATCTTATTAAGATTAACCAACTATTCGTTAAGTTACTTCACTTAGTTCATTAATAACGAACTAATTAAAAAGCCCAACTTAGTTAAAACAGTCGACTTAGTAAATTCAAAACACGGTTACTCCTCTAACCCATTCCAGTTAATTCCTCCATTAAATTAATTAAAATATAATTAATCTAATTAACTTCATTTAACTGTTCCTTAGACGTGATTAATCAAATACTCAACCGCTAGGTTAATTCTTACTCATTTGTTTATAATCCTTATCAACGTAAGAATTTATTTTATAAAACAATTTCATAATTACTTATAAATTTTAATTAATAAATAATTCATATTTTTTCCTTTTAAATAACTTTCATTTAAAGTAATAGCTTTCAAAACCTATTTCAGTTATTAAATATATTTATAACTTCAATAATGTCGATTCACTATCGATAAAATCCTTATTTTATAAATCGATTGATTTATAGGCCATTGTGATGCCAATTACCCAACCAATACTATCCATTGGTTAATATCAAAATAGATGTTGAAATATGGTTCAACAATCAACAATAATCAATCATTCAGCCATACTGGGTAAACCGTCCATATAATGGTAATAGGAAAATAAACAATAAATTTGAGGAATCCAGTTGGATCCCTCCAATCTGTTTTTACCTGCATCCAAAATGGTTATCTCAAATCAAATCACTCATTTTCATTTAAATGATAATTTCTATAACGACCATCAACCAATTAACGGACCATTCAAACAATTCAAACACATTTATAAACGTAACCAATCAAGGGAAACTACCTTTATTGGGTCAAATCATAACGATTGGTATCTTATTGAAATTAAACGACCGTTTAGTTCCATTGGTTGAATCAACAATAAATATATAACTAGCAAACGGTCAACAACTAACAACCAAAGCATGCAAAATAAAATCCCAATTTATATAAAATATATATGGGAAAAGCTGAGTGAGCTTAACTCACAATGATTTGAATTTGTCGATAAATATCTTGTTTTAGTCAAATTAAACTGATGTTTAATTCGACTAAAATTTCCAGTTGCTTCCGATCCGGACTAGACCTGCTCCGTACCGATCCTCCCGTCTCTACGGTCCCAACGAGACTGATTGTGCTTGAATCTGATAACGTAGGTGCGAGAAATCACATAAACAAGTTTTATAAATAATTAAATTATTTAAAACATAGATTTTATATTTTTAAATTGGCCATACCTATCAAACTTTGCCCCAAACCCGCTACCCGCTCCCTCTATCAAAACCGTACTTCGTAACCCTAATCCTCACAATTTACCACCTCCACCCAAAATACTTTTCCATGTCTGAAACGAAAACCTCCTTGCCCCTTTCTGTCTTCCACCGAATTCAACGTTAGCTACATCGTATCTCCCTTCGCAATACCCCTCCGAGCTTCCCTTCTCCTTCTTCAACTCGATTTGCCAAGCCCTACACAACTCCTTCGACAACCACTACCGCTCGATGATCAATTCCCAAGCCTCCAGAAATAAAATAGCTTCCTCCCTCTCCCCCTATAGAACTTAGACCACCCAAAACGAGGCTTTCTAGAGGGACCGAACACTGGGTCTTCAATTTCGAACTGCTTCATCAGGAAAATTCATCAAGCGTAGATAAAATTGAAGCACGTGCGTTCCATGAATAAAGATAAGCCCTTTACTCGATTTTTCGATTACTGTATTATTTTTATTTGATTTTTTCCAGTGTTGCGAGCTGGTTTTCTTTCCACTGTGTTTATTTGAGTAGTTCTGTGATGTGTGAAACCCCACTGTGTGATGCATAATTATAATATGGATTTGGTTGTTGATAAGATTAATGTCCATCTGTAGCTTAATGAAGGTGGTTCAGCTAAAATCCCTAGGCCATATGCTTTTTCTTCTTCTGCAGATTTTGTGGACTGACAGTGATGATGTGTAACACCCCATGATTTTAAATATTAAAAATTAACGAGTTTAAGATTACTTAATTTCAAATGTGAGAATTAAGGGAAACTGTTACGCCATTGCGTTCGTCTCGGAATTTCGCTTGGGATAGAGTCTGAGTTTGTGTGAATCGGACTTCGTATGAAGAAGTTATGGCCTTCTGAGGTTTCAGAATTTAAATAAATTAAAAACAGCTCAGGTTTAGAAGATTTGAAATTCAAATTCAAACAGGGGAGCAGGCAAGGCAGGAATTCTCCCGCCCAAGGTCCAGGTAAACCAGGGGGTCGACCTACCCACTTAGGTCGACCAGGGGGTCAACCTGCCCACCCCCCTCCCCCCCCTCTTGGGCAGATCTGACGGCTATAAATTAATTAAAATTCTATATAAGCAACCTAACTCTCAACCTAAAATCATACCAATTCATACCACGAGCCGACATGCCGTCAATGGAGAACCTAGAGTAGTCGTCGTTCTATTTCAACCCAAAAGCAAGATAGAAGCAAGAATCAAAATCTAATCTAATCTAAATCAGAATAACAATTAGTCTACATCAAAGGTGAGCAATTCAATTTCAGAATACAGATCCCAGAAAAACAAGATTGTTCTTTTGTTTGTGAGTACTATTTCTTTCACAATATAGTTATTAAATTGATTATGATGGGTTTTAATTAGATTATGATAACATGTCTGTTGAATCGCATGATGTTGTTTAACTTTGTAGATCTATTTCATATTCAACCTGATTCATTTTATGTAATTTTGGGATGTTAAACCATATGTTAATCCATATGAGAATCTTATGCAAGTTTGGGTTGTTAAATCATATGTTAATTCACATGTGAATCTTATGCAAGTTTGGATGTTAAATCATATGCTATCATGTGTGAATTTTATGCAAGTTTGGGATGTTAAATCGTATGTTAGTTTGAATAATGAATCTTATACAAGTCTATATGTGAATTGTACACAAGTTCATATATGAATCAAGTATATACATATGTTAATTTATATCCAAAACACATGACACCAATTTACATGTTTAGATCCATATGCAAGCTTATAGGAATCTATATGCAAGTTCACAATTTATGTAAATTTGGGTGAAAAACCATATTTATGTGCAAGATCACATTTTTATGTTTAGACCTATATTTAGATCCATGATAGTTTATGCAAATTTATGTTATGTATGTTCATTGCCTATGCAAGTTCTTGGCCATGCAAACTTATGCTATGATTCTTAGATCTATTTTATGTGTTATGCAAGTTGTGATATTTTATAAGTTAGACTATTTGCGAGTCTAACATACTTCATGTTAAAATGTATGAATGACATGGAGTTAATGGGAAAATATTAATTATGTAAACTGTGAATTGGCATAAAAAGGCTTTAAAGGCATAAAAATTAATTTGAAACATTAATTGGTTTAATTTTTATACCCAAAGACTATGGACATAACTTAGGTGACAATTATGGACATAATTAATTTGGAAATTTTTGGAAATTTGAATAGGGATAATTAATTCATATTGGGGTGAAATAATTTGTAATAATAAACGCCTAAGACACGAAGTTAGACTCGTTTGTGGTGTAAGACTGCTCGGACCCGCCCGACAAATCCAGCAATCACAAACGGTAGTCTAATGTGAGAGGTCAAAGGCATAAATTAAATGTGTAACAGTTGTAATGACACAAGGTTAGACACGTTTGTGGTATAAGACTGTCCGGACCCGCCTGGCAAATCCAACAACCGCAAACGGGAGTCTAATGTGGGAGGTCTTACAAAGTTACGGTTATAATGAACTAAGTAACACTTAACCAAGATAACATGTGGTGGGACTTGGGGTTTAAATGGGTGGCCTGGGTGGCATGTGAAGTACGATTAGAAACACTTAACCAAGTTGAAAACATGTAAGAAGACATGAATAAGAAGGAGTTAAGTGGGAAGTTCTGGTGGGGACCAAGCATAGGTGGAAAGCTTGTGTCAAACATGGGGACCCTTTTCAAACCAGTAACCCATTAAGTATCTTTGTGAGCTCGAGTTAGATCGAGGATGGGACACGCTTACTGGGTTTGATTGTAAGAGGTCAAAACGGGTTAGCGGTTGCAACGCAAGTCCAACGGGGTCATGTGTGTGCGTGGGCCCGGGCTGGTAGGTAAGACGTTGTTGCATCGTGTAGATATAAGCCGAGCATTTTTAGTGGTATCGGGTTGCCACTTTGGGGAGTGATACACCCCACTGTGGGACCAGCACGGGTATCTACAAGTTAGGGAGCCGATCGCATAGGGGTAGCGGGTACAACTAGTGGAGATAGGGGCAGGCGGCACCTATGAAGAGAGCTAGGGGTACACGAAACTGCCATTATGATTATTGTGTTCAGTAGGCGGGATCAACTTTTAGGGTGGCTAGTAGTGGTGCAGTATAGCAATTATCCTATAGTGATTAGGAGCGAGATTAGCGTCAGAATATTCCTCCTGTTTGTTTTGCCTTGTCCCGTTGTTTCACAATCATTCCTTATTTTTCTAGTTCATGCCTTATCCTAATTACTTTCATAATTGTATTGTTAAAGTTACCGTACTCGCCAGACTTTATGTCTGACCCCCTTTTGTTTTCTCCTCTTTTCTTCCTCCCCCCCCCCCCCCAAGGTTCTTACAGTGGGACTAGTACTAGTGGAGCTTGATCAAGATCTTTTTCTCTCTTTTAGAAGTGCTTGGATTGCTGAAAGCAAAGTTCGGCTCATCTCTTTTATGGCTACTTATGTTGGGGTTATGCTTTTTATTTTATGTACTTAGAAAACAATTTGTCAAGATGGTTACTAAGTGTACTTGGTTTTTCTGTTGGTTTATGAAGTTGTTGTAATCAAACTATTCCTCCGCTGCAATAAATGTTGTTTTGAAATTTTTCAAGTACCAATATATGTATCTATCTTGTTATATTCTGTTCCATTCACCAATAATACTCCATGAAAGTTAATGCATTCCCTTTGAGAGTGGCATTAATGGACGTGGGGTGTTACTTGTGGTATCAGAGCTGAAGGTTACCAGAACAGATATGAATTTTGAAAAACTGTTTTTCAAAAGCATTTTATAAATAAATACTTTCAAAATATGTATTAAGGAAAGTATTTTCAAGAGAAAAGTTTGTTTTAAAAACATAACCCCCATGAGCCATATATCTTTCCTTCGGTTCTCCATTTTAAATCTCTTCCTCTTTTTTTTTTTGAATTTCTTCCTCCATATATAGACGCTTTTTCTAAGACATGTAAGAACTTCCGTACGATGGGTGGAAAACCGCTTCATGGGACTGGGACGTTTGTCAATGCTAGAAGGAAGTGGAGGACTTGTTTGGTATCTTCGAGGTAGAAGATGGAAGGAAGGTCCAGTTGGCCGCTTGGTTAATGAAGGACAAAGCCTCGTTTTGGTGGGAGGTCACGAATGGAGAGCGTCCAGTAGAGACGTGGATGGATTTCAGACATAGGTTTGAGATGAAACTTCTCTCACGAGCAAAAGATAATTTATACATGGAAAGATTCTTGGCATTGAAGCAAGGAAATTTTTCAGTAAAGGAGTACGTCAACAAGTTCAATCAGTTGGCGAAATTTGGATTAGACTTAGTGAACACACCCGAAAAGAAGGCCCTGAGGTTCATTAAAGGTTTGAATGAGCCCCTACATGGGTTAGCTATGACCCACATTTCTATGGGGGCTACCTTTGAGAAACTAGTTGACATGGCGCTTATGCATGAAGAGGAGAATGGCGCTAACACTAATAAGACACCAAAAAAGAAAGGGGATCAAAAGAAGTCACAACAGCAACCTAAGAAAGGTGGTGAGGACAACAATAGCAAAGGAAAGAAAAGGTGCTTTAATTGTGGAACACCAAGCCATCTGAGCAAGGACTGTAGGAAGAAGAAGAAGACTGGTTGTTTCCACTGTGGAGAGGCAGGACATCTAATTAAAGACTATCCGAGGAAACCGGGGCAAGGACAAAGAATAGGGTCCACTTATGAAGGGCAGATTCAGGCTCTCATGGCGCCAGGGCAGGCAAGAGGGCAGATTCAGGCTCTCATGGCACCAGGATAGGAAAGAGGTAGAAACATTTTTGTTGAAAGTTTGGTTTTTTTGTTTGATCATCCTGTTCGTACTTTATTTGATTCTGGCGCTTAATACTCGTTTGTGTCTGCTTCGTTAGTTGAAACACTGCACCTAAAAACTAGTTTAGTTACGGATCCCACAGTAGTCTCAAATCCTATTGGTGGTTCGGCTCATCTTTCAATGATTTGTCGGGATTTGAGAGTGCCTATATTGAGCGTTGAGTTTGGATGCTCGTTCTTGGCTTCACGGGCTATGGATTGATTCTAGGCATGGATTGGTTATCCAGTAATGGTGCCATCCTCGATTGTGAAAAGAGAGTGGTTAAACTTATGACTCGCCTTGGCAACATTCTCGAAATCTCTTGTAACCACATGCTTTCTATTATGCTTAGTTACCTAGAATCTCTTGATGCATCTGTTGAAAACTTGCAGTCTGTTAGAGTAGTCCATGAATACTCAGATGTATTTGAAGAGGTGAAGGGCTTACCTCCAAAGCGGGAGATAGACTTCCGCATATATCTTGTTGATAATGCAAAACCCATAGCTCTACCCGTTAGACACATGGCTCCTAGGGAGAGAAAAGAGCTTAGTTAGAAAGTCAAAGAGCTGCTCGAAAAGGGGTTTATATGGTGGAGTATTTCTGAATGGGGTGCTCCAGTAGTATTCGCAACCAAAGCGGATGGTTCACTTCGCCTATGCGTTGATTATAGGGAGCTAAACAAGCTGACCAAGAAGAATAGGCACCCACTTCCTAGAATATATGACTTGTTTAATCAGCTTGTAGGTGCGTTTGTTTTCTCCCAACTAGATTTGGCTACCGGGTTCCATCAGCTAAGAGTGGCTGAAGACAACATTGATAAGACCGCATTCAGAACCCCGGATGGTTTCTTCGAATGGCTTGCCATGCCTTTCGGCTTGATAAACGCACCCGCTTACTTCGTTTACTTGATGAGTAGGGTGTTTAGAGAATTCTTTATGAGTTTGTGGTGGTCTTCGTAGACGACATTTTGATTTTCTCGAAGAATGACGAAGAGCATGCTTTGCATTTAAGAGAAGTCATGGATACTCTTCATACACATCAGCTGAAGGCCAAATCCTCCAAATGCCATTTCTGGAGAGAAGAAGTGATGTTTCTTGGACACGTGGTGTCCAAAGAGGTGTTAGCCGTGGACCCCACAAAAGTAGCTGCGGTGCAAGATTGGAAGGTTCCACGGAATGCAACCGAAGTCTGAAGCTTTCTCGGGGTAGCGGGCTTTTACCGAAAGTTCATTAAAAACTTTGCTAAAATCTCAGCCCCACTCACAAGATTAACAAAGAAGAACCTAACATTCTCTTGGGAATTGGATTGCGATATTGCTTTCCAACGTTTGAAAATGGCTCTAACAATAGCCCTAGTTCTGACTACCGGATGGGAGCAAGATGTTTACCATATACACGGATGCATGTGGTATGGGACTATGTGTTGTCTTGATGCAAGAGGGGAAGGTAGTAGCTTATGGAGGCAGGCAGTTGAAAGTACATGAGAAAAACTATCCGACCCACGATCTAGAGTTGGTTGCCATCGTCTTTGCGCTTAAGTCTTGGCGCCATTATCTCCTAGGTGAGAAGTTCGAATTATATACTGACCATAAATGGTTGAGGTACCTTTTATCGCAGAAAGATCTTAACTTAAGACAGCAAAGGTGGATGGAATTTCTGGCCTCTTATGATTTTGAGATTTCCTATACCCCAAACAAGGGCAATGTGGTAGCGGATGCCTTAAGTAGGAAGAAGCTGACCTTGAGTCCTGTCTTTGTAGAAAGACAAAGCTTGGAGTATATAGCAAACTTTAGTTTTAGACCCTCCTCTGAAATTGTGCCTGGTCTGTTAGCATCACTAGAGGTGTGGCCTACTCTTTTGGACTCAATAGGAACCGCGCAACGAGAAGACCCTCAGCTAGTTGATGTGATGGATAAGCAAGTTAGGGGTGAGACTTCTAGTCACCTCAATAGATACTCCATCGATGATAGGGGTTGGTTAAGACGGGATGGAAGGCTATGCGTCCCACAATTAAGGGATTTAGTGAAGAAGGTTCTCGAAGAGGCGCACCATTCTAAACTGACCATACACTCAGGCGAAGACAAGATGTATAAAGATATAAAAAGGGTTTTCTTTTGGAATGGCATGAAGAGTGATGTAGCTGAGTTCGTCGCTATGTGTTTGGTATGCCAGCAAGTCAAAGTTGAGCAAAAGAAGCCTGGTGGTCTGCTCCATCCCCTACAGGCCCCATAGTGGAAGTGGGATAGCATTTCGATGGACTTTGTTGATGGGTTGCCTAGGTCAAGAAGGGGCAATACCAGTATTTCGGTAATAGTGGACAGGCTCACTAAAAGTGCTCGCTTTATACCTGTTAAAAGTAGAAGGAATGCCTCGTCCCTAGCATCCATTTATCTCAAAGAAATAGTACGACTCCATGGGATACCCTCCACCATAGTGAGCGATCGAGATCCTATCTTTACGAACGAGTTTTGGAAGAGTTTGCAAGAGGCAGTAGGCATGCAATTATGCTTAAGCACGGCTTATCACCCCCAAACTGATGGTCAGACGGAAATGGTGAACAGGGTATTGGAAGATCTCTTGAGAATGTGCATTCTTGATTTTGGAGGGACATGGAAGGATCATCTTCCTTTGGTGGAATTCGCCTACAATAATAGCTACCAAGCCACCACAGGAATGGCGCCCTTCGAAGCTTTATATAGAAGACCGTGCCGATCACCAACTTGTTGGTGGGAGTCTACAGACAAGCTCGTACTTGGGCCAGACATGATTAGAGAGACCTCAGAAAAGGTGGACTTGATAAGAAGACGGATGAAGGCTGCACAAGATAGACAAAAGTCCTACGCAGATAAAAGAAGGACCGACCTTGATTTTAAGATTGGAGATAGGGTGTTCCTTAAATTATCTCCATTGAGGAATGTCATTCACTTTGGGTCCGTAGGAAAGCTAGCACTAAGATTTGTAGGTGCATTTCCTATCATTGAAAGGATTGGTACAATGGCTTACAGAGTAGACCTACCCGAGAGGACGGCTGGAGTTCATAATGTTTTTCATGTTTCTCAACTACGAAAGTGCTTACATGAATCTAGGGATGTCGCAGAGCCGAATATACTGGAGGAAGTAGAAGTGGAACGAAAAGTGACTGTGAGAAGAGTTCCAACTCGGATCTTGGGTACGGAAGACAAAAAGCTACACAACCGTGAAGTCAAGCTTGTTAAAGTTCAATGGACTGATGCTGAGGAAGAAGCGACTTGGGAAACTGAGAGGAAAATACGCGCAGCCTACCCTTTTCTCTTTGAGGGTACATCCTTGATTTTTTTTTCCATAAGTTTATTCATGCTTATATCTACCTTTTTAAGTATCTCTCCTCGGTCCTATTCTTTATCCTTAGGTAGAAATCGGTGGATGTAAACATGTGTTTGAAACATGCTATGATTGATGGTTGCGAGTGGTTGCCCGTGGATGCATGTACACACAATTTAGGCACTAGATCGGCTCGATCACTTTCATATTGCATATAAATGTGTGTGTATATTTAAATTAATGGATGTATAATGTTTTTGTTATCATATGGATGTTGCATTCTGATGAATGGTTGTGCACACATGTAGAAGTAATATGTATCGTTAGGATTCTTTTGCAGGCATAATGGACGCATGGCACTATCATGATTTGCATTAAGGAGGTCAACAGAATCAATAGACCGCCTGATTTTGCATTAGATAAGGAACATATACACACACTTTTTGCATATGTTCATACGGCATTAGAAATCTTGTAAGGACAATGGATGCCTGTGTTCGATGGTTGAGTAGATGGATGATTGGATGATTGGATGTTAGGATACACATTCTCCTTAACTTGGAGATTTCGAGGGCGAAATCCTTTAAGGAGGGGAGAATGTAACACACCGTGATTTTAAATATTAAAAATTAATGAGTTTAAGAATACTTAATTTCAAATGTGAGAATTAAGGGAAACAGGTTACGCCATTGCGTTCGTCTCGGAATTCTGCTTGAGATAGAGTCCGAGTTTGTGTGAATCGGTTTTCGTATGAAGAAGTTATGGCCTTCCGAGGTTTCAGAATTTAAATAAATTAAAAACAGCTAAGGTTCAGAAGATTTGAAATTCAAATTCAAATAGGGGAGCAGGTTGGGCGGGAATTCTCCTGTCCAAGGGCCAGGTCGACCAGGGGGTCGACCTACCCACACAGGTCAACTAGGGGGTCGACCTACCCCCACTCCCCCGGGCAGATCTGAAAGATGACGATATTTGACTCACTGCTAAGTCATTAGGGCTGAGGTGTAATTCTATCTTGATTGGATGGTCTTGATGGCTTCTAGGGTTAATCTGACGGCTCTAAATTAATTAAAATTCTATATAAGCAACCTAACTCTTAACCTAAAATCACACTAATTCATACCAAGAGTCGTCATGCCGTCAATGGAGAACCTAGAGTAGCCGTCGTTCTCTTTCAACCCAAAAGCAAGATAGAAGCAAGAATCAAAATCTAATCTAATCTAAATTAGAATAACAATTAGTCTACATCAAAGGCGAGCAATTCAATTTCAGAATACAGATCCCAGAAAAACAAGACTGTTTTTTGTTTGTGAGTACTATTTCTTTCACAATATAATTATTAAATTAATTATGATGGGTTGTAATTGGATTATGAGAACATGTCTGTTGAATCGCATGATGTTGTTTAACTTTGTAGATCTATTTCATATTTAACTTGATTCATTTTATGTAATTTTGGGATGTTAAACCATACGTTAATTCATATGAGAATCTTATGCAAGTTTGGGATGTTAAATCATATGTTAATTCACATGTGAATCTTATGCAAGTTTGGATGTTAAATCATATGCTAATTCATGTGTGAATTTTATGCAAGTTTGGGATGTTAAATCGTATGTTAGTTTGAATAATGAATCTTATGCAAGTCTATATGTGAATTGTACACAAGTTTATATATGAATCAAGTATATACATATGTTAGTTTATATGAAAAACACTTGACACCAATTTACATGTTTAGATCGATCTGCAAGTTTATAGGAATCTATATGCAAGCTCACAATTTATGTAAGTTTGGGTGAAAAACCATATTTATGTGCAAGTTCACATTTTTATGTTTAGACCTATATTTAGATCCATGATAGTTTATGCAAATTTATGTTATGTATGTTCATTGCCTATGCAAGTTCTTGGCCATGCAAACTTATGCTATGATTCTTAGATCTATTTTATGTGTTATGCAAGTTGTGATGTTGCTTTTCTTTTTTATAAGTTAGACTATTTGCGAGTCTAACATACTTCATGTTAAAACGTATGAACGACATGGAGTTAATGGGAAAATATTAATTATGTAAACTGTGAATTGGCATAAAAAGGCTTTAAAGGCATAAAAATTAATTTGAAACATTAATTGGTATAATTTTTATACCCAAAGAGTATGGACATAACTTAGGTGACAATTATGGACATAATTAATTTGGAAATTTTTGGAAATTTGAATAGGGATAATTAATTCATATTGGGGTGAAATAATTTGTAATAATAAACGCCTTAGACATGAGGTTAGACTCGTTTGTGGTGTAAGACTGCCCGGACCCGCCCGGCAAATCCAGCAACCACAAACGGTAGTCTAATGTGAGAGGTCGAAGGCATAAATTAAATGCGTAACAGTTGTAATGACACGAGGTTAGACACGTTTGCGGTATAAGACTGCCTAGACCCGCCCGGCAAATCCAGCAACCGCAAATGGGAGTCTAATGTGGGAGGTCTTACAAAGTTACGGTTATAATGAACTAAGTAACCTTAACCAAGATAACATGTGGTGGGACATGGGTGTTAAGTGGGTTGCCTGGGTGGCATGTGAAATACGATTAGAAACACTTAACCAAGTTGAAAACATGTAAGAAGACATGAATAAGAATGGGTTAAGTGGGAAGTTCTAGTGGGAACCAAGCATAGGTGGAAAGCTTGTGTCAAACATAGGGACCCTTTTCAAACCAGTGACCCATTAAGTATCTTTGTGAGCTCGAGTTAGATCGAGGACGAGAAACGCTTACTGGGTTTGATTGTAAGAGATCAAAACGGGTTAGCGGTGGCAACGCAAGTCCAACAGGGTCATGTGGGTGCGTGGGCCCGGGCTGGTAGGTAAGACGTTGTTGCATCGTGTAGATATAAGCGATGCATCTTTAGTGGTATCGGGTTGCCACTTTGGGGAGTGATACACCCCACTGTGGGACCAGCAGGGGTATCTACGAGTTAGGGAGCCGATCGCATACGGATAGTGGGTACAACTAGTGGAGATAGGGGCAGGCGACACCTACGAAGACAGCTAGGGGTACACGAAACTACCATTATGATTATTGTGTTCAGTAGGCGGGATCAACTTTTAGGTTGGCTAATAGTGGTGCAGTATAGCAATTATACTATAGTGATTAGGAGCGAGATTAACGCCAGAATATTCCTCCTGTTTGTTTTGCCTTGCCTACTTGTTTCATAGCCATTCCTTATTTTTCCAGTTCATGCCTTATCCTAATTACTTTCATAATTGTATTGTTAAAGTTATGGTACTCGCCAGACTTTATGTCTGACCCCCTTCTGTTTTCGCCTTTTTTCTTCCTTCCCCCCCCCCCCCCAAGGTTCTCAGGGTGGGACTAGTACTAGTGGGGCCTGATCAGGATCTTTCTCTCTCTTTTGGAAGTGCTTGGATTGCTGAAAGTAAAGTTCAGCTCATCTCTTTTATGGCTACTTATGTCAGGGTTATGCTTTTTATTTTATGTACTTAGAAAGCAATTTGTCAAGATGGTTAATAAGTTTACTTGGTTTTTCTGTTGGTTTATGAAGTTGTTGTAATCAATCTATTCCTCCGCTGCAATAAATGTTGTTTTGAAATTTTTCATGTACCAATATATGTATCTGTCTTGTTATATTCTGTTCTATTCACCAATAATACTCCATGAAAGTTAATGCATTCCCTTTGAGAGTTACATTAATGGACGTGCGGTGTTACATGATGCATGATGTTTAGCAGGAGGTTTTTAATAAATTTAGTACTGGTTTTCAGTACTGTTGGACGGCTTGATTCTGATCGATCTAGTGTAGGTATATTAGCTTAGGTGGTTAAGGCAATGAATTGTCTATTCAATTCAGAGATTTGAAAAATGTTGATTAGGTTTTAAGTTCCATTTTTTAAATACATAGCACAGTGAATTTATGAAAGAAATTTACGGTATATATGCATGCGAATTAGCTGTTCGATTTGGCCGTAAAGATTTGATGTACATAATTATACATATCAGTTCTTTCCTCTTAGCTGTGCAAGTACTGTTCTCAAGCTGTTCTTACACTTGTTCTTTAGCTATTCATTTCAATTCCTATAACTGTTCCAGATTTGATGTATTATATATATACATACCTATTTTACTTCTGTGCAATGTCTATGTTTTAGCTGTTTTCTTTTTGTATTATTTTCCTTTTTGTAGTTCATCTTTTGAAGAGATTTGATGTGTGAATATCTACAACTATTCATTTAGCTGTGTCGATTCCTCTTAGTTGTTTAGCTATTTTATTTATCTGATTGTACTGCTGCTTCCTTACTTGAAAGAACAAGGCATACTTTTGATAGTGAAATTTTAAATGAATTCTTTGTTTAGTCGGTTTGGCATGTGTACAAATGGTTTATGGATATATGTTGTTATCTTTATGTATTGATCTTTTTTTATCTATAGGATCTGTTACACCCCACGTCCATTAATGTCACTCTCAAAGGGAATGCATTAACTTTCATGGAGCAATATTAGTGTATCGAACAAAATGTAACAAGATAGATACATATATTGGTACTTGAAAATTTTAAAACAACTTTTATTGCAGCGGAGAAATAGTTTGATTACAACAACTTCATAAACCAACAGTAAAACCAAGTACACTTAATATCCATCTTGACAAATTGTTTTCTGGACCACAGTGCCTGGGTTAGGTGTTTGTGAGCCAACGGGGACGTTGGGCTCTGTAGGAGGGGAGAATGTAACACCCCTAGGTCCCACATTGTGGAAGCCTGTGCGAAGTGGGTACTTATATAGTAGAGCCCATCTCTTACTAATGCCGAAGCCTTTTGAGAAAAAAAACCCACACCTATACGGTGGCATAGTTGGGGACAATATCTTGCATAAACGGAGGTGCGGGTTGTTACAGTGGTATCAGAGACAATACCCAGCTGGAATTGTGTCTCCTGTGTGGACCATTGCGCCTGGGTGAGGTGTTTGTGAGTCAACGGGGACGTTGGGCTCTGTAGGAGGGGAGATTGTAACACCCCTAAGTTCCACATCGTAGAAGCATGTGTGAAGTGGGTACTTATATAGTAGATCCCATCTCTTACTAACGCCGAGGCCATTTGAGGAACAAAACCCCACACCTATACGGTGGCTAAGTTGGGGACAATATCTTACGCGAACGGAGGTGCGGGCTGTTACAGTGACCTCCTTAATGCAAATCATGATAGTGCCATGCGTCCATTATGTATGCAAAAGAATCCTAATGATACATATTATTTCTACATGCGTGCACAACCATTCATCAAAATGCAGCGTCCATATTATAGCACAACCATTATACATCCATAAATTTAGATATGCACACACATTTATATGCAATATGAAGGTGATTGAGCCGATCTAGTGCCTAATGTGTGTGCATATCTAAACTTATGGACGTATAATAGTTGTGCTATCATATGGACGCTGCATTTTGATGAATGGTTGTGCACGCATGTAGAAATAATATGTATCGTTAGGATTCTTTCGCATGCATAATGGACGCATGACATTATCATGATTTGCATTAAGGAGGTCTACTGATTCAGTTGACCTCTTTGTTGTGTAGCTTTTTGACCTCCGATCCGAGAATGTGTATAGGAGCTCATCTAACCATGGCATTGCTCTCTACCTCCACTTCTTTGAGCGTGCTCGGCTCCACCACTTCTGCCATATCATGTAAACACTTACGCAAATGCGAAACGTGAAACACGTCATGAACACCACTGAGCTTTTCTGGAAACTCTACTCTATACGCCATCTAACCAATCCTCTCTTTAATTGGAAAGGGTCCTATGAACCTCGGTGCCAACTTCCCTACTGATCCAAAATGGACTACGTTTCTCAACGGTGACACCTTAATAAAAACCATATCCCCAATATTGAACTCAAGATCAGTTTGTCTCTTATCAGCATATGACTTCTGTTGGTCCTACGCCGTCTTCATTCGCCGTCAAATTAGGTCTATCTTCTCCGAAGTCTCCCTAATCATGTCAGGTCCAAGCAAAACCTTGTCCATGGATTCCTACCAACAAGTAGGTGTTCGGCACGGACGGCCAGACCGAGAGAGTAAATCAGATTCTTGAAGACTTTTTGAGGCTCTGAGTACATAAAGTAAAAAGCATAACCCCAACACAAGTAGCCATAAAAGAGATGAGTTGAACTTTACTTTCAGCAATCCAAGCACTTCCAAAAGAGAGAGAAAGAGATCGAAGATCAAGCTCCACTAGTACTAGTCCCACCCTGAGAACCTGAGGGAGGGGGGAAGGAAGAAAAGAGGTGAAAACAATTTGTCAAGATGGATATTAAGTGTACTTGGTTTTACTGTTGGTTTATAAAGTTGTTGTAACCAAACTATTTCTCCGCTATAATAAAAGTTGTTTTAAAATTTTCAAGTACCAATATATGTATCTATCTTGTTATATTCTGTTCTATACACTAATAATGCTCCATGAAAGTTAATGCATTCCCTTTGAGAGTGACATTAATGGACGTGGGGTGTTACACGTGTTTGGGAAGGAAAGATTTATGCATGTATAAATAGATATATATGTATGTAGGTAACTTCATTATGGCTTTAAAATTATGCACTCTGAAGGCTTTAGTACAAGAATGATATTATGTACTTGGTTTTGATATTTGAAGATGTAACCCAACTTTATTTTTGTTTCCGCTGCAATAAAGTTATAAATTTTTCAAGTACTACTTTATGTATCTGTCTTGTAATATTCTGTTCTGTTTACTCATAATGCTCCACGAAACTTAATGCATTCCCTTTGTGAGTGACATTAACGGACGTGTGGTGTTACACTTCGTGTAACACGCCACGTCCATTAATGTCACTCTCAAAGGGAATGCATTAACTTTCATGGAGTATTATTGGTGAATAGAACAGAATATAACAAGACAGATACATATATTGGTACTTGTAAATTTTCAAAACAACATTTATTGCAGTGGAGAAATAGTTTGATTACAACAACATCATAAACCAACAGAAAACAATTTGTCAAGATGGTTACTAAGTGAACTTGGTTTTTCAAACCCGAGCACATAAGGGTCTATTATGCTTAGTTTTTTGGAATCTCTTGATACATCTATAGAAGATTTGCATTCTGTTCCAGTAGTCCGAAATTTTCTGATGTTTTGATGAAGTACGGGGTTTACCTCCGAGGCGCGAGATCGACTTTCATATATATATATATATATATATATATATATATATATATATATATATGGTGGAACAATGCAAAACCAGTTGCATTACCAGTGTGCCATGGGGCTCCAAGGGAAAGTAGAGAAGGAATTAATGATTGAATGAGTTCCGACTTGCATACTTGGATCGAAAGTTAAGAGATGGCGCGATAGAAATGTTAGGCGAAGACAACAAGGATGCGACTTAGGAAACCGAAGATAGAATTCGTGCTGCATACCCATTCCTTTTTAGGACCATGTCCTTGAATTATTTTCCCAAAGTTTTTTTTATACTTGTTTCTGTCATTCGTTTGTATCCTATCGATCGAATCTTCGACCTTTGGATAGAAATCCTATGGATATAAACATGTGTTTGAGACATGTTATGTTTGATGGTTGCAAGTGGATACAAGTATTTGCTAGTGGTTGCTTGTGGACGCATACACACACACTCTAGGCACTAGATCGGCTCAAAAACGCTCTCATACTGCATATGGACGTGTGTGCATTTTCAAATTTTATGAAGGCAACTAGGGGTACATGAAACTACCATTACCATTATTATGTTCAGTAGGCGGGATCAAATTTTAGGGTGACTAGTAATGGTGCAGTATAGTAATTATCCTATAGTGATTAGGAATGAGAATAACGCCAGAATATTCCTCTTGTTTGCTTTGTCATGCCCACTTGTTTAACAATCATTCCTCGTTTTACCAATTTATGTCTTATCCTAATTACTTTAATAATTATATTGTTAAAGTTATTGTACTTGCCAGACTTTATGTCTGAACCCCTTATTTTCGCCTCTTTTCTTCCTCCCCCCTCCCCTCCCCCCGGTTCTTAGGGTGGGACTAGTACTAGTGGAGCTTGATCTTGGATCTCTTTCCCTCTCTTTTGGAAGTGCTTGAATTGCTAAAAGTAAAGTTCAACTCATCTCTTTTATGGCTGCTTGTGTTGGGGTTATGCTTTTTTACTTTATGTACTCAGAAAACTTTTTTCAAGATGTATATTAAGTGTACTTGGTTTTACTATTGGTTTATGAAGTTGTTATAATCAAACTATTTCTCCGCTGCAATAAAAGTTGTTTTAAATTTTTTAGGTACCAATATATGTATCTGTCTTGTTATATTCTGTTCTATACACTAATAATGCTCCATGAATGTTAATGCATTCCCTTTGAGAGTGACATTAATGGACGTGGGGTGTTACACGTGGTATCAGAGCACATAGGTATTTAAAAGAAAAACATCATTCCCCAATTAAAAGAGCAAGCCATAGAAGAGACAGAGACTCGGGCCATACTTCAGAAGTTATAATTTCTTTCACAAATTAATTAATTAATTTAATTGTGATAAGTTATAATTGGGAAACAAGGAATGACTATGAAACAAGTGGGCATGACAAAGCAAACAAGAGGAATATTCTGGCGTTAATCTCGTTCCTAATCACTATAGGATAATTACTATACTGCACCATTACTAGTCACCCTAAAAGTTGATCCCGCCTACTGAACATAATAATGATAATGGTAGTTTCATGTACCCCTAGTTGCCTTCATAGGTGTCGCCTGCCCCTATCTCCACTAGTTGTACCCACTACCTCCATGCGATCGGCTTCCTAACTCATAGATACCCGTGCTGGTCCCACAGTGTGGTGTATCACTCCCCCAAAGTGGTAACCCGATACCACTAAAGATGCACGACTTATATCTACACGATGCAACAATGTCTTACCTACCAGCCCGGGCCCATGCACGCACATGACCCCGTTGGACTTGCGTTGCCACCGCTAACCCGTTTTGGCTTCTTACAATCAAACCCAGTAAGCGTGTTCTGTCCTCGATCTAACTCGAGCTCACAAAGATACTTAATGGGTTACTGGTTTGAAAAGCGTCCCCATACTTGACACAAGCTTTCCACCTATGATTGGTCCCCACTAGAATTTCCCACTTAACCCCTTCTTATTCATGTCTTCTTACATGTTTTCAACTTAGTTAAGTGTTTCTAATCGTATTTCACATGCCACCCAGGCCACCCACTTAACCCCTATGTCCCACCACATGTTTATCTGGTTAAGTGTTACTTAATTCATTAGAACCGTAACCTTATAAAGACCTCCCACATTAGACTACCGTTTGCGGTTGCTGGATTTTCCGGCCGGGTCCGGGCAGTCTTATACCGCAAACGAGCCTAACCTCGTGTCTTTACAATTGTTACGCATTTAATTTGTGCCTTTGACCTCTCACATTAGACTACCGTTTGTGGTTGCTGGATTTGCCGGGCGGGTCCGGGCAGTCTTACAACACAAACGAGTCCAACCTCGTGTCTTAGGGAGTTAATTGTTACACATAATTATATTCTGTTCTATACACTAATAATGCTCCATGAAAGTCAATGCATTCTCTTTGTGAGTGACATTAATGGACGTGGGGTGTTACAGGATCAGTTGCAAATGAATAAAATCACAAATGTGGCCGCTACAAACACGGCAGCAGCAAGCAGAGAAGAAGGATGGGGTGAATTTGTGCACATATGACCAGACAGACCAATATCCCATCACAAATGGAGTAGCTTGAAAATTAATTTCCTCTTAATAAATTTTCATCCATGTAGATAATATGTGTTGTTTTCTTTGCGTTATGCATTTGTACAAACAATAATATAAATATACATTTTGTTTTCTTTGTATTGATCAATTCAACTTTCATACTGTATGCATCCCAGTTTATTAGTATATATATTTCCAGTTTTTATGTGTATATGTATGAATTCACACAAATATTTGTATTGAGAATGTAAACTGTGTTTATGTTTGTACACAAGCTTTTGCATTATTATTTTAGATCTCATATAACCTTGATGAAATATAAATTAAATTTAAACAGCTAGATTAACAAAAATAAATAAATAAATATCAACGTATTTATTAAATAACATCTTCAACTTCAAACAGTATAGAATTCAAACTCGACATTAAAATTCTGGTTCTAAATAATATTCCATTTATATAAAAATCCCTTTAGTATAAATAAATAAATCGTTATAATTTATAAACGATTCCATAGCGACTATTTGAAAATTTTAATTCGACGTAACTAACAATCTATAATATGATATCTCCATTTTACTCTTTTTTTAGAAAAATATAATCAAATCGGTTCAAACGTTTCTTGTTTCACAGAAATACGACTTATATCGAATTCTGTATATCCACTTAAAGTTCAAATTGAAAATTATGAACTACCACGGCGTTTTGAGCTCGTTTTAATTAAATTATAAATATATATTCGAACTCCATTTTATATAAACAAATTCGATTAAAAATCCATTATATTTCCAATATAATATATAAACAGATTTAAATAATCTAATTTAAATGGTAGAGAAATCTGGGACGTTACAGAACTCATCGATGAACTCAACTCATCCTCTAATCATCTCGGCCATATTTTCATCGTACAACCCAGCATGAAGAAAACAATACTAAAAATCCCTCATTACTTAAATTCTCACTGCCACCATCACAAAGCGTTATTGCCTATCAAACTTCATCAGAATGTAGTCGATCATTGGCTAGACCTCCTCACTTATCTATAGCCCACTCGATAAACTATCGACGTTACAGTCCCTTCCCAAAACCCTTGTTAAAGATTTGCGACTAAAACTCAAAATTTAGATAAAATTCAAAATTTATTCATTCGAAAAATCTTTGAGTACTTTTCCCTTATTTACTAAACCGTTATGCCACTTCAGTATTCATATCATCGCACTCGATCGCCTGATTCACCAGAAAATGCTCAAACTAGTTTTTCCGGCCATCCCCATATATCTCGGCCATATATCAACAACTTTGATGTAGAAACTAAACCCTACAACTTATTTGAATTCAAGTTATGGATTTTTCTTTCAATGGGGTATACAATTGTTTTATTCTGCTTAATATACACAGGTCTGTTAAGTGGGCTACATTTGGTTTTTGTCAAGAACAAATCAGTTTGAATAATATGTGGTGCACTGTATCCACAAAACATATATATACACTTATGTAATGTGCATCATCCATTTAAACATGCAATCAATCAAAAATGAACTTAACAATGAGGTTTACTCACCTGCTTCCTATATTTAGCTTTTCTTTTTCTGTTTTTCAGTTCTATTTCTCTTCTTAAGCTCTCTCTACACTGGTTTTGCTAAGGATGGATCGAATGATTTGTAAGTGGATATGGGTTTGTAAACATTGGTATGGGTAGGTATTTATAAGTGAAATTCTGGATAAATTATTGAGGCATATATTTGCTCATATGGAAATATAGGAACAAAAGTAGCTGCTTCATATCAATTTGATTGAAAGGGATAATTATTGTGGCAACTCATGTGAATTCTGATTTGAAAAGAGTTTCCATTCATAGGTGGATATGGCTAGGTTAATAAAGTACAAAAGCTTGTACAACTCATGCAAGAATTCATAAAAAAAAAACTTGGGGCTTTATCCTTAAGTAATTCAACTGTGTATGGTTTGATTGATATAAAAGCTACTTCATTTCAGCTTGAAAAGATGATGCTAGTGAATTTACAGTGTAGATATTTTCCTATGTATATGGTCAGTCACAATTTATCACATGGATGCAACATGCTTGGTCTTAAGTAAACTAACTATGTTTATATCTTGTTTTGGATGTATAGGTTCTTCAGTTTTAAGGTACTAAGGCCTAGCTGCTAGTCTGGTTTTGATTATATTTTCTAGAAATTTAAGTACATAAGGCTAGTGATGTATATGTACAAATATGTATAAGGCTGGGTGTAGACTTGATTTTAAAGGCATATATTCAAGCTACTTAGTTTTTGAGGCAGCCTATATATTTTGATTTGAAAAATAGGTTGTCTTCTATTTTCTTATATGCTAAGGCTAGTTGTTTTTTATTGATATCCTTACTCATGAAGACAATAGCATAATCATCATATAGTTTGGTTCATATGTATATGCACCACTCATGTAAAATTGGACATTTAATGTATACATTGCTTTCAAGCTTCCTTGCATCTTACTGATTGAAAATAGCATATTGAGTATAAGACAGATACATTTAGTGATAAATTAGAAAATTAAGTACAAAAAGTTTTAAATCTGTCATATGTCCTTTTGTTTTCTTACACATGAAGTAATGCTAATATTTTTACTTTAGTTGTTTATTTTTACCTATTAAAAATCCAATTAAAATGTAAAACAAATGTGAAAATATTACTTGCTCTTTTATTTTATATATATACATATATTAAATATTTTTATAACAATTAATATATATACACACATATATAAACATACATATATATACGAATCTTAAATAAAAAGGTCAATTTAAATTTTCTTGAGTATTAACTCCAAATAATTTAATTATTCATTGATATAATCATTAAATATTATTTAACAAAGTCAATAAAAACCAGGACGTTACAGAGCTTGTCCCAAAACTGAGCCGACCTAAGCTAACACATACGCAACCTACTTCCTCTCTTCCCTTTATGCATCAGGAAATACAACCCCAAAAACAAAGCATGGCAACCTATATAGAGTATAAAACCCAACACCCTACGCATGCATATCGGTGCACTTGCACAACACCTCCGACCACTAGAATGTCGTCGCGCCACCACCCGCAAGTTCCATCACCGTCCCAGGTCGCTGATGATCCACTACCACAACCCCGACACCTTTCCTTCTAAAAATCACCACTCAACACCATTGAGCCCGAACAACGCTCCAGGCTGTCTCACAAAAACTCGACTCCCCCACTCAACTCCGACCACCTAAGCGCCTGCCACCCTCACCTAGTTGAAACCCATCAATGAATCTTCCTCCCTACCAAAAATCTCCACACTCGATCTCCCTACAACCCCCGCGACACAAGAGTACAAAACAACCCCAAAAACCATAAAACAACCTCGTCTAGCCATCTTCGACTACCGGATAAATCGTTACTTCACTTGCTCCTCCGTCCATCCCCAGTCAAGCTCCCACATACACAGTTTCCCGTCCCATTAACAAAAATTCATGAATTCAACTTTTTACCCAAAAACATAACTTTGATCCAAACTCAAAATATAGGATATTATAAATTATGATTCTTTCTTTAAAAATCATGTTATCAAAGATAGACCCTGACTGTATAATCCAATCTCTGAATTTCAATTATTAATTTTTACCCTAAATCTTGACTTTCACTGTATTTTTAAAAAAATATGAATATATAACTAAATAAAAATATTTTCAACTGTTTTTAACTTAAACCACATGCAATCATCCACAAGTTTGTAGTTTGAATCATCTTAAATAATTAATGGATTTGTAGATGTAGAATTTTGAGATCCTAGGCATATGAAATTTAGACTAACAGAGCCTGAAAATTTATTACAGGCTTTTTGTATTTTCTCTCTTAGGTTTCATACTTTTAGGTTAGTGCTAGGTTTTTTAACATGAATGACATGATATATAAGTACACACGTATATGTTCTAAAGCTCTACTGACATGCATCCAAATATTCAAATCAAATTTACACTCTTGCTCATAAAAAAGAAACATAGTAAGTAAAAAAAAATGATAGCAACCAGCTCCATAAATATTTTGAGTTTAATTTGCACCCATACACATGAAAAATAGTACAACTTAGTATTAAAAAAGTTGCATTTGAAACACTTACAAAGGTTTAACTGTGCTAAGATTGCACCTTAAATATTTTAAGCAATCTTAGGTTTTGAGTTTGTTGTTAACTGGTTTGCAAAGTAGCTGTTGCCTCTTACTTTTTTTCTTGATTTCTTAGCGCTTTACATTTTTTATTTTCTTAGAATATTTGAGTTATAAAGAAAAGAGAATGGAGAGAAGCAAAAATGATTCAAACATGAAGAATGGAATGGGAGCAAGAGGCAAGTATGTAAACATGCAAAAAGGTCAGTTAAACTTTAGATATAACTTATTAAATACAATTGTTAAAATTAATATAAGGACAATTCTGAGAAAGCAAGTTTTAGTAAGCTAGCTACATGTAATGATGCTAGCCTAAATCCATATTTCTTTTCAAAATCAAATCATATCTTTTTGTTAATTTTAAAACCATTTAGGTTATAATAAAATATATAAGTCACATCATGTGCTATTTTATTTAAATTACAAAATGTTGAAATGCACTTAACACCTTTATATTTAAAAAAAAAAAAATTCATTCATGCAAATGCAAATAACGAGAGAGTAATGTAATTTAAAAGCAAACTTATATTTTAAATATAAGCATTTACGCATTCATTTTAAAACTATTAATTTTATTTTAAAATAGCATTTATAAAAACAATATAAGAAATAACATTTGTAATAACAATACTTAATTTAAATGGGGATTTAAATTGTAAAATGTATAATAGAATATTCAAATTGTTTAAATATTCGAAATTTGATTTGATATATTTTCCGGTTGTTACAGAAATACCTGATGATATTTTCAGAAATGAACTTGTCTGTAGTAAATGTAGCTTGATTGGCGATCCAAAGAATGGTTTGTGGATACTAGTGTCATAAGATATACCTACGTCGACAAATGGATGTCTTCCAACTACAAAGATGTGTCACAAGAAGAACAATTATTTATGAGAAATTACCCCACATTAGAAGTTGAAGGAAAATTCAAAATTGTTATGAAAATAAACTATGAAAAAATAAATGATGTCCTGCACGACCCAGACGTTCGAAAGAATTTGATTTCTGGTTCACTTCTTAGAAAAAATAACTTCAAGTTGGTTTTTATCTCCAATAACTTTGTTTTATCAAAGAATGGAGTTTATGTTGGAAAACGATACGTGAGCGATGATTTGTTTAAAATGAATGTAATGGTTGCTTATGATCATAGAATAGATTCTTCTGTTTATATTGCTGATTCCCTTAATATATGGCATGCCAGATTAGGACATATTAATTTTGATACATTACAAAAAATGATTAATGATTACTTTGATTTTATACCTAAATTTTTAATAAGTTCAAGTTATAAATGTGAAATATGTACTAAGGAAAAAAGTACCAGAACTTCCTTTCACCATATCAAAAGGAATACCGAGTCCTTAGATTTAATACATACATACGTATGTGACTTGAAAATGTGGAAGTCTCGCGGACGAAAAAGGTATTTCGTTACCTTTATAGATAACTGTACTAGGTATGTTATGTGTACTAAAGATGAGGAAATCAAAAGGTTTAAGTAATACAATGTAGATGATAGTGGAGGTGAATATGAATTTTCATTCGAGGAATTCTGTACATAAAATGGCAATATCCATCAAACGACACTATATTCCCCTCAATAAATAGTATAGCAGAACGTGAAAACCGCACCCTCAAAGAAATGATGAATGCTTTGCTCGTAAGTTATGGTCTACCAGACAATTTCTAGAGAGAAGCTATACTTTCAGCTAATTACATTCTAGATAAAGTGTCTCGAAAGAAAACTTCAAAGTCTTCACATGATCTATGGAAAAATAAATCACCATCCTACAAATACTTAAGAGTGCGGGGGTGTCTTGCAAATGTAGAAGTACCAAAACCTAAAAAGGTAAAAATTAGATTAAAGAGTATATGTTGCATAGATATGCTCGTAACAGGAGGGCTATTGATTTTTGCTTTATAAAACAGAAATTGATGGCATCCACGATAACACCATCATCGAGTCCTGAATGCTAGATTCTTTAAGCATATTTATCCGTTAAAAATTTTCTTTGAAACTAGTGTCTGAAGAAGGTCAAGGAAATCAAAAATTGGTGGGGATACTGCTTATTAAAGAGCCTATGAAAGTAATGTTGAACCAGAATTAGAGAAATCAAGAAAGATCAAATGATAAAGGACCTCTAAAACCTTTGGACCCAACTTCCATGCATATAAGATAGAAATTGAACCACTAATTTTCCAACAAGCAATGTCATCTCCCGATTCTTCTTACTGGAAGGAAGCCATGAATAGTGAAATCAAATCCATTTTGCAAAACTATACACGAGAACTAGTAGATCTACTTAAAGAATCAAAAACACTAGGATACACATGGATCATTAAGAAAAAACTAAAAGATGACGGATAGGCAGGTACAATGCAAGACTTGAATCAAAGGATTTAGAAGAAGGAAGATCTAGATTAATTTAATACATATTCACCACTAATTAGAATAACATCAATAAGGATGCTTATTGCAATCACATGCATACTAAACTTAAAAATACATCAAATGGATGTAAAATTTTCATTCTTACATGGTGAACTAGAAGAAGAAATATACATGCAGAAATCTGAATAATTCCTTAGCCTAGGAAATGAAAGTAAGGTATTCATGTTAGTAAAATCAATTTATGGCTTTAAACAAGCTCCATAATAATGACACGAAATTTTGATGAAATTATGTTATCAAATGGATTCAAAATAAATGAACCAAATAAACGAGTTTATATATGAAACATACAAATAGTGAATATGTCATTGTTTGTCTTTATGTCAATGATTTATTCATCCTAGGAACTAATAGTGTGAAGGCCCGCCCCGCACCAGCCGACATTTCCCTAGAAATGTGTTGTGCCAATGCTCGACTAGCACGGGACGGTCGTTAAGGAAAGGGATTTTGAAAACGATGAACTACCAAAGAACTTGTAGTATATCTCACAGCGCATGGAATAAAATATAATAGTAACATATCCTGACATAAAAGAGGCGAGACAGTGCATAAACTGAAAACTAAACCATTGTAGCAGCGAAATCTAAAATACAGCTTATGATCCAAACCATCATTTTTACAACTTCAAAATAAAGTATTTAAAGCAAAATAGAAAAGGTACACTATTAATGCACAAAGCAGTGACCAACAACAACACAGAGAGAATATATGTAAATAGTACGTGGAAGCCTCCTGCTCGTCTCCGGACAGCTACTCGTGCATACCACCTAACATGCCTCTAGTCTGCTCGTTTAGGAGCACCCAGAGTAACAAGAAGAGACATAAAACTCTAGGTCAGACAAAAGTCTGGCATGAGCGATAGCAGCAAAACAAAACAATAATATGTATAAATAACTATTTCGGAATCTGGACCTACAACCAAAGAGTTAGCACAACGAGATGTATAGTACTCTAAGGTAATAGTAATATAAAGTGTAAAATGGAAGTGTGGATGTCATGGTGATTGTAACACCCCACGTCCGTTAGTGTCACTCACAAAGGGAATGCACTAAGTTCTGTGGAGCATTTAGGGTAAAAGATGCAGATAAATTACAAGACAGACAGAAATTAAACAGCGGAAAATAAAACTTTGCTTTATTGATAAAATAGTTTATACAATGATTTCTTTACAATATCAGAGTATCATCTGTCTTACAAAATAAAGAAGCATAAAAATACATTTATATTCCCCAATGTAGCAAGAGCCAGCCATAGCATCTGAAAAGAGAATCCGAGGAAAACTTCGACAAATCTTCAAGCTGGGAAAGAGTGACAATCCAACTTAACCTGAGCTATACTATTCCTTTCTTTACTACCTGGGGGGGAACGGAAGAAAAGAAGATGAAAGAAAAACAGAGTCAGACATAAAGCCTGAGTAAGTTCAGTAACTTCTAGCATGTGAACATGGAAAAACAAAACGACATGAATTAACTGAATACAAGATACACCATGACGATAGGGTCAGCAAGATTAGACAAGATAATCACAAGATATGCTAAGATAAGATAAACTGGATATGCTCTAATACTTTCGCCGCTTCGCTATTTCCTTGTTATACTGATTTCTATATCTCTGCACCACCTAACTAGTGTTCCAACTAGTAACGATAACGTGATCCCAATCCCTGTAGTTTCCATTGCCTTCGGGCATACATTTATTATTTGTTACCTAGATCTAATCTTGGAATTATTCTACCTGTCGAACGATGCCCCCAAGTCTAGGACACACTACCTAGAGTGGTATATGTTCCTATACTTCCCCACGCATGTATCGCGAATCGCTATCGCTTGTCTAGATGCACATGTCCTGTAATGTGCAGCCCGAGTCCTGTTGCAGGGCAAATAAAGGAATATAGAACTCGATCGGGAGCTTTCAGATATCTGCCGATGCAGATGCTAAGGTCTGTTTTTGTTCCAGTGGCTATGGTCCCACTTGACCCCTCCCTCAACTAATGAAAGGCATACCTTGAAAAATGAGAACTATACGCTGGCCCGCGGTGCCCCACTATCCTATGGCCATCCTCACCCATAACTAGATAGCAAGTATATGGTCTTTTGGAGTTCTCCGCCTTTCCGCTTCACGTATCTCGATTGACTCAAGATGGATGGTAGACGACGAGTTGCTATCACAGGGCTACCGTTTTCTCGCCGAATCACGTCGGTCCATCCTAGTCTTTAGGTTGCCATATATTGCAACCAAGGCATACCCCTGGTTCTTCTCCGTAGACCTTAACCTCTGTGTGCCCAGGAGGATCATCTGCAGCCTCACAAAGGGATACCAAGAGTACCCTCACGTCCCCTCGAAGCCTCGGGCTTCGTAACCCAATTCGTCGGAGCCTCCTTTTTACTCAGACGGACATCTGCTCCTTCTCGTGTTATACTAAGAATTACTACTTAGTTTTACTAACTAAGATTTACCACTTAGTTTCCAAAATCGTTGTTTTCTTAACTAAGGTTTACTACTTAGTTCTCTTTCCCGTCAATTTGGATTGATTAAGTGTCATTAGTCAATTCAAGCCAACTTAACCCTCTTCATTCATCCTGTTAAACTGGTTAAGTGTTATCAGTAATTCATGATGACTTAACCCTACCACAAACCAAGTTATATTGGTTAAGTATTTCTTATTACTTAACCCTACCCATTCATCCTGTATTGGTTAAGTGTTCCTTGCCCGTCTGTTTTAACTGACATGTTATTTTTAATGGTTAAGTATTATCCCTTCATGTTTTAGACTTAACCCTATTCCTTTATCACAATCCGATGGTTAAGTGTTCAAGCTTATTTAACCCTACGGTCTAGCCCAGCTAGCATATCAGATTGGCTAAGTGTATTTACTTTACCCCAACCTCTAGTCTAGTTAACATGTTAATTTGGCTAAGTGTATTAACTTTACTTAACCCCACCTTCAAGTCTAGTTAACATGTTAGTTTGGCTAAGTGTATTAACTTTACTTAACCCCACCTTCTAGTCTAGTTAACAGTTAATTTGGCTAAGTGTTTTCTCAGTTACTTAACCCCTACAAATCTTGTCTTGTTACCATGTGAAGTTGGTTAAGTGTCCCTATGGACTTAGCCCTCCCATCCTAGCTTAACTGTGTTAAGTTGGTTAAGTGTTCCTATGGACTTAACCCTCCCATTCTAGCTTAACTGTGTTAAGAACCTAACCCCACCCACCGGTCTGGTTATCATGTTGAATCGGTTAAGTGCCTTAGTTGACTTAACCCTGCCATTCTTGTTCTAGCTTTTACTAAATAAATTAAAGCCGCTACCACTCACATTAGACAGATATTGTTTCGAATACTGGATATGCCGGTTGGTTCCGGGCAGGTTTACATCGCAACTCAGTCTAACCTCGGGTTAGGCATATTCATGGTTTCTAAGTTCAAAGGGTTTTGATTAATTTCCAAATCAGGTTTTAAAAGTAACCATCCCGTCCGTCGGATCAGTTAGGGATAGCCAGGGAGAGCAGGAAACTTGTATTTTCCAAACCCAAGCCTAGACACTATCCTCTCTGTCACCCTAGAACTTTCTGGTGTATTATTAAAAGAGACATCGTTAAGAAACCTTTAATTTATCTAAATTTACATTTCTCATTTAGGATAAATTCTATAAGTAAATCATTCCTAGTTTACTTATTTCCTAATTCCTCTTTTAATGTAAATTGTCAACATTTATTCTTACGGTCCATTTTCCCCTCTATATCATATTTATGCCTTTTGGTATGTGAACTATACCAAATTAAATGTCACTAACCATGATTTTGCTAAACCTGACAAGTACTCCCAATTATGGCCTATTTCAAATTTATGCCAATATACTTATTATGCCAAATTAGCTAATCCAATTCTGATTTACATTCTAATTATGGTTCATGTCAAACTAGACTTATTATTCTAGTTCACAATTCATGTAAATGCTAGATTTACAAGTCAATACTAGATTCAAATTATACATCCTAAAATTCCCATCAAATTTATCCAATTTGCATTTCTATGAACATGCCATAATACTTGTTCCCAATTTATGCCAATTTTCAAGTTAAAAACTACGTTTCTAGTAAATTTCATATTTTCCCCAAATCGTATTCCCACCGTTCGTATATTCGTGATTCAATCTAGATTATAGATAAATCTAGATTCGTAGAAAATAGGGAATGAACCAAAGATGCTATGAAAAAGGATGGACATAATAACTGGCATAAAAAGGTTTGAATAACGACGTAGGTTCAAGAACATGGGTAGACCTAACTTAATAGGTAAATTCCCAAGGTCTAAAACCAAGAATAGACAGAGTAGGTTCAAGAACATGGGTTGACCTAACTTAATAGGTAAATTCCCAAAGTCTAAAACCAAAGAAAACCAAGAATAGACAGAATAGAAAATCAGGTTTATACCCAATTTCACAGTCACAAAACTTAAACAACACTTTCCTAGTCATGAATCATAGGTGTTTAGTCACAATTGTCCTCGTTATGTCATAGGAAATAGTTTATGTTTTCTAATCAAAGGCATAGGCTTGTGTTCATGGTCAAGGAAATAATTCTCATAGTCACGGTCACAGTCATAGGCAATGTTCATAGTCATAGGCAATGTTCATAGTCATAGGCAATGTCCATAGTCATAGGCAATGTTCATAGTTAAAGAGGCATATAGTTTTAAGGTCCATAGTTTCATAGTCACAGTCTTATCAGTCATCGAATCATTACAGTCCTTAATTAAGTCCAAAAATACAGGCACAGATTCGAATAGAAAGATTTGGCATATTCTTTTATTCCTTTAATTCATGTCACGAACAGAGAGAAACGATCAAATCTAAAAAGTAACTGACTTACAGAGATTAGATTAGAATAGAAAGATGGCGATGCTATGATTCGTACAACGTTGCTCGAAATCGTTTGAGTTAGCCTTTGATTCTCATTCTAAAGCCTTAATCTTGATTCGAACCTCCTCTTGACAACTTGAGCAGCACTTCCTCATCTAGATTTATTTTATATATTACTTATTTATATATTTTCTCAGAGGCAGCATAAGGATAGAAAAGAATTGTGAATAAAGAAGGAGACCAGGGCTGTTTATATAGTGTTAGGCGGACGAACCTAGGCAGAAAACGTGACCGGATACATCAGAACGAACCAGGTGCAGAAAGCTGGAAAAAGCAGGGGGGTCGACCCCCAGGTCGACTACCCAGTCGACCTGGGTGCCTTGGGCGGGAAAATTGCCGCCCAGCCCAATCTGGGTCCGATTTGAATTTTGAACTTGACCTGTTTTGAAATTTGAACTTCGCTGAATCTTCCGGAGGCCATATCTTACTCATACGGACTCCGATTTACGCAAACTCGGACTCGTTTTCATGCAGAATTCCGAGACGGACGTAATGGCGCAGCCCGTTTACCTTGATTTTGATTTTAACTTTTAATTCTGCCCTGATTTGTGAATCCTAGTGTTACAGAATTACGGGGTGTTACATTCTCCCCCACTTAAAAGGATTTCGTCCCCGAAATCTTCAAGTTATGAAGAATGTGTCCTACCATCCAATCACCCATCTACTCAACCATTCAATCACAGGCATTCAATGTCCTTAAAAGATTTCTAATGCTTTCATGTTCATATGCATAGTGTGTGTATATGTCTTTATCTAATGCAAAATCAGGCGGTCTACTGATTCAGTTGACCTCCTTAATGCGAATCATGTCAGTGTCATGCGTCCAATCATGTATGCAAGCATCCCTAGTTATGTAAATACTACATGCGTGCATAGCCATTCATCCATATACAACATCCATATGATAACATATCAAGCTCAACTTACCAACAAATACATATCTGTAAATGCAATATAAAAGCGTCCGAACTGATCTAGAGCCTAATACGTATGCATATGCATTCACGAGCAACCATTAGCAACCACTTGCAACCATCAACCATAACATGTTTCAACTACATGTTTACATCCAAAGGAGTTTCTATCTAAGGATCGAAGATACGACCTAGAGGATATACTTTGGAAAGAGAGAAACAATTATGCGTAAAGCTCCTACCAAAGAAATCAAGGATGCACCCTTAAGGAAAAAGGTATGTTGCTAGTATCTAGCCTTCTTGAGCTTTACTCCACTGTATCTTAACTAATTTAACTTCACGATTGTGAAGTTCCTGACCACCATTTCCAAAATAAACAGATGTCAAACATGGTACCAAGTGTACGTACTAAGATGGTTTGAGGTCTCTCTCTTACCCAACATGCCATAACTATAAGAGTCGAAAGGTCACTACGTGCTTTTTTTGGAGTGCCTGCCACAACTATTCATCTCTCACGCAACCCATCCTAGTCAAACTCGACATTCCTCAAGTACAAGCCCCAAAGGCCTAAACCAATATCAGACAAGCACCCAAGGAATATCTCCTCCGAATTTAAACGATCTACGTGAGATGATATAAGCAAACTCGATAGCTATTCTCAAATCCCTACTAACCAAAAATAAACTGGTCGGACCACCAATTGGATTTGAGACTCTAGTGAGATCTTTCTACTATACAAGTACTATGGTGCAGAGACTCAACTATGGAAGTGGATATGAACAAATGAGAAGCGCTAAAACCAAAGGAAATAGTACGAACAGCAAAACTAGACTCTTCCAACGGAACTTTACTACCTTTCTCCAAGGTACGCTTGGTGGCGAAAGTATGTACTTGCCCTTCTGAAAATCTTGTTCCTCGTTCTTGCCCTTGTCCTTAATTATATGCCCTATCATACCCTAGTAAAGATAATTTCTTCCTCCTTCGTGAGCTAAATCTACGTCCATGAATTCCTCATCCAAGGGTTGTGCTCCCTAGCCAAACTCCTAATCCCCTTCCGTGTATAACCATGTTGACAAATATCTCGAAAGCTGCTTCCATCGTCCGGAAAACCCAATAAGCTTGAAAGAAAACTGGCCGTAGGTGAAACAACTACGGCTATGGATGGAAGCCAGGCACGACTTCGCCCTTCGATGAGGTTATCTCCCAGAAAGCCAGGAGCCCCAGAGACTCAAGAAAGAAGGAGACAAGAATTCAAACAGAGGAAGAGAAGATAATGCGTATGGCTTTGGGGAATATGCCTTTAAAACAAATCCTTTCTTTTGAAAATGCTACTTTTAAAACTGTTTTGAAAATAATTTTTCAAATATTTTATCTGATCCGGTAACCTTCAGCTCTGATACCACGTGTAACACCCTACGTCCGTTAGTGTCACTCACAAAGGGAATGCACTAAGTTCTGTGGAGCATTTAGGGTAAAAGATGCAGATAAATTACAAGACAGACAGAAATTAAACAGCGGAAAATAAAACTTTGCTTTATTGATAAAATAGTTTGTACAATGATTTCTTTACAATATCAGAGTATCATCTGTCTTACAAAATAAAGAAGCATAAAAATACATTTATATTCCCCAATGTAGCAAGAGCCAGCCATAGCATCTGAAAAGAGAATCCGAGGAAAACTTCGACAAATCTTCAAGTTGGGAAAGAGTGACAATCCAACTTAACCTGAGCTATACTATTCCCTTCTTTACTACCTGGGGGGAACGGAAGAAAAGAAGACGAAAGAAAAACAGAGTCAGAAAAAAGCCTGAGTAAGTTTAGTAACTTCTAGCATGTGAACATGGAAAAACAAAACGACATGAATTAACTGAATACAAGATACACCATGACGATAGGGTCAGCAAGATTAGACAAGATAATCACAAGATATGCTAAGATTAGATAAACTGGATATGCTCTAATACTTTCGCCGCTTCGCTATTTCCTTGTTATACTGATTTCTATATCTCTGCACCACCTAACTAGTGTTCTAACTAGTAACGATAACGTGATCCCAATCCCTATAGTTTCCATTGCCTTCGGGCATACATTTATTATTTGTTACCTAGATCTAATCTAGGAATTATGCTACCTGTCGAACGATGCCCCCAAGTCTAGGACACACTACCTAGAGTGGTATATGTTCTTATACTTCCCCACGCATGTATCGCGAATCGCTATCGCTTGTCTAGATGCACATGTCCTGTAATGTGCAGCCCGAGTCCTGTGGCAGGGCAAATCAAGGAATACAGAACTCGGTCGGGAGCTTTCAGATATCTGCCGATGCAGATGCTAAGGTCTGTTTTTGTTCCAGTGGCTATGGTCCCACTTGACCCCTCCCTCAACTAATGAAAGGCACACCTTGAAAAATGAGAACTATACGCCGGCTCCCGATGCCCCACTATCCTTTGGCCATCCTCACCCATAACTAGATAGAAAGTATATGGTCTTTTGGAGTTCTCCGCCTTTCGGCTTCACGTATCTCGATTGACTCAAGATGGATGGTAGACGATGAGTTGCTATCACATGGCTACCGTTTTCTCGCCGAATCACGCCGGTCCATCCTAATCTTTAGGTTGCCATATATTGCAACCAAGGCATACCCCTGGTTCTTCTACGTAGACCTTAACCTCTGTGAGCCCAGGAGGATCATCTGCAGCCTCACAGAGGGAAACCAAGAGTACCCTCACGTCCCCTCGAAGCCTCGGGCTTCGTAACCCAATTCGTTGGAGCCTCCTTTTTACTCAGACGGACATCCGCTCCTTCCCGTGTTATACTAAGAATTACTACTTAGTTTTACTAACTAAGATTTACCACTTAGTTTCCAGAATCGTTGTTTTCTTAACTAAGGTTTACTACTTAGTTCTCTTTCCCGTCAATTTGGATTGATTAAGTGTCATTAGTCAATTCAAGCCAACTTAACCCTCTTCATTCATCCTGTTAAACTGGTGAAGTGTTATCAGTAATTCATGATGACTTAACCCTACCACAAACCAAGTTATATTGGTTAAGTATTTATTATTACTTAACCCTACCCATTCATCCTGTATCGGTTAAGTGTTCCTTGCCCGTCTGTTTTAACTAACATGTTATTATTAATGGTTAAGTATTATCCCTTCTTGTTTTAGACTTAACCCTATTCCTTTAAATCCGATGGTTAAGTGTTCAAGCTTACTTAACCTTACGGTCTAGCCCAGCTAGCATATCAGATTGGCTAAGTGTATTTACTTTACGCCAACCTCTAGTCTAGTTAACATGTTAATTTGGCTAAGTGTATTAACTTTACTTAACCCCACCTTCTAGTCTAGTTAACATGTTAATTTGGCTAAGTGTATTAACTTTACTTAACCCCACCTTCTAGTCTAGTTAACATGTTAATTTGGCTAAGTGTTTTCTCAGTTACTTAACCCCTACAAATCTTGTCTTGTTACCATGTGAAGTTGGTTATGTGCCCCTATGGACTTAGCCCTCCCATCCTAGCTTAACTGTGTTAAGTTGGTTAAGTGTTCCTATGGACTTAACCCTCCCATTCTAGCTTAACTGTGTTAAGAACCTAACCCCACCCACCGGTCTGGTTATCATGTTGAATCGGTTAAGTGCCTTAGTTGACTTAACCCTGCCATTCTTGTTCTAGCTTTAACTAAATAAATTAAATCCGCTACCACTCACATTAGACAAATATTGTTGCGAATACTGGATATGCCGGTTGGTTCCGGGCAGGTTTACATCGCAAATCAGTCTAACCTCGGGTTAGGCATATTCATGTTTTCTAAGTTCAAAGGGTTTTGATTAATATCCAAATCAGGTTTTAAAAGTAACCATCCCGTCCGTCGGATCGGTTAGGGATAGCCAAGGAGAGCAGGAAACTTGTATTTTCCAAACCCAAGCCTAGACACTATCCTCTCTGTCACCCTAGAACTTTCTGGTGTATTATTAAAAGAGACGTCGTTAAGAAACCTTTAATTTGTCTAAATTTACATTTCTCATTTAGGACAAATTCTATAAGTAAATCATTCCTAGTTTACTTATTTACTAATTCCTCTTTTAATGTAAATTGTCAACATTTATTCTTACGGCCCATTTTCCCCTCTATATCATATTTATGCCTTTTGGTATGTGAACTATACCAAATTAAATGTCACTAACCATGATTTTGCTAAACCTGACAAGTACTCCCAATTATGGCCTATTTCAAATTTATGCCAATATACTTATTATGCCAAATTAGCTAATCCAATTCTGATTTACATTCTAATTACGGTTCGTGTCAAACTAGACTTATTATTCTAGTTCACAATTCATGTAAATGCTAGATTTACAAGTCAACACTAGATTCAAATTACACATCCTATAATTCATGTCAAATTTACCCAATTTGCATTTCTATGAACATGCCATAATACATGTTCCCAATTTATGCCAATTTTCAAGTTAAAAACTACGTTTCTAGTAAATTTCATATTTTCCCCAAATCGTATTCCCACCGTTCGTATATTCGTGATTCAATCTAGATTATAGATAAATCTAGATTCGTAGAAAATAGGGAATGAACCAAAGATGCTATGAAAAAGGATGGACATAATAACTGGCATAAAAAGGTTTGAATAACGACGTAGGTTCAAGAACATGGGTAGACCTAACTTAATAGGTAAATTCCCAAGGTCTAAAACCAAGAATAGACAGAGTAGGTTCAAGAACATGGGTAGACCTAACTTAATAGGTAAATTCCCAAAGTCTAAAACCAAAGAAAACCAAGAATAGACAGAATAGAAAATCAGGTTTATACCCAATTTCACAGTCACAAAACTTAAACAACACTTTCCTAGTCATGAATCATAGGTGTTTAGTCACAATTGTCCTCGTTATGTCATAGGCAATAGTTTATGTTTTCTAATCAAAGGCATAGGCTTGTGTTCATGGTCAAGGAAATAATTCTCATAGTCACAGTCATAGGCAATGTTCATAGTCATAGGCAATGTCCATAGTCATAGGCAATGTTCATAGTTAAAGAGGCATATAGTTTTGAGGTCCATAGTTTCATAGTCACAGTCTTATCGGTCATCGAATCATAACAGTTCTTAATTAAGTCCAAAGATATAGGCACAGATTCGAATAGAAAGATTTGGCATATTCTTTTATTACTTTAATTCATGTCACGAACAGAGAGAAACATTCAAATCTAAAAAGTAACTGACTTACAGAGATTAGATTAGAATAGAAAGATGGCGATGCTATGATTCGTGCGACGTTGCTCGAAATCGTTTGAGTTAGCCTTCGATTTTCATTCTGAAGCCTTAATCTTGATTCGAACCTCCTCTTGACAACTTGAGCAGCACTTCCTCGTCTTGATTTATTTTATATATTACTTATTTATATATTTTCTCAGAGGCAGCATAAGGATAGAAAAGAATTGTGAATAGAGAAGGAGGCCAGGGCTATTTATATAGTGTTAGGCGGACGAACCTAGGCAGAAAACGTGACCGGATACATCAGAACGAACCAGGTGCAGAAAGCTGGAAAAAGCAGGGGGGTCGACCCCCAGGTCGACTACCCAGTCGACCTGGGTGCCTTGGGCGGGAAAATTCCCGCCCAGCCCAATCTGGGTCCGATTTGAATTTTGAACTTGACCTGTTTTGAAATTTGAACTTCGCTGAATCTTCCGGAGGCCATATCTTCCTCATACGGACTCCGATTTACGCAAACTCGGACTCGTTTTCATGTAGAATTCCGAGACGAACGCAATGGCACAGCCAGTTTCCCTTGATTTTGATTTTAACTTTTAATTCTGCCCTGATTTGTGAGTCCTAGTGTTACAGAATTACGGGGTGTTACAGTGATAGCAAACGTCAAACATAGCAATCATCCTCACATCTCTCACTCAGTGCGTAAAGCATACGATATCTATCGCTTTGATCACCGGAACCATTTAGGGCCATGATGGAGCCCAGCTCCATCCAAAACTTACTACGACCACTTTGCCCTTGGGGGTCTTGATGGAGTTCGACTCCATACAACATTGACCCCACCGCACTGGTCCATAGTCAATGCCCTCCCATCAATAGTGAATCAAAGTTATAGATATCAATAACCCCTTTGCACATGTTCCGCAGCAAAGTCCAACTCGTGAAGTTAATATGTTGGTTCCCATCCGGATCCTGAGTAATAACCTTCTATTTGGACTTTCTTTGCATCTCGGGTTTTTGGTCATCATCTCGCTTTGGTCACCATTTGGTTCGGGGTGCTCCACGATTCGGATCATGATGCTCTATTAGGGTCAGATCGGTTCGTGAAGTCCTCACTCTGGCGGTTTGTTTTGTGAGCTCCTGTCGGTTCGTGATGAGCATCTGGGTCTGGTTCTTGGTGCAAGCAACTCATGGTTCGGAGCTTCTGGTTCGTGGTGGTCCGGTTCGTGGAAGGCGGTTTGGCTTGTAGGTACTTCACAATTCGGGGTTATGGCATCGGTTCAAGGGGTGCTTCATGAGTGGGTTCGGGTCCTGGCATCGGCTTGAATACATGAGGCGGATCGTGGGTGCGTTATACGACCCGACCCGGTCCTCCTCCGCCGATCTGATCCGGTTTCCTACGCTATTTCCACCAAGCTATTTAAGCCACATGACGTCATTTTCAACCATTCTAACCTTGCTAAACAATCATGAAGCATTCCAAATAGTAGTAATAGCATATGGGATCAATCAAAAAGATCAAAACATCAAGCATATAGGTTATTTTAAATCAAACCTACCCAAAAAGCATGATTTTCCCCTTAATCCCCTTAACCATGTTTTAACTATAAGATTAGCAAACTTAACCCAAATTTTCAACAGTGACATAAAATAATATTTAAGAATTTTACATATTTTTCTAGATTTTTATGATGCATAATTTCGCTAGTTATCACTAATCACCCCTAATTAGCAATAATTAGTGAATAAACATGCTAATCACTCACCTTAGCCACAAATAAATTTCAGATTTAAAATTCTAACTGGTTTTGCATAGATCCCAATGTATTCCAGCAGCTTTATCTCGATTTCTATGGTAATCCGCCTTAATTTGATGTAGATTTGGCTAATATGTGATTAAAAGGTGATTTGTGAGTGATTTAGAAGATGAAGTTCATTGCTAGGGTTCAAGAGAGTTTAGTGGCGGCTGGAAAATTGAAATGAAATGTTATTCCAAACCCTTTCAGCCCTCCCATAATCCTAATCCCAAAATGGGTTATGGGCCTAGCTGCTAATTACCCTATTAAGCCCGGTTAAGCTGTTTTCCATTTTCAAACCTTATTTCAGCCATATCTCCCAAATGGTAAGTCCGTTTGATCAATGTGACCACTCTACGAAAAGCTAAACCATCATCCGAATCCAATGGAATTGGTTTTAGGTCAAAACTCCTTACCAATCAAAAGTTATAGGCAAAAAAAGAGTCGTTAGTGGTAAAACGGTCATTTAAAATTTGGCAAAAATCATGATCATGGGAAATGACCCCAATAGTCGTTTCCCAAAGTCACACAGTCATACGACTTCGTATGTGAATGAAATAAATATTCTACGATCCTCTTATGCGTATAATGCGGGTCATTACACTATCCCCCCTTAAGAAATTTCACCCCCAAAATTCCTTAATCAAAACATACAATGTTGGCCCGCATGCCTATCAACCATTTACAAACAATCAAACATACATAATAACATCGCAAGCTTATCCTAGCATGCGGTTTACTAACAAGAAAATGACTATATCGCGATTAAAATCTTGCCAGGCAAAGGGCTCTCGCTATGACTTCCTTATGCTCTCCTCGGTTTCCCAAGTACAGTCGTTCTCTTTTTCACCCCACTATACCTTAACTAGTTTCACCGTCTTCCTTCGAAGTTGTTTCGTATCTTGTCCGACAATACGAATCGGTCTGCGGTTTCCAACTGCCTCAGGTTCTACCTCGATATTATCCAACCGATGAAATAGCCATATCAAGGTCATGCATGAACTTTCTTAACCGAGAAACATGAAATACATCATGAAATCTTACCATCTTGTCAGGCAACTCTACTTTATACTCTAAATTCCTAACTTGCATGAGAACTAGGAATGGACCACTTGGTGCCAATTTACCTCTCCTACCAAACCGAATCACATTCTTCAACGGAGAAATCTTGACGAATACCAAGTTTCCAATGGAGAATTTCAAATCTCTTCATCTTTTATCATCATAGCTTTTCTGCCTATCTTGGGCAGCCTTCATTCTCTGTTGAATAACCTTGATTTTATCTGAATTTTCTCTTATTACATCTAGCCCAAGCAAATTTCTCGCCGGTCTCCCACCAACATGATGATGAGTTGCAAGGTCTTCCGTACATAGCTTCAAATGGAGCCATACCAATATTGGACTGGTAACTATTATATGCGAACTCAACCAGATGCAAATGGCTATCCCATGACCCACTAAAATCCAATATACAAGCCCTCAAGAGATCCTCTAATACACGATTTACCCTCTCCGTTTGACCATCGGTTTGGGGATGGTACGTGGTACTGAGATGTAATTCTGACCCTAAAGCCTCTTGTAAGCTCTTCCAAAACCATTAGTAAATAAGGGATCTCAGTCACTCACAATACCTTTAGGTACTCCATGAAATCTCACTACCCACTTCATATACAGTTCCAATAACTTAGCTGTCGTCCTATTCGAGTTGACCGGTATAAACCTTGCACTTTTGGTCAATTGATCTACAATCACCTAAATACTATCATGACCCGATCTAGTCCTTGGTAAACCACCAATGAAATCCATTGAGACTTGTTCCCATTTCCATTTGGGAATTTCCAGTGGTTGTAGCAAACCACTAGGCATCTTTTTCTCGGCTTTAACTAGCTGGCAGTTCATGCATTTGGATATAAACTTCCCAACGTCTCTCTTCATCCCTTCCTAGTAGTAGGTCTGCTTCATGTCTTGATACATTTTGTTACCACCAAGATGTATAGTCAATTTTGAGTGATGACATTCTCTAAGCACTTCATCTCTCAATCCATTAACATTGGGTACAACTAGTCTACCATTCTTTCGAAGCCATCCTTCTCGATCAAGTTCACACTTGTTAATTTCCTCACTATCGATACCCATCTCTATTTTGGTGATGATTTCCAATAGGTTAGGATCGTCCCTCTGACTGGAACCAATCCGCTCAATGAAAGTCGGCCTGATCGTCAAACTTGCCAACATTTCTGGATCCAAATTGCACTTAGGTCTGAAATCATATCCTACAATATATTCCAGTTGCTACCATTCCAGAAACATAGCCCCTAAACTGGCATGTCTCTGACTTAATGCATCAGCTACCGCATTGCCCTTCCCGGGTGTATATGCGATATTGAAATCATATGAAGCCAAGAATTCTAACCATCTCTGCTGACGGAGATTTAAATCCTTTTTAGAGAAAAGATACTTTAATGACTTATGATCGGTAAACAACTGGAATCTTTCTCCCAAGAGATAATGTATCCACATCTTCAACGCGAACATGATCGCGGCCAATTCCAAATCATGGGTAGGATATCTTTTCTCATGCGGTTTCAGTTGCCAACTAGCATAAGCTACAACTCTACGTCCTTGCATCAGTACAACATCTAGTCTGGTACCACAGGCATCCGTGTATACCTTCATCTCTTCGTTCCCTTTTGGAATAACTAACACATGTGCATACGTTAAATTTTCCTTTAGGCTCTTAAATGCATTCTCATACCTTTTGTCCCAACAAAAGCTTGATTCTTTTTGGTCAACTGAGTTAATGGTGCTGCTATCTTGGAGAAGTCTTGGATAAACTTACGATAGTATCCAGCTAACCCCGAGAAACTTCCTACGTTCATTGCATTCTTGGGCATAGACCAATCTTGCACTGTAGCTACCTTCGCAAGATCCACGGCAATACCATTCTCTGAGACAATATGGCCCAAGAATCTCACTTCACTCCTCCAAAAGTGACACTTAGAAAATTTTTCTTTCAGTTGGTGTTTCCTTAACACCTCCATCACTATCCTCAAATGTTCCTTGTGTTCTTCCGTTATCCTCGATTAAACCAAGATATCGTCCTCGAACATAAGAACAAATTTATTTAATTGATCTCTGAAAAATCTATTCATAAAATCCACAAAATATTTGGGTGCCTCGGTCAACCCAAATGGCATGACCAACCACTCATAAAATCCAGACGGCGTCCGAAATGCCGTTTTACGTACACTCTCAGCTGCTACTCGGAGCCGATGAAAACCTATTGCGAGATCTAACTGGTAGAACACTCTCGCTCCATTCAACTGATCAAACAAATCGTCTATCCGTGGAAGAGGATACTTATTCTTTCTCGTCACCTTGTTCAACTTACGGTAGTTTACACATAAGCGAAGGGAACCATCTGCCTTAGTAGCAAATACAACTGTTGCTCCCCACTCAGAAACACTCCTTCGGATAAATCCCTTCTTCAAAAGATCTCCCACTTGCACCTTGAGCTCTCGCTGCTCCGTTGGCACCATACGACAAAGTGGCATCACTATAGGTCTGGCCTCTTTCACTAAATAAATCTAAAACTCGATCTCTCAGTGTGGTGGAAGTCCGGTCACTTCCTCGAAGATGTCCGGATACTCGCCAGCAATAGGTACATCTGACAACTCATCATGCGGGATGTCGAGGGAATTTAGAAAACCAGCCATCACCCCATCACTAGGTAGGCAACCAAATAGTACCCTCAACCCATCGTCTTCTCTAATGGTCACCGAAGACCCCTCACAGTCTACCACCACCCCATACCTTTGGAGCCAATCGACTCCCAAAATAATGCCAAAACCCAGTAAAGCCTAAAACAAAGAAATCACAAACAAACATGCATCCATGACTCGATACGACAAATCATACTAAGGCTAATCGAACCACCGATAGGGTTTATCACAACTAAAGGTCTATCGACAATATCAGGTTCCAATCCCAACCTATCTACCAGATCACTAGATATAAAGGAATGGGAAGTCTCAGTATCAAACAATACTCGAACATGAACACAATAAATAGAAAGCATACCTTGAATAACGACACCTTTTACCTTCAGCACCGCAGTTGGGGCATTCAACGAAGAAGGAACAACGTTGATAGCATATGCTTTCACGATCTTCTTCTCTTTAGGAGGTTGGGGACATTTATCCTTGTAATGTCCAACTTGGCCGCAATTGAAGCACTTCCTGTCCGCTGGCTTCGCTCGACTTCTTTGGCATAGTATCCCTTCTTGCCACAGCTATATCACTCTATATCTCTCTTATCCCTCTTTTTCTGACCATCTTTGGTTTGGTTCTGTTTTCTCTTATTCTGGGAATTATTCTTGCCTTCACTGCTTGCCTACAGTTTTGGCTCTCCTGCAGATGCAATAACAACCTCGGTCTTTGACTTAGCGTAAAAGCTCTTTGATCTCAATGCTTTCCCAACAATAGATTCAAAAGTCTCATCGGTGTGGTTTATAATTCTTTCCCCCAATTACTCATCCAAGCCAGTTATGAACATTTCATTCTTCTTCTTGGTAATATCGATAAGGGATAATCCATACTTCGATAAGGTATCAAATTCAACAATATATTCTGAGACTGCCCTACCATTCTGCTTAAGCTCCAAAAATTTCCTAAATAATTCTAATTTCTGAGCAGCTGGAATAAATTTGTCACTAAAGCATGTCTTAAACTGATCCCAAGTTACTTGACTCTCGGGAGTAGCCGCTTTAATGGCATTCCAACAATTCATAGCTCGTCCTTGAAGCTGACGCGATGCTAACTTTCTCTTCATTGCATCATCGATCCCCAAGTCCCCGAAGATGCATTCATAACTATCAAGCCAATTCTTAACCTCCGTAGCAGACTCCGTTTCGTGGAATGGCTTCCCACCAAGACAAGTATTATCCTTGCAGAGCTTGGCGAAATCGGCTCTAGGCGCCGGCACCACTGCACCATCACCGTTAGCAGCATTAGGAACTGCTCCCTGAACATCCCTAAGCATCTATCTCATGAAGGTAGTAAACAACGTCCTCATTTTAGGAACATTCCCATTATTGTCCCCTAAACCCGTAGTCCTCGTATATCGGCTTATCGTCCAGTCTGTAAAGAGAAAACGATTAACCATCTTCTTAGTGGTGCTAGTGCAGTGTGACTTCATCCTTAGATATACTAATAGTATATATATAGTTTTTGAAAACCAAAATATCTCAAATACGAGCTCTCATATACGTATACTATCTCTCCTGGATGTCTTCCCCTAGGTTAACTACGCAACTTAGGCTTGATACCAAGTGTGACGACTCGCCCTGCACCAAACGACATTTCCCTAGAAATGCGTCATGCCAATGCCGGACTAGCACGGGATAGTCGTCAAGGAAAGGTATTTTGAAAACGATGAAATACCAAAGAACCTGTAGTATATCTCATAGTGGATGGAATAAAATATAACAGTAACATATCTTGACATAAAACAGGCAACACAGTGCATAAACTGAAAACTAAACCATCATAGCAGCGGAATCCAAAATACAGCTTATGATCCAAACCATCATTTTTACAACTTCAAAATATTGTCTCTAAAGCAAAATAGAAAAGGTAACTACTAATGCCCAAAGCAGTGACCAGCAACAATACAGGGAGAATATATGTAAATAGTACGTTGAAGCCTCTTGCTCGTCTCTGGACAGCTACTCGTGCATACCACCTAACATGTCTCTAGTCAGCTCATTTAGGAGCACCCAGAGTAACAATAAGAGACATAAAACTCTAGGTCAGACAAAAGTCTAGCATGAGCGATAGCAGCAAAAAAAAACAATAACAGGTATAAATAACCATACCTGAACCTGGACCTACAACCAAAGAGTTAGCACAACAAGATGTACAGTACTTTTAAGGTAACAGTAACTTAAAGTATAAAATGGAAGTGTGCATGTCATGGTGATAGCAAACATCAAACATAGCAATCATCGTCACATCTCTCACTCAGTGTGTAAAGCATACGATATCCACCTCTTTAAGCACCAAAACCATTTGGGGCCATGATGGAGCCCAGCTCCATCTAAACCTTACTACGACCACTTTGCCTTTGGGGGTCCTGATGGAGTCCGACTCCAACAACTTTGACCCCACCACACTGGTCCATAGTTAAAGCCCCTCCCATCAATAGTGAATCAAAGTTATAGATATCGATAACCCCTTGGTACATGTCCCGCAGCAAAGTCAAACTCATGAAGTTAATATGTTGGTTCCCATCTGGATCCTGAGTAATGACCTCCCATTTGGACTTCCTTTGCATCTCGGGTTTTTAGTCATCATCTCGCTACGGTCACCATTCCGTTCGGGGTGCTCCACGGTTCGAATCGTGACTCTTCACTAAGGTCGGATTGGTTTGTGATGTCCTCCCTATAGCGGTTCGGTTCGTGAGATCGGGTCGGTTCGTGATGTGTGTCTTTGTCCGGTTCGTGGTGCAAGCAACTCACGGTACGGATCTTCTAGTTCATGATGCTCTGGTTCGTGGAAGGCGGTTCGGTTCGTAGGTACTTCACGGTTCGGGGTTCTGGCATCGGTTCGAGGGGTGCTTCATAAGTGGGTTCGGGTCCTGACATTGGCTCGAATACATAAGGCAGTTCATGAGCGGGCTATACGATCGACTCGGTCCTCCTCTATCGATCTGATCCAGTTTCCTGCGCTATTTCCAGCAAGCTATTTACGCCACACAACGTCGTTTTCAATCATTCTAACCTTGCTAAACAATCATAGTTCATTCCAAATAGTAGTAATAGCATATGGGTTCAATCAAAAAGCTCAAAATATCAAGCATATAGGTCATTTTAAATCAAACCTGCCCAAAAAGCATGATTTTCCCCTTAATCCCCTTAACCATGTTTTAACTACAGGATTAGCAAACTTAATCCAAATTAACCCAAATTTTCAACAGTGATATAAAATAATATTAAGAATTTTTACATACTTTTCCAGATTTTTATGACGCAAAATTTCGCTAATTATCACTAGTCACCCCTATTTAGCCGTTATTAGTGAATAAACATGTTAATCACTCATCTTAACCGCAAATAAATTTCAGGTCTGAAATTCTAACTGGTTTTCATGGATCCCAATGTATTCCAGCAGCTCTATCTCGATTTCTATGCTAATCCGCCTTATTTTGATGTAGATTTGGCTAATATGTGATTAAATGGTAATTTGGGAGTGATTCAGAAGATGGAGGCCATTGCTAGGGTTCAAGAGAGGTTAGTGGCAGCTGGAAAACTGAAATGAAATGTTATTCCAAACCCTTTCAGCCCTCCCATAACCCTAATCTCGAAATGGGTTATGGACATAACTGCTAATTATCCTATTAAGCCCGATTAAGTTGTTTTTCCATATTCAAACCTTATTTCAGCCATATCTCCCAAACAGAAAGTCCATTTGATCAATATGACCACTCTATGAAAAGGTAAACCATCATTTGAATCCAATGGAAGTGGTTTTAGATCAAAAATCCTTTCCAATCAAAAGTTATAGAGGAAAAAAGATTTGCTAAGGGCAAAATGGTCATTTAAAATTTGGCAAAAATCGTGAACATGAGAAATGACCCCAATAGTCGTTTCCCAAAGTCACATGACCATACAACTTCGTATGTGAATGAAATAAATATTGTATGATCCTTTGATGTGTAGAATGCAGGTTGTTAAAAATAAGGTCAAAATACAATCAACAAATGATATGTTATCCTCTAGATTCAAAATGAAAGACTGAAGAGTGACTGATGTAAATTTGGATGTCAAAATTTTAAGGACATCGCACGGTTATTCATTATCTCAATCACATTACATTGCTAAAGTATTTGAAAGGTTCAAGCATCATAATATAACTATTGCAAAATCACCAATAGATGTGAACCAAAATTAGATAAAGAACATTGGTAATGAAACCATTGACTTGAATACTCGCACATACTTGGAAGTATCATGTATATCATGAACTGCACTAGACCAGATATGACATATGCTGTAAGTAAGGTGAATAGATATATAGGCCTTCCTGGTAAAAATTATTAGGGACCAGTAATCAAAGTTATAGGATATTTAAATTATACACAGAAGTATGTTTTCCAGTATGCAAAATGTCATTCGGTAATAGAAGGATATAGTGATGCATATTGGATTCACAAGTGGATGTTTACACTAGGAAACAAAGAAAATTCATGAAAATCATCCAAATAAACTTGTATAGCAAGGTCAACAATGAAATCAGAATTAATTGCTCTAGAAAAGGCCGTAGAAGAAGCCGATTGGCTTCGACCTTTCTAGAAGACATTCGAAATTGTGGTAAACCTGTATCTCTAATATATATATATATATATATATATATATTGTGGAGTGTAACACCCCATAATTTTAACAACACCAAAGAGTACAAATTAAAGAATAATTGATTTAATATTCAAAATTAAGGGAAACGAACTGTGCCATTGCGTCCGTCTCGAAATTCTGGTCAAGATAGATATTTGGTTTGTGCAAAGCGGACAACATATGAAGAAGTTATGAAGGTTTGAAGTTTGTATACGTGCAGGAGAATATATATATATATATATATATATATATATATATATATTTTGAAAATTGGTTCACTTTATTATAATAAGAAGCAGTACAGTAGACAGGTTAGCATACTAACCGTTACAATTATAAGACGACAAAACAAAATACAGAACAACATGAAAATAAAAGGAACTCTAAAACTAATCTAAGAAAAACCCGACCCACGATGAGGCCACCCCGCTTGTGAGTCGATACAGCTGAGCAAAACAGCTCCAGACCGATGCACTCAGTACCTCAACTTCTTAACTCCTTCCAATACCAAAGTCAAGCCATACTCCAAACCCAAATCAGCAACATAAAACAACAACATGTATGATAATACTACAAGAATACTTTCATGGCTCAATTTCAAACATTAAATCTGGCTGTCGACTCACAGACGCCTGTGAATCAGTCTTAATGCAAGAAATTCTAATGATAATGCAACTAGGATTGAATCACTGCTGTGTTATATATACTGAAAATCCTCACTGGAGATTAGAGACGCAAATTTGATGTTCAGTTGTAAAATCACTGCTCATGAGCATGCAACCTTAAAATCATGTATTAAATCATTACAGTAAAACATCCATACGCCATAAGATTTTTGAGAAGGAATTAAATCTCTTTAAACTCTGCTCATATTATATCCCCAAAAACCATCCATACAAACAAAATCAATAAGCAAACACAATCTTCAAACTCATAACAAGTTCACATGATTTTGAAAAATGTGCAGAATATTGATAAAAACTTGAACACGTAGAAGGATTTTGGGACTGAAGGAGAACTAGAGCATATTCAGTAGGATCCGATAATCAGATCTGACAATTGTTGTACAGATCTGATGCTAAGGTCTGAAATTTGGCCGTCCTTAAGGAGAAAGCAGATCTAATGAATTGTAGAAGTAAGTTGAAAGGAAACAAATGGTTTATCAACGATAGGAAATCGTTGAAAGTTCCAGATAGAATATGAGACTTTAACTGTGAAATAAATAAATTCTCAAACCAGATCTGAGTGCAAAAAAGGAAACTGAAAATCACCAATCCAATCCAACAACAGCCAGCTTGAAAACTAGATCAGTCGAGCGCCTTCAGATTTCATACCGATATACTTAAGTCCGCAGCAGCTTGGATCTAGGGTTTGCTTGAAGAAATCAAACTATTAAAATCCGAAGAGATTGGGTAGATGGAGTTGCTCGGCATGTAGATTAACTGATATGGCACTTATGGTTGTCAGATCTGAACTTTAAATGTGGAGAAACAGATTGAAAGCAGACGGATTTTCAATGAAAACCACGTTGAAAGAATTTTAAAATCTGAAATAATTATGAAAAACAGATGGAACATAGAAGGCTTATCAATAATAAAAACCTCCTTGAAGATTACAAATGAAAAGTGATATGAAGAACATGAGAAATGATAGAAGATAGGAATCGCTCACACATGGCGAAATCAGGAGAATTCTCCTGTCGCCATTAACGAGCGATCCTTTTCTTACATCACACACACACACACACACACACACACACACACACACACACACATATATATATATATATATATATATATATATAGGGTCCAGGACTTCAAAAATTAGGTCTAGAAGTTCAAAATTGTTCAAATCACGAAAACCTGGGTAAGCGTGAAAAATACCGCACAGGGAAGTCGACCCCTGGGTCGACCCTTGAAGAGGGTATCGACCCATAGGTCAAGCCCCTAAGGGGGGGTCGGTCCCCCTAGGGAGGATGTGTCAGTTAAGGTTGGGGGCTGGCGGCTATAAATATGGCTCCATTTCTCTTGTTTTCTACACTGAAAAATAATGGAGGAATAGATGCTATCGGTGCCCAGACTGAATCAAATCTTTTCCCTCTTCTGTAATCAAGTTAATCAAGTTTAAGTGTATATCGATGATTCAACCTATGTTATTCTTCTTCTATCTTTCTAGATCCAAACACAGTGAATTTAAGTTACTTTTAGATTTAAATAATTAAAAAGTAAAACATGATATGGATGTAATTTGGATCTATGCCTGTGACTGCTTGAATCATATTAGATCTATAATAACTTGTGAATCCATGATATTCTTGCATAACTTGGACTTGGATCTTAAACTTGATCATGTCAGATCTACCTTTGATTATAGATCTAATTCACCATTTAGATCACCTTGTACCTATCATGTTATGGTTAAATTGGATCTGTTACTAGTTGGACATCTATATTATTGTTTAGATCTTATCATGCCTATTATGACATCCCTATTATGTTAGAATCAGTTTTATTATCTCTTGTTCACCACATTTGTTCTTATATGCCCATCTTATCACTATGTCATTATATGTTTATGTCAATTTTCTCTGTCATCTTCCCTTCATCTTTCCCTTTTTATTTTATATAGCTTGGCTACTTTCGATCCTAGGCATGCTGCTGAAATATGCGAACGCGTTAAACAGGGAATGAGGGGAAAAACATTGAAACTAGGCATAACTTGTAAATGGGGAATCTGGCATAACCTGAATAAAATGTATGAATATAAATTTGTGGCATCTAATTCATTATGAACATATTTGGGAAAAGGGGCATGACAACGTATATTGACATAGGTAAAATTGGCTAATAATGGAATGCCTAGGATTATAGTAATTAGAAACTGTAATTGCGCCTAGACACGAGGTTAGATTACAATTGTGGTGAAAGCCTGCCCGGAACCGCCTGGCATATCCAGCGACCACAAGTGGTGAATCTAATGTGAGGGGTGTAGGTGCACAAATACGAGACGTGCTAAGACACGTGGTTAAACCCGACTTATGGAAGAAGCCTGCCCGGAACCGACCGACATATTACGCATCCACAAATGGTGGGCTTAATGTGAGGGGTCTAGCACATTATAACCATAAATGGACATGGTAATGAAGTGGAATACTTAACCTAGTTGAATCCATAGGGATTGTAAGAACATGAACTTGAATAGGGGTTAAGTAAACTTAGTTGAAACAGTGGGAAGGTTAAGTATATCTAGGTGGGGATGGTAATATTTATATATAGGCCCAGAAACTTAACTTATTGGGGTTATGTAATTAAAGACACCGTTAGGTAAGCATAACATGTGTAAATGATGGGGTTATGTAATTAAAGACACCGTTAGGTAAGCATAATGTGTGGAAATCCTAGAGGGGATACAAGATAAGGGGGGAGCTTGTATCATCTTGTGTGGGGGACCCGTTTCAGTCAGTAACCCATAGAACAGTATCAAACGTGTACTCCGTCTTAGCTCGGAGTGGGGACACGCTTACTGGGTTGATTGTAAGATATCGAAACGTGGAAGATGGTGTGGGCGGCGCAAACCGACTGTGACATGTGCATGCATGTCCAGGTAGAAGGGAATAAGATGACCATGACACCAGCAGATATGGTTGTGCACATCAATGAAGGGTTGCCACTTTAGGAAGTGATACCTCCTACTGTGGGGACGGCACAGGATATCTATGGAGTAGGGAGCCGATCGATTAGGGTAGTAGTTAGGGTACATCTAGACGTATGCTTAAATCTACCATCTTATAGTTGTTGGGATCATCTCATTCTGGTTATACTAGTATCGGTGTAGAGAATCAAAGTAATCATTAGGGAAGCATATACACTCTATCGTGTTTACCATGTCGCACCTGCCTTTTGTGATATTATCTCTCTTATCCATTTTATATGCCTATCATGATACTCTTACTTATTTATTTGCTAAAAGTAACTGGACTAGCCAAACTTTATGTCTGACCCTTTTGTTTCCACTTCTTTCTTCCTTCCTCCCCTCCAATGTTCTCAGGGAGGGAATACTCAAGCTTGACCATGATTCTGCTATCATTTTGTTGGAGCTGCTTAGATGTATTGCTCAAGCTCCTATCTTTGCTACTAGGGCTGGACATTTTTAGCATATTACCACATGCCAACCATTACCAACTGATACCAACGAAAATGGTATTGAATAGTTGGTAACCAATTTGATTGGTACGATATGCCAAACTATATGAAAATGTGTGGCACGGTAACAGTAATTGAGCAATAACAATGGTAATTATCATACCTACCACATATCTTAAACATTACATATGTATATTCTTATATTTCATCATATATGGTTATTATATAATAACGAACTTCTAATATGTAACGATTTAATAAAATGCCAAGGAAAATTCTATTACAATACAAGATTGGATGTGATTTTTATCATATATCGTAGAAATAGTATAATTGATATGATATTTTAGTTCATCCAAAATGTTTTCCTCCTTGTTTGACTACAGAAAATAAGGTGGATAAATAATAGTACAATAACACAAAAATCAATTTTAGTATTTAATATTTTAACATGAAATATTGTAAATAAAAAGATCTCATACTAATAAAAGGCAAAAACATATTACCAACCTCTACCAACCATAAACCGGACTATTGGTAACCAATTTTTTTGGTTGGTAATTGTAACAATACTGAATTTTGGTGGTAAATTTAAAATTTATTTTAACTAATTTTAATGAATTTTTGATATTCAAAATAATTTATTTAAAATAATTTATTTAAAATAATAATGATTGAAAATTTATTTAAATCGAAGTTAGAATGAATAATTTAATTTTAATTATAAAAAGTGTTAGAAACAACACGGTAGTTTGAAAAGTCAAACTTGAACTTTGACTGACCATACGGGATGCAAAATTTAACGGATTTTAGTGAAACCAAAAATATTGGAATCTATTTAAAAATATCTTTCTAACGAATCTGAAAAATTGAAATTTCATAGCGGGAATCAAAAGTTATGTCAAAATTAAAATTTTGAAAGGTCGCCATGAAATTTACAAAGGACAAAAACACTACTTTTGCATACAAAGGGATTTGAACTCGAAACCACTTCCATTGAGTTCAGAATGATGTTTCTACATTGAAAAACAGTAAACACTTATATATTTCGAGTTTCGGAAATTATTGGTATAAAAATTTATCTTTAATATTAAATATATACGCCTTGAAAATTGAAATTTGGCAAACGATCTCGAAATTGAACAAAATTATTTTTTTTGGGTTCGTATCGTCAAAAAAAAAGCTAAAAATGATTTTTCGGTAATTTTACAACTAATATATAATTATAATTGATTTTTCAGTGTAAACGGACAATTTTTGACTTTAAAAAATTCATTAAAAATTCATGCGAGCTCAGAGTTGAACGAAATTAATTTTTCTAGGTCCGCAGCGTCAAAACATAGCTAAATATATTTTTTGGGAATTTTTGAAGTTAATCTGTGACCCCGGTGAATTTTCATATACGGTTGAATAAAAAAATTAAAGGATTTATATTAAAAATAAATAAAAAACGCTGTAAACTTCGAAATTGGGCCTCGAAACATGTCCCATCGCGTTCAGAAGACGTCAAAACATTAAGATAGACAGTGAGCATGTCTAATTCTGAGTTCGGGCCAAATCGGACCTTAATGGGCTAATTAGTGAATATAATAATATAAATATACTCCTTAATCCCAACCCTAATCCTTCCCTACCAAAACTCAGCCGCCACTTCAGGTTTCATGGCCTAGAATGGCCGAAACTTCCTCCCTCAATCTCTCCCTCCTCTCTACGAATTAGAAGACAAACTATATACCATTTCGAAGCTCTTCTCCTCCTCTACCATTCCATAAGGTGATGATCAGATTTAGGCAAGAGATTTGGCCGAACCCATCCCCTCAACCCGCTGCCAAACAGCCCCCACCGCCCCCTGTAGGCCCCACTGCACCCTCCACCACCTAGGGCGCATGTAGCCCTCTCCTTCCTCTCCGATGTGCCACACTCCGATCGTCTTCAAGCTTCACCAATCTCAAGTTAAATGGCAACCTAGTTTTGAAGGTTATGGGTTCAAAAATGAAAAAGGGGACGGCTTGGAACGTTGAAGAGGAAAGTGGAGGGAGGTTGACTTTTTTAACCTTTAATTATTTAATTAATTTAAATTCAATTTTGTCCAATCTTAATTTAACGATATCTCACTCATACGAACTCTGATTCGAACGATTTCAAGTGCGCCACGATCCTGAGAACGAGATCTTCGCAGTGAAACTAATTAGATCTAATTATGAAGAAGTCGAATTTTTTCCAAATTTTGGGTCTGAACCGCGCAGAATCCAGTAACGAGGTGAGAATTCTATTTTAAAATAACATTATTTATTCATTTATCCCACTACAAAATTTATATTCATCTTATATAAAAATTCACGTTATTGTTTTGTATATTTATTCGGTGATTGGTTGATGATTGCGATGAGTTATTGAACTGATTTGTGAAATTTCTTGATTTAAGAATAATATATGTATATATATATATATATATATGTATATATATATATATTTAGATTGTTTTTCATTGTGATATAAAAAAACATTTGTAATAGAAAACACATATAGATTGTTGTGTAAAATTGAGATTGATGTATGTCGGTTGTAGTGAATTTTTAGATCGAAACATATGTCGTTCATTGAAATATTTAGTTTAGATTAAAAATATCCATTAGTTAATTAAGTATATATTAGCAAAATTCGTCTTTTCATATAGAAAGTGTATGTTAACAAAATTTCTCTTTTCATATGGAAAACGTATGTTAACAAAAAAATTCATTGTATGTAGAAAAGGTTATGTTATCGAAATTTGTCATTCTATATAAAAAAAATTGTTACAAAAAGAAAAATAACCTTTTGGTTAGAAACATGTTAGGAAAATAAAAATAACATTTTTATTAGAAATTTGGTATGTAAATAAAAAGATCACTTTACATAGAAATTACCTTTTATGTAAAATATGACATTAGACATAGAAATTACATTTTATGTAAAATATGACATTAGAAATAGAAATTACATTTTATGCAAAATATGACGTTAGAAATAGTTAAACAACATTTATCATTTTTGTCTATTGAATTTTTGGGAGGGTTTTATTGTCGTTTTGTTCAAAATAAAAAGATCATAACTTTTTTTTTAGCATCGTTTTGTTAAAAATAAAAAGATTTGATTTTTAGTGTCGTTCTGTTTCAACTAAAAAGAGTAGATTTTAGCGTCAAAACTGCTTACGCTAAAAAGAACATAGTTTCAACTAAAAAGAGTAGATTTTAGCGTCAAAACTGCTTATGCTAAAAAGAACATATTTTTAGTGTGGATTGTTTCAATTAAAAAGAATGGGATTAAAAGATTGCCTTTTTATGTAATATTGTTGTTTTCATTAAAAAGCATTGACGACAAATAAAGTTATCTTTTTATTTGTTTTGTTGAAATGTTAGAAGTGATTTAACAAAAAAAAATCCCTTTCTGTTAGAAATATGTCATTTGTTATTATAAATCTGTGTAAACAAATATATCACGGTTGTTTTGATTGAAAATAAATACCTCATGGTTGTTAAGATAATATATCATATTTGTTTTATTGAACCCAATATCTCATGTTTGATTAAGATGAAATGGTTGAAACCAAAATATCATTTTTGGTTAATTAGAGATTTGTTAGGAAATAACATTATCATTTTATTTTGTTTAGTTTACATAGAAAATGTTTACAAATAAAATATTCTGTTATAAGTTACTAGTACATATAGAAAAGATTAACAAATAAAGTATATATTTATTTGTCACTAGAGTTCATAAGAAAGAGGTAGGGAAATAAAAGTGTTATGTTAGATGAAAATAAAATGTAAAGGGAAAAGGAAAAACCCAAAATTTCCATTTTGGTGAAGAAAAAGAATGTAAAACCAAAATTTACATTTTGGTCAAAGAGTAGAAAAGAATACATTTTATTTAATGTAGTCAAAGAATAGAAAACATTTCACTTTTCTATAAGGTAACAAATGAATGTAAATGGATGATTACATTTTATATGTAATCAAAGCAAAGTATTTAAAATTACATTTTTCAATGTAAATAAAGATTTCATAGGAATTTATATTTTCCTATGTAAATAAAGAATGAAATGAAAATTTGCATTTTTAAAATGTGAACTTACGCTGTATGATAAAAATTACATTTTTACATGTGATTTAGATATGAATGAGAATGGTAAATTAAAAATTACATTCCTTTAATATGTGAATTTACACTGTATGATAAAAATTACATTTTTATATGTAATTTATATATGAATTTACATCGCATGATAAAATTTACATTTTTATATGTAATTAAGGTATGAATTTGCATTGTAATAAAGATCACATTTTAATATGTAAACAAAAGTATAATTTATACCGCATAAATAAAAAATTACATTTTTATATGTAATTAGAAGAGAGAATTTGCACTGTAAATAGAATTCCATTTTTTTATGTCAATTATGTCAATATAAAAGTAATGATAGTAGACAAAGTTAGAATTTAAAGAGATTACCTTGTTAATTTTCAATGTGTTAAATTAAGAAGATTTTGGTTTCAAAATGTTATCAATTTTGAAATAAAGGAATGTTTTTTTTATATTCAATTAATGAAATTAATTGAGGTTGGTTTAGAAAGATTACATCTTTGGCGTCAATGTATTAAAGTAAAAAGATATGGTTTTAAAATTGTACATCTTGAAAAGATTTTTATTAGAAAATCATAAAAATAGGGAAAGTTACAATTTATACTAAGATACTTGAAATCAAGAGATTTTGAAATAAAGAATACCTTAAAATTAAGATTCTTTAATGGAAAGGATAATTTCAAATAATGACATGTTTTGAAAAAAAATTATAATTATAAATTATAATTGTGCTTGGACACGTGGTTAGGTTATATTTGTGGTAGAAGCCTGCCCGAACCCGACCGGCATATCTAGCAGCCACAAATGTTGAACCTAATGTGAGAGGTCCAAGGGCACAAATACGAAACGGGCCATGACACGAGGTTAAGCCCAACTTTCGGGATAAGTCTGCCCGGAACCGACCGGCACATCCAGCATCCACAAGTTGTCGGCTTAATGTGAGGGGTCTAGCCCATTATAAAAACATAAAGGGATAAGATAATGAATTGGGCTATTAAATCCGTTTTAAAATAGTGACACTATTTTTTTTACCCAAACGAGTTTATCGATTTATTTTATCCAATTTATAATGAATATAAAAAGAGGAATAATTTCAAAATGAATATTTTGAAAATTAAAGTAAACATTATTGTGTGTTATGTTATATATCAAAATGTATGAAACTAAGTGCTCTTTACTTGTTATGCTAATCACAATAATGAAATGGACATAGGAATTATATTTATATATAAATTAAAAGTAAATGAATCGAGCGGGGTAGTTCACATTTTAGAATCGTACTTTTAGTTGATTATAATGAAATATCCGACCATCGGATTTTCCCAAATCTGTAACCGTTAGGTTCGACTTGGGAAGATCTTTCCAACGTTATAAATTATGTTAAAATCCAACGGTTAGATTTAGAGAAATGTGTAAAACAAATTTGGGAGAAAACAGCGCCAAGGTCGCCTTTTGACTTGGAGCGTCGTTAAATGGAATTTAATTATTTTTATGTAAATAAAAATAAAGGTTGATCGTTATAAATTAATATCAACGATATGAAATGATTTTTAAATATATATATATGCGAGGATCATTTGAAAAGTCCAAGTTCAATCTCATTTCAAATGATCATACGACGAATGAAAGTCGAAGAGTTGAAGACGGTGATTGAAGACCGGCGATCTTCACATCGAATGGACGACAACTGCTGATGCCCGTGATTGGAGTAGCTACCTTGAAGGGGCTACAGTGGTGGCCGTCCGGATGTAGTGTTGATTAGTACGGATTTGGCTTTCGCTCAGACCCAGAGCATAAGCTTATAAATGGAATGTGTGTCTGACATTGTACTCCTTTATATTGTATTTATTGATTTTCTGTCGAATGTATGAATGTTTGGTGGCGGAGAATTTATTCTCTTGCTTAAAACCCTTTCATATATTTCGGCAAAGGATTTGTAGTGTGATATGGAGTGACGATGTGGCATGCTAAGATGCATATGATCAAGGCTTTGTTGAAAAGAAGGCCTTGTGGGATGATCAAAGCATAGCCTATTTAGGCATAGCTTTGTGTATAACGTGCCTTCGCGAGCCTCACACACCGGCGGAGTCTAAAACGGGAGAAGGGAACGCAGGGAGAGCAGCACGTTTCTTTCTAGCTAGAAGTTGTGTTTGGGCTTTAACACGGCCCGACATTTTACTTGTATGGATGATGGAATGAGGCGCCTCGGATGATAGGTCCTATAGGACCGGGAAACGTGTGTTCAGGAATAACTAATCCACAACTCGTATGGTGGACCTGCCCTGCAGGATCCAAGGGTTAATAGCGGGGAATCCTGAGACATTAGCTAGAGTGTCTCGAATCGGTAAGGAGCTCCTCCCTAGCCTTGACTCATGATGGAAACCCAATTTCCAATACGACCTCATGCGGATTTGTTTGTATTACTAGTATGGAAGCATAGTATTATGGTATCTATGTGTCCTAGGATTGATACATTTACTTTGAAATGTTCTTGAAAGTTATATACACTATAATAATATCAAATTCGTTTTTATCGTATTAAGCATTTTTAACCATTATAAGGTAAAACCCTATCCTCCGGTTTGCGTTGCATTGTGTGATGGGACTTGGGTCTTATGATGGTTTCATTTTTCTAAAAAGCATTGCGTTGTTTAACGATTTACTTTAATTTATGCACCGGCAATCCATTGGAATAAACCCGTTCCGCGTTAGCGGCGTGGTCCTTGGATTTGCCTTATTACTATTAGTTAAATTAGTTAGTAATTCTCACACCAGTCCCATGACTGACCCGTTGTTTGTTTCCACCTTTGCAAACTCGGGTGCCCTCTTTCCGCACGGGCAGTCGAGTAGTTTGTCTACAGGTCCTTATCTCGAGCAGGATTCTGGATTGAAGCTTAAAGTTGTGTCCAGAGCATAGTTGTCTTCCGCTGTATCTAATTTATTGTTTCCGCTGTAATGTATTATAATATTGTAATTTATCTTCCGTTGTAATTTTATTCAATGTACTCTGATATTCTGTACTCTGATGTGACATTATTATGATGTTTATAAAAGTCTACTGTTGTGTTCTAATGTGTTGTATTTCCAAAGTTAAAGTATTAGTGGATTTCCAACCTTTTGGGTCAGAGTTGTGAGGTTTATGGTCGATCCAAAGAGCGGGAATTTACGGGTCTTTACAGTAATAGTATGATTTTTCTATTACCATATAAGTTGGTACGGTAATGTTTTTGAATACAAAGTTCCGGTACAGAACCGATTCCACCCCTACTTGCTACTATGACTATCTTTTTATTTGGGGATTTTGCTTCTTTTATTTTGTACTCTAATGTTTAAGTACAAGACATAAGTTTTTATGATGTACTGGTTTTTATGTAATTTAGACATATGATGTTTTAAACCACGATGCTTTATGATTAATAAAGTTTTTTTAATTTCCGCTGCTATTTTATATCTGTCTTGTAATGTTTCTGTTTCTATTTACCTATAATGCTTCACGAAACTTAATGCATTCTCTTAATGAGTGACATTAACGGACGTGGGGTGTCACACTTGGTATTAGAGCTGAAGGTTACCAGATTAGATAAAAGTTTTTGAAAACTATTTTCAAAAAGGTTTTAAAAGAAAGCAATTTTCAAAAGAAAAGTCTGTTTTAAAAACATATTCCCCAAAGCCATATGTACTATGTTTCGATCCTTTGTATGAATCTCTTTCCTTTTCATTTCAACATATCTGGGGAACCTAATATTCCAGAGGGCATTACGATATCAAGCTGGTTCCGTAGGTATCTAGAGGCCACCGTGCCTGCCGGAGGCCAAGCTGACGTTCCTCACGCAGCTGCACCTCTCGTTCCTCCTCCTCTTCCTCCACGTGCAAACAACTTCTCTAAGATCTGTAAAGATTTTCGTGCTATGGGAAGAAGGCCTTTCCATGGAACCGAGATGTTCGCAGAAGCAAGGAATTGTCTTAAGGAGACAGAGGGATGTGGATGATCGTAGGAAGATTCAGCTAGTTGTCTGGCTACTAAAATATGAAGCTTTGTGGATTGGAACTGGTGGATACTCCGCATAAGAAAGCTTTGCGGTTTGCTAAAGGGCTGAATGAACCCCTTCATGGGTTAGCTATGCCCCATATTCCAATGGAAGCGACTTTTAAAAGGCTTGTTGATATGACTTTGATGCATGAGGAGGACAAAGGAGAAAAGATGGAAGTTACGACTGAGGAAACAACGCAAAAAAATAAAGTATGGCCCAAGAAAGGATAGCAACAGCAACAACAACAGCAACAGAAGAAGAATGGCAAAAAGAATGATAAGGGTAAGGATAAGAGGAAGTGTCACAGTTGTGGACGAGAGGTTCACTTAGTGAAGGACTGCAAAAGAAGGAAAAATTCTTGCTTTAATCATGGAGAGGTTGGACAATTTGCTAAAGAGTGCCCGAAGAAACAGGGACAAGGTCAAAGGGCGGGATCTTCTGGAGGGAACGTGCATGCTCTCATGACCAGTGCTCCAGATAGAGGTAGGAAAATTTCCGTGGAAGGTTTGATTTCTCTTTCCAGTCATCCTATTAGAACTCTTTTTTGATTTTGGCGCTTCACATTCGTTTATATCTAATTATGTGGTTGAATCTCTGCACTTAAATACTAGTATGGTAGTCTATCCCGTAATTGTCTCAAACCCCATTGTGGTTCGGCTCATTTTTCCATGATTTGTCAGGGTTTGAGAATATCTGTGTTAGGCGTCGAGTTTGAGTGCGACGCGTATGTGCTCGGTTATATGGGCTACGGCTTGATTTTAGGGATGTATTGCTAACCATGTATGGTGTCATCCTAGATTGTGAGAAGAGGACCGTTAGACTTTTAACTTGCCATGAGAGGACCCTCGATATTTCTTGTGACCCACAAGGATCTTTTATGCTTCCTAGAGTCTCTAGATGCATCTATCGATGATCTGCAATCTGTTCCAGTGGTCCGTGATTATTCTGATGTTTTTTGATGAGGTATGGGGCTTACATCTGAGGCGTGAAATCGATTTTCATATATATTTGGTGGACAATGAAAAGCCAGTTGCATTACCTATATGCTATATGGTTCCAAGGGAAATGAGGGATCTTAGTAAGAAAGTAGGGGAGCTACTTGAGAATGGATTTATTAGGCAAAGCATATCTGAACGGGGTGCTCCAGTAGTATTCGCGAATAAGGCAGATGGTTCGCTTCGCTTGTGTGTAGACTATAGAGAGTTGAATAAACTCACTAAGAAGAACAGGCACCCACTTCCGAGGATAGATGACTTGTTTGACTAGCTTGTTGGTGCCTCGGTATTCTCTCAGTTAGTTTTGGCCACAGGGTTTCATCGGTTGAGGGTGGCTGAGGATGGTATAGACAAGACCGCTTTTAGGACTCCAGATGGTTTCTTTGAATGGCTAGTTATGCCTTTTGGGTTGATGAATGCACCCGCCTATTTCGTTGATCTAATCAGTAGGGTGTTTTGGGAGTTTCTAAATAAATTTGTCGTCGTTTCGTTGATGATATCTTGATCTTCTCAAAAAGTGAAGAAGAGCATGCCCAACATTTGAGAGAAGTTTTGAAAACTCTCCGTGTGCATCAGCTTAAGGCAAAGTTCTCCAAATGCCATTTTTGGAGAAAAGAGGTGAGATTCCTAGGGCATGTGGTTTCTAAAGATGGGATAGAAATAGATCCCGCAAAAGTAGTTGCAATTCAAAATTGGCAAGTTCTGAAAAATGCAATGGGTGTGAGAAGCTTCCTTGGATTGGCAGGCTACTATAAGAAATTGATTAAGGACTTCGTGAAGATATCAGCCCCATTCACCAGGCTGACGAAGAAGAATTTAGCGTTTTCATGGGATATAGATTGTGATGTTGCCTTCCAACGATTGAAGAAGGCTCTGACGACAGCCCTAGTCTTGACCTTGCCCGATGGGAACAAAGTATTTACAGCATACATTGATGCATGTGGTACAGGGCTTGGTGCGGTTCTGATGCAAGAGGGAAAGGTAGTGTGTTATGGGGGTAGACAGCTAAGAGTTAATGAGAAGAACTACCGTACCCATGATTTAGAGCAAGCTGCCATAGTATTCGCGCTTAATATGTGGCGTCATTATTTTCTTGGAGAGAAGTTCGACTTGTACACCGTTCATAAATCTCTCAAGTATTTGTTTTTCCAGAAGGATCTTAATTTAAGGAAACAAAGGTGGATGGAGTTCCTAGCTTCTTATGATTTTGAGATTTCTTATACCTTTGGCAAGGATAATGTGGTGGCAGATGCACTGAGTAGGCATAGGATGGCCTTAAGTCCTCTGTTTGTGGAAAGGAAAAGCTTGGAGTTCATATCGACTTTTGATTTTAGACCCTCCACTGAGTTATTGCCTGGTTTGTTTGCATCGCTAGAGATACAACATACTCTTATGGATCAGATAGGAGCTTCACAACGAGATGTTCCACATATTTCAGACAACTTGGATAGGCTCAGTAAAGGGGAGACTTCTAGTCATCTCAATAGATATTCCATTGACGATAAAGGGTGGTTGCGACGAGATGGAAGGCTTTGTGTTTCCCAAACTAGAATTTTGTTAAAGGCAGTCCTAGAGGAAGCCCATCATTCTAAGATAACTATTCATCTAGGTAGTGATAATATGTATGGGGATATGAAGAGGGTTTGCTTTTGGTTTGGGAAGAAGAAAGATGTGGCAAAGTTTGTTTCCCAATGTTTGGTTTGTCAGCAAGTCAAAGCTGAACAAAAGAAGGCCAGTGGTTTGCTTCATCCTTTGGAAGTTCACAGTTGAATTGGGAGAGCGTCTCTATGGATTTAATAGATGGTTTTCCTATATCAAAGAAAGGCAACACCAGTATTTGGGTTGTGGTGGATAGACTTACTAAGAGCGCTCATTTCATTCCAGTTAAAAGCAAGAGGACGGTAGCATGGTTGGCAGCAATTTACGTTCGTGAGATGGTCCGTCTTCATGGTGTACCTTCTAACATCATAAGTGATCGTGACCCCATTTTCACTAGTGAATTTTGGAGGAGCTTGCAAGAAGCATTAGGTATACAGTTGTGTTTGAGCATCGCCTATCATCCTAAGACCGACGGACAGACGGAGAGGGAGAACAAAGTTCTAGAAGATCTTTTGAGGCTGTGTACCCTAGACTTCGGAGGGACTTGGGAAGAGCATCTTCTTTTAGTAGAGTTTTTCTAAAATAACAGTTATCAAGCTAGCATTGGTATGGCACACTTCGAAGCATTGCACGGACGACCCTGTAGGTCACCAACTTGTTGGTGGGACTCTACAGAAAGTCTATTACATGGACCTGATATGGTTAGGGAAACGTTCGAGAATATTGATCTTATTAGACGACAAATGAAGACCGCTTAAGATAGGCAGAAATCCTACGCTGACAAGAGAAGGACTGACATTGAATTTGAAGTAGGAGACATGGTTTTTATTAAGGTGCCACCTTTGAGGAATGTGGTTCGCTTCGGATTTATAGGGAAGTTGGCACCAAGATTCATAGGGCCATTTCCCATAACAGAAAGGATTGGCCAAATGGCCTATAGAGTAAAGCTACCAGAGAGACTATCCGGCGTTCATGATGTTTTCCATGTTTCTCATTTAAGGAGGTGCTTGCATGATACCGCAGAAGTAGTTGAGCCGAGTATATTAGAGGAAGTAGAGGTGGAACGGGAGGCAACAGTCAGACAAGTTCCTACCTGTATTCTTGGATCCGAAGTTAAGAAGCTACGCAATAGAGAAGTCAAGTTGATGAAGGTTCAGTAGGTAGATAACCCAGAGGATGCGACTTGGGAGACCGAAGACAAGATTCGTGCTTCATACCCTATTCTTTTCGAGGGTATGTTCTTAACTTCCTTTCCAAAGCTTTTATTTATGCTTGTTTCTATCATTTAAGTATGTCCTATCGATCGAATCTTCGACCTTTAGGTAGGAATCCCATGGATGTAAACATGTGTTTGAGACATGTTATGTTTGATGGATGCAAACGGATGCAAGTGTTTGCTAGTGGTTGCTCGTGGATGCATATACGCACATATTAGGCACTAGATCGGCTCAATCACTCTTATACTGCATATGGATTTGTGTGCATTTTTCTTCTTTTAATGGATGGAAATGGATGTATCATCATATTGATGTTGGACGGATGATTGTGCACCCATATAGAACTTACATGTTATAATAGGATTATTGCATACATGTTGGATTCATGGCACTAACATACATTGCATTAAGGAGGGCGACTGAATCAGTAGACTACCTGAACTTCGCATTAGTATTGGGATATATACACACACCTTTGCATATGTTCATATAAGCATTAGAAATCTTTTAAGGACAATGGATGCCTGTGATTGGTAGATGAGTAGATGGGTGATGGATGGTAGGAATACATTCTTCTTAAATTGGAAATTTTGTGGATGAAATCCTTTGAGTAGGGGAGAATGTAACACCCATAATTTTAACAACACTAAAGAGTACAAATTAAAGAATAACTAATTTAATATTCAGAATTAAGGGAACGGACTTCGCCATTGCATCCGTCTCGAAATTTTGGTCAAGATAGACATTTGGTTTGCGTAAAACGGACACCATATGAAGAAGTTATGAAGGTTTGAAATTTGTATATGAGCAAGAGAATATATATATATAGGATCCAGTAATTCAAAAATTTGGTCCCGAAGTTCAAAATCATTCAAATCACAAAAAACTGGGTGAGCAGGAAAAATCCCGCCCAAGGGAGTCGACCCCTGGGTCGACTCCTTAAGAGGAGTCCACCCATGGGTCGACCCCCTCAGGGGAGGTCGACCCCTAGGGAAAACGTGGCAGTTAGGGTTTGGGGATGGCGGCTATAAGTATGGTTCCATTTCTCTTATTTTCTACACTGAAACATAATAGAAGACTAGATGCTGTCGGTGCCCAGACTGAATCAAACCTTTTCCTTCTTCTGCAATCAAGTTAATCAAGTTATTCAGGTGTAGATCTGTGAATCAACCTCTGCTATTCTCCTTCTATATTTTTAGTTCCAAACACAGTGAGTTTAAGTTACTTTTAATTTAAATAATTAAAATGTAAAACATGATATGGCTGTAATTTAGATCTATGCCTGTGACTACTTGAATCATATCAGATTAGTAATATGTTGTGAATCCATGATATTCTTGCATAACTATGACTTGGATCTTAACCTTGATCATGTCATATCTACCTTTCATTATAGATCTAATTAACCATTTAGATCACCTTGTATCTATCATGTTGTGGTTAATTTGGATCTGTTACTAGTTGGACATCTAAATTATTGTTTAGATCTTATCATGCCTATTATGACATCCCTATTATGTTAGAATCAGTTCTATTTTCTCATATTCACCAAATTTGTTCTTATATGCCCATTTATCAATATGCCACTATATATTTAAGTCAATTTTGTTATTATAATTATTTATGTCATCTTCCCTTCTTCTTTCCCTTTTTATTTTATATAGCCTGGCTACTTTCGAGCCTATGCATGCTACTGAAATACGCGAACGCATTAAACGGGGAACGAGGGGAAAGACATTGAAATTGGGCATAACTTGTAAATGGGGAATTGGGCATAACCTGAATAAAATGTATGAATTTAAATTTGGGTCATATAATTCATTATGAACGTGTTTGGGGAAAAGGGGCATGACAACGTATAATGACATAGGTAAAATTGGTTAATAATGAAATGCCTAGGATTACAGTAATTAGAAACTGTAATTGCGCCTAGACACGAGGTTAGATTACACTTGTGGTGGAAATCTGCCTGGAACCGCCCGATATATCCGGCGACCACAAGTGGTGAATCTAATGTGAGGGGTCTAGGTACACAAATACGAGACGTGCTAAGACATGAGGTTAAGCCCGACTTGTGGAAGAAGCCTGCCCGCAACTGACCGGCATATCCAGTATCCATAAGTGGTAGGCTTAATGTGAGAGGTCTAGCAAATTATAACCATAAATGGACGTGGTAATGAATTGAAATACTTAACCTAGTTGAATCCATAGGGATTGTATGAACATGAACTTGAATAGGGGTTAAGTAAACATGGTTGAAACAGTGGGAAGGTTAAGTATGTCTGGGTGGGGTGGGTAATATTTATATATAGGCCCACAAACTTAACCTATCGGGGTTATGTAATTAAAGACGCTGTTAGGTAAGTATAGCCTGTGGAAATCCTAGCTGGGATACAAGAAAAGGGGGAGAGCTTGTATCATCTTGTGTGGAGGACCCGTTTCAATCAGTAACCCATTGAAAAGTATCGGACGAGTACTCCATCCTAGGTCGGAGTGGGGACACTCTTACTAGGTTGATTGTAAGAGATCCAAACGTGGAGGACGGTGTGGGCGACGCAAACCGACCGGGACATGTGCGTGCATGTCCGAGCAGAAGGGGATAAGACGACCGTGACACCAGTAGATATGGTTGTGCACATCAACGAAGGGTTTCCACTTTAGGAAGTGATATCTACTGCTGTAGGGCCGGCATAGGGTATCTACGAAGCAGGGAGCCGATCGATTAGGGTAGTAGTTAGGGTACATCTAGACTATGCCTAAGTCTACCATCTTATAGTTGTTGGGATCATCTCATTCTGGTTATACTAGTATCGATGCAGAGAATCAAAGTAATCATTAGGGAAGCGTATATACTCTATCATGTTTACCTTGTCACACCTGCCTTTTGTGATATTATCTCTCTTATCCACTTTATATGCTTGTCATGATACTTTTACTTATTTATTTGCTAAAAGTAGTTGGACTCGCTAGACTTTATGTCTGACCCTTTTGTTTCCTCTTCTTTCTTCCGTTCCCCCTCCCCTCAAGGTTCTCAGGGAGGGAATACTCAAGCTTGACCAGGATTCTGCTATCATTTTGCTGGAGCTGCTTAGATGTATTGCTCAAGCTCCTATCTTTGCTACTATGGCTATGTTTTTATTTGGGGATTTTACTTCTTTTATTTTGTACTCCGGTGTTTAAGTACAAGACAGAAATTTTTATGATGTACTGGTTTTTATGTAATTCAGACATATGATGTTTTGAACCACGATGCTTTATGATTAATAAAGTTTGTTTTTATTTCCGCTGTTATTTTATATCTGCCTTGTAATGTTTATGTTTCCGTTTATCTATAACGCTTCATGAAACTTAATGCGTTCTCTTAATGAGCGACATTAATGGACGTGGGGTGTCACATGGAGATACAGGTTTACCCCATTTCGAATGTCTTCTAGAAATGGTAGTCAATCAGCTATTAGAAGAGCTAATAGTAAAATATAAAATGGTAAATCTAGGCATATTCGTCGTAAACATAAACTGTATGACAACTTCTCTCTAATGGGGTTATTACTATAGACCATGTGAAGTCAAAATAAAACATAGCGGATCCACTAACAAAAGACTTGCCTAGAAGAAGAGTTCAAATCATATCGATAAGAATGAGTTTAAGGCTTGTAGATTGAAAGTTTTCCTTAATGGAACCCAACCTAGCTGACTGGAGTTCTCAAGATCTAGGTTCAAAGGGAGAACCAAGTTAAAAATAAAACTCGGCAGCACTAGATGAAACTATTTCAACTATTCCTGAGATAAACCTGCGCACAGCCCGCTGGATAATAGGATAAGATTAGCTTTTAATAATGTATATATTGTGATCTTTATAATCACCTATGTGAGTGTGAAGGTGTTGCTTCAAGGAGAAGTAAAAGGCTAAATTCTCTAAGCACTCACAAGACCAAGTTGGGGTTCATGGAAAAAACGAAAACAAACAAAGAGCTAAGGAAGATAAGAAACACTTATTATGTGTTATCTTTTAAAGGTTTACACAAAATGCTTACATTTAAAAGACAATCTCAGCTCACTGATTCGCAAGTAAGTAAAAGAGATAAAACATTACGAAAAGTTCACGGTCAAAATATTACTTAAAGTAATATGATAAATGTTTCGTAAATTTAGGAACAAATTAAGCATTTACTCATTCTATGAGGAATTGTTAGAAATGAATGAACTGTTCATTGGAAAGCATGAGGCATTAAATGTTTTGAAATATGAATAGTTCCACATATTAAACTTCTAATAAACATCATGTGCTTATATACGAAGACGTGGACATTATTCTAGTTACCACGAGACAAAGAGACCACATGAAAGCAAATCCATCTTACCAGATGGTGCAATGCACCACCACGCACGTGCATGTACGTGCCCTTTCTCGAGTCCAGTCACGAATCCGCATCTGCACCCACACGCGCGGCGTGGACGATGGACGTTTGAGGCGTATTAGATGCACTTAGCACTTTGCAGTCGGTGGTTCGTTTGATTAGGTTGGCTTTTTAGATCGAACAGTTTACAATTTTGTTTGTTCAAAATCAAATGTCAAAATAGTAATAAAACGAGTGCAACCTTTTCAATAGTAACAACCACTGAAACATATACATATTGACGAATAGGTAGCATCTGCATCTATAGATAGGAAGAAGAGAAAACCGAGAAAAACAATTCATTTTTCTGTAGTTTCTTCCTCTACTAACGAAACTCCGTTCCTATAAAAATTGTTAGAATTTGATGTAGAGAGAAGACAGAGATTAAACGGTAAAACATGAAAGGCTACGTTTTTATTGATTACTTGATTGATATTAAAAAGATGTCTGATTAATTTACAATGCTATTTATTGACTACTTGATTGATATTACAAAAGATGCCTGATTAATTTACAATGCTAAACCTTGCCTCTATTTATAGATGGTTTATCCTTATCTAAAAAAGCATTCTAGATGAGAATATTCTAGATCATATTTGGTTTAATTATAATAAATAGTTCTATACCAAATATCGACCCAAATCAATACGATACCAAATATAACCCCAATTTAATGCAATACCGTATAAAGGCAACATATCTTTATCGTTATCTCTAACATCCCGCCTCAAACTCACGATGCAGAGAACCGTGAGCTTGCCAAATAGAAGCTGCAAAGTGAAGAGTAGCTAGATCGAGCAACCATTTCAATATTGTTAGAGAGCAACACCAAACTCCAAGCACCAAGTACCAAATACTCAATAACAACTCAACAATCTTTAATCTGATCGCTAAGCAAAAGATCTGAGCGACCAAATGACAAAACTGGTCTCGGATGTGTTTGTATGTTTGCATCTCCAAACATATAAAGAAAACAAAATAAACCAAAATGGGATGAGTTTGCATATGTTTGCATTCCAAAACATATCAAATGAAACAAAACCAAAACCAAAACAATAGGGATGAATCAACATATGCTTGCATCCTCCAAACATGTCTTACAATACATTACAACAAAATGACCATATTACAACGGTGGAAAAAGACTTTTTACAACGGTGGGGCAACCGTCGTCTATTAAGAAGTTGTAATAGACTAAAATCTTTTACAACAGTTTTCCACCGTTGCGACACCGTTGTGAAATGTATATTTTACAACTGTTTTCCACCGTTGCGACACCGTTATGAAATGTATATTTTACAACTGTTTTCCACCGTTGTAATAAACTTTATTACAACTGTTTATAACTGTTGTAATATATTTTTATTAAAAGTATTATTTAAAGTTGTAATACATGAACAAATTATATACATATTATTAATAAAAGAATTCATTTCAGAACAAATTATCTACAAAACTGAAGATATCAAACAAACTTAAATCATGAACCAAAACAATATATTAGAATTATCAAACTCTCATCATTTTTTATAAATTATATAAATATCTCAAGTACATAAAATAACCACAAAATCCATTATCCAAGACAACAGTCAGATTGCCAATACATTAAGAACTAAAAAAGAAAGAAAATGGATATGTTACATCAACATTAGAATGTGCTAAAATTTGAAATAACCAAAAAAAAACTCCATACGCAGTGCTATTATCCCCCAGATTCTGCAAAACCATCATTCTTGTTTACCAATGTTGTCTTCTGCAAGTGCAAACATAACCCACTTTCATTATCAAACAATTCAAAAGATGTATATATAAACATGAAATGAAGACTAAAGATGGACAAGGCAATCACATACTCAATTCAAAGCTGAAATACATTTCTGAAGCAATATAACAAACAACAAAACACAGTTGCACAAGGCATACTCAATTCAAGACTTATGATCGACACTCACTGTGACACACTCAAAAGGGGAGAAAATTACAAAATAAATCATAGGGCAAGGATTCAATAGCAAGCAGTAAATAACCCATAGAGGAAGCCAACACCAAAATTGCATAGCACCAAGACACCGGGGAATATAACATCAAACATTCCATACCAGCAACAAGCTTCAGAAACCAAGTAGAAGCTACATAAGCCAGCATAAAGTTACACTAATAAAATTTGCACACTAGAACATTACATACCATCAACCAAGACTGGGCATATGACTTAAACCATATTTTGACAAGCAACAAACAACAAGGAAGCAAGAGGAAAACCTCAACCACCTGAGAGTATCTACCATTACTAGTGAAGAACACCATACATAACCAAGCAAAGTCATTGGGAAATAAATATCGTAGTGGCACAAAAAAACTCTACTGACATAACAACTGAGTCCCCCGTAGCATTGGTTATCACCGAGGATCATAGTTTAAAAGGGTAAATATGCTAAAGTTACATGCATGTTATCATAGTTTTCGTTTTCTATGGCATGCCTATATATTGAGCTTTGTTGTATTGTTGTTCAAATCTGATATGAACAATTTGTTTTCTTTACGTATTCCTTCTTAGTTTAGAACATGTACAAAAATAATAAAAAATCATAGATTTGAAGTTGTGATAATCTAAAATTTTAGATCTATTATTTTTCAGACTTGATTATATATAGATCTTAAAGTGATAAGCAATTATTAATATTTAATTCTATTGATCTTATCCTTTAGTTATGGTTATGAAGGTTTTATCTTTTTGATCTTATTCAGTCATAGATCTAATTTTTTAAATCTAACTTTTTATTATTATTCAAACTTTATATTAATAATGTTATTTTTTTAGATCTCAAGTAGACGCGAAATATTGGATCTTAACCATGCATGTACAATTTTGTTTATTATGACATGGTTAAAAGAAGAAAAAAACTTTTATAAACAGTTTTGCCCACTACTCCTCCACCGCACCACAAACCCATCCACTAGCCTGCTCCTCCTCCACTTCTCTGACCTGCAACTGCACCACTCCCTTCCGATTAGCCTGCACTTACTTGCCACCCATCGACCTCAGCTAGTCTCTCCACCCTAAACCCCCTACAGCCACGCCCCCTAATTAAGCTCCTCCGACCCGTATTGCAACTCAATTGTACTAATCGATTCAGCCCAATCACCCAGCTGAAACCCCTGTACCATTTGTGTTCCCATCTTATTCAAGGCCAAATCAATAAGCGATATAATAAAAAAATTAAAATTAGAAAGGGAAAAAAATACTAGCATCTGAAAATGCAAACGAAATGGGAAACACATAAATTAAGCACCTTTTCGTCTGTTCAACAAGATGGAAAAAGTCATAACTGAAGATCTATACTAAGCACATGAATTGAATGTTGCGCCTTTTGTCATTCGCTTGGTCGAAGTGGGAGTCCTCGCAGCCGCAAACCACCTAATTAATCACATCTAACACGAGTAACCACGACACCGCTTAGTCGTCTTTGTCCTTGAGTCGCCACCATCGTTGAAGTCCTGAGTCGCATCAAATATGTGCTATGTCAGGACAACCTGCTGCTTTCCCATTTCCTATGTCGTGAATCTAAATTATTCCTTGTCGGTTGTGATGCATCAAATGGATTTCGAAAAACCTTAGACGAGTTTGGAATTGGGGGAAGATGAAGGAGCTGCGAACATGGGATTTGGAGAATAGGGATGTGATGAGGAAATTTTTAATTAAAGATATAGCTGTTACTGTGGAAAATTACATTAGCTGCCCCGCCAAAAAATTTCGGTTGCCGCTTCTTTCTTTTTCAAACCGTAATGTCCGCTATTGTGGTCCTGATGCATGCCACAGGTAACATTACTTATTATGGTGATTTGTTAAACACTTTCGATATTTGAATCATTCTATTATAATAAGTCACCCAAGTAAATATTCACTCTGATTATGAAGTCGAAATATAGATATAGTTTAATCCTAAGTTTTTGAAAAAGCCGTGTAAGTTTTCTAAAAAACTGATTGTTATGTAAAGTTTCAAATTTAAAAAAAAATTATTAGTTTTGAAATTATGAAATGCCAAATTTTATAAATATTTTAAAATTTAATTTATAAAAGTGGCAGAAAATAAAAGTTGTTTAATATAATATATTACAACAGTCAAAAATGAAAAGTTGTTATAGGCATTTATTACAACTTACAAAGCAAAACAGTTGTTAAAAATAAGATTAATACAACTATCGAGGAAAAAAAGTTGTAAAAACCCTTTATTACAAGTGACGTTTTGTGACCGTTGTAAAAATACAGTTGTAATATAGTCATTTTGTTGTAGTGGTACCACCTACCACCTTCAATCAATGTCAATTGTCCTCCTAATAAACAGGGTTAGTGTAACGTCCCGTATTTTCAGTGGTATGGTATTTAATATATTTTATTATATTAAATATTGAATTGGAATTTATAACGGATTTATAATATTTATTTCGACGAAGTTCGAATATATATAATTTATAAACTAATTCAAAATGGACTCGAAATGGCACGGTAGTTCGTAATTTACGATTTAAACTTCAATGGAATATATAGAATCTGTTTTAAGTCGGAATTCTGTGAAACAAGAAACGTCAGGATCTATTAGATGATAACTTTCTAACAGAACAGAAAAATCGAGATTTTTTCGTGTAGTTTGTAAGTTATGTTCAAATCAAAATTTAAAATAGTCGTTGTGAAATCGTTAATAAGCCATAACGATAATTTAATTATAATTAAATATTGGATTCGAATTTGGACAAGACCTTTGAGGCGTAGTCATAATTTAATTTTTAAAATTTTATTGTAATTTTCAATTCGTAAAATAAGCAACTTTTTATTTGGAGTATTTCGCACCCTATACCAGCATTTTGGGGTATCACAATATAAGTTATCCTACCGATATTATTATATGGTTGGGATCGTGGCGCATCGCTCGACATGACTATATTCTTATTTCAGGCCATAATAGCTCGGACATGAACGAAATCATATGTAACGCGGTACACTAATTTTTTTTAAAAACATAAAATAAATAAATATATAATAGCATATAAAAAGGAACACACCAACTCAAGAATCAAAATACAAACTTTAGACAACCATGCAACCTAAATTCTCCTACATGCCTAGTGTACTTATAGAACGGTCATCTTGGAAGTGAAAATACACTGGAACGCACGCTTACCCTAAGACGTATAACTTATTGCTACCTCTTTTTCCTACTCTAAGTGTATCTAATATAGCATGCTCCTTCCACGATAAGGGTAAGGCTTTACAAAAATTTTGTCAACACCTACTGCCTACCCAAATTAGCTTCTACCAACGTAATAATCTACTGAAAAGGAAATTTACACCAGGTCACTTTTAAACACACGCACAGCTCCTTTCCAATGCAGCAACATTTCACCATCAGTATACATACCCATCTCCATAAACATACCCTACGATTTGTCGCTGTTACGTTCTTTCCTTTCCACATTAATACCCTGTTATCTATAGCTAAAACACGTACAAGTGTTGAATCAAAAAGGAAATATCACGGTAGTACTACCCATCAACTAGAAGACATATGTCAAGGCTAATCTAAAAGGCATAAAACGCAGCTACAGACAACCTATATTATAATTTACAGTGTATTGTTGTCCCCTTTGGCCTTAAGTACTGAAACTGCAAGTACATGCAACTCTATACCTATGTATATTATATTTCTTAACTACGAAGTAAAATTTTCACGTAGATCTTATACGAGCAGAAAACACATGTCTAGGTTTTTATTTACAGCTAACCTATATAGCTAAGTACGTGAGTGCCAAGGAACCGTACTCTATAAAACCGTGCTCCATTTCCTTACTTTCCTCCTGCGAATCAACCCAAATCTCATGGCAAAAAGAACAAAATAAAATACTCATTTATTCAATAGAATCCTTAGTTCTTGGGTAAAGGGGTACTGGCTTACGTTGGAGTGAAAGAGGAGTCTACTGGTATAATTGTTTTGAAGTTTTCAGGTGGGTTAGGTGGTACCGTGTTCTCATATTCACGGGAAGGAAAGGAGAAAATACAAGAGAAGCTTCAGCAAATTTGATTCGGGGAAGCAGGAGAAGGGTGTTGCGGTTTGGTTTGACTGGAATAGAACAAAACGGGTTGGTGGTGAAGCAGTTTGAAGGAAGAGAAGGTTCTGTTTTTCCGTAGAAGGAGAAGGGGACTGTGCGGAGTTGTTCGGCTGCATAACGTGAAACTGTGTGTTATCTTGGAGTTTGAACACGGTTTATTTGGGGTCCGAGATGTTTTTCGGTGGAGAATGGCGGCGGGTGAGGCTTCTGGATGGAGGGAAGATCGTCACAGTGGGGTCAGCGCTGGTGGACTTTGGTAGCTCATTCGTGTTTTGTTGGAAAATGAAGGGAATACAAATGGCATGCAGTGCGAGATAAAGGTGGTTAGTTGTTCTGTTGGTGGAGTAGAAACACAAACAGAGGAGGAGGAAGACAAATTCATAAAGAAGAACATGAATAAAGGAGGGGGTGAGCTGTCATTCTGACGTGGGCTCAAATGGTGGAGTGCGTGATGAGAGGGAGATCAATATGGCGGCTCTGTGTTTAGGAGGCACGGTGGGTTTATTGGTGAAGATGGAGGAACGGGTTTTCAGTAATGAAGAAGGAGCCATCCAGTATTTCGATTGATACAGTAAAACGCATGTGGTCTGGTCAAATTGCTGATGTGGTTAAACTAATGGGTAATTAATAGTTAATTTAAAAATTGATTTAATCTAACTCTTTTAATTTATATATAAATTACTACATTTTAAATGGTATACTTATTACATAGGAAAGCAAGGGATTAGGCTCCTGAACGTCGGAATGGAGAAACCACGTTGGAACTGAAATTAACGCTGACGAGGCAAGGATTAAAGTTAATTAAGGTAAAATTTGTTAAATTAATTAATAATTAATTATAATATGATTTATAAAGTATACGTTCAATCTTGTATTGGGGATATCTTGTTCATACTTTGACAGAATGGCGCAAAACGGGATCCGTTGCGATCGTGGCGACGGGGGCTACGTACCAGCTGGTTTGATCGGAATTGGATGCAGTTGGAATTTCATGTAATTTTAAACGTTGTTTAAAATTATGTGAAACAACGCAGAAATCATTCATCGAAATAAGGTGAGTTAATTCTCACACATTTTTGGAGTGCTATGATGTGTTAAATTCATATAATTAAAATTTATCGTCGATATATATTGGTTCATTATATGCTTTGGATGCCTATTGTTGATTGGGTGGTTAACGTTAATTATATACTGTTATGAAATATTATAATGATATGTGATACAGGGAAGAACAGGTAGGAGGAATCAAACCGGATTCCTCAAATATTTAGTATGTTGTTTATTTTATAGTACATATGAACTGATTAAACCGCGTTGACTTTAAACCTGTTCGTTATTGAATGTTGTTGAGTTTTAAATAAATATATAGTATTGGTTGAGGAAGTTATAGCAGATGGCCAAAAATATAAACCATTTTATAAAGATTGATACACCGTTAGGTGAATCAATAGAAATGAAGTTATGAAATTTATTTCATAACTGAATATATATTTTCTTAAATATATCATTTTGAAGTTTATAAAAAGAAAATAAACCAACCACATACATATATACATTGATTGTGTTAACCACTAATCTCCATTTTTGTACCAAAATCTACTGTGCGCGAAGCATGTGTTTATGAAATGATTATTAAACGATTTTATTAAGTTAATTCAAGTGACCAGAATTAACATAACATTTAGAATGGGTTTATATTAATATTGATTATTATTCATTTAATAATAATCAAAGTGAATGGAATTATTTTAATTAATTATATTATTAACTAATGGAAAGCGCTAAGTGGAATTGATTAACGAATAAATCATGTTTAGAGGCTGTGTTAACTGAGATTGTTTTATTAAATTAGTTTATTAGTTTATTGGGAATAGTTAATATTGGAGTAAACCATTTTTATTTTAATAAATGTTAAAACTTGATCTTTGGTTATTTAATAATTGAAGGAATACTTTAGGAAATGGAAGTGTGTGAAGTCATGTTATGGTAAATGGATACTTAAGTGATTTGAGGTATAATAATATAAGTTATGATTAAACCAAAGTTTTATTAATTATTTTTGAATTATATTTAATTGGATTATCTGAAATCCAATATTTTGCGAAGTTATAAAACATGAATTTATATTGAATATATATTATTGAAAAGGGTTATTTGAAATGACATTTGAATAAGATAAAAGTCGGGATTTGGAATAAAAGAATTCGAACTTAATTAAGGATCAGTTGAGATAACTAATTTTCTGAATATTTATCTGAAGTTGGTTTCGGCCTTCGGGGTGGATATTTAGGAAATTAGTTTCTTACTGATTTACGGTTAGGAACTAATGGGGATAGGAAATGGGAAATAAAAAAAAATGGAAACCCAAGTTTTAATCAAAGGGATGAGACGGGTAGAGTTAAAAAGATGTGATATAAATTCATTATATTAATAAGAGATGAGATTTCATTAAAGTTTAACTAAAATGGGATTCGATTTGATATTGGGAATAAATATCGGTTTTTGTATTACACCTGATATTTATCTTAAGATAAGAACGTTGTTGATCAAGTTCTGAGAGGTAAATAAAATATCCTAACTTGAACAACTTCAGGATTATCGAAGGATGATGTTAGTTGTGATAAGGGATGTTGGAAGTAAATTTATTCTGAGGGATATAATGTAGCGTTATTTGAAAATGTTGGGAATATATATAATGGAATTCCAAATATAAAAGGAAATAAAAAGAGGCTTGAGGATGTAAAATGATATTTCCATAATAGAAATATATAAAAGTAGATCCGTGAGATTACAACGACATTTTCAAAAGTAAGAAATGTGATTTAGAATGAGTTCATTCTAAAAGGGTATGGGACGATTATGGTGTTCAAATAACAGGAACAAAAGGAGATTCGTAATGATTATTTTACGCTGATAAGTTGAATCGATTTCCAAATTATAGATAATAAGTGATGTTATAGAAGATGTTTTGAAATGGTAGTAAACGAGAAATTGGATATGGTTTAAGAAATTTTTCTAAGTATATTGAAACACCCCACCTCCATTAAGGTCACTCACAAAGGGAATGCCTTAACTTCGGTGGAGGTTTATAACTAAAAGTCCAGATAAAATACAAGACAGATATAAACACATATGTATAAGCAACGGAAAACGAACAGACTTTCATTTCATAAATATGTGTTCATACAAAACATTTCCATAATTGTCTCATAATAACTTCCAAAACATTACATCATAATTTCTGTCTTGATTATTAAATAAAGAAGCATAAAACATAATAAAAGCTGCACAAGTCCCCATAGAACGTGTCCAAAAGCCATAGCCAAGGAAAGAGAGTCCAAACCATACATCTATTATCTTGAAGCTTGCAAAGAGTCTGACTAAGCTGGGTTGTTTCCTCCCTATGGACCTTGGGGGGGGAAACGGAAGAAAAGAAGACGAAAGAAAAATAGAGTCAGACATAAATCCTGGTAAGTCTAGTGACTCTTTAGTATGAGAATAAGAAAAAGGGCATGATAGGCATAAACTAGAAATAGGAAAGTATCATAAACTAAGATAAAGCAGTTTGAACCGAATATACTATCACACCCCACACTATATCTCTGCACCTACTTGTATTGTCTCAACTGGCACCCCATGATCGGGGTGAAGTGATCCCCTTACTAAAGATCGGCTCCTACTTGCAAAATCATATGTGTCATACGACCCCCAATGATTGTAGATACCTATGCTGGTCCCACCATGGGGTGTATCAAGTCCCATGGTGGCGGCCCAACACAATCCTAGAATGCATAGGTTATAGTACTGGTGCCCAGTGCCCTGTTTGTCTGCTCCGAAGTGTGTGCACGCCCGCACTCCGTTAGAACCCACACTGCTGCACCAACCGCCGTCGCTTTTGACCGCTTACAATCAGCCCAGTAATCGTGCCCTACCCTGCCTAGTTTAGGGGTACCATGATACCTAATTGGGTTACTGCTGAAATGGGTCCCCGTTACTGGGGTTTTCTAGTCAAACATGTTAAGTGGTTAAGTGTATGTATTTACCTAACCCCACCCATCAGTTTAATTAACATGTTGAATTGGTTAAGTGTTTTAGTTAACTTAACCCTGCCATCCTGACTGGTCTGTCCTTAGATTTTTAAAGCACCGACCACTCACATTAGACAGGTGTTGTTACAGTTACTAGATGTGTCGGTCGGTTCCGGGCAGGTTTACATCGTAACTCAGTCTAACATCGGGTCCTTATTGGGCTCAATGCTTAACCTCTCACATTGGATAGGTATTGTTGTGATTACTGGACAGTCAGGCGGGTCCGGGCAGGTTTACATCACAACTCAATCCAACCTCGGGTTAAGCATACTCGTATTCTCTAAATTTACATATTTGTCTCTATTACTTGTTATATGTAAATTTGTTAATAATTAAATATTGTGGCCCACTTTCCAAGTTCATCATTTTTGGTATAAGAATTTTATACCATTTAAGTGCCACCAATTATTGGCATGTGCCAAACATGCCAATACATATATTTTCACCAATTTATGTCAAGTTTAAAATAATTACCAATTTTTTCCAACGTTACCCCGTCTAAATATTAGGCTAACAATCTTAGCCTAATTTTTCGTCCACATGATTTTTAACATATAATATTAGGCTAAAAACTTAGCCTAATTTAGCGTACACAAAATTGGCATAAAGAAATTCATTAACATAAACATGTCATAGGTGTAAACTTCGCATTATCGGCATAGTCAACATGAACATCATAGGTGTGAACTTGCAACATAGGCTAAATCAACATACATATATGTGAATTTGCAACATAGACTAAATCAACTTACATATATGTGAATTTGCAACATAAGCTAAATCAACTTACATATATGTGAATTTGCAACATAGGCTAAATCAACTTATATATATGTGAATTTGCAACATAGGCTAAATCAACTTACATATATATGAACTTGTAACATAGGCTAAATAAACTTATCTATATGTGAACTTGCATTGAAATAGGGATCTAACTAAATAGGTGTCACATGAATTAGCATATGATTTAGGTAACATAAGCCTAAACATGTTTAGATCTAAGCATAACATCGCATCACTAGCATATGACAAGAATATGACATGTCCATAAAATATGTATAATTTTATCACATGTGTGAACTAGATCCAATCATGTTTACTACTATAACATGAAACTTGTATTAAAATGGATCTTGGCATGGATCCAATTATGAACTTGCAACTTTTGTATAAACGTATGAGCATGTATATGAACTTAATCATTTAGGCATAGAGGTTTTAGCATAAAGTATATACATGAGATCTTAATCACATACTACCTATATAATCACATAAAAATATTGGTGTAGATATGATCCAAATAACTTGTATGTGAATTTAAATAGATCCAACATCAACTAGATTAATCCACAAGCATTCTTATGGATCCATCATCAAGTCAATTAAACCACAAACGTCCAATACCATTCACAACACAATCATTGCAACACATAGATATGAATTAACATACCCGTTATACAATAGCACAATTCCATTTCCATTTTACATCGAATCAAATCTTAATTTTATTCCCATCAGAAAAATCACTATACTTACAACAAACGACGAACTTGAATTCTGGATTCTGAGTTCTAAATTTGCAATGCTTTCCTTTGGGTAGACAAACATTGTTTGAATCTTGATTTTTACTTTAGTTTTGCTCGTCTCTAAGCTTTCTTCAAGTGGAGACTACTCTCGGCTTCCTTCCAACAGCATGACGGCTCTAGCTGTATTTTATTTGTGTAAATTTAGGTTGAAGAATAAGGTTGTTTATATAGAATTTCAAACTAATTAGAGCCGTCATGAAGCTAGAGTTAATCAGGGCCATCCATCTCAAGAGAAGCCAATCAGAAAGTTACAAATCAGCCCTAGTGACACAGCCAAGCCCCACAAACCGAGCCAGGACCAGACCAAGCAGGTCGACCGGTAGGTCGACCCCCGGGTCGACTACATAGTCGACCTGGGTACCCAAGTCGACTCCCAGATCGACCCCCTAGTTGACCTGAGTCCTGGGCGGGAAAATTCCCGCCCAGCCCAGTTATAGTCCAGTTTTGAATTTTGAACATGTTTTCGGGCTGTTTGAACTTTAAATCGAATTCTGAAACTTCCGCAGGTCATAACTCCTTCATACGGAGTCCGATTTATGCAAACTCGGACTCTATCTCAAGCAGAATTCCAAGACGAACGCAATGGCATAACCCGTTTCCCTTAATTCTTTCATTTAGAATTAATTATACTTTAATTTGTTAATTTACTATTAACAGAAAATTCGGGGTGTTACATTCTCCCCTCCTTAAAGGATTTCATCCCCGAAATCTTCAAGTCTAGAAGAACGTATATCCTAACATCCAATCGTCCATCTATTCAACCAACAAACACAGGCATCCATTGTCCTTAAAAGACTTCTAATGCTTCATGATCATATGCATAGTGTGTGTATATGTCCTTATCTAATGCAAAAATTAGGTGGTCTACTAATTCAGTTGACCTCCTTAATGCGAATCATGTAAGTGTCGTGAATCCATTATGTATGCAAATTTTTCCCTACTCAATATTCTACATGAGTGTGCAACCATTCATACAAATGCGACATCCATATGATAACATATCAAGTTTCAACCACATACAAATATAAATACATATATGCATATGCAATATGAAGTGACTGAGCCGATCTAAAACCTAGGTTGTGTGTGTATATGCATCCACGAGCAACCACTAGCAACCACTTGCAACCACTTGCAGCCATCAGTCATAACATGTTTTAATTACATGTTTACATCCAATGGGGTTTCTACATAAGGATAAAGGATAATATCGAGGAAATATGCCTAAAAAGATAGATACAAGCACAACTTAAGGAAAAAGAGAAATCAAAGATGTACCCTCAAAAAGAAAAGGGTAGGCCGCGCGAATTCTGTCCTCGGTTTCCCAAGTCGCATCTTCCTCGGCGTCGCTCCACTGAACTTTGACAAGCTTGACTTTGCGGTTGCGTAGCTTTTTCACTTCAGTTCCTAAGATGCGGGTTGGAACTCTCCTCACAGTTGCTTCGCGTTCCACTTCGGCTTCTTATAGAATGCTTGGCTCCACCACTTCCGCAGATTCATGTAGACATTTCCGGAGATGAGAAACGTGAAAGACATTGTGAATTCCAACCAACCTTTCGGGCAGCTCTACTCTATAAGCCATCTTCCCGATCTTCTCGATGATAGGGAATGGTCCTACAAATCTTGGTGCTAGCTTTCCTGCGGATCCAAAGCGAACGACGTTCCTTAAGGGAGATACCTTAAGGAAAACCCTGTCCCCAACCTCAAACTCAAGGTCGGTCCTTCTTTTGTCTGCATAGGATTTCTGTCTATCTTGGGCAGTCTTCATTTCCTTCGTATCAAGTCCACTTTTTCTGAAGTCTCTCTAATCATGTCTGGCCCAAGTATAAGCTTGTCTGTAGACTCCCACCAACAAGTTGGTGATCGACACGGTCTTCCATACAAAGCTTCGAAGTGCGCCATGCTGATGGTGGCTTGGTAGCTGTTGTTGTAGGAGAATTCCACTAAAGGAAGATGATCCTCCCATGTTCCTCCAAAATGAAGAACGCACAGTCTCAGAAGATCTTCTAATACTCTGTTCACTCTTTCCGTCTGACCATCAGTTTGGGGGTGATAGGCCGTGCTCAAGCATAACTGTGTGCCTACAGCTTCTTGCAGACTCCGCCACAATTCGCTTGTAAAAATAGGATCTCGGTCACTCACTATGCTGGAGGTTATTCCATGGATTCGAACTATTTCCTTGAGATAAAGAGAAGCTAGAGACGAGGCAGTCCTTCTACTCTTGATAGGTATAAAGTGGGCGCTTTTTGTGAGCCTGTCCACTATTACCCAAATGCTAGTATTGCCCCTTTTTGACCTAGGCAACCAATCAATGAAGTCCATTGAAATGCTATCCTACTTCCATTGCGGGACTTCTAGAGGATGAAGCAGTCCTCCAGGCTTCTTTTGTTCTGCCTTGACCTGTTGGCGTATCACGCACTTAGAAACGTAATCTGCCACATCCTTCTTCAGGCCACTCCAAAAGAAAACTCTCTTTACGCCCTTGTACATCTTGTCTCCACCTGGGTGTATTGTCATCTTGGAATGATGTGCTTCCTCGAGAACCATCTTTACTAAATCCCTTGCTTGTGGGACGCATAGTCTTCCATCCCGCCTTAGCCAACCCTTATCATCGATGGTGTACCTATTGAAGTGACTGGAAGTTTTGCCCCTAATTAGTTTATCATTAACATCCACAAGCTGAGGGTCTTCACGTTGTGCGGCCCCTATTGAGTCTAAAAGAGTGGGCCGTACTTCTAGTGATGCCAATAAACCAGGTACAAAGTCAGAGGAGGGCCTAAAGTCAAAACATGCTATATACTCCAAGCTTTGCCTTTCTACAAAGAGAGGGCTTAAGGTCGGCTTCTTTCTACTTAAGGCGTCTGCTACTACGTTGCCCTTGCCAGGAGTATAAGAAATCTCAAAATCATACGAGGCAAGGAACTCCATCCACCTTTGCTGCCTCAAGTTAAGATCTCTCTGCGAGAAAAGACACTTCAACAATTTATGGTCAGTATACAATTCGAACTTCTCACCTAGGAGATAATGGCTCCAAGACTTAAGCGCAAAGACGATGGCGGCCAACTCAAGATCGTAGGTTGGGTAGTTCTTTTCATGAACTTTCAATTGTCTTCCACCATAAGCTACTACCTTCCCTTCTTGCATCAGAACAGCGCCCAGTCCCGTACCACAAGCATCCGTGTATACTGTGAACATCTTGCTTCCATCAGGAAAAGTCAGAACTGGGGCTGTTGTAAGAGCCCTTTTTAAGCGTTGGAAAGCAATATCACAATCCAAATCCCAAGCGAATGCTAGATTCTTCTTTGTTAGCCTTGTGAGTGGAGCTGAGATTTTCGCGAAATCTCTAATGAACTTTTGGTAAAAACCGGCTAGCCCAAGAAAGCTTCGGACTTCGGTTGCATTTCTTGGTGTCTTTCAATCTTGCACTGCCACCACTTTCGCGGGGTCCACAGCTAACCCCTTTTTGGACACTACATGTCCAAGAAACCTTACCTCTTCTCTCCAGAAGTGGCACTTGGAGAATTTTGCTTTTAGCTGATGTGCACGGAGAGTATCCATGATTTCCTTCAGATGCTGAGCATGTTCTTCCTCATTCTTTGAGAAGATCAAAATATCGTCTACGAAGACCACCACGAACTTATTGAGGAATTTCTCTGAACACCCTGCTCATTAGGTCTACGAAATAAGCGGGTGCGTTTGTCAAGCCGAAAGGCATGACAAGCCACTCGAAGAAACCGTCTAGGGTTCTGAATGCCATTTTATCAATGTTATCTTCAGCTACCCTTAGTTGATGGAACCCAGTAGCCAGATCAAGTTGGGAGAAGACTGACGCACCTACAAGCTGATCAGACAAATCGTCTATTCTGGGAAGCGGGTGTCTATTCTTCTTAGTCAGCTTGTTTAGCTCCCTATAGCCCATACAAAGACGTAGTGAGCCATCTGCTTTGGTGACGAACACCACTGGAGCACTCTATTCCGAGATACTCCGCCTTATAAACCCCTTCTCGAGAAGCTCCTTAACCTGCTTACTGAGCTCCTTTCTCTCCTTTGGAGCCATATGTCTAACAGGTAAAGCTACGGGCTTTGCATTATCAACAAGACATACGCGGAAGTATATTTCCCGCCTCGGAGGTAAGCCCTTTACCTCTTCAAAGACATCCGGATATTCACGGACCACTCTAACCGACTGTAAATTCTCAACAGAAGCATCAAGCGACTCTAGATAACTAAGCATAACAGCATTCAAGGGACTACAAGAAATTTCTATAGTGTTATCGAGCCAAGTCAAGAGTCTAACCACTCTTTTCTCACAATCAAGAATGGCACCATTACTGGATAACCAGTCCATGCCTAAGATCAGTCCATATCCCGAGAAGCCCAAAATAAAGTACTACATCTAAACTCAACACTTAGAATAGAGATTTTCAAATCCAAATAAACCATTGACAAATATGCTGAGCCCCCAATTGGATTTGAAACAACCAAGGGATTTTCTATCATACTAGTGTCTAGGTGCAGAGATTCTACTAAAGCAGATGAAATAAAGGAGTGTGAACTGGATGATCATAGAGATAAACTAAGCTTTCTACCGAAATATTCCTACCTTGTTCCTGTAACAACCCGTATTTTTATATCGTATTATAACTATAAATCAAGGCATAATTAATTTTTAAAATGAGAATTAAGGGAAACGGGTTACTCCATTGCGTTCGTCTCGAAATTCTGCTTGGAAACGAGTCCGAGTTTTCGAAAATCGAAGTCCGTACGACCAAGTTATGACCCTTCGAAGTTTTCAGAAAATTTCAAGTTCAAAACAGCTCAGAATTCGAATTCAAATTTCGAAATTCAAACCTCAGAATGGACTGGGCGGGAAATTTCCCGCCCATGACCAGGTCGACCTGGGGGTCGACTATGTAGTCGACCTGCCCAGGACCAGGTCGACCATAGTGTCGACCTGGTGGCCGAGCCCACTTTTGAAGCTGGATTCACTTTGATGTTTCTGGCCTCGTTTCTGTCTACATTCGTTGACCTGACCCTATATAAACAACCCCTAACACTAGTCTCTCTGCAAAAAATTCTCTTTGATCTTATGTTGTTCTACTTCTGGTTGAAAAGTTGGAGAAAGGGACTACTTCTTCTACGTCGAAACTACGTTAAGAGAATTGCTGATTTGGGGATTTCTGTTAGGACTTGACTAAGCATATAAAGATTCAACATCGACTCTTTTTTTTAATTCTCGAACCACAATCTGTAAGCCCTAGTTACTTTTAGATTTAAACTGTAAATGTAATATGAATATGTTGTAAATTGAAATTGGACTTGTTATGATGACTGTTTTACATCCATGCTTTTTCATCTTGGATCTTGACTTTTGGGTATATTACTATGACATTGATTTGGGGCCTATTCATGTTGTAAATCAAAGAGAAAACCCCCTCATATTATCATGCCTACAATGTTGAATCTGCTATTAGTCACAAGTTTATGACTATCATCTTATGTCAACCGTTACCATGACTATACTATAACCTTATGTCAACTGTTATCTTGGCTAGTACCTTATTTTGCTAGATTTGGAATCTATATGTTTGAGGCCAATATTCCATATGCCAGTAATGTTATAATCATTTATCTCAAGTCATACCATGCTATGCTAGTAATCACTTTTGCTACCTTATACCCGTCCCTTCTTATGTTATTCCCTAATTAGATTTATTTGTATCGATTCGAGTTTGTGTGCGATGGGAATACGATTTGGGTAGATTAGGTAAAACATGAATTGGCTTTGAACATGAACATTATTATAACTTGAACCTATATATGGACAAGAACTTGATATGAAATTTATATAAAGCCTGACATGAAAACTCGACATGAATTTTGAAACTTGAAAATGGCCAACTCGAGGTTGGGTTGAGTTTGCAGTGTAAATCTGCCCGGAACCGCCTGGCAAATCCAGTGGCTGCAAATAATAGGATCCAATGTGGGTAGTTGGTCATATCGCACGTAAAACCCGAGGTTAGACTATGTTGTGGTGTAAATCTGCCCGGAACCGCCCGGCAAATCCAGTGACCACAACAGTTAGTCTAATGTGAGAGGTTGGGGTGCATTAATGAATTAATGCCACATGATAGGGTTAAGTCATGAACCATTTGAATATACTTAACCAACTTGACACGATGATTTGATAGGGTTAAGTCATGAACCACTCGAGCACACTTAACCAACTTGATACATGATCTGGATAGGTGTTCGCTACAACGGAATTTCTATTAAATTAGAAAACCGTCGCACGAATATTAAAATAACCGCAAGTGCACGGCGTACTATTGTAATACGTAGTGAGTGCGAGTCGATCCACAGGGAAAGAAGTGATTTCAATTTTATTCAATCGAATTAAGCCAAACTTTGAATTGTTCTAATAAAAACTATGAAACTAGAAACAAAGTTGAGAGCTAAATATGAAATTAGAGAGTAATTTAGAGGTAAATCCACTCTCACCTTTATGTAAGTTGTCAAACATACAATGTATGATCTCAACAAGTGATATAAATGCAATATTTACACCACTTATGATTCTCATGAAAATGAAACTAAAGCAAAAGTATTCTAAATATGGTCTATGAACTATTGGCTAGAACTATAGACCATCAAATTTTGTTCATACTTTCATTTCAAAATCAATAATCACTTAGCAAATATTGATGTAACTTGTGTTTATATTGAATAAGCATAGATCATTTGCAAATGCAACATGACCTATCAAACCCAATTGTATAAACTTACATCCATATTCACTAACATTAAGAACATATTAAAGATCACAAATCATATACTTGTTGAACTTACACAAAGTTAGAGAGCATCATTACCCCTAAATCAAGGGATTAGCCACTCATATGTGTTGTCATATCAACACATGTACGTTTCAATATTAGAAAATTAAGCAAAATGAAAGAAAACTAAGTAGAACAAGAAGAAAACTAAACTAAGAACATAAAGTAAATCTAGGCTATGAACATAAAGTAAATGAACATGAATGTAAATCTAAGCTATGAACATGAATGTAAATAAATCTAAACTATGAACATGAAAGTAAAGCATAGAAATTAAATTGCATTAAAACCAAGAAGTTACATAAAGAAAATGGCTAAGTAGCCATTAAAATAAAAGGGAGCTATGATCCCTCACTAAAACTAAACTAAAGAGGATAAAGGAGAGCATGGATAAATGAACATGAAGGGGGTATATATACAAGATCACAAACCCTAAAACCCTAATCACTCATAATGGGAAATCCCCAAAATGGCCCTTCATGAAGCTTCTAATCCTCTCATAGCCACTAATGAGTCATGTAGGATGCATGAGGCCTTTTGTCTCATTCAATTAGTCTTTAATAAGAAGCTTTAAGAGAAAGAGGTAATTTGAGAGGTGGGGTCCTCATGATCATGTATGAGAATTATTTCCTCTTCATTCCTTTGTATGCATGCATTTGTGCTCCAAATCTTCATGTGTATGCATTATTTGTGCACCAAAATTCCTATTAGAGACAATAACAAAGAACAAGTAAATGCAATCACAAAATAAAACATGCATAAGTGATCAATTTTTCCCAAAATGAGTGATGATTTTGAAAATATTTAAAATATGGTTTGATCGTATAAAACACCTAAAAATGTTCATTTATTTATTTAACAAGAATAAATATGTGAATATAAATGTGCAATTTTACGTGCACATCAAATACCCCCACACTTATCTTTTTATTCCTCCTCGAATAAAGTAAAAAAAGCTAAGATAAAACCGTTTTCGTAGGGAGCACGATTGCATTGAGCGTATGCAACAAGCCGTTAAACCTCTGGGTGTCCCCAGTAGGACGAGTGTTGTCTCGTGAGGGTTTTCAGCGGATACTACCCACAAAATCCAAAAGTTAAATGCAAAAAATATTTACAAAAATGCTAGATTCGAAAATATTCACAAGATGAATGCAAGTTTTTAAACGAGTATTTACAAATGGGTAATTTACTTTTAAATTTTACACGAAGGAGTTAACACAAGTTTGGGTCGCCACAATGAAATTTAAGTCCGTTACTAATCACAACTTCAAACAAAAGTCAGTTATCGCTACAAACTCCTCCAGCTTGGCCAGTTGTTTAGGTAGAAACATAGTGCAAATATAAAATGAATTCTGTAATCGATATCAACAATCGTACATTGGCATCTTTATTTACTTTTGGTTAGCAAGTTAGGTCAAATAAGTGAAGAGTGTGCTTGGATTTCAAGTGCTAACTCTCTCTTTATTACAAAATATTTACATTATTATTATTTACAAATACCTAGGTATACCACCCTTACACTGCACTATGACTTACGTGAGGGTCAGTAATCCTAAGGTGTCCAACTCATAAAATGAGACCAAGATATACCGACGCTGACTTTGTCAACAAGGTGCCGGATAGAGCTTGGCGGGTTTGCACACCAACGCCAGATGTACCAGCAATGTTGGATACCCTTGGATTATTAAATATATTCTTTTTTTTTCTCTTTTTTTTCTTCTTTTTTTTTTACGAGAGAGAGTTTACCGAGAATATCTTAGCACAACTTCACTTAGACGATCTAAAATGTTAACGTAAGTAATCTAAATCAACCGTTCATTCAATCGGATTACAATTTAGAAAACACTTCATACTCATCACCCATGAATTTCCCTATATACCGGTTACACTAAATTTGCTCATAATTCAAACTTTTCTTTCGTTATCCGTTAAGAGAAGTAAAATTCCAAATATTTTAATCGTACGACCAAAACCGTATATCCACTTCATCGTGTCCATTTAAAAGTAAATTAAAATGCAATTTTTTTTTTGAAATTTTGTTTTGGGATGAAAAAGGAAAAGAAAGTTGAAATCTATGCAAAACAAATAAATATAAAACTCCCCCCCCCCCCCACTTGATTTTGACTGTGTCCCCACAGTCAACCCAAGTGGCAAGAGAAAAGAAAAAGAAAATTTTGAAAATATGCCCTATATTTACAAAAAAGAAAAAAAATGATAATTAAAGTATATCAGAAAATATATTGACAAGAAGTAAATGAAACGGTCTTCTAAAGACCGATTCATTTGTCTCTTCAATTATGAGAGACACAGCTTAAGGTCGAAAAACCAAATCGTAAAAGCTTTTGAAGTTAGGCGTAAATTCGGAAAAACAAATGTTGTTTTATTAAAAATCGAATGAGTTGGTTTATTTTCGATGATTCTTGGGGTAGATTGAATAATTGATTGAATTTCATGTTTAGTTTCACCAATTTGAATTTCAAAATTATCATTGAAAAATTCTTTTGAATTATCAATTTCAAATTCAAAATGGTGATTCAAATCTACTTCTTTAAAATTCAACTCATTATCGAAAAGCCCAAAAAATTCGAGGTCATTAAATTCATCTTCCTTTGAATTATTAACAACTTCATTACTTATATCATTTTCCAAGTCTAAAGTTGTTATTTTCAAATTTTCAGAAAAAGGAAGATTGAATTTTAAATTTTGTTCCACCTTCTCATAAGAATTGAAATCCAGCTCAATTACCGTGTTATTAACAACTTCGTTAAGATTGTCATTTTCCATTTCGAAAGTTGTTATTTCAAAATCAACAATTGTAGGCAAAGGTGGATTATCGTTCAAATCGCCACACATTGAAACTTGATTTTGTTGGTCATGTCATTTCAAGTATGTTTCAAATACCAAATCCGTGTGATTATCAAAAATTTCGTTCATTTGCTCGACAAAATCAAGCTTATAATTATTAACTTGCGTAGTTTGAAATTGTTGAGAACAAAAATCGTTAATCGCACCATCATTGAAATTATTCCCATTGTTTAAAAAATTATTCACATTTTCATTTTGAATTTGAAATTCATTTTGGAGTTCGAAATTGAATTGACAAGGATTGTAATCAAAATTTGGAAGTGAATTCAAATTTTGATTATTTTGAAAACTTTGACTTGAATTGTTGCACAAATATGAATTACACCATTCATTTATTCTTTGGTTTTGTTGTGTGCACATTTCAAGTAAAGATTCAATTTTTGTTTCAAGAGTTGAAGGTTGATCATTAGTTTGAAAATTATATGGTGGAAAATCAGAGTTATTTTGAATATTTTGACAAGTTGATGGTGTAAAATCCAAAGTGTTTGGACAATAGTTGTTATTAAAATATCCATATGAATTTGGTGCAAAATTATATGGATTATATTGAATTTCACAACTATCGTAAAATCCGTGGAAATAAGGAAATTGAGACATTTTGAAAAGAATTGGTTCTTTTTTTTTTTTGAATGCATGAACCTAATGCAACTACATGAATGCAAATTACCTATTTACAAATTGTCTAAATTATATAATGACAGTTAGATTAATTTCAACAAAAAATTTCTCAGCCAGTTAACGGACAGGAGTTATCAGTGCACCAGGAATCACCCTAGCAATGCAACCGAAGGTTTATGTACCTTCAGAGGAACAACCGATATAATATTTACGAATCACCGTAATGTTTATAAACGGTTATTACTCTGCCGTAGTCTAGACACCGAGAATAAATTCGTTGAAAAGAAACTAATTTGTCATTATATTATAATGTCCTAAAAATAAAAATAAAAATAAGATGAATGCAAAACAGAAATTAAACGTGAATTAACAATGCAACTACAAATGAATTTTTATTTCGTTTTTGAATTTTTTTTTAATGCAAATGCAAGCAATCAACAATGCAAATAAATAAAAACAAGGGAGAAGAGAAAAATACCAGAGGGGCTGAATTTATTAGCAATATTTTTTGTCAGCGACAATTTTTTAGCATGCAAATAAGTAGCGCAAAGCAAATCAATTCTCTTCCTTTTGCAACCTGAAAAGTCAAAACGATGTATACACAAGTGGAAGGCAAGTGAAAAGTGAATTTACACTTAAGAGCAAAAGTGAATTTTTTTTTAAAGATTTTTTAGAACAAATTCCTTTACACCAACTAAAGAAAATAAGAAGTAAAAAAAATAAAACTAATTCACGGCCCACTTAAAAAAAATGGAAATTGAAACCGACAATTACCCAGCCCAAACCCGTTAAGCCTCTATTTCACAAAATAAACGTCAAACTTTTTCACAAAATACACATTCAGACAACCACCATCCTAAATCAAAATTCACCGAAAATCAAACTATCCAGAGAGAGAATCAAACTATCGGTGAAGTTGTTCTGCCGGTCGGCAGGGAGTTGGTGAATTCGGATTTCTGATGGGGTTTTGGTGGAGGCAATCGTCTGGTGCGGGGTTCGAACTTGGTTTTTCACAGTGCTTTGCAAGCGATGGTTTTGGTTGTGTTAGGGAGTGAGTTTTGGAGGCGAGATGGTTGCTGCTTGTTTGGCGTTGGGGAAGATGGTTGGATTTTGGAAATTTGGGGAGGTGGGAGATGACGGTGCCTGTCTGGTTGTAGATGCAGTCGTGGTTGTGCTTTTGTATTGAGGAGAAAGTTGTGGACTGGGAATCTAGGAAGTTGATGTTGAATTGTGGAGTGAGGGATGGTGAATTTGGGGTTCAATTTGGGGGTTAACGACAATCAGGGTAGGAAGTGAATGGTTTTTGGTTTGTGGGTGTTGTATGTATTGTAGTGAAGTTTGTATGAGAGATATGTGGTAGAAAGAGGGTGAATAGGGGATGTTTGAACTGAAGTGGCAGAAGGAGTTATGTAGTAGAATGGATTGGTATTGTGGCAATGGAACCAGAGTTTGACAGAAGTGGAGGAGTTGGAGTATGGTGAATGCAGTGAGAGTGTATGGTAGGCTTTGTGGTTGTTTGAAGCTTTGTTCTGGTGTGGGTGTAGTGGACTGAAGTATTGGATGAATGTTGAATGGGAGTAGTGAATAGGAGACGGGTTTGTATGGTTTGTAATGGGGACAGGTTTGTGTGGTAGGGGGAAATGATGAATGTGTGGAGTGTTTTGCTTGTATGTGATGGACTGTGGCAAGCTGTGGTCGGATTTGTTTGGATGGAGTATGGGTCAGTGAAGGTGGGTTTGATGGTGAGAGGCTGTGTCGAAGCAGGGTTGTGATTGTGGTCGATTTGAGTATTTGCGGTGGGTTTATGGTGAAGTTTCGGAGGCAGAGGGTTTGATGGTGGTAGTAATGGTGTTGAAATCTTGTAGTTGAGGCTAGTGGATGAATTAGGTGAACAAAGAAGAATTGTACATAATGTAAAAGCAGAATGTATGATGAAGAAATATTTGTTGAAAACAAATTATGCTGTGCAATATTTTATTTTTTAAATAAACTGAAATAGAACCACCAAATGATGGCAAATCAAATGATGAAAACAAGTAAACAACTGATGAAACAGGACTCAGACAAAGATAACACTCAAACAAAACAGCTGAAAAACAGAATGCTCAAACCCTGTTATAACAGTAATAAATATACCAGAACAAACAGTTTTTTTTTTTTAGATGATGAAGGAAAACAAGAACAAAAATGAAATAAACACACAAAATCAAACAAACACAAAATGAAACTAAACAAACACACAAACCTTTTTTTTTTTTAATGAACAAGAAGATGAACAGTAACTTAAGAAAAAGAAATTAGAGGTAAACTAAACAAAAGCCTACACAAGCAATGCAAGTGACCAAAAGAAGGAAAAAGAAGATGCAAATGTTTTTTTTTTTTCAAATATACACTGGCAAACAAAGATGCAATGGTGAGAAGTAAAACTAACAAAATGATTTTTAAAGAAGAGATGAATGAACAGGGAACACAGGGATAGGTTATGCACACTAGAAAAGATGAGAGCAATGCAAATATTGTAACAGGAAACAAATGCACAGAAATGAAACAAGTTTTTTTTTTTTTTTTTAAGGAATAAAGAACTTAACTAACAAAAGAACTCAAACACAAAGACTACGAACACAATGCTAAAATGACAACGAAAACACAAAACTACAACTAAACACAAAAGAATGCATGGATTTTTTTTAAATGAAACTAACACTATATGAAAACAATCAAACAAACACACACAAAAAATCAATACAAACACAAAAAAAATCAAATGAAACAAAACAAAACAAAACAAACACTACTTAACCAAAATGAATGAACACAAGTATGAACAAACCAAGTAAACTAAACACAAACACGCTTTTTTTTTAATGAAAACAAACAAGAAAACTAATCCGAAGAATAAAATCAAAATTAAATTCTCTCCCCGGCAACGGCGCCAAAAACTTGTTCGCTACAACGGAATTTCTACTAAATTAGAAAACCGTCGCACGAATATTAAAATAACCGCAAGTGCACGACGTACTATTGTAATACGTAGTGAGTGCGAGTCGATCCACAGGGAAAGAAGTGATTTTAATTTTATTCAATCGAATTAAGCCAAACTTTGAATTGTTCTAATAAAAACTATGAAACTAGAAACAAAGTTGAGAGCTAAATATGAAATTAGAGAGTAATTTAGAGGTAAATCCACTCTCACCTCTATGTAAGTTGTCAAACATACAATGTATGATCTCAACAAGTGATATAAATGCAATATTTACACCACTTATGATTCTCATGAAAATGAAACTAAAGCAAAAGTATTCTAAATATGGTCTATGAACTATTGGCTAGAACTATAGACCATCAAATTTTGTTCATACTTTCATTTCAAAATCAATAATCACTTAGCAAATATTGATGTAACTTGTGTTTATATTGAATAAGCATAGATCATTTGCAAATGCAACATGACCTATCAAACCCAATTGTATAAACTTACATCCATATTCACTAACATTAAGAACATATTAAAGATCACAAATCATACACTTGTTGAACTTACACAAAGTTAGAGAGCATCATTACCCCTAAATCAAGGGATTAGCCACTCATATGTGTTGTCATATCAACACATGTACGTTTCAATATTAGAAAATTAAGCAAAATGAAATAAAACTAAGTAGAACAAGAAGAAAACTAAACTAAGAACATAAAGTAAATCTAGGCTATGAACATAAAGTAAATGAACATGAATGTAAATCTAAGCTATGAACATGAATGTAAATAAATCTAAACTATGAACATGAAAGTAAAGCATAGAAATTAAATTGCATTAAAACCAAGAAGTTACATAAAGAAAATGGCTAAGTAGCCATTAAAATAAAAGGGAGCTATGATCCCTCACTAAAACTAAACTAAAGAGGATAAAGGAGAGGATGGATAAATGAACATGAAGGGGGTATATATACAAGATCATAAACCCTAAAACCCTAATCACTCATAATGGGAAATCCCCAAAATGGCCCTTCATGAAGCTTCTAATCCTCTCATAGCCACTAATGAGTCATGTAGGATGCATGAGGCCTTTTGTCTCATTCAATTAGTCTTTAATAAGAAGCTTTAAGAGAAAGAGGTAATTTGAGAGGTGGGGTCCTCCATGATCATGTATGAGAATTATTTCCTCTTCATTCCTTTGTATGCATGCATTTGTGCTCCAAATCTTCATGTGTATGCATTATTTGTGCACCAAAATTCCTATTAGAGACAATAACAAAGAACAAGTAAATGCAATCACAAAATAAAACATGCATAAGTGATCAATTTTTCCCAAAATGAGTGATGATTTTGAAAATATTTAAAATATGGTTTGATCGTATAAAACACCCAGAAATGTTCATTTATTTATTTAACAAGAATAAATATGTGAATATAAATGTGCAATTTTACGTGCACATCAATAGGGTTAAGTCACGAATTTGAATGACAACACTTAACCCATTAGAAACCCTAGTTACGCGGTCCTTTTCAGCAGTAACCCACTTAGATGTATCACGATACCCTGGGACTAGGCAGGGTAGGGCACGATGATTGTAAGCGACCAGAACGATGGCTGTGTAGGTGCACCATTGTAGGTTCAGGCGGGCTATGGTCGTGCACGTATTCCGGAGTTGAAAAAGCAGGCATTGGGCACCCGTAGGTTTACACTGTGCGTGCTTGATTCGTGTCGGTGGTCTGCACCATAGGGCTTGATACACCCTATGGTGGACCTAGCACAGGTGACTACATTACAGGATAGGGCCGTATGACACAGACACATGACGAGCTAGAACTTGTAGGGAGCCGATCGATTAGTAGATCGTAACGTTGGACCCCGTAAAGGGTCACTTCATGATACTGGGCCAAGGGATCATTTCATGATTAATACTTGACATGGGTTAGAATACTAGTACAGTTGGTGCAGCGAATCTTGAATATGCGATGCTAGACTTGACTTATCTTGTTATCTTAATTATCATATCAGTCTTGTTATCATCCTTATGTTTAATTTAAGTTTTCACATGTCATGTGACCTTTACTAGTTTAATACTAAAAGTCACTAGGGCTTACCAGTCTTATGACTGACCCTTTTTCTTTCGTCCCCCCTCCCCCCCCCCCCCACCCCCAGGTTCTCAGGGAGGAAACACTAGATTTTAGCTTGGATTTAGCTCGCTTTCTGACAGCTCATGTACGGTTTGGTCTTGAGCTATGCTATGGCTGCTTCTGCTATTTATGGGGAATAATTTACTTTTGTTATCTTAAGTTTATGCTTCTTTATTTGGAACTTGATGTAATGGAATAATTTGTACCTTGGATATATGAGGTTTGACTCTTTTCTTGAAAGTAATAAAAGTTTGGTTTTTAATTTCTACCGCTGCTTTATTTATGTTCTGCCTTGTGATATCTCTGTGTATGTTTACCTAGATAATACTCCACCAAAACTAGTGCATTCCCTTTGTGAGTGACCCTAGCGGAGGTGGGGTGTTACATTTGGTATCAGAGCAGAAGGTTACCAGGCTGGGCAAAAGTTTTAAAAACCTTCTGAAACAATTTTCAAAACCATTTATAAAGAAGCATTTTTCAAGAAAAGTTTTATGTTTAAAAAAGTCTATTCCCCAAAAAGCCATTAGCATTTTCCTTTGTTTCCTCGTTTGAATCTTTTTCTTTTCGTTTTTCAGCATGGCTGATCTTAACCTGCCTGAGGGAATACCCGTGCCTGGATGGTTCCGAAGGTACTTAGAAGCCAGGGCCAACGGCGCGGGCCCGACAGACATCCCTCCTCCTCCTCCCTCAGTGGCCGCGATTCCTCCTCCTGGTACCGCCTTTGCCAAAATATGCAAAGACTTTAAAGCAATGGGCGGCAAGAACTTCGTTGGAACTGAAACCTTTGTTGAGGCACGGAACAGGCTAAAGGAGACTGAAGACTTGTTTATTATCTTTGATGTGGAGGACCATAGGAAAGTTCAGTTGGCAGCATGGTTGTTGAAAGAGGAAGCTGCATTTTGGTGGGAAGTCACCAACGCTACCAGGCCAGTTGAGACTTGGGCAGACTTTAGAGAGAGGTTTGGGCTTAAATTCTTATCGTCAGCAGAAGAGAACCTTCAGATGGAGAGGTTCCTAGCACTCAAGCAAGGGGACATGTCTGTTAGGGAGTACGTGAATAAGTTTAATCAGCTTGCTTGGTTCGGTTTGGATTTGGTCAACACAGCCCAGAAAAAGGCTGCACGCTTTGCTCGAGGATTGAACGAGCCACTTCACAGTTTGTCCATAACTCATATACCCATGGGGGCGACCTTTGAAATCTTGGTGGATATGGCTCTACTTCATGAGGAAGACAAGAATAGCAAGAAGGAGGTTAAGCCTAATGAGACTCAAAATAAGAAAGCTGACTTCAAGATGGGGGGCAACAAGAATAACAAGAGCAACAACAAACCACATGAGACGAGGAAGTGCAACTTTTGTGGTATTACGGGACATCTAGCTAAAGACTATAGAAAGAAGAAGAGGAAGTTGGGAGAATGCTTTCAATGTGGAGATACTGGACACATCAGCAAGGATTGCCCTAAGAAGCAAGGGCAGGGGCAAGGGCAGACCCAGCGAGCAGGAGCTTCTGGAGGGCAGTTGCATGCTCTCAACACCACTCCAGCTCTTGACCGAGGTAGTAATATTTCCGTAGAAAGCCTTGTTTACATTTATGACTTTCCTGTTCGAACCTTATTTGACTCTGGCGCATCGCATACTTTTATTTCTTCTGATATTGTTGAAAATCTGCACCTAAGTACTAGTCTGGTTGAGGATCTCGTTATAGTTTCAAATCCAATTGCGGGCTCCGCCCATTTATCTATGTTGTGTATGGATTTGAGGATCTCTATCTTAAGCGTAGAATTCACTTGTAATGCTTATGTTCTCGGATTTATGGGATACGGTTTGATCCTAGGTATGGATTGGCTGTCCAATGATGGAGTCATTCTTGATTGTGAACGAAGGGTAGTGAGGCTCATGACTCGCCTCGGTAATACCCTTGAAATTTCTTGTAACCCTAAGGGTCCGGTCATGTTATGTTATCTTGAATCCCTTGACTCGTCCGACGATAATTTGCAATCTGTAAGAGTGGTCTGAGAATATCCAGATGTCTTTGATGAAGTGAGGGGGTTACCTCCTAAACACGAGATAGACTTCCGAATTTATCTTGTTGATAATGCCAAGCCAGTTTCATTTCCCGTTAGGCACATGGCCCTGCGAGAAAGAAGAGAGCTCAGTAAACAAGTTAACGAGTTGCTTGAGAAAAATTTCAAAAGACGAAGCATTTCTGAATGGGGTGCTCCAGTGGTATTCGCTACTAAGGCGGATGGATCGCTTTGTCTGTGCGTAGATTATCGTGAGTTAAACAAGCTGACAAAGAAGAATATGCACCCACTACCAAGAATCGACGATTTGTTTGACCAGCTTGTGGGAGCATATGTTTTCTCTCAACTCGATCTAGCCACAGGATTCCATCAGCTTAGAATGGCTGAGGATAGCATTGACAAAACTGCGTTTAGGACTCCAGATGGGTTCTTCGAATGGCTCGTCATGCCGTTTGGGTTAACGAATACACCCGCATACTTTGTAGATTTGATGAGTAGGGTGTTTCGAGAGTTCCTTAACAAGTTTGTGGTAGTTTTCGTGGATGATATTTTGATCTTCTCAAAAGACGGAGAAGAGCATGCTAGACATATCAAGGAAGTCCTGGAAACACTTAGAGCACACCAGTTAAAGGCTAAGTTCTCCAAATGCCATTTTTGGAGGAAGGAAGTTCGGTTCCTTGGACATGTAATTTCTAAGCAAGGCATAGCCGTGGACCCCGCAAAGGTAGTTGCGGTACAGGACTGGAAAATTCCTAAGAATGCAACGGAGGTGAGGAGCTTTCTCGGTTTGGCGGGCTACTACAGGAAGTTCATTAAGGACTTCGCTAAGATTTCAGCCCCTCTTACTAAGTTAACAAAGAAGAATATAGCTTTTGCATGGGACATAGAGTGTGACGCTGCTTTTCAGAGACTCAAGAGAGCCCTCACCACAGCTCCAGTTTTGGCATTACCTGACGGAGGCAAGGTGTTTATGGTGTACACAGATGCATGCGGCACGGGATTAGGCGCCGTCCTAATGCAAGAAGGAAGAGTAATATGCTACGGGGGCAGACAACTTAAAGTTCATGAGAAAAACTATCCCACGCATGACTTGGAGTTGTCCGCGATCGTTTTTGCACTTAAATCTTGGCGCCATTATCTTCTAGGGGAGAGGTTCGAGCTGTATATCGAACACAAATCGCTTAAGTACCTCTTCTCACAGAAAGATTTGAATCTGAGACAACAGCGGTGGATGAAGTTCTTGGCATCATATGACTTCAATATAGCTTATACCCCTGGCAAGGGTAATGTGGTGACGGACGCGCTAAGTAGAAAAAGGTTGACTTTGAGTCCCTTGTTTGTTGAAAGGAAAAGCCTTGAGTTTATAGCAACCTTTGATTTTACACCTGCTGTTGAGTCATTGACTGCTACGTTAGCATCTCTTGAGTTAAGACCTACACTTCTAGATCAAGTAGGGACTTCATAGAAGGAAGACCCACAGATAGTCGAAATCATGGACAAGCTGATTAGTGGTGAGACGTCAAGTCACCTCAGTAGGTATGCCATAGATGACAAGGGATGGCTAAGGCCCGATGGAAGGCTATGTGTCCCACAAGTGGGAGACCTAGTAAGGAAAGTTCTCGAAGAGGCGCATCACTCGAAGATGGCCATACATCCTGGAGGGGATAAGACGTACAAACAAATGAAATGCATTTTCTTTTGGGTTGGAATGATAAAGGACGTAGCAGAGTTCGTTTCGAAGTGCATGGTGTGCCAACAAGTAAAGGCCGAGTCGAAGAAGCCTGGTGGGCTATTACATCCTTTGGAGGTTCCGCAATGGAAATGGGAGAGTATCTCGATGGATTTCGTGGATGGACTGCCTAGGTCAAGGAAGGGAAATACTAGCATATGGGTCATAGTTGATAGACTCACGAAAAGTGCTCACTTCATTCTGGTGAAAAGCAAGAGGACCGCATCATGGCTAGCGTCTATTTACCTTCGAGAAGTAGTACGGTTGCACGGGGTTCCTTCTAGTATAGTTAGTGATCGTGACCCGATTTTCACTAGCCAGTTTTGGAATAGTCTGCAAGAAGCAATGGGTACACGACTGAGTTTAAGCACGGCCTACAGATGGATGGACAAACCAAAAGGGTAAATAGGGTACTATAAGATCTCCTGAGGCTATGCATTCTTGACTTTGGTGGCACTTGGGAAGACCATCTTCCTCTCATGGAGTTTGCATATAATAATAGTTACCAAGCTAGCATCGGAATGGCACCGTTCGAAGCCCTGTATGGAAGACCATGCAAATCGCCAACTTGTTGGTGGGAGACGACAGACAGGCTTATACTTGGCCCTGACATGATAAGAGACACTTCTGAGAAGGTTGAGTTGATACGAAGACGGATGAAAATGGCCCAAGATAGACAGAAATCTTATGCGGACAAGAGAAGGACAGACCTAGAGTTCGAAGTCGGAGATATGGTCTTTATAAAAGTTTCTCCGTTACGCAATGTAGTTCGTTTTGGAGCAGTTGGAAAGCTAACACCAAGGTTCATAGGACCATTCCCTATCACTGAGAGGATTGGACGGATGACCTATAAGGTAGACTTACCCGAGAAGTTAACTGGAGTACACAATGTCTTTCACGTCTCGCATCTCAGAAAGTGCTTGCATGAGTCGGCCGAAGCGGTTGAGCCAAGCATCCTTGAAGACGTAGAAGTGGAAAAAGAGGCAACATTGAGGCAAGTTATGATTCGTATCTTGGGGACGGAGATTAAAAAGCTAAGGAATCGAGAAGTCAGGCTAGTTAAAGTGCAGTGGAGTGAAGCCCAAGAAGACGCAACTTGGGAAACCGAAGAGAAGATACGCGCGCTTTACCCATTTCTTTTTAGGGTACATTCTCGATCTCTTTTTCCTATAAACTTGAAAACCTTTTTCGTATCATGTTTCTACTACCTACTTTTATCTTGTTTTCTTCTCGATCTTATCTTGAGAACCTTAGGTAGAACCATATGGATGTAAACATGTGATTGAAACATGTTATGGTTGATGTTTGAAAATGGCTGCAAGTGTTTGCAAGTGATTGCTAGTGGATGCATGACACACATTAGGCACTAGATCGGCTCAATCACATTTTCATGTTGCATATGCATGAGTGCTTATACTTGTACATGGGTGGAACTTGTTATGCTATCACTTGGATGTTGCATATGAATGAATGTTTGTGCGCTCATGTAGAGATTATAAACTATGTTAGGAATTTGCATACATGTTGGATTCATTACACTAACATATTTTGCATTAAGGAGGTTTACTGAATCAGTAACCGCCTGATCTTTTGCATTAGATAAGTACATATACACACACTTTCTGCATATGCTCATACATCACTAGAAATCTTTTAAGGACAATGGTTGCCTATGGATGATGCTTTGAGTAGATGGATGATGGATGGTAGGACACATCCTCCCTAACTTAGAGATTTCGGGGACGAAATCCTTTAGGGGGGATGTAACAACCCGTATTTTTATATAGTATTATAACTATAAATCAAGGCAGAATTAATTTTTGAAATGAGAATCAAGGGAAACGGGTTATGCCATTGCATTCGTCTCGAAATTCTGCTTGGAAACGAGTCCGATTTTTCAAAAATCGGAGTCCGTATGACCAAGTTATGACCCTTCGAAGTTTTCAGAAAATTTCAAGTTCAAAACAGCTCAGAATTCGAATTCAAATTTCGAAATTCAAACCTCAGAATGGACTGGGCGGGAAATTTCCCGCCCAGAACCAGGTCGAATTGGGGGTCGACTATGTAGTCGACCTGCCCAGGACTAGGTCGACCATAGTGTCGACCTAGGGGTCGACCTGGTGGCCGAGCCCACTTTTGAAGCTGGATTCACTTTGATGTTTCTGGCCTCATTTCTGTCTACATTCGTTGACCTGACCCTATATAAACAGCCCCTAACACTAGTCTCTCTACACAAAATTCTCTCTGACCTTATGTTGTTCTAATTCTGGTTGAAAAGTTGGAGAAAGGGACTACTTCTTCTACGTCGAAACTACGTTAAGAGAATTGCTGATTTGGGGATTTCTGTTAGGACTTGACTAAGCATATAAAGATTCAACATCGACTCTCTTTTTCTAATTCTCGAACCACGATCTGTATGCCCCAGTTACTTTTAGATTTAAACTGTAAATGTAATATGAATATGTTGTAAATTGAAATTGGACCTGTGTATGATGACTGTTTTACATCCATGCTTGTTCATCTTGGATCTTGACTTTTGGGTATATTACTATGACATTGATTTGGGGCCTATTCATGTTGTAAATCAAAGAGAAACCCCCCTCATATTATCATGCCTACAATGTTGAATCTGCTATTAGTCACATGTTTATGACTATCATCTTATGTCAACCGTTACCATGACTATACTATCACCTTATGTCAACTGTTATCTTGGCTAGTACCTAATTTTGCTAGATTTGGAATCTTTATGTTTGAGGCCAATATTCCATATGCCAGTAATGTTATAATCATTTATCTCAAGTCATACCATGTTATGCTAGTAATCACTTTTGCCATCTTATACCCGTCCCTTCTTATGTTATTCCCTAATTAGATTTATTTGTATCGATTCGAGTTTATGTGCGATGGGAATATGATTTGGGTAGATTAGGTAAAACATGAATTGGCTTTGAACATGAACGTTATTATAACTTGAACTTATATATGGACAAGAACTTGACATGAAATTTACATGAAACCTGACATGAAAATTCGACATGAATTTTGACACGAAAACTTGAACATGGGCATGACACTTAGATAAAATTGAAAATGGACAACTCGGGGTTGGGTTGAGTTTGAAGTGTAAATTTGCCCGGAACCGCCCGACAAATCCAGTGGCTGCAAACAATAGGATCCAATGTGGGTAGTTGGTCATATCGCACGTAAAACCCGAGGTTAGACTATGATGTGGTGTAAATCTGCCCGGAACCACCCGGCAAATCCAGTGACCACAACAATTAGTCTAATGTGAGAGGTTAGGGTGCATTAATGAATTAATGCCACATGATAGGGTTAAGTCATGAACCATTTGAATATACTTAACCAACTTGACACGATGATTTGATAGGGTTAAGTCATGAACCGCTCGAACACACTTAACCAACTTGATACATGATCTGGATAGGGTTAAGTCACGAATTTGAATGACAACACTTAACCCATTAGAAACCCTAGTTACGCGGTCCTTTTCAGTAGTAACCCACTTAGATGTATCACGATACCCTGGGACAAGGCAGGACAGGGCACGATTTCTGGGCTAATTGTAAGCGACCAGAACGACGGCTAAGTAGGTGCGCCATTGTAGGTTCAGGCGGGCTATGGTCGTGCACGTAGTCCGGAGTTGAAAAAACTGGCATTGGGCACCCGTAGGTTTACACTGTGCGTGCTTGATTCGTGTCGGTGGTCGGCACCATAGGGCTTGATACACCCTATGGTGGACCTAGCACAGGTGACTACATTACAGGATAGGGCCGTATGACACAGACACATGACGAGCTAGAACTTGTAGGGAGCCGATCGATTAGTAGATCGTACCGTAGGACCCCGTAATGGGTCACTTCATGATACTGGGCCAAGGGATCATTTCATGATTAATACTTGACATGGGTTAGAATACTAGTACAGTTGGTGCAGCGAATCTTGAATATGCGATGCTAGACTTGACTTATCTTGTTATCTTAATTATCATATCAGTCCTGTTATCATCCTTATGTTTAATTCCAGTTTTCACATGTCATGTGACCTTTACTAGTTTTTATACTGAAAGTCACTAGGGCTTACCTGTCTTATGACTGACCCTTTTTCTTTCGCCTCTTTTTCTTTCATCCCCCCCAGGTTCTCAGGGAGGAAACACTAGCTCTTAGCTTGGATTTAGCTTGCTTTTTGACAGCTCATGTACGGTTTGGTCTTAAGCTATGCTATGGCTGCTTCTGCTATTTTTGGGGAATAATTTACTTTTGTTATCTTAAGTTTATGCTTCTTTATTTAGAACTTGATGTAATGGAATAATTTGTACCTTGGATATATGAGGTTTTGACTCTTTTCTTGAAAGTAATAAAAGTTTGGTTTTTAATTTCTACCGCTGCTTTATTTATGTTCTGCCTTGTGATATCTCTGTGTATGTTTGCCTAGATAATACTCCACCAAAACTAGTGCATTCCCTTTGTGAGTGAACCTAGCGGAAGTGGGGTGTTACAGTTCCTACGGAGGTGCCACCAGCACGTGAACCTGTCCCCTTGAAGTGGATCCAGTTCTCTGTCCCTGCCCCCGCTTCTTTGGGCAGTCCTTAGCCATGTGTCCAGTCTCGCCGCAATGGAAACAACCACCATTCATCTTCGCCTTCTTCTTTCTGTAGTCTTTCACTATATGTCCAACAATGCCACAGAAATTACACTTTTTTTTTCACGGGGTTTGTTGTTCTTCCCGCCTTTCTTTGAATCAGCCTTCTTGTTCTGTGACCCTTCCCCCTTCTTATCTTGAGGCACTTCTGCTTTTGCCCCTTTCTTGCCTTTATCTTCCTCGTGTAGCAGTGCCATGTCCACCAAGCTTTCATAAGTCGCTCCCATGGGTATATGGGTCATAGCAAGGCTGTGTAGAGGCTCATTCAGACCTTTGACAAAGCGAAGGGCCTTCTTGTGTTGGGTGTTTACTAAATCCAGCCCAAATCTGTCCAGCTGATTAAACTGATTGACGTACTCCCTGATCGTCATACTCCCTTGTTTAAGAGTTAGGAACTTCTCCATCTGCAGGCTTCTTTCAGCTTGGGAGAGGAATTTCATCTCAAACCTCATCCTGAAATCTTCCCAAGTTTCCACTGGCCTCTCAGCATGGGTAACTTCCCACCAATAGGAAGCTTCATCTTTAAGCAACCACACTGCTAGCTGTATCTTTTGCCTGTCGTCAACTTCAAAGATGACGAAAAAATCTTCGGTCTCCTTCAGCCAGTTCCTTGCTACCACAAAGGATTCAGATCCATAAAAGTCCTTTCCACCCATTGCCTTGAAGTCTCTACACGTCTTAGCGAAAGTATTTCCACGAGGAGGAGGAGGAGGAACCGCTGCCACTATGGGAGGAGGAATGTCTGCTGGGCCCGCACTATTGGCCCAAGCCTCTAGGTACCTTCGGAATTAGCCATGTATCGATACTCCTTCTGGAAGGTTAAGATCTCCAGACATGCTGGAACAAAAAGGAAAGTATTCAAGACAAAAGGATAGAGAGATAGTGCATATGGCTTTGGGGGACTATGCCTTTTTAAAACAATGCTTTTCCTTAAAGAAATATGCTTCTTTAAACTTCTCTTTTGAAAATAGTTTCAAAAATCTTTATCTAATCTGGTAAATCTGTGCTCTGATACCAAGTGAAACACCCCACCTCCATTAAGGTCACTCACAAAGGGAATGCCTTAACATCGGTGGAGGTTTATAAGTAAAACTCACAGATAAAACACAAGACAAATATAAATACATATGTATGAGCAACGGAAAACGAACAGACTTTCATTTCATAAATACGTGTTCATACAAAACATTTCCATAATTGTCTCATAATAACTTCCAAAACATTACATCATCATTTCTGTCTTGATTATTAAATAAAGATACATAAAACATAATAAAAGCTGCATAAGTCCCCATAGAACGTGCCCAAAAGCCATAGCCAAGGAAAGAGAGTCCAAACCATACATCTACTATCTTGAAGCTTGCAAAGAGTCTGACTAAGCTGGGTTGTTTCCTCCCTGTGGACCTAGGGGGAAACGGAAGAAAAGAAGACGAAAGAAAAACAGAGTCAGACATAAAGCCTGGTAAGTCTAGTGACACTTCAGTATGAGAATAAGAAAAAGGGCATGATAGGTATAAACTGGAAATAGGAAAGTATCATAAACTAAGATAAAGCAGTTTGAATCGAATATACTATCGCACCCCACACTATATCTCTGCACCTACTTGTATTGTCTCAACTGGCACCTCATGATCGGGGTGAAGTGATCCCCTTTCTAAAGATCGACACCTACTCGCAAAATCATATGTGTCATACAACCCCCAATGATTGTAGATACCTATGCTGGTCCCACCATGAGGTGTATCAAGTCCCATGGTGGCGGCCCGACACAATCCTAGAATGCATAGGTTATACTACTGGTGCCCAGTGCCCTGTTTGTCTGCTCCGAAGTGTGTGCATACCTGCACTCCGTTAGAACCCATACTGCTGCACCAACCGCCGTCGCTTTTGACCGCTTACAATCAGCCCAGTAATCGTGCCCCACCCTGCCTAGTTTCAGGGTACCATGATACCTGATTTGGTTACTGATGAAATGGGTCCCCGTTACTGGGGTTTTCTAGTCATACATGTTAAGTGGTTAAGTGTCTGTATTTACCTAACCCCACCCATCAGTTTAATTAACATGTTGAATTGGTTAAGTGTTTTAGTTAACTTAACCCTACCATCCTGACTGGTCTGTCCTTAGCTTTTTAAAGCACCGACCACTCACATTAGACAGGTATTGTTACGGTTACTGGATGTGCCAGTCGGTTCCGGGCAGGTTTACACCGTAACTCAGTCTAACCTCGGGTCCTTATTGGGCTCAATGCTTAACCTCTCACATTGGATAGGTGTTGTTGTGATTACTGGACAGCCGGGCGAGTCCGGGCAGGTTTACATCACAACCCAATCCAACCTCGGGTTAAGCATACTCGTATTTTCTAAATTTACATATTTGTCTCTATTACTTGTTATATGAAAATTTGTTAACAATTAAATATTATGGCCCACTTTCCAAGTTCATCATTTTTGGTATAAGAATTTTATACCATTTAAGTGCCACCAATTATTGGCATGTGCCAAACATGCCAATACATATATTTTCACCAATTTATGTCAAGTTTCCTATAATTACCAATTTTTCCCAACGTTACCCCGTCTAAATATTAGGCTAACAATCGTAGCCTAATTTTTCGTTCGCATGATTTTTAACATATAATATTAGGCTAAAAACTTAGCCTAATTTAGCATACACAAAATTGGCATAAAGAAATTCATTAACATAAACATGACATAGGTGTAAACATGGCATTATCGGCATAGTCAATATGAACATCATAGGTGTGAACTTGCAACATAGGCTAAATCAACATACATATATGTGAATTTGCAACATAGACTAAATTAACTTACATATATGTGAATTTGCAACATAAGCTAAATCAACTTACATATATGTGAATTTGCAATATAGGCTAAATCAACTTACATATTGTGAATTTGCAACATAGGCTAAATCAACTTACATATATGTGAACTTGCAACATAGGCTAAATCAACTTATCTATATGTGAACTTGCATTGAAATAGGGATCTAACTAAATAGGTGTCACATGAATTAGTATATGATTTAGGCAACATAAGCCTAAAGATGTTTAGATCTAGGCATAACATCGAACATCACTAGCATATGATAAGAATATGACATGTCCATAAAGTATGTATAATTTTATCACATGTGTGAACTAGATCCAATCATGTTTACTACTATAACATGAAACTTGTATTAAAATGGATCTTGGTATGGATCCAATTATGAACTTGCAACTTTTGTATAAACATATGAGCATGTATATGAACGTAATCATTTAGGCACAGAGGTTTTAGCATAAAGTATATACATGAGATCTTAATCACATACAACCTATATAATCACATAAACATATAGGTGTAGATATGAACCAAATAACTTGCATGTGAATTTGAATAGATCCAACATCAACTAGATTAATCCACAAGCATTCTAATGGATCCATCATCAAGTCAATTATACCACAAACGTCCAATACCATTCACAACACAATCATTGCAACACATAGATATGAATTAACATCGTCGTTATACAATAGCACAATTCCATTTCCATTTTACATCGAATCAAATCTTAATTTTATTCCCATTGGAAAAATCACTATACTTACAACAAACGACGAACTTGAATTCTGGATTCTGAGTTCTGAATTTGCAATGCTTTCCTTTGGGTAGACAAACGTTGTTTGAATCTTGTTTTTTTACTTTAGTTTTGCTCGTCTCTAAGCTTTCTTCAAGTGGAGGCTACTCTCGGCTTCCTTCCAGCAACATGACGGCTCTAGCTCTATTTTATTTGTGTGAATTTAGGTTGAAGACTATGGTTGTTTACATAGAATTTCAAACTAATTAGAGTCGTCGATGAAGCTAGAGTTAATCAAGGCTATCCATCTCAAAAGAAGCCAATCAGAAAGTGACGAATCAGCCCTAGTGACACAGCCAAGCCCCAGAAACCGAGCTAGGACCAGACCAAGTAGGTCAGGTCGACCAAGCAAGTCGACCTGTAGGTCGACCCCTAGGTCGACTACCTAGTCGACCTGGGTACCCAGGTCGACTCCCAGGTCGACCCCCTGGTCGACCTGGTTCCTCGGCGGGAAAATTCCCACCCAGCCCAGTTCTGGTCCATTTTTGAATTTTGAACATGTTTTTGGGCTGTTTTAATTTTAAATCGAATTCTGAAACTTCCTGAGGTCATAACTCCTTCATACGGAGTTTGATTTACGCAAACTCGGACTCTATCTCAAGCAGAATTCCGAGACGAACGCAGTGGAATAACCCGTTTCCCTTAATTCTTTCATTTAGAATTAATTATACTTTAATTTGTTAATTTAATATTAACAGAAAATTCAGTGTGCTACATATATAAATAAAATGATTTAAGAATATTATTATATTATAACTATTATACTATTTTAAATGGCCAAGTGATGCTGGGTAATAAACCAATGGATCTATTTTATTTTTATGGTTGTTTATTTTGATAGTTAAATAACCGACTATCAAAATCTGGCCCAATGTTATTGGTACGGAAAGACCGATGTCGAACTTATATTCGAAAACCATTCCGACCAATGAATACGAGTGGAAGATGCTAATCAAGATGGAGCAATTGAAGACCGTGAATCTTCATGTGCGGAAGAACTACTTGTCGAATTTCTCTAGTTGATCCCTAGGGATATATATTTGACAGTGATTCTGCCGTGATTTAAATCTACGGATTGCAAGGACTACTCACTACTGATCTATAGGGTGATTCCTAGGATGTGGTCGGAGGGTGCCTTCGGTTCATCCTATTCCTGGATGACGTGTATGGACGATGTGGGATTCAAAAGTAAATGGTAGCCAGATGTTCCAAAAGTCAATTATAACCTCAAGCCTCATCGACTGCGAAATGACAAAAAATCGGGTAGGCATCATGGCTATGTGGGTCACACCCATTAGGGTGTATTGTCATCATCTAGAGAATATTCGTTTTGTTACTTCTTTTCATTTCTGTATCTCCCGGGAAATGGTAGCTGCGCAGCCGTGAGGTGACAATATATTCGATACATTCAAGAGAAATGAGTGGTATGTGATGTGTGGCCCGGTTGCAAGACGTTCTTGTTGAACCCAGTGTATTCCTCTCTAGAGATACACTATCGGTAGGTGGTTCCATACCGTGTCATAGTCGGAATCCAATCTCCAATAAGCGCCCGTAGTTTTGATTGTATACTATATATGTGGAGCGTGAGATGCAAGCGTTCTGCTAGATTTTGTTTACTTGTATTTAGACACTATTATAATATCAAAATTAGATATTAATTTCAAAATGTTTTGGGTTATAGTAAGGTAAAAATCGTTCGTGTTTATATATGGACTGGTCTTACTATTATCCTTTTATTTCAAAAGGATTTCAAAGTTAAACAAGTTGGTTGCTATATGAATTTATCACTGAAAGTATTCCAGACTGATCCGGGTGAATTGTGCTTTGGTTCAAATACATTCGGGTCAGACCGAGTATATTTCTAGGTTAGATTTCGCTTGGAGCTTCAGAAAAGGAGTTGAAGTCGAGACATATTCCATATATTTACCGGTACTGGTTTATTCCCGCTGTGTGTTGTATTGATCTGAATGTATACTCTGATGTGTAATTATATATACAGTTCTTTTTGTATAAATTATTGTTGATTATTATATTTTGTCCATTCCGCTATGAGACTCTGATCTTCTTATTCTCCTATTCAAATATTTCTTTCAGTCTTCTCTCATCCTCTAATTTCTTTCTATTAGCTTTCTGGGTTTTGATACTGGAGTTTGGATACGAGATGTGTTAATGTCTAAATTCTAGTATCAGAAATTCCGGGTCGCTACAGTTGGTATCAGAGCAATGGTTTAGTGATAACCTTGGCTCTGTGGCATAACTCAATAGAGATGGGGTTAGTAAAATCTTAGATTGAGTTTGAATATATATATATATATATATATATATATATATATATATATATATATATATACGAGAGCGCGTATTTGTAATTTGATTATTTTAAATTATTTTTAACAAGATATTTTATATAAGAAAGTGGAATTTATATTTTTCTCAAATTATTATTTGGGTTGAATAAAATTCAAAATTAGTATGAAGTTGGAAACATTTCAAATATGAAATGAGAATTAAATTTATCTAGCCATGAGTTGAAATGAATCTTATGAATTGAAATTGAAACGAGTCAACTAAAATCTGACTTGTGTTGGGTAGAATATATAGCAAATAAATCCAAAAGGAATGAATGAAAATTAGTTGGATTGTATGTTTGGAATAAAATTCATGAGTATGAATTTGAATTGGATTAAGAACCAATGAACGAGTTAAGCTCATTAAAATGAGATTGGGGGATTGTTTAATATTACCAGAAGTATAAATGAATATGAAATTTAATATAGAATTAAATAAGTCAAAATTTATGTAAACTAAGTTAAATATGAGATGATTTGATTGTATTGTGTATGGTTTGATTTATTGGATGTTAGTTGGTTTAATTAAATTCGACAACGAGCTAATAAGAAATTGAATGAATCGGAAGCAAGGAGATAAATCCTAGTGTAATGAATTGGTAATAGAACCAGTTATGAAATGAAACAGAATTATTTAACCCTGGATCGTTACTTGCATTGTAAGTGGGGTTTAGTACGGATTCCAGAGAACTATAGAGTTGATATGGTTACCCAGATTGGAAGTACAAATTGAAAGACGAAGAGAAGTTAGTTGGTTTGCTTCGAAATTGGAAATGAGTTGCCCGACAAATAAGTAAACCTAAATAATATTACTTGGTGATTGATTTTATACCACAGAGTTGGGTAGCCATTTGGTTTTTTATTTTATTTTGGAGAAGTTGAGGCCCAGAGTGGCGTTTGTAGTTGGTCTGATCGAGCCATGCAGAAGAGGTGCGGGCGAATTTTTCGTAAATTTTAAAACTTAGAATATTTTCGACAATATTTTATATTAATTATTTTGAAAGTAATCACATTTGTAGCATTCTTTCCGCCTTAGTAATTTCGGGGATGAAATTCTTTTAAGGGGAAAGAAATGTAACATCCCGTATTTTCAGTGGTATGGTATTTAATATATTTTATTATATTAAATATTGAATTGGAATTTATAATGCATTTATAATATTTATTTTGACGAAGTTTGAATATATATAATTTATAATTTAATTCAAAACGGACTCGAAATGGCGCGGTAGATCGTAATTTACGATTTAAACTTCAATGGAATATACAGAATCCGTTTTAAGTCGAAATTCTGTGAAACAAGAAACATTAGGATCTATTAGATGATAACTTTCTAATAGAAGAGAAAAATCGAGATTTTTTCGTGTATATTGTAAGTTATGTCCAAATCAAAATTTAAAATAGTCGCTGTGAAATCCTTAATAAGCCATAACGATAATTTAATTATAATTATATATTGGATTCGAATTTGGACAAGACCTTTGAGGCGTAGTCATAATTTAATTTTTAGAATTTAATGCTATTTTTAATTCGTAAAATAAGCAACTTTTTATTTGGAGTATTTTGCACCTTATATCAGCATTTTGGGGTATCACAATATAAGTTATCCTACCGATATTATTATATGGTTGGGATCGTGGTGCATCGCTCGACATGACTATGTTCTTATTTCAGGCCGTAATGGCTCAGACATGAACGAAATCTTGTGTAAAGCGGTACACTAATTTTTTTTTAAAACATAAAATAAATAAATATATAATAGCGTATAAAAAGGAACGCATCAACTCAAGAATCAAAATACAAACTTCAAACAACAATGCAACATAACTTCTCCTACATGCCTAGTGTACTTATAGAACGGTCATCTAGGAAGTGAAAATACACTGGAACGCACAGCTTACCCTAAGACGTATAACTTACCTCTACCTCTTTTTCCTACTCTAAGTGTATCTAATATAACATGCTCCTTCCACGTTAAGGGTAAGGCTTTACAAAATTTTTGTCAACACCTATTGCCTACCCAAATTAGCTTCTACCAGCATAATAATCTACTGAAAAGGAAATTTACACCCGGTCACTTTTAAACACACGCACAGCTCCTTTCCAATGAAGCAACATTTCACCATCAGTATACATACCCATCTCCCTAAACATACCCTACGATTTTCCGCTGCTACAGTCTTTCCTTTCCACATTAATACCCTGTTATCTACAACTTATACACGTTCAAGTGTTGAATCGGATAGGAAATATCATGACAGTACTACCAATCAACTAGAAGACCTATGTCAAGGCTAATCTAAAAGACATAAAACGCAGCTACAGACAACCTATATTATAATTTACAGTGCACTGTTGTTCCCTTTGGCCATAAGTACTGAAACTGCAAGTACAGGTAACTCTATAACTATGTATATTATATTTCTTAACTACGAAGTAAAATTTTCACGCAGATCTTATACGAGCAGAAAAAACATGTCTAGCTTTTTATTTACAGCTAACCTATATAGCTAAGTACGTGAGTGCCAAGGAACCGTACTATATAAAACCGTGCTCCATTTCCTAACTTTCTTCCTACGAATCAACCCAAATCTCATGGAAAAAAGAACAAAATAACATACTCATTCATTCAATAGAATCCCCAGTTCTTGGGTAAAGGGGTACTGGCTTACGTTGGGGGTGAAAGAGGAGTCTACTGTTATAATTGGTTTGAAATTTTCACATGGGTTAAGTGGTACCCTGTTCTCACATGCACGGGAAAGAAAGGAGAAAATACAAGAGAAGCTTCAGCAAATTTGATTCGGGGAAGAAGGAGAAGGGTGTTGCAGTTAGGTTTTACTGGAATAGAACAAAATGGGTTAGTGGTGAAGCAGTTTGAAGGAAGAGGAGGTTCTGTTTTTCCATAGAAGGAGAAGGGGACTGTGAGGAGATGTTGGGCTGCATAACGTGAAACTTTGTGTTATCTTTTAGTTTGAACACGGGTTATTTTCAGTCCGAGATGTTTTCCGGTGGAGGATGGCCACGGGTAAGGCTTCTGGATGGAGGGAAGATCGTCACAGTGGGGTTAGCGCTGGCGGACTTTGGTAGCTCGTTCGTGTTTTGTTGGAAAATGAAGGGGAGTACAAATGGAATGCAGTGCGAGATGAAGGTGGTTCGTTGTTCTGTTGGTGGAGTAGAAATACAAACAGAGGAGGAGGAAGACAAATTCATGAAGAAGAACGTGAATAAAGGAGGGGGTGAGCTGTCATTCTGACGTGGGCTCAAATGGTGGAGTGCGTGATGAGAGGGAGATCAACATGGTGACTTTGTGTTTAGGAGGCACGGTGGGTTTATTGGTGAAGATGGAGGAACAGATTTTCAGTAATGAAGAAGGAGCCATCCAGTATTTCGATTGGTACAGTAAAACGCGTGTGGCCTGGTCAAATTGCTGATGTGGTTTAACTAATGGGTAATTAATAGTTAATTTAAAAATTGATTTAATCCAACTCTTTTAATATATATATATATATATATATATATATTACTACATTTTAAATGGTATAATTGTTACATAGGAAAGGAAGGAATTGGGCTCCTAAATGTCAGAATGGAGAAACCACGTTGGAACTGAAATTAACGCTGACAAGGCAAGGACTAACGTTAATTAAGGTAAACTTTGTTAAATTAATTAATAATTAATTACAATATGATTTATAAAATATACGTTCAATCTTGTATTAGGAATATCTTGTTCATACGTTGACAGAATGGCGCAAAACTGGATCCGTTGGGATAGTGGCGACGGAGGCTACGCGTACCAGCTGGTTTGATCGGAATTGGATGCAGTTGGAATTTCATGTAATTTAAAACGTTGTTTAAAATTATATGAAACAACGCAGAAATCAGTCATCGAAACAAGGTGAGTTAATTCTCACACATTTCTGGAGTACTATGATGTGTTAAATTCATATAATTAAAATTTATCGTTGATATATATTGGATGCTTTGGATGCTTATTGTTGATTCGGTGGTTTACGTTAATTATATACTGTTATGAAATATTATAATGATATGTGATACAGGGAAGAACAGGTAGGAGGAATCAAACCGGATTCCTCAAATATTTAGTATGTTGTTTATTTTATATTACATATGAACTGATTAAACCCCATTGACTTTAAACCTGTTCGTTGTTGAGTTTTAAATCAATATATAGTATTGGTTGAGGAAGTTATAACAGATGGCCAAAAATACAAACAACCATTTTATAAAGATTGATTCACCGTCAGATGAATCAATAGAAATGAAGTTATGAAATTTATTTCATAACTGAATATAGATTTTCTTAAATATATCATTTTGAAGTTTATAAAAAGAAAATAAACCAACCACAAACATATATACATTGATTGTGTTAACCACTAATCACCATTTTTGTACCCAAAATCTACCGTGCGCGGAGCATGTGTTTATGAAGTGATTATTAAACGATTTTATTAAGTTAATTCAAGTAACCAGAATTAACGTAACATTTAGAATGGGTTTATATTAATATTGATTATTATTCATTTAATAATAATCCATGTGAATAGAATTATTTTAATTAATTATATTATTAATTAATGGAAAGCGCTAAGTGGAATTGATTAACGAATAAATCATGTTTAGAGGCTGCGTTAACCGAGATTGTTTTATTAAATTAGTTTATTAATTTAATGGGAATAGTTCATGGTGGAGTAAACCATTATTATTTTAATAAATGTTAAAACTTGATCTTTGGTTATTTAATAATTGAAGGAATACTTTGGGAACGCAAATTTAGAAATGGAAGTGTGTGAAGTCATGTTATGGTAAATGGATACTTAAGCGATTTGAGGTATAATAATATAAGTTATGATTAAACCAAAGTTTTATTAATTATTTTTGAATTATATTTAATTGGATTATCTGAAATCCAATATTTTGTGAAGCCATAAAACACGAATTCCTATTGAATATATATTATTGAAACGGGTTATTTGAAATGACATTTGAATAAAATAAAAGCCAGGATTTGGAATAAAAGAATTCGAACTTAACTAAGGATCAGTTAAGATAACTGATTTTCTGAATATTTATCTGATGTTGGTTTTGGCCTTCGGGGTGGATATTTAGGAAATTAGTTTCTTACTGATTTATGGTTTGGAACTAATGGGGATAGGAAATGGGAAGTAAAAAAATGGAAACCCAAGTTTGAATCAAAGGGATGAGACGGGTAGAGTTAAAAAGATGTGATATAAATTCATTATATTAATAAGAGATGAGATTTCATTAAATTATAACTAAAATGGGATTGATTCGATATTGGGAATAAATATCGGTTTTTTATTACACCTGATATTTATCTTAAGATAAGAACGTTGTTGATCAAGGTCTGAGAGGTAAATAAAATACCCCAACTTGAACAACTTCATGATTATCGAAGGATGATGTTAGTTGTAATGAGGGATGTTGGAAGTAAATTTATTCTGAGAGATATAATGTAACGTTGTTTGAAAATGTTGGGAACATATATAATGGAATTCCAAATATAAAAGGAAATAAAAAGGGGCTTGAGGATGTGAAATGATATTTCCATAATAGAAATGTATAAAAGTAGATTCGTGAGATTATAACTACATTTTCAAAAGTAAGAAATGAGATTTAGAATGAGTTCATTCTAAAAGGGTACGCAATGACTATAGTCTTCAAATAACGGAAACAAAAGGAGATTCCTAACGATTATTTTACGCTGATAAGTTGAATCGATTTCCAAATTATAGATAATAAGTGATGTTATAGCAAATGTTTTGAAATGGTAGTTAACGAGAAATTGGATATGGTTTAAGAAAATTTTCTAAGTATATAAATAAAATGATTTAAGAATATTATTATATTATAACTATTATACTATTTTAAATGGCCAAATGATGCTGGGTAATAAACCAATGGATCTGTTTCATTTTTATGGTTGTTTATTTTGATAGTTAAATAACCGACTATCAAAATTTGGCCCAACGTTATTGGTACGGAAAGATCGGGAACAAATTTATATTCGAAAACCATGTCTGCCAATGAATACGAAACGTGGAAGATGCTGATCAAGATGGAGCAATTGTAGACCGTAAATCTTCATGAGCGGAAGAGCAACTTGTTGAATTTCTCTAGCTGATCCCTAGAGATATATATTTGACAGTGATTCTGTCGTGATTGAAATCTACGGATTACAAGGACTACTCGCTGCTGATCTATTGGGTAATTCCTAGGATGTGGTAGGAGGATGTCTTCGGTTCATCCTATTCCTCGATGACGTGTATGGACAATGTGGGATTCAAAAGTAAATGGTGGCCAGATGTTCCAAAAGTCCATTATAACCTCAAGCCTCATCAACTGGGAAATGACAAAAAATCGGGCAGGCATCGTGGCTATGTGGGTCGCACCCATTAGGGTGTATTGTCATCATCTAGAGAATATTCGTTTTGTTACTTCTTTTCATTTCTGCATCTCCTGGGGAATGGTAGCTACGCAGGCGTGAGGTGACAATATATTCGACACACTCAAGAGAAATGAGTGGTCGGTCATGTGTGGCCGGGTTGCAAGACGTTCTTGTTGAACCCAGTGTGTTCCTATCTAGAGATACACTATCGGTAGGTGGTTCCATACCTTGTCATGGTCGAAATCCAATCTCCAATAAGCGCCCGTGGTTTTGATTGTATACTATATATGTGGAGCATGAGATGCAAGCGTTCTGCTAGATTCTATTTACTTGTAATTAGACACTATTATAATATCAGAATAAGATATTAATTTCAAAATGTTTTGGGTTATAGTAAGGTAAAAACCGTTCGTGTTTATGTATGGACTGGTCTATTATCCTTTTATTTCAAAAGGATTTCAAAGTTAAACAAGTTGGTTGCTATATGAATTTATCACTAAAAGTATTCCAGACTGATCCGGGTGAGTTTTGCTTTGCTTCAAATGTGCTCGGGACAGACCGAGTATATTTGCAGGTTAGATTTCGCTTGGAGCTTCAGAAAAGGAGTTGAAGTCGAGACGTATTCCATATATTTACCGGTACTAGTTTATTTCCGCTGTGTGTTGTATTGATCTGAATGTATACTCTGATGTGTAATTATATATACAGTTCTTTTTGTATAAATTATTGTTGATTATTATATTTTGTCCATTCCGCTGTGAGACCCTGATCTTCTTATTCTCCTATTCTAATATTTCTTTCTTTCTTCTCTCATCCTCTAAATTCTTTCTATTAGCTTTTTGGGTTTTGATACTTGAGTTTGGATACGAGATGTGTTAATGTCTATATTCAAGTGTCGGAAATTCCGGGTCGCTACAGTTGGTATCAGAGCAGTGGTTTAGTGATAACCTCGGATCTGTGGCATAACTCAATAGAGATGGGGTTAGTAAAACCTTAGATTGAGTTTGAATATATATATATATATATATATATACGAGAGCGCGTATTTGTAATTTGATTATTTTAAATTATTTTTACCAAGATATCTTATATAAGAAAGTGGAATTTATAATTTTCTCAAATTATTATTTGGGTTGAATAAAATTCAAAATTTATATGAAGTTGGAAACATTTCAAATATGAAATGAGAATTAAATTTATCTGGCCATGAGTTGAAATGAATCTTATGAATTGAAACTGAAACAAGTCAACTAAAATCTGGCTTGTGTTGGGTAGAATATAAAGCAAATAAATCCAAAAGGAATGAATGAAAATTAGTTGGATTGTATGTTTGGAATAAAATTCATGAGTATGAATTTGAATTGGATTAAGAACCAACGAACGAGTTAAGCTCATTAAAATGAGATTGGGGGATTGTTTAATATTACCAGAAGTATTTATGAATATGAAATTTAATATAGAATTAAATAAATCGAAATTAATGTAAACTAAGTTAAATATGAGATGATTTGATTGTATTGTGTATGGTTTGATTTATTGGATGTTAGTTGGTTAAATTAAATTCGACAACAAATTAATAAGAAATTGAATGAATCGGAAGCAAGGAGATAAATCCCAGTATAATGAATTGGTAATGGAATCAGTTATGAAATGAAACAGAATTATTTAACCCTGATCGTTACTTGCATTGTAAGTGGAGTTTAGTATAGATTCCAGAGAACTATGGAGTTGATATGGTTACACAAATCGGAAGTACAGATTGAAAGACGAAGGGCAGTTAGTTGGTTTGCTTTGAAATTGGAATTGAGTTGCCCGACAAATAGGTAAACCTAAATATTATTACTTGGTGATTGATTTTATACCATAGAGTTGGGTAGCCATTTGGTTTTTTATTTTATTTTGGAGAAGTTGAGGCCCGCAGTGGCGTTTGTAGTTGGTCTGATCGAGCCATGCAGAAGAGGTGCTGGCGAATTTTTCGTAAATTTTAAAACTTAGAATATTTTATATTAATTATTTTGAAAGTAATCGCGTTTGTAGCATTCTTTCCGCCTTAGTAATTTCGGGGACGAAATTCTTTTAACGGGGAAGGAATATAACGTCCTGTATTTTCAATGGTATGGTATTTAATATATTTTATTATATTAAGTATTGAATTGGAATTTATAATGGATTTATAATATTTATTTCGACGAAGTTTGAATATATAATAGCATATAAAAAGGAACATACCAACCCAAGAATCAAAATACAAACTTCAGACAACCATGCAACCTAACTTCTCCTACATGCCTAGTGTACCTATAGAACTGTCATCTAGGAAGTGAAAATACACAGGAACGCATAGCTTACCCTAAGACGTATAACTTACCGCTACGTCTTTTTCCTACTCTAAGTGTATCTAATATAGCATGCTCCTTCCACGTTAACGCTAAGGCTTTACAAAATTTTTGTCAACACCTACTGCCTACCCATATTAGCTTCTACTAACGTAATAATCTACTGAAAAGGAAATTTACACCCATTCACTTTTAAACACACGCACAGCTCCTTTCCAATGCAGCAACATTTCACCATCAGTATACATACCCATCTCCCTAAACATACCCTACAATTGTCGCTTCTACGTTCTATCCTTTCCACATTTATACCTTGTCATCTACAGATTATACACGTACAAGTGTTGAATCGGAAAGGAAATATCACGACAGTACTACCCATCAACTAGAAGACCTATGTCAAGGCTAATCTAAAAGACATAAAACGCAGTTACAGACAACCTATATTATAATTTACAGTGTACTGTTGTTCCCTTTGGCCTTAAGTACTAAAACTGCAAGTACAGGTAACTCTATAACTATGTATATTATATTTCTTAAATGTGAAGTAAAATTTTCACGTAGATCTTATACGAGCAGAAAACACATGTTTAGCTCTATATTTACAGTTAACCTATATAGCTAAGTACATGAGTGCCAAGGAACCATACTCTATAAAACCGTGCTCCATTTCCTTACTTTCTTCCTGCGAATCAACCCAAATCTCATGGCAAAAAGAACAAAATAATATACTCATTTATTCAATTGAATCCTCAATTCTTGGGTAAAGGGGTACTAGCTTGCGTTGGAGTGAAGGAGAAGTCTACTGGTATTGGCTTGAAGTTTTCACATAGGTTAGGTGGTACCGTGTTCTCACATGCACGGGAAGGAAAGGATAAAATACAAGAGAAGCTTCAGCAAATTTGATTCGGGGAAGAAGGAGAAGGGTGTTGCGGTTTGGTTTTACTGGAATAGAACAAAACGTGTTGGTGGTGAAGTAGTTTGAAGGAAGAGGTTCTGTTTTTCCGCAGAAGGAGAAGGGGACTGTGAGGAGCTTTTGGGTTGCATAACGTGAAACTGTGAGTTATCTTAGAGTTTGAACACGGGTTATTTTTGGTCCGAGATGTTTTCCGGTAGGGGATGGCCGCAGGTGAGGCTTTTGGATGGAGGGAAGATCGTCATAGTGGGGTCAGCGCTGGTAGACTTTGGTAGCTTGTTCGTGTTTTGTTGGAAAATGAAGGGGAGTACAAATGGCATGCAACGCGAGATGAAGGTAGTTCGTTGTTCTGTTGGTGGAGTAGAAATACAAATAGAGGAGGAGAAGACAAATCCATGAAGAAGAACATGAATAAAGGAGGGGGTGAGCTGTCATTTTGACGTGGGCTCAAATGGTGGAGTGCGTGATGAGAGGGAGATCAACATGGCGGCTCTGTGTTTAGGAGGCACGGTGGGTTTATTGGTGAAGATGGAGGAATGGGTTTTCAGTAATGAAGAAGGAGCTATCCAGTATTTCGATTGGTACAGTAAAACGCGTGTGGCCTGGTCAAATTGTTGACGTCGTTAAACTAATGGGTAGTTAATAGTTAATTTAAAAATTGATTTAATCTAACTCTTTTAATTTATATATAAATTACTACATTTTAAATGGTATAATTATTACATAGGAAAGCAAGGGATTGGGCTCCTGAACGTCGGAATGGAGAAACCACGTTGGAACTGAAATTAACGCTGACGTGGCAAGGATTAACGTTAATTAAGGTAAAATTTGTTAAATTAATTAATAATTAATTATAATATGATTTATAAAATATACATTCAATCTTGTATTGGGGATATCTTGTTCATACGTTGACAGAATGGCGCAAAACTGGATCCGTTGGGATCGTGGCGACGGAGGCTACGCATACCAGCTAATTTGATCGGAATTGGATGTAGTTGGAATTTCATGTAATTTTGAATGTTGTTTAAAATTATATGAAACAACACAGAAATCAGTCATCGAAATAGGGTGAGTTAATTCTCACACATTTCTGCAGTGCTATGATGTGTTAAATTCATATAATTAAAATTTATCGTCGATATATATTGGTTGATTGGATGCTTTGGATGCCTATTGTTGATTGGGTGGTTAACTTTAATTGTATACCGTTATGAAATATTATAATGATATGTGATACAGGGAAGAACAGGTAGGAGGAATCAAACCGGATTCCTCAAATATTTAGTATGCTGTTTATTTTATATTACATATGAATTGATTAAACCCCGTTGACTTTAAACATGTTCGTTGTTGAATGTTGTTGAGTTTTAAATCAATATATAGTATTGGTTGAGGAAGTTACAGCAGATGGCCAAAAATACAAACCATTTTATAAAGATTGATTCACCGTCAGGTGAATCAATAGAAATGAAGTTATGAAATTTATTTCATAACTGAATATAGATTTTCTTAAATATATCATTTTGAAGTTTATAAAAAGAAAATAAACCAACCATATACATATATACATTGATTGTGTTAACCACTAATCACCATTTTTGTACCAAAATCTACCGTGCGCGAAGCATGTGTTTATGAAGTGATTATTAAATGATTTTATTAAGTTAATTCAAGTGACCAGAATTAACGTAATATTCAGAATGGGTTTATATTAATATTGATTATTATTCATTTAATAATAATTAAAGTGAATGGAATTATTTTAATTAATTATATTATTAATTAATGGAAAGCGCTAGGTGGAATTGATTAACGAATAAATCATGTTTAGAGGTTGCGTTAACCGAGATTGTTTTATTAAATTAGTTTATTAATTTAATGGGAATAATTAATGGTGGAGTAAACCATTTTTATTTTAATAAATGTTAAAACTTGATCTTTGGTTATTTAATAATTGAAGGAATACTTTGGGAACGCAAATTTAGAAATGGAAGTGTGTGAAGTCATGTTATGGTAAATGGATACTTAAGCGATTTGAGGTATAATAATATAAGTTATGATTAAACCAAAGTTTTATTAATTATTTTTGAATTATATTTAATTGGATTATCTGAAATCCAATATTTTATGAAGTTATAAAACCTGAATTTCTATTGAATATATATTATTGAAACGGGTTATTTGAAATGACATTAGAATAAAATAAAAGCTAGGATTTGGAATAAAAGAATTCGAACTTAACTAACGATCAGTTGAGATAACTGATTTTCTGAATATTTATCTGATGTTGGTTTCAGCCTTCGAGGTGGATATTTAGGAAACTAGTTTCTTACTGATTTACGGTTAGGAACTAATGGGGATAGGAAATGGGAAGTAAAAAAATGGAAACCCAAGTTTGAATCAAAGGGATGAGACGGGTAGAGTTAAAAAGATGTGATATAAATTCATTATATTAATAAGAGATGAGATTTCATTAAAGTATAACTAAAATGGGGTTTGATTTGATATTGGGAATGAATATCGGTTTTTGTATTGCACCTGGTATTTACCTTAAGATAAGAACGTTGTTGATTAAGGTCTGAGAGGTAAATAAAATACCCCAACTTGAACAACTTCAGGATTATCGAAGGATGATGTTAGCTGTGATAAGGGATGTTGGAAGTAAATTTATTCTGAGAGATATAATGTAACGTTATTTGAAAATGTTGGGAATATATATTATGGAATTCCAAATATAAAAGGAAATAAAAAGGGGCTTGAGGATGTGAAATGATATTTCAATAATACAAATATATAAAAGCAGATTCGTGAGATAATAACTACATTTTCAAAAGTAAGAAATGAGATTTAGAATGAGTTCATTCTAAAAGCGTACGTGATGATTATGGTGTTCAAATAACGGAAACAAAAGGGGATTCGTAACGATTATTTTACGCTGATAAGTTGAATCGATTTCCAAATTATAGATAATAAGTGATGTTATAACAGATGTTTTGAAATGGTAGTTAAGGAGAAATTGGATATGGCTTAAGATAATTTTCTAAGTGCATAAATAAAATGATTTAAGGATATTATTATATTATAACTATTATACTATTTTAAATAGCCAAGTGATGTTGGGTAATAAACCAATGGATCTGTTTCATTTTTATGGTTGTTTATTTTGATAGTTAAATAACCGACTATCAAAATCTGGCCCAATGTTATTGGTACGGAAAGGCCGGGATCGAATTTATATTCGAAAACCATTTCGACCAATGAATATGAAACGTGGAAGATGCTGATCAAGATGGAGTAATTGAAGATTGTGAATCTTCATGAGCGGAAGAACTACTTGTCAAATTTCTCTAGCTGATCCCTAGAGATATAAATTTGACAGTGATTCTGTCGTGATTGAAATCTACGGATTGCATGGACCACTCGCTACTGATCTACAAGGTGATTCCTAGGATGTGGTAGGAGGGTGCCTTCGGTTCATCCTGTTCCTGGATGACGTGTATGGACGATGTGGGATTCAAAAGTAAATGGTGGCCAGATGTTCCAAAAGTCGATTATAACCTCAAGCCCCATCAATTGGGAAATGACAAAAAATCGGGCAGGCATCATGGCTATGTGGGTCGCACCCATTAGGGTGTATTATCATCATCTAGAGAATATTCGTTTTGTTACTTTTTTCATTTCTGTATCTCCCGGGAAACGGTAGCTGCGCAGCCGTGAGGTGACAATATATTCGATACACTTAAGAGAAATGACTGGTCGGTCATGTGTGGCTGGGTTGCAAGACGTTCTTGTTGAACTCAGTGTATTCCTCTCTAGAGATACACTATCGGTAGGTGGTTCCATACCTTGTCATAGTCAGAATCCAATCTCCAATAAGCGCCCGTGGTTTTGATTGTATACTATATATGTGGAGCGTGGGATGCAAGCGTTCTGCTAGATTCTATTTACTTGTATTTAGACACTATTATAATATCAGAATAAGATATTAATTTCAAAATGTTTTGGGTTATAGTAAGGTAAAAACCGTTCGTGTTTATGTATGAACTGGTCTTACTATTATCCTTTTATTTCAAAATGATTTCAAAGTTAAACAAGTTGGTTACTGTATAAATTTATCACTGAAAGTATTCCAGACTGATCCGGGTGAATTTTGCTTTACTTCAAATGTGCTCGGGTCAGGCCGAGTATATTTCCAGGTTAGATTTCGCTTGGAGCTTTAGAAAAGGAGTTGAAGTCGAGACGTATTCCATATATTTACCGGTACTAGTTTATTTCTGTTGTGTGTTGTATTGATCTGAATGTATACTCTGATGTGCCATTATATATACAGTTCTTTTTGTATAAATTATTATTGATTATTATATTTTGTCCATCCCGCTGTGAGACTCTGATCTTCTTATTTTCCTATTCTAATATTTCTTTCTTCTCTCATCCTCTAATTTTTTTTCTATTAGCTTTCTGGGTTTTGATAATTGAGTTTGGATACGAGATGTGTTAATGTCTAGATTCAAGTGTCGTAAATTCCGGGTCGCTATAGTTACTGATACTGACATCAAACGAAAAATATCTTCAAAATAATGTTACTCTCAAGCAACTCAATCACTCATCACCTTTAGCTTATCATCATCAAAACTGGCTCTTCAAACTCTTGCTAAATCCGATCACCATCCCCTGTCTGAAACTGCACTTCAATCTAATCTTGCACTCAATTTGAACCAATTCAACTAAACAACTTCAGTCTCTTACGATCTCCAACCACAACCATACATTTATTGAGAGCGTTCTAGATGAGAATTTTCGAGAGCATATTTCGCTCAGTTATAATAAATAATTTTATAACAAATATAGACCAAAATCAATATGATACCAAATATGACTCCAAATTAATGCAATACCAAATAAAGGCAGCATATCTTTATCCTTATCTCTAACAAAAATAAACTCTTTGGTGTTGTCGTTGCTTTGCAATTGTCGACGCAGCATTGTAGAGATCATGTCTGTTTTATCTTGAAAAACAGTTGCTAATTCAACCTTCTGCGCTATTAAAGAAGCAATTCTGTTTTAGGAAAACATTGATTATACTGGACTAGAACAATCAAATTGACGTTATATTTAATAGATTATCCATTTATCGTTTTGTAAAATATTTACGGAAGTTTTACAGTAGTTTTGTAACAACCCTGTAACCTGGGTGCATACAGTATAATATTTTCAAAATATCTGCAAACATTTTTTTTGATAATAGTAAAACAAACACAATTTTCTAAAATATTTGCAAATAGTTTCTTAATAAGTTGTGTTACATATCCCAACAAGATTATCACATCAAACTAAAATAGTTCTACTTGATTGCGTGATAGTTAAATTTTATGTATGCAAAACAGAGTTCGAGTTTGTTGACACCACTTTATGTGGTGTCACCATGACCTCGATTCTTTAATGGTCGAAATCAGAAAGTCCATATGTGTCTCTGTGACTTCCACTAATAAGGTGGTGGAGTTACGTTCTGTGCAAAGCATAAAAAATTGTACTGCTGCCTATGCTGTTACCGCAGGAGCTTGGCTCTCCATGTCCGTTTTCGCCTCATCCTCACGTAATTATGGTAAAAAAAAAATCACCACTTATCAAACATGGAATGCCTTGGTGGTTAAAATACATCGTTTTCTCCAATCAATGCATACAAAGACATGCATCATCTGCGTGTCGTTGATCCAGCCGTCGCCTATCGCGTCAGAGTTTTTCTCCAGCATCCATGTGGCACTTCCTAACCTGCCCCCACTGCGTTGACTTCCTGCCAACCAAATTCAATTCCAAATTTAATTTCCCTTCATTAAACGCACATCTTCCCACTCCCCCTCTTCCCTCCTGCATCAGTCAACCCTCCATAACTTCCAAAAAAGTCAAAACTCTCATTAAAACACATTCATCCACTCATCCACAGTTTACACGATTCACTCATGGGTAACGTAGTCGCGAAGAAGCTAACAGTCTGCTTCTCGGGCAACGCCAGCAGCCTCGCCGGAAACCGCCGCTTTGACTCCGCAGCCGTCACCTCCGAACCCCTCTCCGACAACCTCGGCCACTCCTTCTGCTACGTCAGCAATGAATCGGCCCTCTTCTCCATCTCCGGCGCCTCCGTCAGTGCAAACACATCCACCGTCCTCTCCACCGACTATCTCTCCAATAACATCCTTTCCTCTTCCACATTCGACAGCTCCAATTGCTTCAATTCCTACCCTCTCCATCCCATACCTAAATTCCTATCCGGCCCAATCGATCGTGGGTTCTTATCTGGCCCACTCGACCCGAGATCCAACATCCATTCCGGGCCGTTGGATCAAAAACTTCTGAAAACCGACTCCTTAAACACCAAACTCAGGAGAAGCGTCTCACATGGCGGAAAACTCCTGAGAAACTTCTCGAAGAATCTGAAAAGGAGCATTTCGATCCCAGTGAAAATCGAGAAGGGTTTGAAAAACGGGGACTTCTGCGATAATCTGCAATGGGCGCAAGGCAAGGCAGGAGAGGACAGGATGCACGTGGCGATCTCGGAGGAGAACGGGTGGATCTTCGTAGGGATTTATGATGGATTCAACGGCCCGGATGCGACTGACTATTTATTGAATAATTTGTACAATGAGGTTGAGTATGAGTTGGTTTTCGGTGAGAAGGAAGGGATTTTAAAAGGAATGGCGAAGGCGTTAAGGAAATGCGAAGATGGGTTTTTTGAGATGGCTGATCAGGTTGGAATGGAAAATCCTGAGCTTGCATTGATGGGGTCTTGTGTTTTGGTAATGCTGATGAAGGGAGAAGATGTGTTCTTGATGAACGTTGGGGATAGTAGAGCTGTTTTAGGACAGAAGAATGAGACCAATTTGGAGAGGATTAGTGAAGAAACTAATTTGTTTGGCTGCTGTTTGGATGCCTTGCAGCTTACATCTGATCATAGTACTTGTATTGATGAGGTAGACTATTAATGTTACTATGAGATTTAAATGTTTAGTTGTTCTGAATCTTTTATCATATCATTCTCTTATCTTGTAAAAATATCAGGAAGTTAGAAGAATTAATAAGGAACATCCCGACGATCCCTGTGCAGTTTTGAATGATAGAGTTAAGGGTTCATTGAAAGTTACTAGAGCTTTTGGAGCTGGATTTTTGAAACAGGTAAAAAAGATAAGCTTATCAAATGAGATATCTTGCTTTAGAGACATCTAAAGGATATGCAAATTATGTGCATATAAAATGTTTGTGTATGGCACACTCGATATGCAATGAAAGAACCATTAATTTTGTTAGTGTCAATTGTGCTATCCAAGTGTGCTACCAATTTGATTGTCAATTGATATTTTCTTTTTCGTTTTTGAGTTGAATCAATCATGAAAAGGCAACTTATGCTTGCTGATTTATATTCCTTTTATTGTTTTCAGTGATGACTCATGCCCACTGTATAACTAGAATGTGTGGTGTATGTTTTTTTTTTCAGCCTAAATGGAATGATGCTTTGTTAGAGATGTTCAGAATTGACTATATAGGGACATCACCATACATTACATGCATTCCTTTCTTGTGTCACCACAAACTTGGGGAGAAGGATAAATTTCTGATACTGTCGTCTGATGGACTTTACCAATACTTCACGAACGAGGAGGTGGTTTTTCAAGTTGAGTTGTTCATCATGACAACTCCAGAAGGCGACCCTGCACAACACCTTGTTGAAGAGGTCATTTTTCGTGCTGCTAGAAAAGCTGGTAAGTTCATTTCAACCCCAATAATACTATTTTACCATGGTCTGTTCCTCTGTTTACTTCTTCTTTTGGACATTTGTTAAATATAATTTGTTAAGTTAAATCATTACCGTGAAATCAGGTTGTGGGAGATTGAGAAACCCCTTGGGCACAAATTAACCTATAGCTACTTTAAAAAACAGTTTTGAATAGTAACTTTTAAGTGCCTTTTTAAGGTAAAACGGAAAAATATTTCAATAAACAGGTTGATATTGTAGCAAAATTTGGTTGTTAGTTAATTATTCATAAGCAAGTTTTCATTACCTATGACTGGTCACTGGTCAGCTTTTAAGAAAAAGGTCTTTCGACTTCTTATAAATTGCTGATAAACTTATAGATCGTAGTAAGTAACTAGTATGTTGATTAGGAAAATAAGTCACTGTAAACATCTAATTTGTTATACACAGAAATTAACTTACTTCTCACTTTATTCTTCTTATATTTCCTTTATATTGTAAAAGTGATAATATCTGTAAGTAATACAGCTAACATCCATGTTATATACACACATTCATTTTCCTCCATGCTCTTTTAGTTCCTTACAAGCAGTAGTATACAGACAATCTTAAATATACATACTAAGTTACATATGCATGTGTCAAAGTATTTATCAATAATAATAACAACAACATATCTAACTCATATGGTTAAACCACAGAAATGTCGGTGAAGATGTGCGAGGATGGAATTAAATTCTTTTACTAGTCATCTGATGCATATGTTTTGAGATCAATGCTCAGAAGTTTGAGATTCCACAAGGAAATATAAGAAGAAAAACCTAGTAATTAGATGATATTTGTTGTAGAGTGACTGTGTGAACCATAATAGGAGATTGTAGCCAGATTTGAACTCCATTACAATTGTTAAAACACTTTTGTAGGTTATTTACTTTGTGTTTTGTGTTAAGGTGAAGGTAAACACTTTAAGCAATGCGTTTGACACAATGAATACATATCCGTATAAATTGGTAATCTCATTTAAACACATCATTGTAGGTCTAGATTTCCATGAGTTGCTTGAGATTCCACAAGGAGATCGGAGAAGATACCATGATGATGTTTCTATAATTGTTATCTCGTTCGAAGGAAGAATATGGAAATCATGTGCATAGGGGTTAAATGTATGCATAGATTGTATGTGAAGTGGAAAGTGGCATCCATGCATGTAGATAAAGTTATGGGCTTCTCTCTGTTTTTTTCTTAATCTCCATAGCGAAAGCTTCTCATGATTTTGGAAATGGAGTTTGTAAAGGCTGAAAGCTAAGCTGTTATATAAGTCAAAATTGAAATGTGATTTTGTAATAAACCGGTCCTAGTATTCGGGTTAATGACTTATAAACGAGACCCATTAGTCTCAACTCTCTCCATTCATTTTTCATTCTCATTTGGTTTTTCTTCAGCTGTATTTCTTCTCAGCGATTCATCCTTTCTCCCTAATGCAATCTTGTGACTGACCACAGTTACAATAATATGCGGTGGAAATCAGAAATTTAAACGGTGTTGCAGTATTTGGGTGCTTTTGATACTACACACATATATATGAGCGTTCAGTGACAACCCAAATAGTGAGCATTCCATTTGCCCTCCTATATAAATTAAGCATTTATATTAGAATAAGTGAGTGAGAGGTGAGAAAATGAGTGGAGGGAGAGAGAAACGAGATATGTGGTCAAAATCAGGGGGCATTTAAGGGTGCTGCACTGTTTCGGGTGTCATTGAACGCTCGTCATATATATATATATATATATATATATATATATATATATATATATATATATATATGCAAACGTTCGGTTGCACCCTAAAAATGGAGCATCTCAAATGTCTCTTGATTTCCACCACCCGTTTATATTAAAGAAATGTGAGTGGGAGTGGGAAGTGAGAGAGTGAGTGGAAGGAGAGAGAAAATGACATTGAACCTGCCTCAATATATATATATATATATATATATATATATATATATATATATATATATATATATATATATATATATAGTGAGCGTTCAATGGCACCCCTTATTCTGCACCCTCTAAATGCACCCGAATTGTGACCAATTATTTATATTAAAGAAAGTGAGTGGGAGAGGAGAGAATTAGTGGAAGAAGTGAGAGAATGAGTGTAAGAATTGTTTAATATAAATGAGTGGTTGTGGTTGAGGGACATTTGTGGTGCTCACTATTTGGGGTGTCATTGAACGCTTATATATATATATATATATATATATATATATATATATATATATATATATATATATATATACACACGCACAACCCCTTTAGCCCTCTAATTTCCACCATATATTTCTGTTTTTCTCTCTTTTCACTAATTCTTTTTCCCTCCACTAACTTATTTAATTATAAATACTTGACCATAAATGAGTTGCAAAAAAGATATTAGATGAATGTCAAGCGAACAGTTCAAACCTGCATCATCGTACTATGTCAACTATGAAATAAAGGTAAAGTAGGTATCATTGTGAAACTACCCGATGACGCTCAATTTGCAATTGCCCTACCGGCCATTTCATCACTGTAGTTTTTTTCCACATCATATTAGTTGTTATTGCATGATTTCTTCACGACTTGATCATCGCTTGTCTACACTTTAAGGAGTAAATTAATGGCTGCATCGTATGCAGATTTGCTGAGAGCACATTATCAACTCATGCTTGATTTTATGGTGTAGTTTAAACTTTAAATTACGGGAGCAGTTGCACTAGTGAAGAAATGCATTAGGTTCTTATTGTAAATTGCAACCACTTCAAGTGAGAGCAGCTCCAACAACATCAAATTTGTAACTTAATACTGAACTGATGAAAAACTGGTTTGCTCAACAAACGTATATCCCCGAATTTTCAAGAGAAAATTTAGAGGTCAATTCAGTTTTTTGAATTGGCTCGAACGTTGATTTGATCAGCGTCTGCTGTAGAACGCTGATTAAATCAACGGTCAAACCCTGGAGTTTGATTTAATCAGAGCCCAATGTATGGATGCTGATTAAATCAATGTTTTACCTTGGAATCCGATTAAATCAACTCTGAACTATTGGGCAAAAAAATGGCTATTTAAAACAAAAATTCAATGACGTAATATTAAGTCTCTGAATCCGTTGGAGATGCTCTCAATATTACCTCGAAATATGTGAAATATTCCTAGGAAATAGCATGTAACTAGTACATTCTCTGTGTGATGTGGGACACTGGAAAATATAAAATTATTTTCTTGCAGTCTACGATCTCTCAAACCTAATAAGTAAATATTTCATTTCTATCATAGCTTTCTAAAATGTCATAAAATATGTATCAGTACAATTGGGATCTGCATTATTGGCGGAGCTAGCCTTCAACATTAGGTAGGGCAAAAAATAAAGAAAAAGAAAAATACAACATTACAAGATGAAATTATTATTTTTTCATGTAAACAGCCAAAAAAATCTTTTCTACATCTTAAATCAGTGGTAGAAAATTATATTCATCACATAATTGATTTAATGGGCTACAAAAGCTAAATAATGAGTTGACATAGGCAATACATTGATCTGAGAAAGGGCAACAGTTCAAAACTTACAATTTTCACATTATATTTAAAAATGTCAGCTAGGGCCTCTGCCCTACCTAGACTAAAGGAATCTCCATCCCTGATTATTCACATTAGTCTAGTCACATAATTATCCAGCTGTTTAACCAAGCAAGTTTCTACTCTAATTTGAAAGTCAGGACGAAGTCTAAACAAATCACGAAGTTAGGAACATGATCAAAAGCGCAACATGGAAACACTAAGAAATTGCAAAACCATTAGAGCAATGAAGACAATTCAGTGTCGAACACTAGGAGTGAGCAATATTTAGTTAAACCAACCAAACCAATTTATTTTGGTCGATTTGGTTTTGAAATTATATTGTTTTGTAATCGGTTCGAAAAAATATTTAGTTTGGTTATCGATTTAGCCAAATTAACCGAGCTTTAATTACATTTTCAAAATTATCAATATTGTAGTAAATATTTTAGGTTAATTTAGTTATCTAAGTAATTTGTAACCATCACACATGTATCAAAATTACTTTTGGGAAGGATAAAAATGATAAATAATAATATTTTAATCATATACTTATAATTTAGTTCAAATTATAGTTGATATTATGTGCATAAAGTCTAAAAAAATTTAGTTTGGTTAAAACAGATAACCAACCAAACGAACCAATCTTAATTTGGTTGGTTTGGTTTTCATTTTTATCGGCTTTAGTTTGATTTTACAATTTTCATAATCGGATAAACCAAACCAACCAAGCGCTCACCCATATCGAACACTTTAGCTTGGAGAGAAGTTTTTAGGTGAGGAGACTGAAGCATTAGGCGAGCGTAGATGAGCAATTAACATACCCTGCACCGGTATATTAATTGGCTAATATAAATAAACTTTTAGTATATTAATTGGGTCTATTCTTCTTACCTCCGGGAGGTCGAGTATACTCGATCGCAAACATTTCTGCAACATTTCTAAAAAAGAAAGAAACATTCAGTTTTGAATTTTTTCATCGTTGGTCTCTTTTTATATATGAAGCTATATGATTCGGAAGGGAAGAACTTACATTAGTATCTTACCTAATACCAAGCTTTTTTTTATGTGGCCCTGGAACACTAACCAAAGTGAATGTCAAGGATTGTATTCTCAAGAAATAGAAGAACTCTAATGAATTTATGAATGAAAATGGGCAATAATAAGCAATACCATAACCTCTTAGAAATGACTCGGTCTCAAAGTAAAAGTGTTCCAAACATAAAATGTCACAGATAAAATACCAATGGAAAGAAGAATGTGAAGTTTCCCCAGAAATTATAGTTGGTATCCACTACTTCTGATCAATGGTCAATACCAAGTAGTTTTTGTAGGTTTACTCGGATCTAGATCCAGGCTTGGTATTTTGCAGGCCTTTTGTTCTGTTAGGCGATTTCCCTGTGTATACATTATCCATAGCTTTAAGGAAAGAACTTATAGACCGTTGTCTTTATCCATCTTCTATCTCCCATCACAATATTCGCTAAGGTATATATTATTGGTAGTTCTAGGTTTAAGAATATCTCAATTCTTTGTATTGGTGAATCAAAATATCTAGTTATGTCTCAATAAAATAGTCATTAATAAGTACAACGTACATAGTTCATACATTGTTGAACCGCTATAAAATTTTGATGATCTTTTTATTTTTTGTCTATTCTCTGTACATTTCTACATTTCAATAAGATCTTAGATTCTGTGGCATTTTTGACATCAATATCCTAGTGCTTTCACTTAACAAACATAGATCTATATCTTCACTTTGGATATTTGGAGATGTAACAACCCAGAAATGCGAGCCAGTTTAAAATTTTTATTTTGGCAATTTTAGCGAATTTTGCATATTTAAAATGATTTTTTTTTTTGAAGGAAAAGGTAGTGAATCATCATGATTCACGCCTAAAATATATAGCATCCATCAAGTAACATTAAGTAACAGTGCGTGTATGTACAACATATACAACCAAAACAGGCCATCACTACATACGACCATACAAAAAGGAACCATACATCATAATTAACATTACATAGCTTTAAACATAACAGTAAAACAGCAAAAGGCCAGTGAACCAGTGAACATCATCAAGCGTGTGGACCAGTGATGCTCCGCCCCCTTTTGCGCACTCGGTCTGCGATGCTTTCAACATGTCTTTTGCGCTCCATGCCTGCCCAGTCATAGACAAAATTAAGGATAGAGTAAATAATACTGTTAGGAGCTTTCAATTTGCGGTTAAATTTTCTGGAGTTACGTTCATGCCAGAGCAACCAAGTGTAAGCAAAGTTCAACAAAGCAAAAAGAAGACTATCATGACAGGCATGCAAGGTCGGGTAAATTGAATGCCAAAAAACAAATTGGTCAGCAATGAAGTCACTCCAGTGCAAATCAAGGTAAAGCGCAACCAAACATTTTGTCCAAATATAAAAAGCAAAGTCGCAAGCCAAAAATAGATGATGATAGTCCTCGTCGTCATGACCACAAAAAACACAGCCATCCATAACATGCACCCCTCTCTGACGAATTCTGCTAACCGTGTTCAATCTACCATGTATCACAACCCACGTATGAATTTTGACTTTATCAGGGATTTTGAACCGCCACATATGCTCGAACCCCAACCTCCTAACCCCAGCAAAATTGAACAACTTGTAAATGCTACGAACGCTAAACAACTTCCTCTCCCCCTCCAACATCCAAATAAAATCATCCCTCTCATTATTCAAACTCACCGCTTCAAGCAAATCAAACAAACTGCATAGTTGAACCAATGCATTACCAGCCACTACCCTTGAGAAATTCAATCTCCATTTGAAACCCGCTGCATCATTATCGTACATCTCTCTAACAGTGAAGTTTTTGTTGCAAGCAATACCAAAAAGCTCTGGAAACTCCACACTCAAAGGGACATTAGTTAGCCAACTATCCAACCAAAATGATGTGTTGTGTCCATTCTTCACCACAATCTTAGTACCCAACTTCATCCACTGCGCATGAACCATAACATAGAATTAGAATGTATATATTTATATAGATCATCGTTAGAATATAAATAATTATATATAATTATAAAAGGAATTGAAAATGGCGCGGTAGTTCGATAATTCGATTTCAAATTTCAATTGAACATACCGGGTGCAAAATAAACCGGATTTTAGTGAAACCAAAAATGGTTGAATCTATTTGAGAATATCTTTCCAACGAATCCGAAAAATCAAAATTTCATAGCGGGGATAAAAAGATACGTCCAAATGAATTTTCAGAATAGTCGCTATGGAATTTCGGCCTTTGAAAATAGTCATTTTGCAAACGACCTCGGATTTCGACGAAACCACTTTTGTTGGGTCCGTGATGTCAAGTTATTGCTAGATTCCAAATTTCATAATTTTCCGATTTAATATGTGAGCGTGGAGAAGGAAAACACGTTTGACCAGTTTTAGTTGATTTTAATCGACTGGAAAATGGCCATTTTTCAAACGGTCTCAAAATTCAACGAAACTAGTTTTGTTAGGACCGTATCGTCAACACGAAGCTAGAAAATATTTTTCTGGAATTTTTCGAGTTAGTATGTGACCCCAGCAAATTGAAAAGTACGTTTAAAATTCAATATAATGATTTAAATGTAAATTTGACGAAAACTGATCGAAACGATCGAATCAGCCTACGATACATATCCCATTGTGTTCGGAACGGGGGTAATTAGCTATGGACGACAGGCGGTGGGCCTCGTTTCGAGGTCGAAATAAAAAGTCAACTTTTTTTTGAAATAAAATAATATAAAAATTAAAACTCTCTCTTCCTCTATCTCCTATACCTCCCCCCCCCCCCCCCCCCCGTTACTTTCCAACTCAGATCGAAGAAAAAAAAGAAATCCATCGCGCCCTCGCGCGATTGCCACCGCCGCCGCGTCAGGGAGGCGCGCGCCTCCTCCCACCAGACCGCAGCCATACCCTCCCTCTCCTCTTCGATTCTTTCTCCTCGCGTTCACCCGCATCAAGACCCCCCCTTTTTTATGAAAACCGCCGCCGCTTCTTCCTTCCCCCTCCTACCGACGTCCAGCACCCCCCTCTTCTTCTCTCCTCTTCGCTCCTCCTTTCCCTCCTCTCTCCACCTCCGCGCAGAGACCCCCCAGCCCCTTCCAATTAAACTGTAAATTTTAATTTCATTTTAGTTAGTTATTTGTCTTGTTAATTTATAGTAATTACTTCTCAAAATAAAAAGACTGAATTTTTATAGAATAAAAATATATTTTTATAAGCTAAAAGATTATATATATATATATATATATTTCTATAGAAATGTTATATCTTTAACGTGAAAAGGATTACATCTTTATATTTAAAAAGATTTGATTTTTATTTAGAAGGAGATTAGATATATAAAGGTAAGCTTTCTAGTAGCTAAAGAAACGATTTTTATATAGTGGCAATAATTAAAAATATAACTTTTATATTATAGAAAGGTTAAAAATATAATTTTTATATAGGTAGTGAATCAAAAATATGATCTTTATATAATAGAAGATATAAAAATACTATTTTTATAAAGTAGTGTATTGAACATAGAATTTCTATATAATAGAGAATATAAAAATATTATCTTTATATATGTAGCGAAATAAAAATCTGATTTTTATTATATATATAATGAAGTAAAAATGTGATTTTTATAGTGATGATATAAAAATTCGATCTTTGTATAAGAAGTCGAAATATATATAAAAATATAATTTTTATATAGAATAAACATTGTAAAAATATATATAAAGAAGTAATAAAAATATAATTTTTATTTTGAACAGCGTGAAAAGGACTGCAGTAGAATTCAAGCAGCTTCAGTCGGTTCAGCAATTCAAAAGCAAAGCACGGCGGAGTGGATCCCTTTGTGAGAACTTCTCACTTTAACTTTTCTTTTCTAGTTATATAAATATATACTAGGATGCAGACGGTGTTTAGTAGCACCCGACACCATCGTCCACAGACCATGGACTTGTTTGTTTGGTTGTGTAGTTGGTTAGATTATTTGATTTGAATTTGATTTTTTGGTGAAATGGAATGGATTGATTGATATGTGTATGGCGTGGGCCATTATTAGACCGGGGATAAGGCTAGGCCTTGTCCCGCTTCTAGTATCGTGCCGTTATGCCACCGAATTTTTCTAAAATAAGTTAGAAAAATAAAGATATCATTTTATTTAATAAATGAACCGAATAGAATATTCATAGGTTGAATAAAATAATTTGGTCGTTAAAAATATAATTTTTAACGTGAATGTGAATAAATAAATATTCATTTACAAACCGGACGGTTTGTTTATGTACACCTATTTGAAGGACATTGATTGGGACGATAAATTTTACACATCACCCAACTGCACAAATAAAATCTGTGTTTAATTGTTTGAAACCCCTTATGGGTATTGGAATGATATATGACATACACTAATCCCAATAATTAGTTGTATGTCGATCGATTGATTGACAGACTGTTATAAGCGTTAAATATTTATATTTAATGCTTATGCAGTTGTGTGGTGCACTTTGGATGATGGTTGATTGTTTATCGTTGCTATTATATACATGTGTTGTATGAAATCCATATAATTAACGTTATATGATAATTGATTGGGTCTCATTCCAATTGAAAAAAAAAAGAATATTATAAAATAAAGGTTCATGTGTTGACAGTACTCATCCGTTGAACGAAATATTTTAACAATAAAATTTACATCTTTATCATATATAAAATTAGAAACTAACTGGAAAATAGATAAGATGAGTGGTCTCCTGGATATTGATCTGATGTTGGTTTCGGCCTTCGGGGTTAATATTCAGGGAATCGTTCTCTTACTAATTTACGGTTGAAGTCTGATTTGAAATCAAACGATAGATACCATAATTTTTATAAAATATATTAAATAACAAAAATAGTCGCGTGTTGACAGTACTCATCCGTTGAGATTAGTCATGTATTGAAAGAAATATAGATTCATTTGTTGAATAGAATAACGAAGTTATTGAAAAATATAAAGCCGTGTTGATTAGAGATGCACTATTATGACGCGAACGATATTTACATCGATTATATTCGTTTTATAATGAATATTGAAAAGAGATTTAAAAATCGAATATTTAGAAAATCGAATTTGAATTGAATTGAACAGAAATCGAATTTGAATTGAATTGAATAGAAATCAAATTTGAATTGAATTGAATAGAAATCGAATTTGAATTGAATTCAATAGAAATCGAATTTGAGTTGAATTGAATAGAAATCGAATTTGAATTGAATTGAATAGGAATCGAATTTGAATTGAATTGAATAGAAAAAGAATTTGAATTGAATTGAATAGAAAACGAGAATTGAATTGAATTCAATTGAAAACGAACTGAAATAGAATTGAAATCGATTTGAATTGAAATAAAATAGAAATGAATGTAAAAAGAATTTATAAGGGAAAATTCAATTTTGATTTGAATTTGAAATGAAGGTTGAAATTGTTTTTGAAACAAATTTGAAAATGATTTATAAAATTCGTTTTAAAAAGGGAATCGACGAAATATATATAATATATATATTATATATAATGGCCTGAATAGAATGCGCCGCGCTGCGATAGTTCGTGAATTTCGACCATTGACTTCGAAGACAATACGGGAGATCCGACCGTCGGATTCTCCTAAAACTGGAACTGTTGGGTTCGTATCGAAAAGAGCTTTCTAACAAATATTAGAAATTTGAAACCTAACGGTTGGATTTGGAGATAAGTCCAAATCAATTTCAGAAAAGGTTGCTGTAAGTGCAGTTCGATGGCCGTTGTTGAAAATCGACTGTACGGGCCTTGATAAAATTATCAAAAATATCAATAATTTGTGTAAAATCATAAGAAATGATTTGTGAAGAACTGGGATGAAAAATCCCACATTTGTAAAGATAAAAATAGATTTTTATCGAAATGAACTAGTTTTGAACTAAATTTGAAACCCAATTATTTTTAAACAAATAAATTGGATTTGAAAGGGGTTTTTAAATAATCAGAATTTCTAATATATTTGATTGGAATTGAATTAGAATTGATTTGGGGGTTTATCGTGAGCGGTGCTTTAAATAACACTTGTTCTTTAACGCGACAATAAATAGAATGTGATTTGGGTTTACCATGAACTGTGTTTTAAATGACATTAGTTCTTTAACCCAGTAAAAGGAGTTTTAATGAATCTGCAATTAGATTGAAATGTGAGTTGATAATTTAAATTATCAAATTTGGAAAATGAGCGAGGATGGAGTATCACCAGTTTTGCTCCAAGCGATAGTTAAATCTTTAATTAGATTTGAACGTGAAATGGTAATTAATTTTACCGATAACACTGTGGTATTAGATATGGAGTATTACCAGTTTTGCTTCATGGGATGAATAGGTTGGGATTGGGAAATAAAATAAATAATTACTTCGGTGTGGTTCGCTAATCCCGACTAGTTTGGAAAACCATAATTTGGTTTGAAATGATATCCAAAGGAAGATTAAAGAATAAATTTTAAAGAATTTATCTTTGATAAAATTAATGGGAACCTTTCCCTAAGAATGTGAAATTTAGAAACTAATTGTATGTTAGCTAAGAAGGATGGTTTTCTGGGTATTGATCTGATGTTGGTTTCGGCCTTCGGGGTAATATTTGGGGAATTGTTCTCTTGCTAATTTACGGTTAGTGACTGATGAATTGGAATGAGGCGTATGTTGTGTTTGTGTAACATTTGTTTACTATATACGCGGGTTGTTCGGAAAGCCGGGTTTATACCCATTCTGAATAACCGATTCGACGATAAGTCGAAGATGAAGATGGTGGTTGAAGACCGGAAGTCTTCACATCGTTTGGGTGATTACTGATGATCTTGATTGGATTGTACACCCAAGAGGAGAGAATCAGTTGGTGATCGTCCAGACGTACTTGGAGATCGATGGTTTCGTTCAGACCCAGAACGAACTTGTAAATGGACTGTGTGTCTGACATTGGATTTTATTCTGTGTTGATTGATCTCTATTAAATATACATCTGTTTGGCGGCGGAGAATTTATTCTCTTGCTTAACGCCCTTCTCTGAGACGTACGAGCTCAGAGGTTGTATATTGATGGACATCAGTCGCATGGCATGAATTGCCTGTGTGACACGCCTAAGTGGCAATTGATCAAGGCTTCTGTTGAAAAGCAAAGTCTTGTGGTTGATGATCAAAGCACGGCCTTTGTGGCGCAGCTTTGTGTATAACGTGAATTCGCGAGCCTCACACCTCGGTATGAGTTAAAAACGGGATAAGGACTGCAGGAGAGCACGACGTTTCTTTCTAGCTTTGGTGGTGTCAGTGACTTACCAGCCCTGACATTTATATACTTTTCACCTATGTGGTTGTTGGATGAGGCACCTCGATTTTAGGTCGGTTAGGACCGGGAAACGTGTGTTCAGGAATTGCCAATCCTCAAACGTAAGGGAGGACCGACCCTGAAGCATCCAAGGGTTACCCAGAGTGTGTAGTCCCGAGGCATTTGCTAGAGTGTCTCGAAGCAGAGAGGAGCTTGCCCCTTGCCTCGACTCATGACGGAAATCCAATTTCCAATACGAGATATTTCGGTTTTATTTGTAGAGCCTAGTATGGCGACATGATAGATGGTACCCATGCCGCCTATGATTGATATTTATGATTGAAATTTATTTGACACTATACACTTATAATAGTATCAAATGATTTGTTTTAAACGTACCAAGCATGTTTGGCTATTATAAGGGAAAACCCTATCCTCCGGCTTGCGTTGCATTGTGTGATGGGACCTGGGTCTTATAATAGCTTCATTTTTCGAAAAAGCATTGCGTTGTCTTTTCTATGCACTGGTATTCTTGGGAGGAAACCTGTTCCGTGTTATACGGCGTGGTCCCTTGAATTACTCTCTTTTAAAGTAAAGTTTTAAATAACTGTTTTAGTTCTCACACCAGTCACATGACTGACCTGGAGTTTATTGTTTTAACCTAAACTCTGGGTGCCCTTATTTTCGACACGGGCAGCTAGTAGTTTTGGTTTTGCAGATTTATATCCACATGATCCTGATTTACAGCTGGAACGATGCTCGGAAAGCTCTGTATTCGTGTATTACTTTCAGTTGTGTTTTCTATTGTTTTTCCGCTGCTATGTAATTTATTGTAATCTCTGATATTTATCGAATGTATAGTATTCATTTATACTCTGTATATTCTTGTATCTGATGGAATTGTTGTAATAGCAATGAAATGTTCTTCTGTTTGCGTTCTGATTTGTCCTGTTCTCAAAGTATCCGCTCTTTCCTTCACGGGGAAGTAACGGGCTACTACAGGAGAGATCCAGATGGTAGATCTGGAAGAATAACATCAAGAGATCTGATGTTTTTGAAAATTGGAAGTAATTAATGTCTGCTCTGAGATCTAGAAGATCATCAGGAGAAGTTGTTGGAGCTAATGAAGAATGTTCTCATCAGATGGAGATTAATGACCAGTAGTTAGTACAAGGACCGTCAGCTCCACACTAGATTGTTACAAGAGTTGAATTTGATAGGATGACGCATGAACTAAACCAAAAGTTTGCAATAGTCCAAAGGCTTTAATGGAAAATATGGATGCTTTACCAATTCAACAACCACTAAGACCCAAAAGAGCAAAAGATAAATTTTACTTGGATCTAAAGAAGAAAACCCCTTTGTTTTTTTGTCAAAATAGATGAGTAAGAAAGAATGATTTACTGAAGTAGTGAAAGGGAATACTGGATGAAGCAGTAAGTTCCCTGCTATGGGAAATCAACCTTGTACCGACCAAAACCTTGTTGGTATTGAAAAGAATTTTGGGAGTTTTGAAGGACTGAGAGGTGAACCATATACATATCTAATCAAAGGATGATCAATAACACAATGAAGATGATTATGACCATGCCGTTGAGATTTACAACACTAGAGTTCATATCCAATAAAGTATCAGAAATGATCAAAATGAGTGGTTCTCCTGATGATGCAGAACCTATATACTATCGATCACTACAACAAAAACACCATATTACAACTTTAATTTTACAATTGTGGGAAAATCACAGTTGTAATAAATGTTTTTTACAGCAGTCAACTCCCTAGAGTTGTAATAAACATATTTTTACAACTTTTCATTTTATTAGTTGTAATAGATGCCTATTACAAACTTCATGTTTATAATATCTATATTTAATAACTAGTTATATTAATATTAAATAATAATTAATAACAAACTTATGAATCAATAATATTTATTAATTATTATTAAATAATTAATATTTAATAAGTAGCAGTTTATTTTTAATAGTTAATGCTTTTAATAATTATTAATCGATTATAACTAAGTAGAAATGAGTAAAAGTTAAATAATAACTAGGTTGTAATAGTACTAATTAATATTAATAATTACAAAGGCTTTTTAAGAAATATCAATAATAATTAATATTATATACTTAATTAATTATTAATAATATTAATGTTTAAAAATAATTGATATTTAATAGTAACCTTACACATCAATAATTACTATTAATAATTAATAGTTAATAAATAGTAATTAGCCTCTAATTATAACTGTTAAGTTTTTAATAATTGATAATTGGTAGTACATAATAGTTAACTTTCAATAACAAGTATTAAATTACAATTAACATGTAATAAATAATAATTACTATTAGACAATAATAATTGATAATTAGTGATAAGTTTGAAATATGGATAATTACTATTAAATAGCTAATGTCAAAAAAGAACTCAAATTTAAAAAAAATAAGCACTAAGCTTTAAACTATAACTTTCAAATGTATCTAAAGGGAATTTATGTAAATATCTCATCAAATACGTTATGGCTGCAAATAATGGAAGGTCCCGCAAAATTTTTATCTTCCCGCTGGTTTGAAATATTGTCTCCAACTCTAAATAATCAGTCCACACGTCCACCTTTTTGTCTTCACTCCCCACGAAGCACAGTTCCTCTCCTCGAGAAACATCAGTACCTCCTCAACAACTCGTTTATTCCACATCCAGATCCAAGTTACACATCTCCACGCAATTTCTTTTACCCAATTTCTCTTTTCTCCACCAAAATTTCAGATCGAACCTCGATTTCATTACTTCTCCTTTCTCCATCGCAAACCTTTTACCCAATTTCCCTTTCTCCACTGCAATTTTAGATCCGATGCATTCTCCAGATAAAATCAATAGTTCCAGATCCAGAACCAACATCTGGTTCATGACTTCCAATTCACAACCATTCGCCTCCCCCAAATTATGACTAACTCGTTCCTTATTTCATCCATACTCTCTGAATACTAACTCGTTCGCCTCCCCCAAATTAGTCTAGGGCTTCACGAATTCCCTTAATTTTATGCATGATGCATCACGATCGAGTGAGAGATGATTCAGATTCTCGACTTAAGGAACGAGAGAGCAGGAGCTTTCCAGGCAAAGCACCTGGCTAGCGCGACTCCAGACATCCTTTGATGATGACTTGTGTCAGGTGGAACTCTGATTAGGCGAGCTAAGGCCACGAAGATTCCCATATTTAGACCAAGCAGATGATAACAGGCAAGTCCAGTGCACGGTACAGGTCTTCGATTATAATTTGTTGCTCGCTTGTTGATAAGAACAAAAGGTACATAATTTATGCATTTCCCTTTTTACTTACATTTTCAAATGATAGTATTTTGTTTTTTCCGTCTTTGATTTTAAGAAAAAATTGGTGTATCATTATTTAATTTGGTCTGGAATATTGAAACCAGGTGATAACGGTTAATTGAATAATGGTTTCCGCATTGCATATGATGCTAGAAGAAGTTCAGGTGGATGCGATTATGATTTGAGCTGTCGGGTGGTAGAAGATTGAAGATTTGGTTTGAGATTGGGAAATGATTTTGGTGGAGATTGATTGATCTATCATTGTAGCAATGGTTGATGAAGGCAGTGGTGTTGATAAGTTGATGGAGTATGTTTGTTGTTGTGCGTTGGTTAAAGAGTGGATTGAATTGCAGTTGTGGAATGGTGAGTGATGGAGGAGGGATGCTCGTGGTGCTCCTGCTATCGGAAGTGAGTTATGTTTGAGGATGATGGGGTAGGAGTGTGGGTTATATATGGAGCTGAATTCTACAGAGTGAATGTTGAATGGAGATTGTAACCTGAGTACTGGTGGCATGGTGAATTTTGTATGGGCAGCGTAGTGTTTTGGGGGTGGTGATGAAACGTTGTATGGAAGTAACTGAGTTAAATGGGGTGGAGTAAGCAGTTTTGTTTGGAATTTTTTGAGGAGGATCATTGTGATTTGTAGTTATGTGGTTGCATTTGTTTTTCACTAATGTGGATGGTGTATGGATGGAAGGTGATTGATTATTGGTGGTATGTCGTTTGAATTTTGATTGGAGATGAGGAAGCTGCAGTTAGTTGACTCATGGATACGAGTTTGAAGTGAAGTTCTTATATAAGCCGTGAAGCTCTGCGCGAAGTTGATACATCAAGAATTCTGTCAGGTATATTGAAATCACGTGATAACGGTATGTTTGATAAGTTATAGTTCTATGTTATGTTACATTGTAATATAATTAAACTTCCATTTACTCTTAAAATGGGCTAAAACCGCGGTTACCAGGACTACAATATTTTCTCTACTTATGCACACACGCTTCGTGTCATATTTCATTCATAGACAACTTTAGTGACGTAGATCATACTGTAGATGTTATGAATTCATTATCGTTAAACAACTCATGTTTTCATATGTTCTTAATCTACCTAGAAATCAAAATGAATTAACTTTGATGCTTATGCAGGTATGATGATGCTTTGCTGCCATATTTAGTTTTCGAATGTTCTTAGTTATCATTAAATGCTTTGCAGGCGAATAGAATGCATGGTGGAGCATATACAGACTCGATGTTTGTCGGTGTATATGTATAGTTATATGAAAGTGTATACGTATAGTTATATGAAAGTGTATATGCATAGTTATATGAAAGTGTATATGTAACCGAGTGTACTGAGTGACCAACCTGTAGTGAGGAATGTATATATGTGGTTCACTTTATTATGTAATAGCGAGTTGTACTATTTTTAAAATATTTAATTGAATAAAATAAATATTTGATTATCAAATTCTTGCTATAGCATTTTATTCAATATAGATATTTGTTTTTATATGAGATGTAACGTATATAGATTCTTATGCATATAATTTGTGGATATATTACAAATGTAAAATAAAAAATGTAATAGAACATATCACAACGGTTATAAATAGTTGTAAAAATTACAACAACAATGGTGCATAACTGTTGTAATAAAGTTTATTACAACGGTGGAAAAAAGTTGTAAAATATACATATTACAACTGTGTTGAAACGGTGGAAAAAAGTTGTAAAAGATTTTAGTCTATTACAACTTCTTGATACGAGACGGTCAGCCCACCGTTGTAAAATGTATATTACAACGGTTTTCCACCGTTGTAATATGGTCATTTTGTTGTAGTGGATCAAGACGAGATGGTTTGTAGATTTAAACACCGGGTGCAGCTCACGATGCTTAACTTTCAGAGTTTTAGGCCAACTATGAGTATAAAACAGATTTTGTTCAGTGGTTGTTCAGGAAGATAAACGGAGAAAGAATGAGGATTGTGGTTCCATGCCAAGCAGTATTCCATTCATGGAGAATGTGCTTAGGAAAGATCATTACAAGAATTTTATGATGCCAACAATGTTATTATATAACAGGAAAACAAATCCAAAGAAGCACATATTTAAGTATGAATGACACATAGATGGTGCCAAACCACGAAATCTCCATGTTGTAGACGTTAACCTTTCTTGGATGGTGTAGAATGGATGTTGTAACACCCCACGTCCATTAATGTCACTCACTAAGGGAATGCATTAACTTTCATGGAGTATTATATGAGTATAGAACAGAATATCACAAGACAGATATATAAAATTGTACTTAAGAAAATTCAAAATTTATTCATTGCAGCGGAAAAGCAAAACATGTTTGGTTACAACATCAAAACCACATACTAGAGTCAGGTACACGAATATCCATCTTGTACAAAATTATTATCAGAGTACATACAAGTAAAATCATAATCCCACTCCAAATAGCCATAATGGAAAAGAGATAAAGCTGAGCATTACTTTCAACACTTCCAAGCACTTCAAGAAGAAAGAAATCCAAGTCAAGCTTCACTAATCCCACCCTGAGGACCTTGGGGGGGGGGGGGGAGGGGGAAGAAAAGAGGCGAAACAGAAAGGGGTCAGACATACGTTTGGCGAGTCTAGTGACTTTAACAGTATAATCAGTAAAGTAACAGGATAAGAACATAAACTGGATATAAGAGATGACTGTAACATAAGCAGATATGACAAGGTAACAAGATGAACAAGATATAACGTTCATTGCGCTTCTAATCACTATAACATAATTCTACACCGCACCAATACTACTTCCATACTGAAAGTTGATCCCTCGTAATAATAATAATAATGGTAGTTTCGTGTACTCCTAGCTGCTGTCATAGGTGCCGTCTGCTCCTATCTCCACTAGTTGTACCTACTACCCTTTCCATTCGATCGACTCCCTAACTCGTAGATACCCGTGCTGGCCCCACAGTAGGGTGCATCACTCCCTAAAATGGCAACCCGATACAACTAGAATGCACAGCTTATACCTACACGATGCAGCAACGTCTTACCTACCAGCCCGGACCCACGCACGCACATGACTCTGTTGGACTTACACTGCCATCGCTAACTCTTTATTGACCTCTTACAACCAACCCAGTAAGCGTGTCCCGTCCTCGACCTAGTTCGAGATCACATAGATACTAAATGGGTTACTAGTTGAAAAGGGTCCGCCCACTTGACACAAGCTTCCCTCCTATGCTTGGTCCCCACTAGGATTTCCCACTTAACCCCTTCTTTTATTCCCATGTTTTCTTACATGTCTTATCTTGGTTAAGTGCCTTGATTATATTTCACATGTTACCCATGTCACCCACTTAACCCTTTATCATCTTCATGTCTAATCACATGTCTTATCTTGATTAAGTGTTCATTAATTTATTATAACCATAATCTTGCAAGACCTCTCACATTAGATTGCCGTTTTGCGGTTGCTGGATATGTCGAGTGATTCTGGACAGTCTTATACCGCAAACCGAATCTAACCTCGTGTCTTTGCATTATTACGAATCTAAGTTCTGCCTTTGACCACTCACATTAGATTACCAAATTGCGGTCGCTGGATGTGCCGGGCAGACTTATACCGCAATTCGAATCTAACCTCGTGTCTTAGGCGTTCATTATCACATTCTTGATTCAAGTACCAATTTTAAGTCTTGGATTAAAATATACTCCAATTACCCATAATTCCAACCTAAATTATGTTTATAATTTTAATCCAAATTAGGCCTATAATCTTATGTATACATGTTATGCCAAATTACACCCAAATTAATTTGCGTTTATCGTTATTAACAATTCTTGCCAAAACTCATCTATACAAATTATACCTAATTATACCCAATCCAACTTATGCCAAATCTTATGCATACAATTTATACACAATTATGCTCAAATTGATTTATGCCAATAATCTCATTTTATTAAAAATTTCCCCAAACTTTTCCTAATCGTCCAAAAGTTATTCGTACGCAAATCTCAACACAACATGTTTGGCTCGAAGTAGCCTAATCTCATTAAAAAAAGGAAAAGAAGAGGAGAAGAGAATCATGTCATTAAAACTGGCATAAAAGAGACATATGAAACATGAACCGGCATAAAACAATAAAATAGATCCAATTAGGCATATGATAACAGTGATTTGGGTATGAATCTGAAAGATAAGAATTTACAAACTTGATATGATTCATCTTACAGGCATGTTCATAAAATCCAATTTACAATCCTATCACAATTACTTTTTAATTAATTATATGTGAAAGTAACATAGACTCACAACGATAGGATTTAGGAGAGAGGATAGATCTGAATCTGATTTCTGAATTTGATTAGCTAAACCGTTGCTGTAGAATTTGATTCTTATCTTCCAATTTGAATACTCAAATTCTGATTTGCTTTGGAGAAGAGAGGCTAGTTTTAATTTAGATTAGGGCAGCATGGAGGCGCCATGGATTAGTGTAATGAAATTAGGATTAGGTCTAGGTGTGTTTTTATAGATGTATTAGGTGAATTAGGGCCTTTAGATTAGATTAGAAATCATCAGAACCACACAGCTCAAAAGACATGTCATCCAGCCAATCCCAGAAGGACACATCAGCCCTAGACCTCAAAAACATGTCTGCCAGATCTGGGCAGATGGGGGGTCGACACCTATGTCGACTCCCCTAGGGGGGTCGACACCCTAGAGCGGGAGATTTCCCGCTCACCCAGATTTTCTGATTTTGATTTTTGAACTCGTTTTTGATTTTTAATTATTAATTTAATTTAAATTCTGCTAATTCTAGAATTCTTCTAAGCTTCATAACTTCTTCATATGATATCTAATTTATGCAAACTCAGACTCTATTCCAAGCAGAATTCCGAGACGAACGCAATGGCGCAACCCGTTTCTCTTAATTCTTCTTATAAAAATTAAGTATTCTTTAATTATCTCTTTTGTCATGTTTTAGAATTATAGGGTGTTACATTCTCCCCTCCTTAAAGGATTTCGTCCCTGAAATCTTCAAGTTAAGAAGAATGTATCCTACCATCCAATCATCCATCTACTCATCCATCATCCACAAGCATCCATTGTCCTTAAAAGATTTCTAATGCTATATGAACATATGCAAAAATGTGTGTATATGTTCCTTATCTAATGCAAAGATCAGGCGGTCTACTGATTCAGTTGACCTCCTTAATGCAAAACATGATAGTGCCATGTGTCCATTATGTATGCAAAAGAATCCTAATGATACATATCATTTCTATATGAGTGCACAACCATTCATTCAAATGCAACATCCATATGATAACACATTAAATATACACCCATTAACTTAAATATGCACACTCATTCATATGCAATATGAAAGTGATTGAGCCGATCTAGTGCCTAATGTATGTGTAAATGCATCCACGAGCAACCACTAGCAAACACTTACTTCCACTTGCATCCGCCAAACATAACATGTCTCAAACACATGTTTACAACCATAGGATTTTCTACCTAAGGGTCGAAGATATAATCGAGAGGATACACTAAACGATAGAACAAGTATAAACAAAACGATATAAAAAGGAGAAGTTAAGAACATACCCTCAAAAAGGAAAGGGTACGACGCATGTATCTTGTCTTCAGTCTCCCAAATCGCGTCTCCTTGATCATCTCCCCATTGGACTTTAACCAACTGGACCTCTCGGTTGCGTAATTTCTTGACCTCCGATCCAAGGATGCATGTAGGAGCTCGTCTAATCGTGGCATCTCGCTCCACTTCCACTTCTCTAAGCATGCTCAGCTCTACTACTTCCGTGGTATCATGTAAACACTTCCTCAAATGCGACACAAGAAATACGTTATGAACACCACTAAGCTTCTCAGGCAACTTCACTTTGTAGGCCATCTGTCCAATTCGCTCTATAATGGGGAATGGCCTTACAAACCTTGGTGCCAATTTCCCTACAGACCCAAAACAAACTACATTCCTCAACGGTGAAACTTTAATAAAGACCATGTCTCCAACACTAAACTCAAGATCAGTCCATCTCTTATCAGCATATGATTTTTGCCGGTCCTGTGCCGTCTTCATGCATCTTCAAATCAAGTCTACCTTCTCTAAAGTTTCCCTAATCATCTCGGGCCCAAGCAAAATCTTATCCATAGATTCCCACCAACAAGTCGGTGATCGGCAAGGTCGTCTATATAGAGCCTCAAAAGGTGCCATGCCAATACTAGTCTGATAGCTGTTGTTGTAGGCGAACTCTACTAATGGAAGATGTTCCTCCCATATCCCTCTAAAGTCCAAGATGCATAACCTCAAAAGATCTTCTAGAATCCGATTCACTCTTTCTGTTTGGCCATCCGTCTGAGGATGATAAGCGATACTCAAACACAACTGCATTCTTACCGCCTCTTGTAAGCTCTTCTAAAACTCACAAGTGAAAATGGGATCTCGGTCGCTTACGATACTAGAAGGTATGCCGTGTAGATGAACTATCTCTCAGAGATAAACAGATGCTAACCATGCCGCTGTTCTTTTACTCTTAACGGGAATGAAATGGGCGCTCTTGGTAAGTCTATCTACTACTACTACCCAAATCCCCGTATTACCCTTCCTTGACCTCGGCAACCCGTCGACGAAATCCATGGAAACACTTTCCCATTTCCACCGTGGAACCTCTAAAGGGTGAAGAAAACCACCAGGCTTCTTTTTCTTAGCCTTGACTTGTTGGCACACTAAGCATCTAGAAACGAACTCAGCCACATCATTCTTCATTTCGGCCCGAAAGAAAACCCGCTTCATGTCCTTATACATCTTGTCCCTACCAGGATGTATGGTCAGCTTAGAACGATGTGCTTCTTCAAGGATTGCCCTTCTCAAACTCTCGTCTCGTGATATGCAAAGTCCCCTATCCCTACGCAACCAACCTTTCTCATCTATAGTAAACCTACTAAAATGGCTCGAAGACTCCCCTCTTATGAGCTTGTCTACTATCTCTAGCAGCTATGGGTCATCTCGTTGTGCCGCACCTATCTGTCCCAAAAGCGTAGGTCGCACCTCTAACGATGCCAACAAACCGGGTACATAATCGACAGAGGGTCTAAAGTCAAAGGTAGAGATATACTCTAAACTCTGTCGCTCGACAAACAAAGGACTCAAAGTCAACTTCTTTCTACTCAAGGCGTCAGCTACAACGTTACTCTTGCCAGGGATATATGCAATCTCAAAATCGTAGGATGCTAAGAACTCCACCACCTTTGTTGCCTTAAGTTTATATCTTTTTGAGAGAACAAGTATTTTAGTGACTTATGGTCTGTATACAACTCAAACCTCTCTCCAAGCAAATAGTGACGCCAAGACTTAAGCACAAAAACTATGGCAGCTAACTCTAAATCGTGGGTAGGGTAATTCTTCTCATGGGCCTTTAACTGCCTTCCACCATAACATATCACCCTTCTCTCTTGCATCAAAACTGCGCCAAGCCCTGTCCCGCAAGCATCGGTATACATTGTGAACGATTTACTCCCATCCGGCAAAACTAAAACTGGAGTTGTCGTCAATGCCCTCTTCAGACGTTGGAAAGCATCGTCACAGTCAACATCCCAAGAAAAGGTCAAATTCGTTTTCGTCAATCGTGTAAGTGGGGCTGATATCTTGGCAAAATCCTTAATGAACTTTCTGTAATAGCCCGCCAAACCAAGAAAACTTCTTACTTCTGTTGCATTCTTAGGAACCTTCCAATCTTGGATTGCTACCACCTTCGCGGGATCCATAGCTATCCCTTCCTTGGAAACCACGTGTCCTAAGAACCTCACTTCCTTTCTCCAAAAATGACATTTGGAGAACTTAGCTTTGAGTTGATGTGCTCAAAGGGTCTCTAAGACTTTCCTAAGATGTAGGGCATGCTCTTCCTCGCTTCTAGAAAATATCAAAATATCATCCACAAAGACCACCACGAACTTGTATAGAAACCCCCTAAACACCCTACTCATCAAGTCTTCAAAAATATGTGTATGCATTCGTCAAACCAAAAGGCATGACGAGCCATTCGAAGAAACCATCAGGAAAAGCAGTCTTATCTATACTATCCTCAGCTACCCTCAACTGATGAAATCCTGTAGCTAAGTCCAACTACGAGAAAATCGAAGCACCAACCAACTGATCGAACAAATCATCTATCCTTGGCAATGGGTGTCTGTTCTTCTTCGTGAGCTTATTCAGCACCCTACAGTCCACGCACAATCTAAGCGAACCATCATCCTTTGTAGCAAAACAACTAGAGCACCCCACTCCGAGATACTTCTTCTTATGAACCCTTTCTCAAGCAACTCTTTCACTTGTTTGATCTCTTGGAGCCATGTGGCGCACCAGCAATGCAAATGGCTTTGCATTGTCCACCAAATATATACGGAAATCTATCTCATGTTTTGAAGGTAAGCCCCTAACCTTCTCAAAGACATCTGCATACTCATGGACTACTCGAACAGATTGCAAATCATTAATAGATGTGTCAAGAGATTCTAGGTAGCTAAGCATAACAGAACCCTTAGGATCACATGAGATATCGAGAGTATTACCCAAACTAGTCAACAGTCTAACTACCCTCTTTTCACAGTCGAGAATGGCGCTATACCTGGTTAGCCAATCCATTCCTAGAATCAACCCATAGCCCGTGAAGCCAAGTACATAAGCGTTGCATTCTAACTCAACGCCATACACATATATTCCCAAATCCCAACATAATATAGAAAGATGAGCCGTACCCCCAATAGGATTTGAGTCTACAATGGGATCCATAACTAAACTAGTATTTAGGTGCAGTGTTTCAACTAACAAAGCAGATATAAATGAATGTGAAGCGCCAGAATCAAACAAAGTTCGAATAGGATGATCAAAAAGGAAAATCAAACTTTCAATCGAAATGTTTCTACCTCTCTCCTGTCCTAGTGCCACGAGAGCATGAACCTGCCCTCCAGAAGTAGATCCTGTCCTCTATCCTTGCCCTTGTCCTAGCCTCCTTAGGCAGTCTTTAATCATGTGTCCTGCCTCACCACATTGGAAGCAACCCGTCTTCTTCTTCTTCTTCCTACAGTCCTTGATTAAGTGGCCCGGTGTTCCACAATTAAAACATCTTTATTCATGCATCAGTGCCATGTCAACAAGTTTCTTGAAATTAGCCCCCATAGGAATGTGGGACATAGGCAACCCGTGTAATGGTTCATTCAGACCCTTGGCAAATCTCAAAGCCTTCTTATGTGGTGTATTGACTAATTCCATACCAAATCTTGTTAACTGGTTAAACTTGTTAACATACTCCTTCACAGACAAACTCCCTTGTTTCAAAGCCAAGAACTTCTCCATGTATAAACTCTCCTCCGCTTGTGAAAGAAATTTCAATTCGAATCTTCGTCTGAAGTCTATCCACGTCTCCACTGGGCGTCCTCCATTAGTTACTTCCCACCAAAAGGAAGCTTCATCCTTCATCAACCAAGCAGCTAGCTGAACTTTCCTTCAATCGTCTATCTCAAGATACCAAACAAGTCCTCCACTTCCTTGAGCCAATTTCGAGCCTCAACAAACGTCTCAGTTTCGTAAAACGGCTTTCCGCCCATCGCACAGAAGTCTTTGCATATCTTAGAAAAAGCGTCTACATGGGGAGGAGGAGGAGCGGCTGCAGCTGGGGGAGGAGGAACGTCTGCTGGGCCTGCGACAATAGCCCTAGCCTCCAGATATCTTCGGAACCATCCTGGTATCTGTATGCCCCTTGGAAGATTAAGATCCCCAGACATGCTAAAATGGAAGAAAAAGAGATTCAAAACAGAGGATTGAAAAATAGATATATGGCTTTTGGGGATTATGTTTTCATAATAAACTTTTCTCTTGAAAATGTCCTATTTAAAACATGTTTTTGAAAATACTTATTTCCAAAAATGCTTTTGAAAACGGGTCTCAAAATCTTTTATCTGTTCTGGTAACCTTCAGCTTTGATACCACGTGTAACACCCCACGTCCATTAATGTCACTCACTAAGGGAATGCGTTAACTTTCATGGAGTATTATAACAGTATAGAACATAATATCACAAGACAGATATATAAAATGGTACTTAAGAAAATTCAAAATTTATTCATTGCAGCAGAAAAGCAAAACATGTTTGGTTACAACATCAAAACCACATACTAGAGTCAAGCACACAAATATACATCTTGTACAAAATTATTATTAGAGTACATAAAAGTAAAATCATAATCCCACTCCAAATAGCCATAACGGAAAAGAGATAAAGCTGAGAATTACTTTCAAAACTTCCAAGCAATTCAAGAAGAAAGAAATCCAAGTCAAGCTTCACTAATCCGACCCTGAGGACCTAGGGGGTGAAGAAAGAAAAGAGACGAAACAAAAAGGGGTCAGACATACGTCTGGCAAGTCTAATGACTTTAACAATATAATCAGTAAAGTAACGGGATAAGAACATAAACTGGATATAAGAGATGACTGTAACATAAGCAGATATGACAAGGTAACAAGATATACCGTTGATTGCGCTTCTAATCACTATAAGATAATTCCTACACTGCACCAATACTAGTTCCATACTGAAAGTTGATCCCTCATAATAATAATAATAATGGTAGTTTCGTGTACTCCTAGCTGCTATCATAGGTGTCGCCTGCTCCTATCTTCACTAGTTATACCCACTACCCTCCTCATTTGATCGGCTCCCTAACTCATAGATACCCGTGCTGGTCCCACAGTAAGGTGTATCACTCCCTAAAGTGGCAACCCGATACAACTAGAATGCACAGCTTATACCTACACGATGCAACAACAACTTACTTACCAGCCCGGATCCATGCATGCACATGACTCTGTTGGACTTGCACTGCCATGCTAACTCTTTATTGACCTCTTACAATCAACCCAGTAAGCGTTCCCGTCCTCGACCTAGTTCGAGCTCACATAGATACTAAATGGGTTACTGGTTGAAAAGGGTCCTCCCACTTAACATAAGCTTCCCTCCTATGCTTGGTACCCACTAGGATTTCCTACTTAACCCCTTCTTTTATTACCATCTTAACATGTGTCACCTTGGTTAAGTGCTTTGATTATATTTCACATGTTACCCATGTCACCCACTTAACCCTTTATCATCCCCATGTCTAATCACATATCTTATCTTGGTTAAGTGTTCAATAATTTATTATAACCGTAATCTTGCAGGACCTCTCACATTAGATTGCCATTTTGTGGTTGTTGGATATGCCGGGTGGTTCCGGACATCTTAAACTGCAAACTGAATCTAACCTCGTGTCTTTGCATTATTACGCATCTAATTTCTGCCTTTGACCTCTCATATTAGATTACCAAATTATGGTCGCTGGATGTGTCGGGAGATTTCGGGCAGGCTTATACCGCAATTCGAATCTAACCTCGTGTCTTAGGTGTTCATTATCACTTTCTTGATTTAAGTCCTAATTTTAAGTCTTGGATTAAAATATACTCCAATTACCCATAATTTCCAACATAAATTATGTTTATAATTTTAATCCAAATTAGGCCTATAATCTTATGTATACATGTTATGCCAAATTACGCCCTAAGTAATTTGCGTTTATCGTTATTAACAATTCTTTCCAAAACTCATGTATACAAATTATACCTAATTATGCCCAATCCATCTTATGCCAAATCTTATGCATACAATTTATACACAACTATGCTCAAATTGATTTATACTAATAATCTCATTTTATTACAAAATTTCCCCAAACTTTTCCCAGTCGTCCAAACGTTATTCGTATGCAAATCTCAAAACAATATGTTAGGCTCGAAGTAGCCTAATCTCATAAAAAAAGGAAAAGAAGAGGAGAAGAGAATCATGTCATCAAAATTGGCGTAAAAGAGACATATGAAACATGAAGTGGCATTGAACAATAAAATAGATCAAATTAGGCATATGATAACAGTGATTTGGGTATGAATCTGAAAGATGAATTTACAAACTTGATATGATTCATTTTACAGGCATGTTCATAAAATCCAATTTACAATCCTACCACAATCAACTTTTTAATTAATTATATGTGAAAGTAGCATAGATTCATAGCAATAGGATTTAGGAGAGAGGATAGATCTGAATCTGATTTCTGAATTTGATTAGCTAAATCGTTGTTGTAGAATTTGATTCTTATCTTCCAATTTGAATACTCTAATTATGATTTGCTTTGGAGAAGAAAAGAGAGGCTAGTTTTAATTTAGATTAGGGCAGCAAGGAGGCGCCATGGATTAGTGTAATGAAATTAGGGTTAGGTCTAGGTGTGTTTTCATAGATGTATTAGGTGAATTAGGGCCTTTAGATTAGATTAGAGATCATCAGAACCACACAGCTCAAAAGACGCATCATCCAGCCAATCCCAGAAGGACACATCAGCCCTAGACCTCAAAAACATGTCTGCCAGATCTGGGCAGATGGGGGTCGACACCTATGTCGACACCCCTATAGGGGGGTCGACACTTATGTCGACTCCCCTAGGGGGTCGACACCCTAGAGCGGGAGATTTCCCGCTCACCCAGATTTTCTGATTTTGATTTTTGAACTCGTTTTTGATTTTTAATTATTAATTTAATTTAAATTCTGCTAATTCTAGAATTCTTCTAAGCTTCATAACTTCTTCATATGATATCCGATTTATGCAAACTCGGATCTATTCCAAGCAGAATTCCGAGATGAACGCAATGGCGCAACCTGTTTCCCTTAATTCTTTTTATAAAAATTAAGTATTCTTTAATTATCTCTTATGTCATGTTTTAAAATTACAGGGTGTTACAGATGTCGTATGCTAGGCTTGCATTGAAATCCATATCAACTTTTGATGACCCAACTAAGAAATTCTTGAAAAAGTTTAGGCTCTCTATGTTTCTTAACCATAGGGCGTGATGTTCTTAACTAGCCTTATCCAAAGACCAAAGAAGTCATTGGAGGGTTTCTTGAACTGGTTCAACATTGCTATAATAAAGGCCAAAATACTAAATAAGATCTAGGGTTTGTGGTTTTATTATACAGCATAACCTAGATGCCGACATCAATAGATGTCTTGAAATGGAACAACCTACGACAGTGGAGGAACTCCACTGGAAGGCTAACCATTTTCTATGATTGGAAGAGGCTAGTCTAGTTGCATGAAAGGCTGATGGTGGACAGTCAAAGGAAGTTATCGAGAGCAATGTGGAAATGAAACAAACTGCAGAAAGCTCTAGCAATGGAGTGGTTAATATAAGAAACTGTATCAAACAACTAAAAAGGAATCAGGGTTCAGGTGTTAGGCATAATGGGACCATAAAGCGCATAATAGGAAACCAAAAAACTATATTCCTGCAAGTGGCATGTTGGGGAACATATACTTTGCTACCCAGGGATGGGAGTATTATAAAAGACCACCTTGGAAAAAAGTGACTGAGAAGAAAAGGCGCTCAGCAAAGTACCTTTGTTTTCGTGAACCCCATGGATACAATTTGAACTAATGACGACATTTAAGGGATCTTATCTAAGAAATAATCAAGAAGAAAATTCTCAATGGTATGTTAAAGAAACACATGATGGAGGTCAAGCTGCAACACCCCAAGGTTCGTCTATCCAAGGAGATCATCCTAAACCCTATGAAGAAAAGCCCAAGCAAACTGATGGAAGATTGATTATTACCACGATAACAAGAGGACATAAATTGGTAGAGAAAAGATGAACGGAGATGGATCAGCATGCAAGCTCGTTGAAGAATGTACCTTAGTATGCCCGTATTCCACCAAAAGTTTCTCTGTTCATGTGGAGGACCCTTCACGGTGGCCTTCCAATTGATGGGAACCTCCATAGGATTGGCATACTGTTTGTGTCTCGATGCAGGTGATGTGGATCTGGTGACACAGAATCCATAGCTCACTTGTTTCTTTTTGGCTTCTGCACCAAAGCTGTGTGGAATTACTTTGGAAACTTGGTTGGTATTCGACGTAGTGCGCCTTCTCTGTTGGATTTTCTGAGATTCCGGTGGGACGGAAACTCAGGTAAATCTTTTCGATCTACCCTTTTAAGGTCATCCCTTGCCTTATCTGCTGGCTTATCTGGTGCTCGCAGAATAAGGCAATTTATGACGGGGTGTACATGGACCCTTTTTCGATCATTCGAAAGATAAGGAATAACGTGCTCATTGCATTTCGTGGCTGACCTTTTAGAGGTTCTTTGGGTTCCCGTTTGAGAAGACTGGCTGGAATTTTTGATGTTACATCGATTACAACTACCACTCGAGAGGGGATTGGCTGAACTTCACCCTGCTGGGATTAGCGAGACTCGTCCCAATATCTAGCATCTCCTTCACCACCTCCCCCCTTATGGCCTGATTTGGTTTGCTATTGTTTCAGGGTCTGGCTTTATATAGGTTTTCAGGATCGTCGGGTTTGGTCTCATTGGATCAGGGATAGCTTCCTAGCTTGCAGAGCTCTAGGATGGACTGGGCTCAGCTCTAGTGGTTTTTTGTCTCGCCAGTCTTTGGGACTATTGTGTCTAGAGCTTCTACTACCTCCTTTCAATCCTTTGGGGGTCTGGTGGTTTAGGGATTCTCGCCTCTTTCGATGGAATTATTGAGGTGGCTGATTGCTTCGCTAGCCATCATTCCTAATTATCGAGGGAACAAATAGTTGATCTGCCATGTCGAGCCTTCATGTAGAGCTTTTCTTTCTTTGAGTCATTCTGTCTTTGTAGTGTTTTTTTCTGGAGTGACTATTGTACTGTGTAGGAGGAATACTTCACTCTCGGGTGGTGGCCTTACCGAAACTCGATTTTGAGGTAAGATGGACGGTGGTTTATCCTAAGCTCATTTACCTGTCTCTCTACGAATACAAATAATCATTCCCTGTCTAGTTTTTCCTTATTGGTTACCTTCCAGGCTTGTTGGTAGTTTTTGTGGACATTTTGTTCCTTTATTATATATGCATACTCTTAAATAATAATAAAAAAGAAGAATGTACCTTAGTAGAGCTACTTCGCCATCTAAGACAAAGCTCCGGTAAAGTAACAAAGGATAATGATGGATGATATCGTGTTTAGAAACATGGATTCCAAAGGAGTTAAAGTGCTAACTTTCGAACTTTTGTTAAAAGAAGTTTGAATTGGACGATAATGATATGTCAAGTTCTGGAAAATAATGGAAACTCTATGAACATTCTATTAAGAAGGACTTTTAACTAAAAAATCAGCAAGAAGCAGGTAACGACTTATAAAACCAAAATTCAAGCACTTGTAGGCAAGGCTGAACATCCAATTTGGACTATTGATTTCCCACGGAGTTAGGCGATGAATATCACAAGGTTGTTCAAATACATAAGTTTATTATCATGGACGAACATTTAACTTATAATCCTTAATCCAACCAGGGATGGCAATGGTTAGGTCTAGAGTCCAAATCCAGTTGACTTACTCATGTTTTGACTCATTTTGACCCGTTCCATGCTTGAAAGGCTCGGGTCTTGGGTTGGGTCGAAGCACGACTGACCCACCCCAACTCGACCGGTACTATTGAAACGTTATGGAAACGCTTTATTACTATAATAATTACTCGTAATCTTTTTATGTATAAGTGGTTATAACATAAATATTATAAACTTTTAATCAATTAGCTATAAATTTTTCATAGTATTAAGTTGAATTAATGGTAATCATATAATAATAAATGCATTTCGTTTGAACTGTTATCATACAACTTATTTCATTGTATTCTCTTATCATTGTAAACACATTGATATTTCATTTTAGTTTATCAATTAGTGACAACAATATAAATATGACGACTACCCCATATCTGCTATGGTGATCTGAAATGCTATGCCGATATGGGACGATCATCAAGGAAAATGACTCGAAATAAACATGTAACTCACATCGCATGGATAGCATATAATAAACTATATAATAGGACATGGTAGTGAAGCAAGGGAAAGAAGGAAATCTCATCTCCATAAAAACCACGGGACCTCAAGTACAATACATTCCAGTATGTGAATATCTGAATACAATACGCCTCATTACATCCCTCAGAGTATATCAAAACAGTGGGAAATTTAAGCTATACAGTACACAAAAAGTAAAATGACAGCCTTTTGTTCGTCACCGCAAAGCATCATCGCCTCAAACATGTAACCTTCTACTCAGTCTACTCATCAACATCGTTAACAGGCAACCCAAGGTATCAAGAGGAGACATAAAAGCTTGAGTCAAACAATATTCTTTGTGAGTGATAAAATAACTACCAATAGTCACACATGATAATATGATAACAGACAACTCAAGTCTCACCTGAGCCATCTCTGCATCCAAAGAGCTGACACATAATAATCAAATTATGATATGTTATAAACACATATAATAGACATGAGTCAGAGTAGGTTTCCCAATCCCGCTTCTGTACAGTGTCCTACGGTGATAACCTACCCCGAGAAAAACAAAAGAGAACACACAAATCAACTATAGCATCCATGAACAAGCAATAACCTAGATATCACCGACTAAAACCTTGAATGCATCGATATCAAATGACCAGTCGTTGCCATCCGTCAATGGCTAATGGAATCCCTGGTTTTAGTCAGACTGATGCACATCCCATGTACATTTGCCTCCTCGAGACAAATAGATTGGTGAAGAATGGAGTTTTGATGACAACAACCTTATCTCAATATTAATTGATTATAAAATATATACTAACACTTTTTTTATAGAATATATATATATATATATATATATACATACACACATATGCAAGATTTATATACATGAAATATTACTTAAGACTGTACAGGTTAATGATATTAGAGTTTCAGAGTTCAGAGAAATTTCAAGACTCATGAGTATTCAAGATTTCAAGAACTCAAGACTAATATAGTTATAAAGTCTAGATTATGTAAGACTCTAAATAGCCCTCCAGGTTCAAATTCATATTCTGATTTTCAAATTCTGTTTTCAAACTCTGTTTTCAAATTCTATCTTCAATCCTCTCTATTTTATTTTCTATCTTTTCTATTTTGCTTTCTTACTTTCCTTTTGTTTCCACACTTAAGTTTTATATATTTATATTCTTATACTTTATATTTATATAGTTTTAAACTTTATAATTTTATAAATATGTTTATATAGTTTATATTTATGTTTCATATGATTTCCTACTTTACAATAATAATTTACAACACTATAATTTAATTCAAAAATTTCCAGAATTATATTTATATCAAAGCACTTGAAAAATGCTCAAAAATTAAATTTACACTAAGCATATGTCGACATATATAAAACACTATGTTGACATATAACTGTCATTTTTTCAATTTTGAAAAGAAGTGTCTATTCACAAATTGTGAAGGTTCTGAAGCGTTGCAACCTTTCACACACTACAAAATAGGCTTGAATTCGAATTTTTAATCACTTCTTCTTCTCCACTTTCACTCTCTTTCATTACACCATTATTTCTTATCATTTTTATGATTTCTACACCTATACTCTGTCAAATTCAATTCTATTTTCGTTAATCTTCTTCTCTATACACTCTCTACTCATTACTCTCTGAATCAAGTTCTATTGAAGAGTTATATGGCTGTTTGTAATTGTTTGGGTTGTATTTGGGGTAATCGGTGGTATCCTTTGTAGCCGTGAAATCAAGGACGAGTAATCGGTGGTATCCCTTGTAGCCATGAAATCAAGGAGGTAGTAATTGGATTTTTATATAGTAATAAAACTCTATGCAATCCAGCGTTGCGTGGGACTGGATGTAGTAGCGATCCAAACCAGTATAAAATCCGGTGTGTTCTTTCCTTTTCTGCATTTTTATTTCTGTTTGTGTTTGATTCTGTGTCAATGATTATTTCTGTGGTGTTTGATTCATATAGTTTATTACATATATTTTAGATTTTGTTTAAATTCTAAAAAAGCACGGGTCAGTCCACTGTTAGACCATCACAGTTTAATGGTAGTAATTATTCATATTGGGCATGTATAATAAAAATATATTTACAATCACTAAGCTTAGACACATGGAATAGTACATAAAATGAGTATGTAGAACCGACAACTGCTTTTGCACAATGGACAAACGAACAAAAGGCTGCTGCACAAAGAAATTTTAAAGCCATGAATATGTTATTTTGTTCACAAGATAGGAACGAGTTTAATAGGGTGTCTGTATGTAAATCTGCTTATGAAATTTGGAGAACTTTACAAGTTACTCATGAAGGAACTAGTAAAGTTAAACAAACTAAAATAGTAGTGTTAGTTAATCAATTTGAGTTATTCAAAATGAAAGAGAATGAATCTATCTCTGGTATGTATTGCAGATTTCAAGAGATGGTGCGTTCGTTAACAGCACTTGGGAAAACTTATTCTGAAGCAGATCAAGTCAGTAAAATATTGAATTCATTAACTCCAGAATGGGATCAGAAATATTTGGCAATTGAAGTAGCCAATGATGTCAATGAAATGAAAATTGAGGAGTTAATCGTAAATTTGATGTCTTATGAAGTCCAGTTACAGAAAAGAAAATAGATCAAGTTAAAAGAAATCTATTGCATTAAAAGCAACAACAAATGATTTTGACTCGAGTAGTGAAGATGATGAAGAAACAACACTTATACAAATCTTTTTAGAAGATTTCTGAGATATAGAAGAAAGAATTATAATCAAGGAAGTTCAAGAAGTAATGACAGTCGATGTTATAACTGCAACAAACCAGGCCATATAAAGAAAATGTGTCCATATCCAGACAAATCGACTCAACAAACAAACAACAATTTGTCAAGAAAGAGAAAGAAAGCATATGCAGCAACATTAGATGATTCAGATTCATCGTCAAGTGATGAAGAACCGGAAATTGGAATTACGAATATATTCTTTTCAGCAATTCAAAATTTAGAAAATTTCGAAGAAAAGGATCTAAAAACCGGGTACGCCTTAATTAATTTCTAATTTTTATTTGGTTGAATGGTTGCTTTGTTTGTTTGTTTGTTTTGATTTGAATTTGAAAAACTTTGAAATTCAAATTTGAAATTCAAATTTGAAATTTGAAATTCAAATTTGAAATTTGAAATTTGAAATTTGAAATTCAAATTTGAAATTTGAAATTTGAATTTTTAAATACAAAATAATAATAATAATAAATAACAAATAAAACAATAAAATAAATTGCTTGTATGTTTATTAGGATTAGAATTATTTCAGGAAATCGTTAAACTTGAAATATAAATCGATAATATAAATCTCCATTCGCAAAAATTTAATTTTTTTTGAAAGTAGACGTATATGTTAACCTAAAAATATGCCTATGTCGACATATCTGACTAGTTTTAAAATTCAAATTTTGAGTTTCAAAGGTTTAAACTTTCAAACTTCCCTCCAACTCCCAGGGTCTGAAAAGGTGTCATTTCAGTCTGAAAATTGTGCCTATTCAATTCATATCCATTCAATTTCTATATATACATCTATTCTTTCTACCTTTCATTCACAACTCAAAACAATACTCTTCATATTTATTCTCTTCAAAACTATCAATTCAATGGCTTCCTCTAGTTCATCTCAAAAATTGAAGATAACCAGAACCATCAAAGACTATCTTCATAATGACAATGAGGCTATCAATACCTATAATAACTATTTAGCAAGTGGTAGAGTTAACACGTGTGCTTTCGTCATCTTTAGCGAATTTCCCTCCTACGGTCTTACTTCTATTTTTCAACACAACGAAGTGTTGAGTCTAATTGACTCTCGTGATAACGACGAAGTGTGTTATCCGAAACTCATCAAGTTGTTCTATGCGAATTCTCAATCGTGGATTTTACGAAGGCAATGAAAACCAAATTTGGAGTGGTATCAAAGGAAGTTAAATTGTCCTCGATGCCGAACTCTTAGGCACTATTCTAAATTGTAGAAACACGGGCTCGGATTTTTTTATCGATGAAACCGATTTGGAAACATATCATGACATAGTTGAAGATGGTGCTCCAATGGAATTCAAAAATCATTCCTTTCGTCCAAAAACAAGAATTATCAACCTTCTACTTCAACATACCATCACTTTCCATTCCGGAAATTTCAACAATCCAACTCTTAAAGTTCAAACGGCTCTCTTTCCTATTATGGGTAGACATACTATCAATTGGGCCGAAATGATATTAAATGAAATTAAACCCATAGAATTATCGTTAAGAGAAAACACTCTACTATGGTGTTTATCTCACTTTTATTTTCAAGTACATTAATGTTGATCTTTATGAAGAAGAATTTGTACCTAGAAAAGTGTTTGACTCATCAAACATTCATCTCATGCAAATTCCTCTCACTTTCAAACCGTATGAGACATTCGAAGCCAAACAAGCTCGAATGCAACAAGAACAAGAGCCAATGGAAGTCGAAAAAGAAGAAGAGACTTGTAACGACCCAAACTTCCCCATAAAGGAAAGCCCGGATTGAGTTGAGAACACGACAAATCAGAACACAAAAATAAGAACGTTACATTGCTTATTACAACAATTACATCATAGTACAAGAATATACAGAGTATCAACAAATAATATACATTTGATAACTGTCATAGATTTACAAATTACAATGCAGCGGAAAATAATACAAAATACAACTGAAAGGAATACACGGATACAGAGCTTTCCGAATATAGTTCTTGTTGTAAATCTAGAATCCTGTGAATATAATATCTGCAAAACCCAACTACTAGCTGCTCGTGTCGAAAATAGGGGCACCCATAGTTTAGGTTATAACAATAAATTCCAGGCCAGTCATGTGACTGGTGTGAGAACTAAAACAATTATTTAAAACTTAACTTTAAAAGAGAGTAAATCAAGGGACCACGCATATAACACGGAATGGGTTTCCTCCCAAGAATACTAGTGAATAAAACAAACAGCGCAATGCTTTTTGAAAAAATGAAGCTATTATAAGACCCAGGTCCCATCACATAATGCAACACAAGCCGGGGGATAGGGTTTTACCTTATAATAGCCAAACAGGCTTGGTACGTTTAAAACAAATCATTTTAATACTATTATAGTGTAAAATGTATGAAAACAATTTCAAATATAAATGTATCAATCATAGACGACATAATATCCCATGCTATTATCTCGCCAATACTAGGCTCTACAATCAAAACCGAAATGTCACATATTGGAAATTGTATTTCCGTCATGAGTCTAGGCAAGGGATGTACTCCTAACCGCTTCGAGGCACTCTAGAAAATGCCTCGGGACTACACACTCTGGGCAACCCCTGGATCCTCCATGGTCGGTCCTCTCTTACGTTTGAGGATTGGCAATTCCTAAACACACGTTTGCTGGTCCTATAAGACCTATCAATCGGCAATATATCCGAGGCGCCTCGCAATCCAACAACCACATAGGTAAAAACAATAAATTTCTGTACTCTATACCATGACACCACCCATAGCTAGAAAGAAACGTCATGTCCTCCTTGGGTCCCTTATCCCATTTTTGACTCATCTCGAGGTGTGAGGCTCGCGAATTAACGCTATGCCCGAAGTTATGCTATATTAAAGCCGTGATTTGATCATCAACCACAAGACTCTGCTTTTCAACAGAAGCCTTGATCACTTGCATCTCAGCGGGCCACACTGACAGTTCACGCCATGCAACTGATGCTCCCAAAAATCAATATTAAGGATTATTTAAATTCGGAAAATCAAACATGCCCCATCGACAATCTACAACGTACTATTGATTTCCGCCTATATATAACCTCTAAGCTTGTATGTCTTAGAGAAGGGCGTTAAGCAAGAGAATAAATTCTCTGCCACCAAACAGATATATATTTAGCAGAGATCAACCATACAGTTCGGAATACAATGTTAGACATGTTATCCTGTCTTTAACTGGGTTAAAGAACTAATGTCATTAAAAACACAGTTCACGATAAACCCAAATCACATTCCATTAATTATGGAATCTTCACGGAAAAATAAATCAATATATAATCAATATCAATTTCCGCATCCGACTAATAATATAAATAGAATGACGACAAAGCCTTTTAAATTCCATATATATTAACAGTCTTCCTCCACAGAAGCTCATTTCAATTATTATCAAATCGAAGTCCATTCAATTCCAATTTAATATATTAAATTGGAAAACTTTACTTTGGAAAATTTCCATTAAATCTAAATAAAAGATTTATAAATCCCAAATCACATTTCACTATAAATCGGGTTAAAGAAAGAATGTCGTTAAATACACAGTTCACAATAAACCCAATTCACATCCTATTTTATTCTAATTAAATGTTAATTAATTGGAAACTCTAATAATTTTAATTAAAAGATTTATTCTTTTCACACGGGGTTTAAGAACAGTGTTATTTAAGACACCACTCACGACAAACCCAAAATCCAATTCTTTTATTCAATTCCAATTAAATCTTAATTAATTGGAAAACTTCACTAAATCGTGAATAAAAGATTTATTCTTTCCTCAACCGGGTTTAAGAACAGTGTTAACGAGGACACCATTCACGACAAACCCAATATCCAATTCAATATTAAATACAAGGCTCTGAATAGAAATTATATCGGCTTATATTCAATATCAAATTCTGAAATCAACTATTATCGTATTGGGAATAACGATATATTTATCTTCCAAATTCCTCCACAATATCCATGTAATCACGGAATCCAATATCGAGATATTCCGAATATAATTTCGATTCAAATCCATTCCAGTTCATATATTGGAAATTCTAGTTATTTTTAAAACCATTTCAAATCCAATTTATTTATTTAGAAAATATTGGATTATAATTCTAAATCATAACTAGTTCATTTTGATAAAAATATATTTTTATCTTTACAAACATGGAAATTTTCACCCAAATTCTTTCAAAATCGTTTATTATGATTTTACACAAATTATTGATATTTTTAATAATTTTATCAAGGCCCGTACAGTCGATTTCCATAAACGGTCATCGAACTTCACTTACAACGACCTTTTCCAAATTTGATTTGGACATAACTCCCAATCCAACCGTTAAATTTCAAATTCCTTATATTCATTGGAAATCTCTTTTCGGTACGAAACCATTGGTTCCGGTTTTAGGAGAATCCGATGGTCGGATCTCCCATAATGTTAATTCGAAGTCAATGGTCGAAATTCAGGAACTGCCGCGGCGCGTTCTATTCAGGCGATTAAATATATATTAAATATATTATACATATTTCATTGATTTCCATTTAAAACATATTTTATAAATTGTTTTAAATTCGTTTTCAAAATGATTTCAACTTCATACTCAATTTTAAATCAAAATTGAATATTCCATATCATTAATAATGATAATATTTTCAAAACATTAGATTTTGAAATCACTTCCTTTTCGACATTCATTATAAAAATGAATAAAATCGATATAAATATCGTTCGCATCAAAATGGTATTAATTTAATTACCACGGCTTTATATATTTAAATATTTTCGTGTCCATGCCAAATCGGACATCAAAATCATATTTTGATCCATTACTGAATATTATTTTAAAATATTCTTTAATTTAAAATATTCGTTCTTTCCGAATTGGAATCAGACACAGTCAATTACTATATAATTTTATTTATATGGATTTCATACACACATGTACACAACAATAATCAAACACAGTCAACCATCATCTAGAGTTCATTACACAGCTGCATAAGCGTTAAATAATTAACGCTTGCGATAGTCTGTCAACTCATTGATTGACATACAACTAAATATTGGGATTAGTGTATGTCCAATATCATCCCAATACATGTGTGGGGTTTTCAAACCGCAAACACTGATTATTATTTGTGCAGTTGGGCGATGTGTAAAATATATCGTCCCAATCAATATCAGTTAAATGTGTGTACATAAACAAATCGTCCGATTTGTAAATGAATATTTATTTTATTCATATACACGTTAAAAATTATATTTTTAACTATAAAATATTTGTTTCAAACCTGAATATTTTATACAGTTCATTTATACAATAAAAATGATATTTTTATTGTTCTAATTTTTTTTAAAAATTTCGGTAGCATAACGGCGCGATACTAGAACAGGAATAAGGTCTAGCCTTATCCCTTGCCTAATAATGGCTCGCGCCATATACAAACCAAATTCTAATCAATTCATTTCATTTCCCAAACCAAATTCAACTAAATAATCCAATCAACCAAACAACAAAACAAACATGGTTTCAAACAAAGGTGTCGGGTGCTACTAAGCACCGTCTTCATCCTAGTATATATATTTAACTAGAAAATAAATTAGAGTGATAAATTCTGACCTTTGGGATCCACTCCTCCATTCTATTCTGAATTTCTGAACCATTTGGATTTGCCCGAAATTCCAACGCAATCTTTTCTACGTTGTTCATAGTAAAAATCACATTTTTAATATGATGTTTATATATTTAAAAATCCCATTTTTATTCTGCTATATATATAAAAATCATATTTTTATATTGTTAATATATAAACAAAAATCACATTTTCATTTTGCTATCTTTATAATAAAAATCATATTTTTATTTCAAATCTACATTATAAAAATCAGATTTTTACAACGTTACTTTCCATATAAAAATTATATTTTTATATCGCTAATTCATATTTAAAAATCGAATTTTTATTCCGCTTCATATATAATAAAAATCGAATTTTTATTTCTAAAACATATGTAAAAATTCGGTTTTTATCCTACTCAAAATAATATTTCATACCTACGATAAAAATTATTGTTTTATCTAACTAAAAATAATATTTTTATCTACTAAAAATAATATTTTCATTTCGCTATTCATATTTAAAAATCAAATCTTTTAACAAATAAAAATCAAATCTTTAAATAAATAAAAATCAAATCTTTAAACAAATAAAAATCATATCTTAAACAAATAAAAATCAAATCTTTAAATTTCAATTCTTTTTATAAACAATGTTATATCATATATAAAAAATAACAGATTTTTATTAAACAAAATAATAAATAAATAAAAACTCTCCTTTCCGTTCGGAGGAGGGGTGTTGCGCGACTGGAAGGGGGAACAGCGGCGGTGGCGGCTGCAGGCAGAGGGGGAGGCGCGGTGGTGGCCAATGGGGGTGGCGGCTAGGGTTACAAATCGATTTGGGGGGGGGGGGGGGGTTGGTTTGGGTGCTAGCGGTTTTTGACAGAAGAGGGGGAGGAGGAGAGAGGGGCGGAGGTCGGGGGGTGCAGTGGAGTTCCGGCGACTAGCGCGAGGGTGGAGCTCCGACGTCAACAGTGCCGGGGGGGGGGGGGGGGGGGTTAGGGACGACGGGGTCTGGGTTCGATCATGGTTCCCTTTTTTTTTAATTTTAAAACGTTGACTATTGTGAGAGTGAGAGGTATATATATATTTAATTTAATTTTTGATCCACAAAGTTACTTTTTAATCCTAACTCCAAATCGAACCCAAGGATTGTCGCCCCTACCTAATTACCCCCATTCTGCACACAATGGGATATGTTTCGTAACCCAATTCGACTGTTTCGATTAGTTTTCATCAAAATTTAATTATAAATTAATATAATGTTCAAAATTGATTTCAACATACATTTTAATTTACGGGGGCCACATACTGACTCCAAAAATTCCCGAAAAATAAATCTAGCTATGTTTTAACGATACGGTGCTAACAAAACTAATTTCGTCAAATCTGGAGACCGTTTGAAAATGGTCATTTTCCAGTCGATTAAATTCAAACTGAGTTGACCAAACACGTTTAAATTCACCACGCTCACATATTGATTCAAATTTTTTTGTAAATTGTAATCATGCAATAATTTGACATTCCGGATCCAACAAAAGTTGTCGAAAACGGAGGTCATTTGCAAAATCCCTATTTTTAAGGGCTGTATATTATATAAAATTCCATAGCAACTATTCTGAATTTTCAAGTGGACATAACTTTTTATTCCCGTTATGAAATCTGGATTTTTCACACTCGTTAGAAAGATATTTTCAAACGGATTCAAATGTTTCTAGTTTTACTAAAATCCGATTTATTTTAAATCCTGTACATTCATTTGAAATTTGAAATCGAATTTTCAAACTAGCGCACTATTTCCAGTTCCTTTTATAATTAAAATAAATATTTATATTCTAATTTCGATTTAAATAAATTTATACGTTCTAATTCTATTCAAAATAAATTTCTAGTCGTTATTATTTAGAATAAATCATTTTAAATATTCAAAATTCATTAAAATTGCCAAAATAAATTTTTTAAATTGGTTCCGATTTTCCGGGTTGTTACAATCTTTTCGTCCTAAAAAAGGAACGGAACTGAAAGTTGTTTAACTAATCAACTCTACTTTTATTCTTCAACTTTTCAATTTCTAAGAATTTCTAATTTTTCAAAAATTTGGCTAACACCCTATATTTTCGAAAATTTTTGCCATAACCTCCTTTGTATGGCGAGACATTTAAAACCTCAACTAGCCACGCAGGGCCCTCACCATCTAAAAAGAAAAAGCCACGCGGCTTGCCAATCGGCTCATAAAATCATCCAAACCTAATAAATTAGTAAACATGTACCAATTTGTCGGGCATACAATTTTATTCCTCTTCTCTAGCCTCCTTGCTATGACCTGTTCAATGTATATATGCATGTACATGTATGCAATTTCAAACAATTTTCAATTCAGTTCAACATTTGATACACTTTTCTTAATGGTTCAAAATTTTAATTAATCAAACTAATAATCAAACAACACAATCAGGAATCAATTAGTTGATTATCGTTTTAAACACATAACTTTAATATATATAAAAATTCATTTTTTGATGCCAAGTCACGACAATAGACCCTATCTAGCTTTGGTTCTCACACCAGTCAATTGGAAATATATAGATATCACACCTTCAACATTCGAACATAAGTCTGATTATGAGATCTCAATCATCAGAATCATCTTCGGGTGTCTAGAGTGTGATTCTATATCTATCTAGTATATTAAAACTTCGAATGTACGTTTGCAAGGCCTATATGCAAAATCTTTATATACTCGATTGTCCAAAATCAATTTAAATATAATGTTCAAATACGCTGAATAAGGTTTAAATTTACAAACAAAATTAGTTTTCATTTTTATTTTTAAAAATAATACTCTTCACACTCATTCTAGAATACTACTGATCCCATCTCTAACGAGTCATTCTTATTGGATATTACTAATCCAATCTCTGATGAATGCTTTCGTTCGGTTCTAATATGTCTTGTTCTTAACCCCTGTAAACCAAAGCTCTGATACCACGTGTAACGACCCAAACTTCCCTTTAAAGGAAAGTCCGGATTGAGTTGAGAACACGACAAATCAGAACACAAACATAAGAATGTTTCATTGCTTATTACAATAATTACATCAGAGTACAAGAACATACAGAGTATCAATAAATAATATACATTTGATCAATGTCAGAGATTTATAAATTACAATGCAGCGGAAAATAATACAAAACACGACTGAAAGGAATACACGGATGCAGAGATTTCCGAATATAAATCCAGTTGTAAATCCAGGATCCTGTGAATATAATATCTGCAAAACCCAACTACTAGCTGCCCGTGTGGAAAATAGGGGAACCCAGAGTTTAGGTTAAGACAATAAACTCCAGGTCAGTCATGTGATTGGTGTGAGAACTAAAACAGTTATTTAAAACTTTACTTTAAAAGAGAGTAAATCAAGGGACCATGTCGTATAACACGGAATGGGTTTCCTCCCAAGAATACCAGTGCATAAAACAAACAACACAATGCTTTTAAGAAAAATGAAGCTATGATAAGATGCAGGTCCCATCACACAATGCAACGCAAGCCGGAGGATAGAGTTTTACCTCATAATAGCCAAACAGGCTTGGTACGTTTAAAACAAATCATTTTGATACTATTATAGTGTAAAGTGTATGAAAACAATTTCAAATATAAATGTATCAATCATAGACGGCATAGTATCCCATGCTACTATGTTGCCAATATTAGGCTCTACAATCAAAACCGAAATGTCACGTATTGGAAATTGGATTTCCGTCATGAGTCTAGGTAAGGGATGTACTCCTAACCGCTTCGAGACACTCTAGAAAATGCCTCGGGACTACACACTCCGGGCAACCCCAGGATCTTTCAAGGCCGGTCCTCTCTTACGTTTGAGGATTGGCAATTCCTGAACACACGTTTCCCGGTCCTATAGGACCTATCCATCAACTTCGTAGTAACCGATATATCCGAGGCGCCTCACAATCCAACAACCACATTGGTAAAAATAATAAATGTCTGGGCTCCATACCATGACACCACCCATAGCTAGAAAGAAACATCATGTCCTCCTTGAGTCCCTTCTCGTTTTTGACTCATACCGAGGTGTGAGGCTCGCGAATTAACGCTTTACACAAAGCTATGCTATATTAAAGCTGTGCTTTGATCATCAACCACAAGACTCTGCTTTTCAACAGAAGCCTTGATTACTTGCATCTCATTATGCCACACTGACAGTTCACGCCATGCAACTGATGTCTATCGATATAAACTACGAGCTCGTACGTCTCAGAGAAGGGCATTAAGCAAGAGAATAAATTTTCCGCCGCCAAACATATATATATTTAATAGAAATCTATCAACACAGAATAAAATCCAATGTCAGACACACATCCATTTACAAGTTCCTTCTGGGTCTGAATGAAACCGGAGGCACCTTATTCCTCGTCCCATATATCCAATACAGGAGAGAGGTCCTCGCATATCCGGCCGATCTCCAAGTACGTCTGGACGATCATCACTTATTACCTTGTCTTGGGTGTACAACCCAATCAATACATCAGTAATCATCCAAACGATGTGAAGACCTATGGTCTTCAACCACCGTCTTCATCGTCGACTTATCGTCGAATCAGTTATTCAGAATAGGTATAAACCCGGCCTTTTCGAATAACTCGCGTATATTATAAACAAGTGCTATAAAACACAACATATGCCTCATTCCAATTGTGAATATTCTTTTAGTTAAATACTCATATCCTTTGGAAAAGGTTCCCATTAAATTTATCAAAGACAAATTCTTTAAATTTATTCCTTAATTTTCCTTTGGATATTAATTTAACCCAAATTAAGGTTTATCCAAACTAGTCAGGATTAGCGCACCTTACTGAAGCAATCATTTGTTTAATTTCTCAATCCCGACCTATTCATCCCATGGAGCAAAACTGGTCATAATCCATATCTAACACCACGGTGTTATCGGTAAATTTAATTACCATTTTACGTTCAAATATAATTATAGATTTAACTATCTATAGGAGCAAAACTGGTGACACTCCACATCTCGATCATTTCCCAAATTGATAATTTAAATTATCACATTCGCATTTCAATCTAATTAAAGATTCATTAAAACTCCACTTGGTTTTAATCTTCCCAAAAATCAATATTAATGATTGTTTAGCTTTGGAAAATCAAACATGCCGCATCAACAATCTACACCGTACTATTGATTTCTGCCTATATATAACCTCTAAGCTCGTACGTCTTAGAGAAGGGTGTTAAGCATGAGAATAAATTCTCCGCCACCAAACAGATATATATTTAGCAGAGATCAACCATACAGTTCGAAATACAATGTTAGACATGTTATCATGTATTTAACTGGATTAAAGAACTAATGTCAATTAAAACACAGTTCACGATAAACCCAAATCACATTCCATTAATTATGGAATCTTCACGGAAAAACAAATCAATATATAATCGATATCAATTTCTGCATCCGACCAATAATATAAATGGAATAACGACAATGCCTTTTAAATTCCATATATATTAACAGTCTTCCTCCACAGAAGCTCATTTCGATTATTATCAAATCGAATTCCATTCAATTCCAATTTAATATATTAAATTCGAAAATTTTACTTTGGAATATTTCCATTAAATCTAAATAAAAGATTTATAAATCGCAAATCACATTTCACTGTAAATCGGGTTAAAGAACGAATGTCGTTAAAAACACAGTTCACAATAAACCCAATTGACATCCCATTTTATTCCAATTAAATGTTAATTAATTGGAAACTCTAATAATCATAATTAAAAGATTTATTCTTTTCACATTGGGTTTAAGAACAGTGTTATTTAAGACACCATTCACGATAAACCCAAAATCCAATTCTTTTATTCAATTCCAATTAAATCTTAATTAATTGGAAAACTTCAATAAATTGTAAATAAAAGATTTATTCTTTCTGCAACAGGGTTTAAGAACAGTGTTAATGAAGACACCATTCACGACAAACCCAAAATCCAATTCAATATTAAATACAAGGCTCTGAATAGAAATTATATTGGCTTATATTCAATATTAAATTCTGAAATCAACTAATATCGTATTGGGAATAATGATATATATATATATATATATATCTTCCAAATTCCTCCGCAATATCCGTATAATCACGGAGTTTAATATCGAAATATTTCGAAGATAATTTCGATTCGAATCTATTCCAATTCATATATTGGAAATTCTGGTTATTTTTAGAACCATTTCAAATCCAATTTATTTATTTAAAAAATATTGGATTATAATTCTAGTTCATAACTAGTTCATTTTGATAAAAATATTTTTTTATCTTTACAAACATGGAATTTTTCACCCAAATTCTTTCCAAATCATTTATTATGATTTTACACAAATTATTGATATTTTTAATAATTTTATCAAGGCCCATACAATCGATTTCCATAAATGGTCATCGAACTGCACTTACAACGACCTCTTCCAAATTTGATTTAGACATAATTCCAAATCCAACCGTTAGATTTCAAATTACTTATATTCGTTGGAAAGCTCTTTTCGATACGAATTCAACGGTTCTGGTTTTAGGAGAATCCGACGGTCGGATCTCCCGTAATGTCAATTCGAAGTCAGTGGTCGAAATTCGCGAACTACCATGGCGCGGTGCGTTCTATTCAGGCCATTAAATATATATAATATATATATTTCATCGATTTCCACTTAAAACGTATTTTATAAATCATTTTAAATTCGTTTTCAAAACGATTTCAACTTCATATTCGATTTTAAATCAAAATTGAATATTCCATATCATTAATATATAAATGATTATATTTTCAAAACATTAGATTTTGAAATCATTTCCTTTTCGATATTCATTATAAAAATGAATAAAATCGATATATATATCATTCATGTCAAAATAGCGTTAATTTAATCAACACGACTTTATATATTTAAATATTTTCGTGTCCATCCCAAATCGGACATCAAAATCATATTTTGATCCATTACTGAATATTATTTTAAAATATTAGTTATTTTAAAATATTCATTACTCGTCATTTTGAAATATTCTTTAATTCAAAATATTCGTTCTTTTCGAATTGGAATCAGACACAGTCAATTACCATATAATTTTATTTATATGGATTTCATACACACATGTACACAACAATAATCAAACACAGTCAACATCATCCAGAGTGCATTACACAGCTGCGTAAGTGTTAAATATAAATAATTAACGCTTACAACAATCTGCCAACCCATCGATTGACATATAACTAAATATTGGGGTTAATGTATGTCCAATATCATCCCAATACCCATATGGGGTTTTCAAACCACAAACACTAATTATTATTTGTGCAGTTGGGCGATGTGTAAAATATATCGTCCCAATATAATCAATATCAGTTAAATGTGTGTGCATAAACAAATCATCCGATTTGTAAATGAATATTTATTTTATTCATATACACGTTAAAAATTATATTTTTAACTATAAAATATTTATTTCAACACCTGAATATTTTATACAGTTCATTTATACAACAAAAACGATATTTTTATTGTTCTAATATTTTTAGAAAATGTCGGCAGCATAACAGCGCGATACTAGAACCGGAATAAGGTCTAGCCTTATCCCTCGCCTAATAATGGCTCGCGCCATATACCAACCAAATTCTAATCAATTCATTTCATTTCCCAAACCAAATTCAACCAAATAATCCAATCAACCAAACAACCTAACAAACATGGTTTCAAACAAAGGTGTCGGGTGCTTCTAAGCGCCGTCTGCATCCTAGTATATATATTTAACTAGAAAATAAATTAGAGTGAGAAGTTCTCACCTTTGGGATCCACTCCTCCATTCTTTTCTAAATTTATGAACCGTTTGGATTTGCCTGAAATACCAACGCAATCTTTTCCACGCTGTTCATAGTAAAAATCACATTTTTAATATGATGTATATATATTTAAAAATCCCATTTTTATTCCACTATATATATAAAAATCATATTTTTATATTGCTAATATATAAACAAAAATCACATTTTCATTTCGCTGTCTTTATAATAAAAATCATATTTTTATTTCAAATCTACATTATAAAAATCAGATTTTACAACGCTGCTTTCCATATAAAAATTATATTTTTATATCGCTAGTTCATATATAAAAATCGAATTTTTGTTTCACTTCATATATAGTAAAAATCGAATTTTTATTTCTACTACATATGTAAAAATTCTATTTTTATCCTACTCAAAATAATATTTCATACCTACGTTAAAAGTTATATTTTTATCTAACTAAAAATAATATTTTTGTTTACTAAAAATAATATTTTCATTTCGCTATTCATATTTAAAAATCAAATCTTTTAACAAATAAAAATCAAATCTTTAAAGAAATAAAAATCAAATCTTTAAACAAATAAAAATCAAATCTTCAAATTTCAATTCTTTTTATAAACATGTAATATCATATATAAAAAATAACAGATTTTTATTAAACAAAATAATAAATAATTAAAAACTCACCTTTGCGTTCAGAGGAGGGGTGTTGCGCGGCTGGAGGGAGGGGAGGAGGGGGACAGCGGCGGTGGCGGCTGTAGGTAGAGGGGGAGGCGCGTTAGCGGCCAGTAGGGGTGGCGGCTAGGGTTACAAATCGATTTAGGAGGGTTTAGTTTGGGCGCTAGTGGTTTTTGATAGAAGAGGGGGAGGAGGAGAGAGGGGCAGAGGTCAAGGTGGGGTGCGGTGGAGTTCCGGCGACCGGCGCGAGGGGGGTTCCGACGTCAATGGTTGCGAGGGGGTTAGGGACGACGGGGTTTGGGTTCCATCGTGGTTCCCCCTAGCTGTAACACCCCACCTCCGCCAGGGTGGCTCTTGCAAGCACTCTGACTTTGGAGGGGCGTTTGAATCAGGTAAACATGCATAATGATGTATCAAGGAAATACAAGAACATATGTATATATGTAAACAGAGTAAATAACATAGATAAAACAGCGGAAGATTTCAAACCATTTCAAAACCAGTCTGGTACAACATAATGTCAGCTTTCCAAATAAACAAGTCTAGATAAAACAACATCAACTGAAAAACCGAAATACATAAGTACTAATCCCCAAAAGAAGTGATAGCCATAGCTAGCTTCATGTCAAACCGTACATGAGCTAAATCCCTCAAGCAAGCGGTCAGAAATCCAAGCTAAGCTCCAATATTCCCTCCCTGAGAACCTGGGGGGGGGGGGGGGAACGGAAGAAAAGAGGCGAAAGAAAACAGGTCAGTCAAAAAGACTGAGTAAGCCCTACTACAATCAATGTAAACTGATAAAGTTAACTGGCATGAGAAGCAGGCATGATCATAAGGATAACAATATACTAGCATGGTGATTAACTCACAAGGTAGATAAAGGTGTCATCGCATAATCAGGATTAAGGTTTTTGCACCACAGGTGTACTAGCAAACTAACATGGCTTGAATAAACAAGTATTTATCCCTTGGCCCAAGCTTTGGCCCAATAACATGAAATGACCCTAATATAAGGTCCAACCAAACGGTCTAGTCGATCGGCTCCCTAAGCCTAACTCGTCACGTGTTGGTGTCAATACGGCCCAAACATAATTGTAGTCGAACTGTGCCGGGTCCACCCTTCGGGTGTATCAAGCCCTAGGGTGCCAACCCCTGGACACCATAAACATGAGTGCACAGTCTCGATCTACTGGTACCCATGGGTGACTTCTCCAAATACGGACTGCGTGCACGACCATAGTCCGTCCGGAACTACATCGGCGTACCACCCGGCCGTCGTTTATTGGGTCGCTTACCTCCAGCCCAGTAATCGTGCCCCCTCCCTAGCCTAGTCCCTAGGGTCTTAATGATACAAACTTGGGATTACTGCTGGGGTGGGGCCCCCATTGCTAGGATTTTTCTAGTGGGTTAAGTACGGTTTAACCCTCTTGCTAATCATGGATTAACTTGGTTAAGTGTAACGATGAGTTCACGACTTAACCCCGATTTATCTACCAAGCCCAAATTGGTTAAGTATTAAGTGGACCATGACTTAACCCTAATCACGAGGCATTAATTAATTTAATGCGCCTTAACCTCTCACATTAGACCTTGTTGTGGTTACTAGTTAAGCCGGGCGGGTCCGGGTAGCTTTACACCACAACTTGGTCTAACCTCGGGTTCAAGGTACAACATGACCAACTTCTCACATTGGGTCCTATTGTTTGTAGCAACTAGTTAAGCCGGTCGGTTCCGGGTAGGTTTACGCTACAAACTCAACCAAACCTCGAGTTGGCCACACTTATCTTTTCTAAGTGTCATGTCCATCATGTTTCCAAAACATGTTACAAGTTTTCAAGCAATTGGGTAGACCTAACTTAATAGGTAAATTCCCAATGGGTAGACCTAACTTAATAGGTAAATTCCCAAGCTTATGTTTTTATGTCTTTTAAGTTTACCCAACCCCAAACGCAATCCCATCGCTTACATATCGCAATAGCGCATAAATGATAGAAAGAGGGAACTTGGCATAATCATGACATAAAGGTATTGAAGCCACAAGTTTAACATGGTGGCATATGAAATGTTCATATGTTCATACACTTGCATATTGCATTTTTAGGCCTCAAAAGCATGCATAAAACCAAACTTAGCATATTGGTGATACATAGTGATAAATGACATGTAGAAATGGCCATAAGTTCGCATTTAGCCTCACATGCAAGTTATCATAAGAGATATGATAACTTACATGTTGCCAAAATGCAACCTTTAGCATAAAGCTTGAAGCTTTATGTTCATATACTCAAGATAAGCTTGCATAACATGATAACATGAACCAAATGATCATCCCAAACTTGCATAACATAACTTGCATATCATATGACAAACTTGCATATCAAACTTGCATAACATAACTTGCATAACATATGACAAACTTGCATATCATAGCATGACATACTTGCATATTACAACATGATAAACTTGCATATCATAGCATAGTAAACTTGCATATAAACTTGCATATCATACATTTAACTTTAGAGTTTAAGTATGAAAGTAGAATAGGGCTTACAATGCTTAAGAAGTCACAAAAATATGACAAAGCCCTTATGAAATCAATCAAACCCAAAATGCAAGCTCTAACATAAAAACCCTTGAGCCAAAATGATCAAAACTCTTTCTTTATGATGCAAATATAGAAACTTGACTTGAATGCAAGCTAATGATGCTCATACAAGTTTGAAAACACTTGTATGCATGGAAAATCTCATAGAAATTTATTTAGGAATTTTATGAAGAGAGTGGAGGCCATGAGAGGATTGATTTTGCCATAGTTTAGTTGTAGGATAGATTAATGATGATTTAGGGCTAGGTTAGGGCCTTATTTATAGATTAGGCAAGTGTTTTAGGCCATAGGATTAAACCCTAGTTGCAATCTCAGCCCTTAAAACCGAATCTGGCCCCCAAGCTCAACACAATCTCTAAATGGTGCACCAGGCTAAACAGCCCGGCTGGACCAAGTCGACAGCCAAGTCGACAGGGCTGTCGACTTGGGTCCAACCAAGTCGACTCCCAAGTCGACAGGGCTGTCGACTTGGGTGTTCTGGCGGGAATTCTCCCGCCTGGCCCAAACTGGCCCAAATTTTCAAATTCAAACTTGAATTTGAAATCTGTTTTTGCTTTGGAATTTTCTGAAAACTTCGTTGGGCCTTAATCGGGTCATACGGACTCCGATTTTCGAAAACTCGGACTCTATTTCGCGTATTTTTCCGAGACGAACGCAATGGCATAGCCCGTTTCCCTTGATTAAGATTTTTGAATTAAATTCTGCCTCGATTTACGTTATAACAGGTTATTGAAAATACGGGTTGTTACATTCTCCCCTCCTTAAAGGATTTCGTCCCCGAAATCTTCAAGTTAGGAAGAACGTATCCTACCATCCAACATCCATCTACTCAAAACATCATCCACGAGCAATCATTGTCCTTACAAGATTCTAAATGTTGTATGAGCATATGCAAAGGTGTGTGTATATGTCCTTATCTAATGCAAATATCATCAATGCAAATTATGTTAGTGAAATGAATCCATATGTATGCAATTCCTAACATAATGTATAACATCTATATGTGTGCACATCACATACATCCATATGCAACATCCATGTGATAACACAAAAATTTTCATCCATGAATAAGCATAAACACTAATGCATATGCAATATGAGGAGTGTGTGAGCCGATCTAGTGCCTAACGTGTATAATGCATCCACGAGTAACCACTTGCAACCACTTGCAACCATCAAGCATAACATGTTTCAAACACATGTTTCATCCAAAGGGTTTCTACCTAAGGTTCTCATGACAGGATTAACACGATAAACTAGATAAACAGAGAAAGATATGCTAATCAAAGAAAAGAGATTGAGAGTGTACCCTCAAAAAGGAATGGATAAAGCCCACGCATCTTCTCCTCGGTTTCCCAAGTTGCGTCTTCTTCGGCTTCACCCCATTGAACCTTCACCAACTTGACCTCTCGATTCCTTAGCTTCTTGGTCTCCGTCCCCAAGATATGAATCGGAGCTCTCCTCAAAGTAGCCTCTTTCTCCACTTCCACATCTTTCAGAACACTTGGCTCAACAACCTCTGCTGATTCATGTAAACACTTCCGGAGATGCGAGACATGAAAAACATCGTGTACTCCAGCAAGCTTCTCGGGCAACTCCACTCTATAAGCCATCTGCCCGATCCTCTCTATAATAGGGAATGGTCCAACAAACCTTGGTGCTAACTTCCCAACGGCTCCAAATCGGACCACATTCCGCAAAGGAGAAACCTTCACGAAAACCATATCCCCAACATCAAACTCCAAATCAGTTCTTCGCTTATCAGCATAGGATTTCTGTCGGTCTTGGGGCCGCTTTCATCCGTCTCCGAATCAACTCGATCTTCTCGGATGTATCTCTGATCAAATCAGGCCCAAGTATAAGCTTATCTGTAGTCTCCCACCAACATGTAGGCGACTTGCACGGCCTCCCATATAAAGCTTCAAAGGGTGCCATCCCTATGCTAGCCTGATAACTGTTATTATATGCAAACTCAACAAGAGGAAGATGGTCTTCCCAAGTACCACCAAAATCCAGAATACAAAGCCTCAACAGATCCTCGAGTACCCTATTCACCCTTTCGGTTTGACCGTCCGTCTGTGGGTGATAAGCAGTACTTAGATTCAACCTCGTGCCCATGGCTTCTTGCAAGATATTCCAGAATTGACTTGTAAAGATTGGGTCATGGTCACTGACTATACTAGAAGGGACTCCATGTAGTCTCACAATCTCACGAAGATATACAGACGCTAACCCAGATGCGGTCCTCTTGCTCTTCACCGGAATGAAATGAGCACTCTTCGTGAGCCTATCCACAATAACCCAAATGCTCGTATTCCCTTTCCTTGACCTTGGTAGCCCATCGATAAAATCCATGGAAATACTCTCCCACTTCCAAAGTGGAACGTCTAGAGGATGTAATAGCCCACCGGGCTTCTTTGACTCGGCCTTAACTTGCTGGCAAATGATACATCTAGAGACAAACTCTGCCACATCCTTCTTCATCCCAGGCCAAAAGAAAATGCGCTTCATATCTTTATACATCTTATCTCCGCCCGGATGTATAGTCAACTTAGAGCGATGCGCTTCCTCAAGAACTCTTCTTACTAGATCTTCTACCATTGGAACACATAACCTTCCGTCTCTCCTCAGCCAACCCTTGTCATCAATAGAATATCGAGCGAGATGACTAGACATCTCTCCTCGAATCAGCTTATCCATAATCTCAACTATCTGAGGGTCTTCTCTCTGCGAAGCCCCAACTTGATCAAGAAGGGTAGGTCTGAGTTCCAGAGATGCTAAAGAATCGGTCATCGACTCAACTGCCAAAGAGAAATCAAAGGTTGCCACATACTCTAAATTCTTCATCTCAACGAATAGAGGACTCAGAGTCAACCTTCTTCTACTCAATGCATCTGCTACCACATTCCCCTTGCCAGGGGTATAGCTTATCTCAAAATCATAGGACGCCAAGAATTCCATCCATCTTTATTGCCTCAGATTCAGATCCTTCTGAGAAAAGAGATACTTCAATGACTTGTGATCGGTATAGAGCTCAAATCTTTCTCCCAGAAGATAATGGCGCCAAGCCTTGAGTGCATATACTATTGCTGCCAACTCTAAGTCATGAGTGGGATAATTCTTCTCATGTACTTTGAGTTGTCTACCGCCAAAGCATATCACTCTTCCTTCTTGCATCAGAACAGCTCCTAACCCCATGCCACATGCATCGGTGTATACTGTAAATAACTTCCCTCCATCAGGCAAAGCTAGAACAGGTGCTGATGTGAGAGCTCTCTTGAGCTTCTGAAAAGCAAGCTCGCATTCTATGCTCCAAGCAAAAACTAAATTCTTCTTCGTCAATTTAGTGAGAGGAGCGGATATCTTCGCGAAGTCCTTGATGAACTTCCGGTAAAAACCTGCAAGACCTAGAAAACTTCTCACTTCTGTTGCATTCCTTGGAGTCTTCCAATCCTGAACTGCAACTACCTTAGCGGGATCCACCGCTAAGCTTTGCTTAGATACTATATGCCCAAGGAATCTAACTTCCCTTCTCCAAAAGTGACACTTGGAGAACTTGGCCTTCAACTGATGCGCTCTAAGCGTATCCATCACCTCCACGAGATGCCTTGCGTGCTCTTCCTCATCCTTAGAGAAGATCAGAATATCATCTACGAAGACCACGACAAACTTGTTCAAGAACTCCCTGAACACCCTACTCATCAAGTCCACGAAATATGCGGGTGCATTAGTCAAGCCGAACGGCATGACAAGCCATTCGAAGAATCCATCTGGAGTTCTGAACGCAGTCTTGTCTATACTATCTTCAGGTACCCTGAGCTGATGGAACCCCGTAGCAAGATCAAGCTGAGAGAAAACAGAAGCACCGACAAGCTGGTCAAAGAGGTCATCAATCCTCGGTAACGGGTGTTTGTTCTTCTTAGTCAGCTTATTCATCTCTCGATAGTCAACACAAAGTCGGAGAGAACCATCTGCCTTGGTAGCAAATACCACAGGCGCTCCCCATTCAGATATACTTCGTCTAATGAAGTTCTTCTCAAGCAACTCTTTTACTTGCTTACTTAGCTCCCGCCTTTCACGCGGAGCCATGTGCCGAACGGGCAAAGAAACCGGCTTTGCATTATCCACTAGATAAATGCGGAAATCAATCTCTCGCTTAGGGGGCAACCCCCTAACTTCATCAAAAACATCCGGATACTCTCGAACCACTCTCACAGACTGAAGAGTTTCCATTGACGAGTCGAGTGATTCAAGATAGCACAACATGACGGGACCTCTCGGATCACAAGAAATCTCTAGGGTGTTTCCGAGGCGAGTCACGAGCCTCACAACCCTATGCTCACAATCAAGAATGGCTCCATATCTGGACAGCCAATCCATGCCCAATATCAATCCGTATCCCCTGAAACCAAGAACATAAGCACTGCACAAGAACTCTACACTCAGTATAGAGATCCTCAAATCCCCACATATCATAGACAAATGGGCGGAACCCCCAATAGGATTTGAGACACAGACGGGATCATCTACCAAGCTAGTACTAAGGTGCAAACTATCAACAAGATCAGATGAGATAAAGCTATGCGATGCACCAGAATCAAACAAGGTACGAACTGGAAAATCAGAAATATATACAAGGCTCTCAACAGAAATACTACCTCGATCGGGAACTGGAGCGACATTGAGAGCATGAACTTGCCCTCCTGAAGGTCCAGCACGCTGAGTCTGACCCTGGCCTTGCCCTTGCTTCTTCGGGCAATCCTTACTGAAATGTCCAGTCTCACCGCAGAAAAAGCATTCACCATTCTTCCTTTTCCTCTTCTTACAATCCTTAATAAGATGCCCAACTGAACCGCAATAATGGCACTTCCCCTTGTTGTTCTTGCCCTTGTTGTTATTGCCCTTGTTGTTGTTCCCCTTGTTGCCTTGACTCTTGTTCTTGTTCTGATTGCCTTGACTGCTCTGACCACTTGGATTACCCTGATTTCCTTTCCACTGGGAATCAGTCTTCTTGGCTTGAGTATCATTCATCTTGACCTCTTTCTTGACATCTCCTTGAAGTAACGCCATATCAACCAAACTCTCAAACGTGGCCCCATGGGGAATATGTGACATAGCCAATCCCTGCAACGGCTCATTCAATCCTCTAGCAAAACGAAGAGCCTTCTTCTGAGGAGTATTCACCATATCCAAGCCAAAACGAGCTAACTGATTGAACTTGTTCACATATTCTTTGACAGAAAGATCTCCTTGTTTCAAAGTTATGAACCTCTCCATTTGCAGATTCTCCTCAGCAGAAGATAGAAACTTAAGCATGAACCTTGCCCTGAAATCGGCCCAAGTCTCAACAGGCCTAGTACCATTGGTGACTTCCCACCAATAAGCGGCTTCATCCTTCATAAGCCAAACCGCCAACAAGATCTTCCTCTGATCGTCTATCCCAAAGATAGCAAATAAATCCTCGGTCTCTTTCAACCAATTTCTGGCCTCTACAAAAGTCTCAGTGCCTTGATAGTTCTTGCCACCCATTGCTTTGAAATCCTTGCAAGTCTTCGCGAAGTCAGCTTGAGGATGCTGAGGGGGAGGAGGAAGAGGAACCTCAGCGACAGGAGGAGGAGGAACATTAACTACCGGAGGAGGAGGAACATTAACTACTGGAGGAGGAGGAGGAGGGACATCTGCGGGGCCGGCTTCGGTCGCCCTAGCCTCCAAAAGTCTCCTATACCAAACAGGTACGTGTACACCCTCCGGAATAGCAAAGTTATCGGCCATACTGAAAACGAAGAAAAAGACAGATTCAGAATGGAGAAAAAACGAAGGAATTTTTGCTAATGGCTTTTTGGGGAATAGCCTTTAAAATAAACTAGACTTTTCTTTGGAAAATACTTTATACTTGGTTTTGAAAATAGTTTTCCAAAAGTTTTCTAAAAAACTTTTTGTTCCTTCTCGTAAACCATATGCTCTGATACCAAATGTAACACCCCACCTCCGCCAGGGTGGCTCTTGCAAGCACTCTGACTTTGGAGGGGCGTTTGAATCAGGTAAACATGCATAATGATATATCAAGGCAGAACAAGAACATATGTATATATGTAAACAGAGTAAATAACATAGATAAAACAGCGGAAGATTTCAAACCATTTCAAAACCAGTCTGGTACAACATAATGTCAGCTTTCCAAATAAACAAGTCTAGATAAAACAACATCAACTGAAAAACTGAAATACATAAGTACTAATCCCCAAAAGAAGTGATAGTCATAGCTAGCTTCATGTCAAACCGTACATGAGCTAAATCCCTCAAGCAAGCGGTCAGAAATCCAAGCTAAGCTCCAATATTCCCTCCCTGAGAACCTGGGGGGGGGGGGGGGGGGAACGGAAGAAAAGAGGCGAAAGAAAACAGGTCAGTCAAAAAGTCTGAGTAAGCCCTACTACAATCAATGTAAACTGATAAAGTTAACTGGCATGAGAAGCAGGCATGATCATAAGGATAACAATATACTAGCATGGTGATTAACTCACAAGGTAGATAAAGGTGTCATCGCATAATCAGGATTAAGGTTTTTGCACCACAGGTGTACTAGCAAACTAACATGGCTTGAATAAACAAGTATTTATCCCTTGGCCCAAGCTTTGGCCTAATAACATGAAATGACCCTAATATAAGGTCCAACCAAACGGTCTAGTTGATCGGCTCCCTAAGCCTAACTCGTCACGTGTTGGTGTCAATACGGCCCAAACATAATTGTAGTCGAACTATGCCGGGTCCACCCTTCGGGTGTATCAAGCCCTAGGGTGCCAACCCCTGGACACCATAAACATGAGTGCACAGTCTCGATCTACTGGTACCCATGGGTGACTTCTCCAAATACGGACTGCGTGCACGACCATAGTCCGTCCGGAACTACATCGGCGTACCACCCGGCCGTCGTTTATTGGGTCGCTTACCTCCAGCCCAGTAATCGTGCCCCCTCCCTAGCCTAGTCCCTAGGGTCTTAATGATACAAACTTGGGATTACTGCTGGAGTGGGCCCCCCATTGCTAGGATTTTTCTAGTGGGTTAAGTACGGTTTAACCCTCTTGCTAATCATGGATTAACTTGGTTAAGTGTAATGATGAGTTCACGACTTAACCCCGATTAATCTACCAAGACCAAATTGGTTAAGTATTAAGTGGACCATGACTTAACCCTAATCACGAGGCATTAATTAATTTAATGCGCCTTAACCTCTCACATTAGACCTTGTTGTGGTTACTAGTTAAGCCGGGCGGGTCCGGGTAGCTTTACACCACAACTTGGTCTAACCTCGGGTTCAAGGTACAACATGACCAACTTCTCACATTGGGTCCTATTGTTTGTAGCAACTAGTTAAGCCGGTCGGTTCCGGGTAGGTTTACGCTACAAACTCAACCAAACCTCGAGTTGGCCACACTTATCTTTTCTAAGTGTCATGTCCATCATGTTTCCAAAACATGTTACAAGTTTTCAAGCAATTGGGTAGACCTAACTTAATAGGTAAATTCCCAATGGGTAGACCTAACTTAATAGGTAAATTCCCAAGCTTATGTTTTTATGTCTTTTAAGTTTACCCAACCCCAAACGCAATCCCATCGCTTACATATCGCAATAGCGCATAAAGGATAGAAAGAGGGAACTTGGCATAATCATGACATAAAGGTATTGAAGCCACAAGTTTAACATGGTGGCATATGAAATGTTCATATGTTCATACACTTGCATATTGCATTTTTAGGCCTCAAAAGCATGCATAAAACCAAACTTAGCATATTGGTGATACATAGTGATAAATGACATGTAGAAATGGCCATAAGTTCGCATTTAGCCTCACATGCAAGTTATCATAAGAGATATGATAACTTACATGTTGCCAAAATGCAACCTTTAGCATAAAGCTTGAAGCTTTATGTTCATATACTCAAGATAAGCTTGCATAACATGATAACATGAACCAAATGATCATCCCAAACTTGCATAACATAACTTGCATATCATATGACAAACTTGCATATCAAACTTGCATAACATAACTTGCATAACATATGACAAACTTGCATATCATAGCATGACATACTTGCATATTACAACATGATAAACTTGCATATCATAGCATAGTAAACTTGCATATAAACTTGCATATCATACATTTAACTTTAGAGTTTAAGTATGAAAGTAGAATAGGGCTTACAATGCTTAAGAAGTCACAAAAATATGACAAAGCCTTTATGAAATCAATCAAACCCAAAATGCAAGCTCTAACATAAAAACCCTTGAGCCAAAATGATCAAAACTCTTTCTTTATGATGCAAATATAGAAACTTGACTTGAATGCAAGCTAATGATGCTCATACAAGTTTGGAAACACTTGTATGCATGGAAAATCTCATAGAAATTTATTTAGGAATTTTATGAAGAGAGTGGAGGCCATGAGAGGATTGATTTTGCCATAGTTTAGTTGTAGGATAGATTAATGATGATTTAGGGCTAGGTTAGGGCCTTATTTATAGATTAGGCAAGTGTTTTAGGCCATAGGATTAAACCCTAGTTGCAATCTCAGCCCTTAAAACCGAATCTGGCCCCCAAGCTCAACACAATCTCTAAATGGTGCACCAGGCTAAACAGCCCGGCTGGACCAAGTCGACAGCCAAGTCGACAGGGCTGTCGACTTGGGTCCAACCAAGTCGACTCCCAAGTCGACAGGGCTATCGACTTGGGTGTTCTGGTGGGAATTCTCCCGCCTGGCCCAAACTGGCCCAAATTTTCAAATTCAAACTTGAATTTGAAATCTGTTTTTGCTTTGGAATTTTCTGAAAACTTCGTTGGGCCTTAATCGGGTCATACGGACTCCGATTTTCGAAAACTCGGACTCTATTTCGCGTATTTTTCCGAGACGTACGCAATGGCATAGCCCATTTCCCTTGATTCAGATTTTTGAATTAAATTCTGCCTCGATTTACGTTACAACAGGTTATTGAAAATACGGGTTGTTACACTAGCGGTTTTTGATAGAAGAGGGGGAGGAGGAGAGAGGGGCGGAGGTCAAGGTGGGGTGCGGTGGAGTTCTGGCGACTGGCGCGGAGGGGGGGGAGGCTCCGACGTCAACGATTGCGAGGAGGTTAGGGACGACGGGGTTTGGGTTCGATCGTGGTTCCCCCTTTTCTTTTCTTTTCTTTTTTTAATTTTAAAACATTGACTGTTGTGTGAGGAGAGAGAGTGAGAGGTATATAAATATATATATTTTTTATTTTATTTAATTTTTGATCCACAAAATTATTTTTTAATCCTAACTCCAAATCGAACCCAACGACTGTCGCTCCCAGCTAATTATCCTCATTCCGAACACAATGGGATATGTTTCGTAAGCCAATTCGACTGTTTCGATTAGTTTTCATCAAAATTTAATTATAAATTAATATAACGTTCAAAATTGATTTCAACATACATTTTAATTTATCGGGGCCATATACTGACTCCAAAAATTCCCAAAAAATTAATCTAGCTATGTGTTATTGATATTGTCCTAACAAAACTAATTTCGTCGAATTTGGAGACCATTTGAAAAACGGTCATTTTCCAGTCGATTAAATTCAAACTGAATTAAACAAACACGTTTAAATTCACCATGCTCACATATTGATTCCAAAAATTATGAAAATTGTAATTAAGCAATAATTTGATATTTCAGATGCAAAAAAAGTGGTCTCGTCGAAAACGGAGGTCGTTTGCAAAATCGCTATTTTTAAGGGCTATATATTATATGAAATTCCGTAGCGACTATTCTGAATTTTCAATTGGACATAACTTTTTATTTTCGTTATGAAATCTGGATTTTTCACATTCTTTGGAAAGATATTTTCAAACAGATTCAAATATTTCTGGTTTTACTAAAATTCGGATTATTTTGAATCATGTACATTCATTTGAAATTTGAAATCGAATTTTCAAACTACCCCGCTATTTCCAATTCCTTTTACAATTAAAATAAATATTTATATTCTAATCTTGATTTAAATAAGTTTATACATTCTAATTCTATTCAAAATAAATTTCTAGTCATTATTATTTAAAATAAATCATTTTAAATACTCAAAATTCATTAAAATTGACAAAATAAAATTTTTAAATTAGTTCTGATTTTCTTGGTTATTACAAGACTTCTATGAAAATTGTTGAGTATTCAACCCATACTAAACGCATTTATAAAAAGACGATCATTCACTGCTACAAAACGAGTCATTTGCACCGGTTGTTTACACCATGTAACTTCAGTTCTACAACCGGTGGAAATGCAGATGATGCAAAAAACTTTGTTCTTTTGCACCGGTTTTAGAAACAGTGCAAAAGAAGTTTTTTTTTGCACCGGATGTCAATAACAAGCAGTGCAAAAGACGGGGTTTTTTGCACTGGTTTTACCAAAAACAGGTGCAAAAAAATGCTTTTTTACTTAAAAAAACTTATTTCTTTCACCGGTTATTTTCTACAACCAGTGCAAGAGATGTAAATGTAGCACTAGTTGTTGATTGTAAAAAATAACCGATGCAAATTTCACCTAAAGCAAAAAAAAAAAAAAAATTGATACCTTTTCAGGTCGTTTTAAAACTTGAAAATGTATCAAATTAAATTTAAATTTCCATATATGCTTATTACTACAAATGTTATCGAACAAACAATAAAATCATATTGTATAATGAACAAATAGAAATTAAATAAATATTATACAAGATTGAAAAATAAATGCATTGATAAACAAATATAAAATTAATACAATGCATGTCGATGGTATCATCCATACACGTATTTTATTTCCTGCATACAAAAAACAAGCACCTGTCTTGGACTTTTTGCATGCTGTCACAAATGTTGCTATTTTCTTGCATGTTACCAACACTGTTCTGAGTTTACCCTTCTTCATATTGACTGTCAAATTAACATAAAATAAAAGAAAACTCAACCGTCAGTCATATAGCATTTTGTTAGAAATAAAGTTACTTCGATATACCTTGTTTGCTTGAATTAACGGTGCATAGCATTTGACATGGTGGGTTAATTCTACTAACATTATTAGAATTGTCTGCATACATGAATGAGGATATGTAGTAGATTATTTTTTCTACTACAATTTCACAGTATTTTATTGAATAATAAATAAGAAAGTGAAAATTTTCACAAGTGACAAAGTTTTTAAGCAAAGCATTTTATTTAACAAATAGTAACAAAGTACTTGCTTCCAAGTAACCAAAAAGGTGTAAGTCCTTCCTTGCAAGAAACGCTAAGATGCTTCACGTTTTAAGTAGTTCTTCCTAGCTGCAAACTCCTTCAAGACCACTACAAGCTCCTTCAAGACCATTGCAAGCTGTGTTAATTCGCAGTTGTGCACTACAGCAAACAGACAACTTTGGCTACATATACTGAAGACACTCTATGGCTTGCCTAGCATTTCTGTTTTAACATTTGTATGTATGGCTAGTATTTAAATGCCTAAATTTTCAAAAAAAAAAAACCCACCATTTTGTCTGTTTGACCGGTTCAACCATTAACACTTTAAGAGTCACCATGCTATTATTTACGATTAGTCACGTAACCTGTGTATAATATAGTAGTCAAGTTTACTTACAGATCACAAGGAAACCTTCAAACTCAAAGGAGACGCCTCTTTCATTTTCTTAAGTGCTGATTTACACCAATCTCCGTTTGAAATGGCTGCCTCTTCTTCCTAGTTAAACATAAACATCATACAGATAAATTTTAGCAGTTTTTCTGAGTTTTATGTTTACCGTATAAACTTAGGGTTGTACTTCCAAACCATGTTCATACTGAAATATGGTAATTGTTTATATTAATTGTTGGAAATGGTTTAATTAACAAATGGTGAATTATTAAAAAATTGGCTAAGTGTAAGAATGACTCCTATATTCGAATAGTCCCACATCATGAGACTATATGAAAGAAGCAAAGTATATATATTTGTTTCTTAGAAGCTATGTTGGGGCCTTGGGCTCACAATACATGCTTTGTTGTGAGGAGGGAGACCATGCATCATGACCACCACACGCGCGCGTGACCGACCCGGCTCGGGCTTGGGTTTGGGCTTTGGGGTGTAGACACTTATATTTTTGAATGGAAAAACTTTGCATTTTTCGAACCGTTTCTTTTATGACACGGTAAATTTCTAAGCCGTGTTTTACATGACGCGGTAAAACTTTGATCCTAATTTTCAGCCGACTCTCTCCCACTACCCAGTAAACCGTTCGGAAATACAATTTTTCGTCTATAACACTTCGTTTATTAGACGAGAATAACTACCGAACAACATTTTTCTCTGTCTTCTCCACCATTAAATTTCTTCAAAAAAAAAATGATCCGTAATTTTAAGACAGTGCAAATCAGCACTGACTTGTTGTGCAACCAGATCAATTACCCTTTTTCTAGGCTGTTTATCCTAGAGGCGGCGGCGAAAGTACGATCTGTTTTGCACCGCTGATCAGATCGCCGAATCGTCTTCAAGAAACCGACCTAGTCCGCGACTCAGCCATTGTTTTCCAATAATTTGAAGACGATCAGAAACAATGGCTTTGACCTCAACCCTAGATGATGATGCTCCACCCTCTGCTTTTCAGATCCCGCTTGTGACTGTTGCTCCGTTCAGATTCGAAGGCTTACACTTCAAGAGATGGCGTCAGAAGATGGAGTTCTACCTGACGATGAGAAAGGTGGCGGCTGCGCTGATCACTGACAAACCGCAGCTACCAAACAAACCCGACGGATCTGACGAAGCACAGTTAGCTTCCTGGACTGAACAATCAAAACAACAACAGAACTGGATTGAGCAGGACTACCTGTGCAGAAACTTCATTCTCAACGGCCTCAGCGATGACTTGTATGACTACTAAAACTCCGAGGATAAGACAGCGAATGAGATCTGGGAAGCATTGAAGAAGAAGTATGATACAGAAGAGGCAGAGGCAAAGAAGTATGCTGTGAGCCACTACCTCAAATACCAGATGACAAACGACAGGTCAGTAGAGATGCAGTCTCACGAGCTTCAGAAAATAGCTCATGAGATCATCTCCAAAGGTATGGCTTTGGACGAACAATTTCAAGTTGCTGTTATCATTGACAAGTTACCCCCAGCCTAGAAAGACCTTAAGAATGTCTTATGACATAAGACTAAGGATTTTTCCTTAGAGAGCTTGATCACACACCTCCGTATTGAGGAGGAGGCACGCAAGTAGGACTAGAAAGAAGAGGTGCCAATTGTCAATAACAACAACACTAAGAGGACCAAATCCGCTGTTCTGAAACCGAACCAGAAATCTTTCAAGAATCAGAATAGGCGCGACAAACAGAATGGGAATCCGCAAGGAATCCCAAAAGGACAGCAGAAACCAACCCAAAAGAATGATTCTGGACAATTGTTTCTATGTTACAATTGTGGAAAACCAGGTCATATGGCACGAAAGTGTCAGAACACGCCAAGCACTGCACCGCAGGCTAACCTGACCGAGGAGCCTTTTATGGCTACGATTACTGAGATTCACCTTATTGGTGGATCAAAGGGTTGGTGGGTAGACACTGGTGCTTCTCGCCATGTCTGCTATGATCGTGATATGTTATGTAACGACCCAGATTTTCTGGTCGATTTATTTTGAATATTTAATATTATTTTAAATATTGAGCTTATAATATAAATCGATTTTTATATTGAATTATCGATATAATTATCGTAATACAAGGATCTTAAGTAATTTAATTTGAAATGGAGTCAAAATGATTTATATGAATTTTTATTTGAATTTAAACGATAATAATAATAATTTATTATCAAGGAATTTATTTGTTTTTGAATTTAAATTATATTATATTAATTTATTTTGGTTATTTATATTTACGTTCGAATTAAATATCAAAATATATTCAGCTAGTTCAGAATAGTGTTACACTGTTGAAATAACAGTGGTTACGTTAAAATAGCGGTTCGTCGTTTAAATTAATGGACCCCGAGATATTTAATTATGGATAGGCTTGAAATCAAATCGATATCTATTTAAAAAAAGGTAAAAATCCCTTTATTTCAAATCGCATTAAATAGAAATCAAATCGAAATTTATTACATTGTACCTCACCCTACAATTCCTTCCTCCTGAAGTATCCACCATTATATAAACGCACCCATCCTTCTTTTATTTTGCAAATCAAAATGGAAACCGAAACCCATTTCGTTCTTGTAAATCAAATTAGAAGCTACGGCCCCCTGTTCTAATTCCTCAAATCGATCAGTACTGCTCGAAATCAATTCAAACTAAAAAGGAAAGTAATTCAAATCGTGAGATTTAAAACTCGACTTGATTGGAGGTGCTCGCGATGAGAAGTTGGAGTCGAATCAGGCATCGAAATCGAATCTGCAAACTCGGAGGTGCTGAAGGGTCGTCGCAATCTATTCTAGGAACTAGGGTTTTCGATTCATTTTGATCGAGGTGGCATTCTAAAGGGAAGTCGAGATCGGTTTCTCCAGGAAATGACGAGTTAAAGCTGATGGTAAGGGGGAGGTAAAACGAATGAAGGAGGATGCGTGATGACAGTTTCTGGGTAATACGGTAGTGTGTAGTAAGTTGCTGGATGATTGAGATGGAAGGGTCTGAGTCCTCCTCGTGGTGATGTCGGGTGGTACTCGCGAAGTATGGGTGGTTTGGTATGGATCTTCCAGTGTTAAGCAGAAGATGTTAATCATAAATTTAAGGTAATAAAAGTTAATTTATTTATAAATTAGTTTAGTTATGTTTCTTTTATTAAGTTAGTTTGATTTATGTCAAAACTCATAAATAAAAATGGAAAAGGTAATTAAATAAATTATTTAGTTAATATTTAATTTATTTAGTATAATAGTTAATTTAATTGAATAATCGTTTAATCGACATATAAAATTAAATAACCGTAGGTAATATATTCATTTGAGATGGTTCAAGAAAAAGGATTTAGTTGGATTCAAAGCCGAGATGATTTAGGATCGGAATGAATATTCGACAAAGAAAAATCATCGGTGAGTAAATCTCACTCACATGTTATTTAGAAATATTTTTATTCGGTAAATATAATTGTTGTTGCTTGTTTGAATGCTTTCTGGTTGATTTAAATATATTAGTTATTTAGGGTTGACTATTATATATATATATTAATATATTGGGTTGATGATTGGATTGTTCCCATAGTCTCATTAGCGGATGCCCGCGGTACCATTAGCGGATGATTTCCATATGCGTCCCACAAATATATTAGTGGATGACCTTCATACCGCGATATCATGCCTCGAAGCAGGATGGGTATTACCATGTTGACTAACGTCTGTGGATCCAGGAAAACAGGATGGAGGGATCCAACTGGATTCCTCAAAAATATATTATATGTTTTGTTTATTTGTTTGCATATATACCGTCATATATGATGTGTTAGAAAACCTGAAATAAATAATTGGTTATTGGTGTTTAAATATCACTGAACCCAAATGTTGATATTTAAAAATATCATGAAAAGGAATTTTGCAGATTTAAAAAGGAAATTCTAATTTTTTTCTAAAATAGAATTTGAATTTAAGAGAAATTGAAATAGAATTTGAATATAAGAGAAACTGAAATAGAATTTGAATAAAGAGAATTCAAAGAGAATTAAATATGGACTTTGAATGTAGAATTCAAAGAGAATTAAATATGGACTTTGAATGTAGAATTCAAAGAGAATTAGATATAGACTTTGAATATAGACTTCAAATGGAATTTAAACTATGGAATTTGAATATAGACTTCAAATGGAATTTGAATATAGAATTCAAATAGAATTAAATATGGAAATTGAATATAGAAAATATAAAGGAAATTCAAATGTAGAATTTGAATGTCGAAAGTGAAATGGAATTTGAATAAAAAGATTTTAAATATGGAATTTGAATATAGAATTCAAATAGTTTGAAATGGAATTTGAATATATGATTCAAATAGATTGAAATAGAATTTGGAAATAGAAAATTTCAAAGAGATTTTGAAATAGAAAGTTGAAATCATGTCGAAATGGGAACGACGAAATATATTTCGAAAATGTGGATTTTTAAACAGAATAGAAATAAATCCAAAGGATTTATAATTTATAAAAAGAATTGAAATTAAATATAGAAGATCGAAATATAAATGAATTTATTACTGAATAAGGAAAAATCGCCAATTTTAGAAGATTGGAAATAGTATGTTGAATTGGAAAAAATGGATTTGATATACATATATACATATTAAAAATATATCAGAATGTAGTTGAATTTATTATAAACGAAGTTAAAACGTTTATATTTATAAATATAATTAAAACGAACTCGCCGCAACACTGCAGTTCGTAAATTGACGTTTCGAACTTCAATTGAGTATACAGAACTCAATTGAAATTGGAATTCTTTGAAACAAGAAACGTCAGGATCGATTTGATAATAGTTTTCTAATAGAGGAGAAAAATCTGGATTCCGTCGAATGGATTTTGAGTTATATCAAAATCAAATTTTCAGAAAAACAGCGCCATAACCATTATAAAACCATAACGGTTTATTTAATTTTATAAAAGGATTTTAAGCGAATAAAATCCGAATCTCTATTTAGAAAATTTCAGATTTGAGTTGTAGATTATATGTGAACTCAGGTGGAGTAATGAATTGATTTTTGAAACAGAAATCAGATTTTTGATTATTGAATAGAATTAGCTAATTTGAATAGAAATTAGTTAATGGGATTTTGAATTGATATTGGGCTTTGAATAAGTGAATTCGATTTGAAAATTTATATTCGAAATCGAAAAGGAAACTAGAATTGAAATTGAAATTCAATTTGGTTATGAGCAAGTTAAATATTTTGTTTGAATATGTTATGTTCAAACAAAGAAGTGAAATAGGCAAAATAGCTAATTAAAGAATAAATGAGCGAAACTGAATTCAAACGATTGGATTGAGTTGAATTGGAAACAGGTGAGCATGTGTTAGACAGGTATGGGATGAAGTATATAAAGGTTTTAATTTATGTGCCCGACAAAAAGGTACATGTTTAAATTCATATATGAGATTTTATGCGCCGTATCGGCAAGCCGCTTGGCTTTTTCTTTTTCTTTTGGATTGGTGAGGGCCATGGGAGGCTATTTGAAATATCCCAATGCGCCCGGTACAAGGGAGGTTATGGCGAATTTTTCCGGAAATTTAAGGATTTAGAATATTTTTAAGAAAATTTGATAGTTAGAAAGAAATATATCGATATATATAGAATTCGATAAGGAAACGAATTTAAAAATAGAATATTGTAAAAACCAAAAGGGAAATCTATAAATTAGAAATAGAAAGCGAACCATATACATGTTTTAAAAATGAATAATTGAGTTTTATAGTGTGTTTATTCGAGTTAAGTGGTTTTACCGTTTTGAAGTTGAGGACGTTTTCAGTCAAGGTTTGAGAGGTAATTTTACCCCAACTTGATTGATTTCATTTTAATTGATAAATAGCAGGATCCAGTCTCGAAGAGAAGTTTTGAAAAAGAGTTAGTTGAATAAAATATTTTTGGGTTGTTGTAACGATGTTTTACACAGCATTCGTTTTAACCCAAGTGATGGAATTTCGGAAATATAAAAGTAAATATTTCCTGAGTATAATTAAAGTAGTCGGGAAGGAGATAAGTGATTGAAATTGTTTCAATTTCAAATAGAATATATTTTCTAAGTGTAGAAAATAAAAGAAGGCGAGACATAGAAATGTTTCCAAAGAATGTAAGAGACCAAGATGATAATTGAAAATATTTATTAAACAAATATTGATAAGGAAATGGAAAGGGCGATTTAATTAATGAAGGGTAATCAAGGGGCCCAGTGATTGTTTGATTGTTTTGAATGGATGTTTGTTTTTCTTCGATAGTTAAATAACTGACTATCGAAGTATTTGCTAATATCGTTGTCAATATGGAGAGACCGGTTGGATTATTATCCGTGAACCACTCTGCATTGGCAGTAGCGTTACGAATCAGATTGTATGAAGATAATCGAAGACAGAGTAAAGTGCAAGGACTTTTTCTATTAATAGAAATTGTGCCTTCGGTTTCGTTCAGTCCCAGAACGAACGTAAATAGACGAATGTCTGACAGAGTATTTCCAATGACCGAATATGTTGACTGTACAAATATATATGGTGGCAACGGATTTATTCCCTTAGCATAACATCCAGAATATTTGTGCAAATCAATTAGTGATTAAATGATCTGACAATGTGGCATTCAAAGTGATTGTGCTATCAATGAATAGAAAGTAATCGTAGCCTCAGGCCTCAACAACAGGGAAATGACAAAAATCGGGCAGGTAGCATGGCTATGTGGGCCGCTCCCATTAGGGTGTATAATCACCTATCTAGAGATTTATTTAATTCCTTATTCTATTTGATGTTGTCCCATTCGGGAAACAGTTGCTGATCCCAACCGTTGGTGATATACATTCGATACACTCAAGCGAAATGAGTGGTCGGTCATGTGTGGGCCGGGTTGTAAGATGTTCTTGTTGAACCCAGTGTATTCCTATCTAGAGATACACTATCAGAAGGTGGTTCCATACCTTGTCATGTTGGAAATCCAATCTCCAATAAGCACCCTGCGTTTTTTTTTGATTTTATATTATATACGGAGCGTGAGATGCAAGCATTCCGCTATATTCTATTTATTTGATTAGACATTATTATAATATCACTGGATTTTTGTATCAAAGTGTTTTGGGTTATAGTAAGGTAAAAACCGTCCATGTTTATGTGTGGCTAGTCCTACTATTATCATTTCCTTAGAAAGGATTTTCAAAGTTAAACAAATGGTTGGAGTTTACTCACACCAGAGAGTTTATTTTGTTTGTTTTCCCTAAACTCTTGGGTGCCCAAATTTGTACGGGCAGTCAAGTAGTTGGGATTTTTCAGATTCACTTGGAAGAGCTGGAAGCAGGAGGCTTCACCAGTTAGCTATAGACTATCATATATTCCGCTGTGAACCATGTTTGTATCTGGAAACAAGTGTTTATAACTGTTCCAGGAATAACTGTTGTGCTCTGATAATGGTATATACATAAAGTTACTGATTTGTATTTCAAAAGTTATGTTATATAATATATTTTACTCGTTCCGCTGTGAGATTTGTCTTCTTTGTTTTTTCCTATTCTAATATTTCTTTCTATTTCTCGTCCTTTAACTTCTTCCTAATAATGATTCGTATTTCTGTGCAATCTGGGTTGGACGTGTGGTGTTATTAGTCTACTCAGATAGTACAGATTTGCGGGCCGTTACATGTTAATTACATACACGGCCGCTGATGATCAGAAAGTGTTGTTGGGAGATTCTCACACCACTAAAGTTGCAGGGATTGGCAATGTGGAAGTCAAGTTTACCTCTGGAAAGATTGTCATTCTGAAAGATGTTTTGCATACTCCAGAGATGAGGAAGAATCTGATTTTTGGCTTTCTCCTTAATAAGGCAGGCTTTACTCAAGTTATTGGGACTGATTTGTACACCCTAACTTATAAGGGAAACTTTGTGGGAAAGGACTATGCTTGTGAGGGAATGTTCAAATTGAACGTTGAAATGAATAAAATGACCAGTTCTGCTTATATGTGTGATTTACTATTTGGCACTCTCGTTTATGTCATGTTAACAAACGTATTATTCAGAACATGTGCACATTAAATATGATTCCTAAAATATCAGAATCTGAGCTTGATAAATGTGAATTTTGTAATCAAGCAAAAATCACTAAGAAACCTCACAACTCTATTGATAGAATATCAGAACCCTTAGACTTGATTCATTCCGACATATGTGAACTTGATGGTACTTTGACTAGACATGGACATCGTTATTTTATCACCTTTATTGATGAATGTTCTGATTTCACATATGTATATCTTATAAAAATAAAAGCGATGCCTTTGACATGTTTAAAACATTCAAAGCTGAAATTGAGAATCAAGCAAATAAGAAAATTAAGAGACTTCGTAGTGATAGAGGAACAGTGTAACAACCCGGAAAATGCGAGCCAGTTTAAAATTTTTATTTTGGTAATTTTAGTGAATTTTGAATATTTAAAATGAATTATTTTAAATAATAACGACGGAAAATTTATTTTGAATAGAATTAGAATGTATATATTTACATACGCCGTCGTTAGAATATAAATATTTATTTAATTATAAAAGAAATTGAAAATGGCGCGGTAGTTCGATAATTCGATTTCAAAATTCAAATGAATGTACCGGGTGCAAAATAAACCGGATTTTAACGAAACCAAAAATATTAGAATCTAATTGAGGATATCTTTCCAACGAATCCGAAAAATCAAAATTTCATGGTGGGAATCAAAAGATATGTCCAGTTGAAAATTCAGAATAGTCGCTATGGAATTCGGGCCCTTAAAAATGGAAATTTTGCAAACGACCTCGGATTTCGACAAAACCACTTTTGTTGGATCCGGGATGTCAAATTATTGCTAGGTTTCAAATTCCATAATTTTTGAAGTTAATCTGTGAGCGTGGCGAAGGAAATTGTGTTTGGTCAATTTTAGTTAAATTGGATCGACCAGAAAATGACCATTTTTCAAACGATTTCAGAATTCGACGAAATTAGTTTTGTTGGGACCGTATCGTCAAAACATAGCCAGATAAATTTTTCTAGAATTTTTAGAGTCAGTATGTGGCCCCGGTAAATTAGAATGTGCATTTGAATTTAAAATATAATTATTTATATTTTAAATTCAACGAAAACTGATCGTAACGGTCGAATTGGCATGTGACACATATCCCATTGTGCTCGGAATGGGGGTAATTAGCTAGGGGCGACAGTCAATGGGATTTGTTTGGAGTTCGGATTAAAATTTTCACTAGAAAATAAAATGGAGAATTAAAATATTAATATAATATTATATATAAATTCCCACTTTTCAGAAAACCCTAGCTCATAAAATCCGCCGTCGTTTTTGTTCATTTAAGGGCCTAAGCCGCTCAGAAATTCAGGGGAGAAAATCTCCCAATTCGATCAAAATCAAATCAGGATTATAAAACAAAATTCAAAGGAGGCTTCATGATCCATAATCTCGAATGGGTTTGATCGTCAGTGGCTAAGTAAATCGCGTGAAATCTGTCCGTAAACTTGCACCGTTCGAGCTTGTTTTTCCGGCGTTGGAAGCCACCGCGGAGGCCGCCGCTCATGGCGTTGACGGGTGACGTGAAGCCCGCCACCGTGACGCCATCCGATCATGGTCACGGGTCTTAGAAGTTCGTGCGAGTTAGGGGAAAGGTGATGATGGTTTGGGTTTCTCCGCAATGCCTGGAGCGTGGTCCAGAAAGAAGAAGGCAGGTTTTTGTTTCCTTTAAGCGTGATTAACAGTGAGCATTTTTGTTTAATTAATTTAGTAATTAAATTCTAAAATGAAAAAGCATTGTGAAAAAAGGGTTATTTTTATAAAATATCATTGTAAATAAAAATATGATTTTTATTTATTAGAATGAAGTGATAGAAATATAATTTTTATATATGAACAGCGAGAAAATGGCTGCAATTGGCATTTCAAGCAGATCCAGACGGTTCAGCAGTTCAAAAGCAAAGCACTGGCGGAGTGGATCCCCAAGGTGAGAACTCCTCACATTAATTCTTGATTTCTAGTTAATATATATACTAGGATGCAGACGGTGCTTAGCAGCACCCGACACCCGTCGTCCACAGACCATGAACGGCTTGTTTGATAGATTGATGTTGTTGTGAAAATTGAATGTGTGTTGTGGAATGAAATAAAATATTTATATAGTTAAAAATATAATTTTTAATGTGTATATAAAATGAAATATATATTTATAAACAAATCGAACGATTTGTTTATATACACTAATTTGACTGATATTGATTGGGACGATAAATTTTACACATCGCTCAACTGCACAAATAAAATCTGTGTTTGATTGTTTGAAACCCCACACGGGTGTTGGGATGATATTTGGCGTACACTAATCCCAATTATTTAATTGTATGACGATCGATTGGTCGACAGACTGTGTGAGCGTTAATTATATATATTTAATGCTTATGCAGTTGTGTGGTGCACTTTGGATGATGGTTGATTATTTATCGTTGCTATTATATACATGTGTTGTATGGAATCCATATAATTAACATTATATGGTAATTGATTGGGCCTCATTCCAATTGGGAAAATAAAGAATATTATAAAATAAAGATTAACGTGTTGACAGTACTCATTTGTTGAGATTAGTCATGTGGTGAAAGAAATATAGATTCATGTGTTGAATAGAATAAATATTCATTTGTTGAATAGAATAACGAAGTTATTGAAAAATATAAAGCCGTGTAGATTAGAAATGCGCTATTTTGACGCGAACGATATTGATATCGATTATATTCGTTTTTAAAATGAATATTTAGAAAGAGATATACAATTTGAATAGAATAGAATAGAAAATGAATTTGAATAAAATAGAAATAGAATTCGAATTGAAATTGAATAGAACTCGAATGAAATTGAATATAAAACGAATTCAAATTGAATTGAATATAAAGTGAATTCGAATCGAATTGAATATAAAACGAATTCGAATTGAAATTGAATAGAAATGAATTCGAATTGAAATTGAATAGAATCGAATTTGAATTGAAATCAATTTGAAATGAATTTATATTGGGAAAAATTCAATTTTGATTTGAATCTGAAATGAAGTTGAAATTGTTTTTGAAACGAATTTAAAACGATTTATAAAATTCGTTTTAAAAAGAAAATCGACGAAATATATATTATATATATAATATAATGGCCTGAATAGAACGCGCCGCGCTGCGGCAGTTCGCGAATTTCGACCATTGACTTCGAATTGACGTTGCGGGAGATCCGACCGTCAGATTCTCTTGAAACCGGAACTGTTGGGTTCGTATCGAAAAGAGCTTTCCAATGAATATTAGAAATTTAAAATCTAACGGTTGGATTTGGAATTATGTCCAAATAAAATTTGGAAAAGGTCGCTGTAAGTGCAGTTCGATGGCCGTAGATGGAAATCGACTGTACGGGACTTGGTAAAATAATAATAAATATCTATAATTTATGTAAAATCATAAGAACTGATTTGGGAAAGAACTGGAATGAAAAACTCCATATTTGAAAAGATAAAAATAGATTTTTATCGAATCGAACTAGTTTTGAACTAGAATTAAAATCAATTTATTTTTGAAATAAATAAATTGAATTTGAAATGGGTTTTAAATAACTAGAATTTCTAATATAATTAACTGGAATTGATTTTTAGGTTTATTGTGAACTGTGTTTTAAATGACATTAGTTCTTTAACCCAGTAAAAGGAGTTAATGAATCGTTAATTAGATGGAAATGTGAATTGATAATTTAAATTACCAAATTTGGAAAGTGAGCGACAATGGAGTATTACCAGTTTTGCTCCAAAGCGATAGTTAAAATCTTTAATTAGATTTGAACGTGAAATGGTAATTAACTTTACCGATAACCCCGTGGTGTTAGATATGGAGTATCACCAGTTTTGCTCCATGGGATAAATAGGTTGGGATTGGGAAATAAAATAAATAATTACTTCGGTGTGGTTCGCTAATCCCGACTAGTTTGGAAAACCATAATATGGTTTGAAATGATATCCAAAAGAAGATTAAAGAATAAATTTAAAAGAATTTATCTTTGATAAAATTAATGGGAACCATTCCCTAGGAGTGTGAATATCTGAATAAAAATATATTCTAAATTGGAATGAGGCGTATATTGTGTTTTATAGCACTTGTTGATTAAGATACGTGAGTTATTCAGAAAGTCCGGGTATAACCCATTCTGAATAACTGATTCGACGACGAGTCGAAGAGATTGAAGACGGTGCAAGACCGACGATCTTCACATCGAATGGATAGATGCTACTGATGCTCACGATGGGAGTAGCTACCTTGAAGGGGGCTAAAGTAGTAGCCGTCCGGACGTACTTGGAGATCGACGGATATGCGAGGAAAGTGCCTCCGGTTTCGTTCAGACCTAGAAAGGACTTGTAAATGGATTGTGTGTTTGACATTGTATTCCTTTATATTGTATTCGTTGATTTCTGCTAAATATATATCTGTTTGACGGCGGATAATTTATTCTTTTGCTTAACGCCCTTCTCTGAGACATACGAGCTCAGAGGTTATATATTGGCAGAAATCAGTGGTACGATATGGATTGATAGTGTGGCATGCTGAGATGCAGTGATCCAGACTTTTGTTGAAAAGCAAAGTTTGGTGGATGATGATCAAAGCGCAGCTTTAATATAGCACGGCTTTGTGTATAGCGTTGATTCGCGAGCCTCACACCCCGGTATGGTGGTAAACTGATGGTTTGATCAGTATGCTTTTTAGAGGATGGGCACCTTAGTGGTGTCGTGGATTCGGTCGACCGCGATTGAGCTTAGTGCTCATAGGGATAGGGTAAGCGGTGTTTTCTCTCGCCGAGACGTAAGCCGCAATGATACTCGATTTCCCAAAAGTGCGGATGTGCATTACGGTGTTTTCTCTAGCTGAGACGTAAGCCGTTGTAGATGGCACTACGCGATCGATCTTTCGAATCAGGAGCCACCATGATGAAAATCCAATTTCCAAATATGACATTTTGCGGTTTTGATTGTAGAACCTAGTATTGGCGACATGATATATGGTACCCATGCCGTCTACGATTGATACATTTATATTTGAAATTGTTTTCTTCACTTATAGTAATAATATAAGATGAAATTTCGCGTATCAAACATATTTGCCTATTATAAGGGAAAACCCTATCCTCTGGCTTGTGTTGCATTGTGTGATGGGATCTGGGTCTTATAATAGCTTCATTGTTCTTTATTTAGCATTGCGCTGTTTATTTATGCACTGGTATTCTTGGAAGGAAACACGTTCCGTGTTATACGGCGTGGTCCCTTGATTTACCTAACTTTAAAAACAAAGATTAATAACTGTTTTAGTTCTCACACCAGTCACATGACTGACCTGGAGTTTATTGTTTTAACCTAAACTCTTGGTGCCCCTGTTTTCCACATGGGCAGCTAGTAGTTTTGGTTTTGTAGATTTATATTCACAGGATCCTGATTTACAGCTGGAACGATGCTCGGAAAGCTCTGTATTCGTGTATTACTTTTAGTTGTGCTTTGTATTGTTTTTCCGCTACGATGCATTTAAATGTAATTTAAATCTCTGATATTTTCTGTGTAATATTAATTCTTACTCTGTTATATTCTTGTATTCTGATGGAATTGTTGTAATAAGCAATGAAATGTTCTTCCGTTTGCGTTCCAATTTGTCCTGTTCTCAAAACGATCAGGGGTTTCGAACGGTCTTAGTCGGTTTAACGATCGATTCGGATCGAGCGAAATTCCTTACCGTTACAGTTGGTATCAGAGCTCTGGTTTACAGAGCTAGAGAACATGACACATTAGAATCAAACGAAGGAATTCATCAGATATTAGATTAGTAATATCCAATTAGAATTACTCGTTAGAGATAGGACCAGTAGTATCCTAGAACGAGTGTGAAGAGTATGTTTTTAAATAAAACAAACTTTGTTTTGAAAATTAAAATCGAGTATACGTATTTGAATATTTTAGTTGTATTAGATTTGGACGATTCAGTATATAAAGATTTTGCATATACGCGTCATGAACGTATATTCGAAGTTTTAATATACTGGATAGATATATAATCACACTCTAGTCGCCCGGATATGATTCTGATGATCGGTGCACCACCATCAGAGTTTATGTTCGAGTTTCGAAAGTGAGATATCTATATATTTCCTTTAGACTGGTGTGAGAACCAAAATTACATAGATTTATTGTTGTGATTTGGCATCAAAAACACGATTTTCTGTATATATATATCAAAGTTATGTGTTTGAAATTCTAATCAACTAATTGATTGCTGATTGTGTTGTTTGATTAATTAAATGTTGAAACTTTAGCCTAATTGAACCAAATATTGAACTGTATTGAAAAATGATTACAAATGCATGCATATACATGTACTTACATTGAACAGATCATAGCATGGAGGCTAGAGCAGAGAAATAAAATTGTTTGCTCGACAAATAGGTACGTGTTTACCTTACTTTACTGTTTTGTTTGGGTGATGATGATTTTATGAGCCGATTGGCTAGCCGTTTGGCTTTTTCTTTTTCTTTTTGAGATCAGAGGGCCTGTATGGCAATTTCGGGATTTTCCCGGTGCTCCCGGTGCAGGGGAGGTTATGGCGAAAATTTAGGGTGTTAGCCAAATTTTTGAAAAATTTGAAAAGTTCTTAGAAACTTAAAAGTTGAAGAACTTAAGCCGTAATGAAAATAATAAAAGTTGAGTTGATTTGTAAAACAACTTTCGGCTTCGTTCCTTTTCGAGGACGAAAAGTTTTAAGTGGGGAAGATTGTAACAACCCGGAAAATGCGAGCCAGTTTAAAATTTTTATTTTGGCAATTTTAGTGAATTTTGAATATTTAAAATGAATTATTTTAAATAATAACGACGGAAAATTTATTTTGAATAGAATTAGAATGTATATATTTACATACGCCGTCGTTAGAATATAAATATTTATTTAATTATAAAAGGAATTGAAAATGGCGCGGTAGTTCGATAATTCGATTTCAAAATTCAAATGAATGTACCGGGTGCAAAATAAACCGGATTTTAACGAAACCAAAAATATTAGAATCTAATTGAGGATATCTTTCCAACGAATCCGAAAAATCAAAATTTCATAGCGGGAATCAAAAGATATGTCCAGTTGAAAATTCAAGATAGTCGCAATGGAATTCAGGCTCTTAAAAATGGAAATTTTGCAAACGATCTCGGATTTTGAAAAAACCACTTTTGTTGGATCCAGGATGTCAAATTATTGCTAGGTTTCAAATTCCATAATTTTTGAAGTTAATCTGCGAGCATGGCGAAAGAAATTGTGTTTGGTCGATTTTAGTTAAATTGGATTGACAAGAAAATGACAATTTTTCAAACGGTCTCAGAATTCGACGAAATTAGTTTTGTTGGGACCGTATCGTCAAAACATAGCCAGATAAAGTTTTCTAGAATTTTTAGAGTCAGTATGTGGCCTCGGTAAATTAGAATGTGCATTTGAATTTAAAATATAATGATTTATATTTTAAATTCAACGGAAACTGATCGTAACGGTCGAATTGGCCTGTGACACATATCCCATTGTGCTCGGAATGGGGGTAATTAGCTAGGGGCGACAGTCGTTGGGATTTGTTTGGAGTTCTGATTAAAATTTTCACTAGAAAATAAAATGGAGAATTAAAATATTAATATAATTTTATATATAAATTCCCACTTTTCAGAAAACCCTAGCTCATAAAATCCGCCGTCGTTTTTGTTCATTCAAGGGCCTAAGCCGCTCAGAAATTCAGGGGAGAAAATCTCCCAATTCGATCAAAATCAAATCAGGATTATAAAACAAAATTCAAAGGAGGCTTCATGATCTATAATCTCGAATGGGTTTGATCGTCAGTGGCTAAGTAAATCGCGTGAAATCTGTCCGTTAACTTGCACCGTTCGAGCTTGTTTTTCCGGCGTTGGAAGCCACCGCGGAGGCCGCCGCTCATGGCGTTGACGGGTGACGTGAAGCCCGCCACCGTGCCGTGACGCCATCCGATCATGGTCACAGGTCCTAGAAGTTCGTGCGAGTTGGGGGAAGGGTGATGATGGCTTGGGTTTCTCCGCAATGCCTGGAGCGTGGTCCAGAAAGAAGAAGGCAGGTTTTTGTTTCCTTTAAGCGTGATTAACAGTGAGCATTTTTGTTTAATTAATTTAGTAATTAATTTCTAAAATGAAAAAGCATTGTGAAAAAAAAGGGTTATTTTTATAAAATATCATTGTAAATAAAAATATGATTTTTATTTATTAGAATGAAGTGATAGAAATATAATTTTTATATATGAACAGCAAGAAAAGGGCTGCAATTGGCATTTCAAGCAGATCCAGACGGTTCAGCAGTTCAAAAGCAAAGCACTGGCGGAGTGGATCCCCAAGGTGAGAACTCCTCACATTAATTCTTGATTTCTAGTTAATATATATACTAGGATGCAGACGGTGCTTAGCAGCACCCGACACCCGTCGTCCATAGACCATGGACGGCTTGTTTGTTAGATTGATGTTGTTGTGAAAATTGAATGTGTGTTGTGAAATGAAATAAAATATTTATATAGTTAAAAATATAATTTTTAACGTGTATATAAAATGAAATATATATTTATAAACAAATCGAACGATTTGTTTCTATACACTGATTTGACTGATATTGATTGGGACGGTAAATTTTACACATCGCCCAACTGCACAAATAAAATCTGTGTTTGATTGTTTGAAACCCCACACGGGTGTTGGGATGATATTTGGCGTACACTAATCCCAATTATTTAATTGTATGTCGATCGATTGGTCGACAGACTGTGTGAGCGTTAATTATATATATTTAATGCTTATGCAGTTGTGTGGTGCACTTTGGATGATGGTTGATTATTTATCGTTGCTATTATATACATGTGTTGTATGGAATCCATATAATTAACATTATATGGTAATTGATTGGGCCTCATTCCAATTGGGAAAATAAAGAATATTATAAAATAAAGATTAACGTGTTGACAGTACTCATTTGTTGAGATTAGTCATGTGGTGAAAGAAATATAGATTCATGTATTGAATAGAATAAATATTCATTTGTTGAATAGAATAACGAAGTTATTGAAAAATATAAAGCCGTGTTGATTAGAGATGCGCTATTTTGACGCGAACGATATTGATATCGATTATATTCGTTTTTAAAATGAATATTTAGAAAGAGATATACAATTTGAATAGAATAGAATAGAAAATGAATTTGAATAGAATAGAATAGAAATAGAATTCGAATTGAAATTGAATAGAATTCGAATTGAATATAAAACGAATTCGAATTGAATTGAATATAAAGTGAATTCGAATTGAATATAAAACGAATTCGAATTGAAATTGAATAGAAATGAATTCGAATTGAAATTGAATAGAATCGAATTTGTATTGAAATCAATTTGAAATGAATTTAAAACGAAATTATATTGGGAAAAATTCAATTTTGATTTGAATCCGAAATGAAGTTGAAATTGTTTTTGAAACGAATTTAAAGCGATTTATAAAATCCGTTTTAAAAAGAAAATCGACGAAATATATATTATATATATAATATAATGGCCTGAATAGAACGCATCGCGCTGCGGCAGTTCGCGAATTTCGACCATTGATTTCGAATTGACGTTGAGGGAGATCCGACCGTCAGATTCTCCTGAAACCAGAACCGTTGGGTTCGTATCGAAAAGAGTTTTCCAATGAATATTAGAAATTTGAAATCTAACGGTTGGATTTGGAATTATGTCCAAATCAAATTTGGAAAAGGTCGTTGTAAGTGCAGTTTGATGGCCGTAGATGGAAATCGACTGTACGGGACTTGGTAAAATAATTAAAAATATCTATAATTTGTGTAAAATCATAAGAACTGATTTGGGAAAGAACTGGGATGAAAAACTCCATATTTGAAAAAAAAAAAGATTTTTATCGAAACGAACTAGTTTTGAACTAGAATTAAAATCAATTTATTTTTGAAATAAATAAATTGAATTTGAAATGGGTTTTAAATAACTAGAATTTCTAATATATTTAATTGGAATTGATTTTTGGGTTTATCGTGAATTGTGTTTTAAATTACATTAGTTCTTTAACCTAGTAAAAAGAGTTTTAATGAATCGTTAATTAGATGGAAATGTGAATTGATAATTTAAATTATCAAATTTGGAAAGTGGGCGAGAATGGAGTATTACCAGTTTTGCTCCAAAGCGATTGTTAAAATCTTTAATTAGATTTGAACGTGAAATGGTAATTAACTTTACCGATAACCCCATAGTGTTAGATATGGAGTATCACCAGTTTTGCTCCATGGGATAAATAGGTTGGGATTGGGAAATAAAATAAATAATTACTTCGGTGTGGTTCGCTAATCCCGACTAGTTTGGAAAACCGTAATATGGTTTGAAATGATATCCAAAGGAAGATTAAAGAATAAATTTAAAAGAATTTATCTTTGACAAAATTAATGGGAACCTTTCCCTAGGAGTGTGAATATCTGAATAAAATAATATTCTGAATTGGAATGAGGCGTATATTGTGTTTTATAGCACTTGTTGATTAAGATACGTGAGTTATTCAGAAAGTCCGGGTATAACCCATTCTGAATAACTGATTCGACGACGAGTCGAAGAGATTGAAGACGGTGCAAGACCGACGATCTTCACATCGAATGGATAAATGCTACTGATGCTCACGATGGGAGTAGCTACCTTGAAGGGGGCTAAAGTAGTAGCCGTCCGGACGTACTTGGAGATCGACGGATATGCGAGGAAAGTGCCTCCGGTTTCGTTCAGACCTAGAAAGGACTTGTAAATTGATTGTGTTTCTGACATTGTATTCCTTTATATTGTATTCGTTGATTTCTGCTAAATATATATCTGTTTGGCGGCGGAGAATTTATTCTTTTGCTTAACGCCCTTCTCTGAGACATACGAGCTTAGAGGTTATATATTGGCAGAAATCAGTGGTACGATATGGATTGATAGTGTGGCATGCTGAGATGCAGTGATCCAGACTTTTGTTGAAAAGCAAAGTTTGGTGGATGATGATCAAAGCGCAGCTTTAATATAGCACGGCTTTGTGTATAGCGTTGATTCGCGAGCCTCACACCCCGGTATGGTGGTAAACTGATGGTTTGATCAGTATGCTTTTTAGAGGATGGGCACCTTAGTGGTGTCGTGGATTCGGTCGACCGATATTGAGCTTAGTGCTCAGAGGGATAGGGTAAGCGTTGTTTTCTCTCGCCGAGACGTAAGCCGCTGTGATACTCGATTTCCCAAAAGTGCGGATGTGCATTACGGTGTTTTCTCTAGCTGAAACGTAAGCCGTTGTAGATGGCACTATGCGATCGATCTTTCGAATCAGGAGCCACCATGATGGAAATCCAATTTCCAAATATGACATTTTGCGGTTTTGATTGTAGAACCTAGTATTGGCGACAAGATATATGGTACTCATGCCGTCTATGATTGATACATTTATATTTGAAATTGTTTTCTTCACTTATAGTAATAATATAAGATGAAATTTCGCGTATCAAACATATTTGGCTATTATAAGGGAAAACCCTATCCTCTGGCTTGCGTTGCATTGTGTGATGGGATCTGGGTCTTATAATAGCTTCATTGTTCTTTATTTAGCATTGCGCTGTTTGTTTTATGCACTGGTATTCTTGGAAGGAAACCTGTTCCGTGTTATACGGCGTGGTCCCTTGATTTACCTAACTTTAAAAACAAAGATTAATAACTGTTTTAGTTCTCACACCAGTCACATGACTGACCTGGAGTTTATTGTTTTAACCTAAATTCTGGGTGCCCCTATTTTCCACACGGGCAGCTAGTAGTTTTGGTTTTGCAGATTTATATTCACAGGATCCTGATTTACAGCTGGAACGATGCTCGGAAAGCTCTGTACCCGTGTATTACTTTCAGTTGTGCTTTGTATTGTTTTTCCACTACGATGTATTTAAATGTAATTTAAATCTCCGATATTTTCTGTGTAATATTAGTTCTTACTCTGTTATATTCTTGTATTCTGATGGAATTGTTGTAATAAGCAATGAAATGTTCTTCCGTTTGCGTTCCAATTTGTCATGTTCTCAAAACGATCAGGGGTTTCGAACGGTCTTAGTCGGTTTAACGATCGATTCGGATCGAGCGAAATTCCTTACCGTTACAAACAGAATATGAATCTACTTCAATTCTGCATTTCTATAAACTACATGGTATAGTACATGAGATAACTGCACCTTATTCACCTGAAATGGACGGTAAAGCTGAAAGAAAAAATAAGACCTTTACCGAATTAGTAGTTGCCATTTTACTAAATTCTGGTGCAGCAAAACATTGGTGGGGGGATATATTATTAACCGTATGCTATGTTCTGAATAGAATCCCCAAATCTAAGAATAAAATTTCACCTAATGAAATTTTAAAGAATCATAAACCCAATGTCTCATACTTTAGAACTTGAGGTTGTTTAGCATATATTCGCATTCCAGACCCTAAGAGAATAAAATTGGCAAGTAGAGCATATGAATGCGTATTTATAGGCTATGCTATTAATAGCAAAGCATACAAATTTTATGACCTAAATGCACATAATAATGTAATTGAATCAAGTAATGCCGATTTTTATGAAACGAAATTTCCTTTTAAATTAAGAAATAGTGGGGGCACTTCAAGTGTGCATATTAGAACAAAATTTAATGAAAATTCTGAAGCTGAACCTAGAAGAAGTAAAAGAGCAAGAATCGTAAAAGATTTTGATTCAGATTTTTTTGCTTTTACTATTAAGGAGGATCCTATAAACCTCCAAGAGGCCTTATCTTCTTTAGATGCCGATTTTTGGCAAGAGGCTATAAATGATGAGATGCATTCTTTGGAATCCAATAAGACTTGACACTTGGTAGATTTACCCCCCAGATGTAAATTTATAGGCTGTAAATAGGTACTTGAAAAGAAATTAAAACTTGGTGGCACTATTGATAAATATAAAGCACGATTAGTAGCTAAAGGTTTTAAGCAAAAAGAAAATATAGATTTCTTTGACACTTTTTCACCCGTCACTAGAATTACATCCATTCGGGTATTAATCTCACTCGCTTCAATTCATAATTTATTAATACACCAAATAGATGTAAAAACCGCATTTTTAAATGATGAATTAGACGGAAAAAATTATATGGACCAGCCCGAATGATTTGTAGCACATGATCAAGAACATAAAGTATGCAAATTAAATAAATCATTATATGGTTTAAAACAAGCACCTAAGCAATGGTATGAAAATTTTGATAACTTAATAATTTCACATGGTTTTAAAGTTAATGAAAGTGACAAATGCATTTATTACAAATATGAGAATGACATTTCTACTATTATATGCCTTTATGTAGATGACCTACTCATTTTTAGATCAAACCTTCATGCCATAAACTCAGTCAAATCCTTATTAAGTGACAATTTTGATATGAAAGATCTAGGTGATGCGAGTGTAATCCTCGGTATTAAAATTACTAGGTCAGAAAAGGGTCTTTCTTTGGATCAATCTCATTACATTGAGAAGATACTAAAGAAATACAATTACTTTGACTGTAAACCTGCAAGTACACCATATGATCACAGTGTAAAGTTATTTAAGAACACCGGTAAAGGTATAAGACAGTCTGATTATGCGAGCATCATTGGCAGCCTTCGGTATGCCACTGATTGTACTAGACCCGACATTGCCTAGGTCGTGGGATTATTGTGCTGATTTACCAATAGACCTAGTATAGAGCACTGACATGCTATTGAAAGGGTCATGAGATACCTTAAACGTACTATGAACCTTGGATTACATTATGAAAGGTTTCCAGCTGTACTTAAAGGATATTCCGATGCAGACTAGAATACCTTATCTGATGATTCTAAAGCGACCCGTGGCTATATATTTAGCATCGCTGGAGGAGCTGTTTCTTGGAAATCCAAAAAACAGACTATTTTGGCTCAGTCTACTATGGAGTCTGAGATGATAGCACTAGCTACAGCTAGTGAAAAGGCAGAGTATTTAAGAAATCTGCTAGCTGAGATTCCCTTATAGGAAAAACCGATACCAGCTGTGTTGATCCATTACGATAGCACCACGGCTATTGCAAAAGTTCAGAACCGTTATTATAACGGTAAGAGACGACATATACGTTGTAAGCACAGTACTGTTAGAGAACTACTCTCATCAGGCAATGTTAGAGTAGATCACATACGCAATGATGAAAATTTGGCAGATCCTTTGACGAAAGGACTGTCCAGAGAGAAAGTCCATAATACATCTAAAAGAATGACACTATTGCCCTTAGATTGATGAGTCGCGTACAATGCTAACCCGACCAAAATGACTAGAGACCCCAAGAACTAGGTTCAATGGGTAAAAACAAGTTGTGTAGTGATAGGAGTTGAACATGTTATTTTATATACCAAGAAGCATGTATTCCTGAAGTGATTAGAGGATGAGTTGATAGAAACTCTTAATGAGATCTATACTCTAATTGGAGTGGAGTACCTACCTTCAGGAGTACTCTTGATAGACTCACCTATGTGAATGTGGAAATGTGGTCGTTTCCTATAGAGTTTTGGGCAAAACTTCGAGAGCGTTCACTAAACTGGGGTAGACGTGCATGGCCATAAATGCACGGGCTTATTTGATTGCACTATAGAAAATGTTATGTGTGGTCTGATGTCAGGAATAGAGTTCAAGACTATGTGTCACTCTAGTAAAAAATGAATCTTATCCATTATGTAAAGGTTCAAGTCGAAAGACACCTTTGTTTACGCACAATCTTATGTTTTTTAGAAACTGCTCGAAATTGTTTTTTTTAAATTCAAGTGGGGGATTGATGGAAATGGTTTAATTAACAAATGGTGAATTATTAAAAAAATGACTAAGTGTAAGAATGACTCCTATATTCGAATAGTCCCACATCATGAGACTATATGAAAGAAGCAAATTATATATATATATATATTTGTTTCTTAGAAGCTATGTTGGGGCATTGGACTCCTAATACATGCTTTGTTGTGAGGAGGGAGACCATGCATCATGACCACCACACACGCACGCGACCGACCGACTCGACTCGGCTCGGTTTGGTTCAAGCTCGGGTTTGGGTTTGGGTTTGGGCTTTGGGCCTTGGCTTTGTGGTGTAGACACATTTTTGAACGGAAAAACTTCGCATTTTTCGAACCGTTTTTTTATGACACGATAAATTTTTGAGTCGTGTTTTACATGACGCGGTAAAACTTTAATCCTAATTTTCAGCCGACTCTCTCCCACTACTCAGTAAACCGTTCAAAAATATAATTTTTTTGTCCATAATACTTCATTTATTAGACGAGAATACCTACCGAACAACATTTTTCTCTCTGTCTTCTCCGCCATTAAATTTCTTCAAACTAAAAATAAATAAACCGAGCAGTAATTTTATGACAGTGCAAATCAGCACTGATTTGTTGTGCAAGCAGACCAGTTACCCATTTTCGAGGTTATTTTATCCTAGAGGTGACGGCGAAAGTACGATATGGTTTGCACTGCTGACCAGATCGCCGAATCATCTTCAAGAAAGCTACCTAGTGTAGCCCCCGACTCACCTATTGTTTTCCGACATTAACTAACATACTGAATTATATAAAGGTATCCGAGTATTAATAATTTGCACCCTGTCATGTCACTGTTGGGCAACACATGCCACCATTACAGAAAAAGCTTTAAAATGATCAGTCAAAACATCTCAACCAATTAGACCTCTTTAGTAATCTACAAATACCTTAGATCTTACTAATGTGATCATATCCGGCTAGTATATGGTGTACAAAATGCTGTGTCTGGCTCGGATACCCTACCTAGATAAGCCAAAACATGCGGAGGAAGAATATCCCTACAACTAACAAGACAGAAATTTTATGGATGCTACAGTAAAAAAAGAGAGTAGAAAAACAGTAGAACTGAATAGTAAATATACAGACACAGGCCCAGTAAAAGAGTTTGATGCCTGAACCTGCTCATAATGGACGATATGAATATGCTCAGTTTCTCACTTCATGTACTAGTTCACTAATCATAAAATCGTTGATATGTATAAAGGTAGTAAGTTCTCATCAAAGCATTGTTGGGAAACAATGGCTGAGTCGCGGACTAGGTCGATTTCTTGAAGATGATTCGACGATCGGGTCGGTGGTGCAAACCAGTTCATACTTGTCGCCGCCGCCTCTAGGATAAAACAGCCTTCTAAGAAAAATAATTGACTTGGTTGCACAACAAACCAATTCAAATTTGCACTTTCGATTTAAATTTAACTACTCATTCTGATTTTGTTTTTGAAGAGCTTTTAATGGTGAAGGCAGAAGAAGAGAGAGATAAGAAAAAGTTATTTTTTTTTCTGAGTAGTTCGGCAATAAATAAACATGGTAATGCATGTAGAGGAAGTCGGTTCAGATCTAAAAAATTGGATCTCAATTTTTTACCAAGTCAAAATAAAAAAAAACTGTTTTTTTTTCTTTTCATATAGTCTCATGATGTGGAACTATTCATATATGAGTCATCTCACACTTATCCACTTTTTTTTTTAAATAATTCATCTTTATAAAAAATGAATCATTTTTCCAATAATCCCCCACTTGAATTTTTAAAAAATATATTTCGAGCAGTTTCTAGAAACATAAGATTGTGCATAAACAAAGGTGTCATCCGACTTGAACCTTTGCATAGTGAATAAGATTCGGTTTTTACTAGAGTGACACGTAGTCTTGAACTCTATTCCTGACATCAGACCACACACAACCTTTTCTATAGTGTAATCAAATAAGCCTATGCATTAATGGTCATGCACGTCTATCCCAATTTAGTGAACGCTCTAGGAATCTTGCCCAAAACTCCATAGGAAACGGCCACATTTCCACATTCACATAGGTGGATCTATCAAGAGTACTCCTGAAGGTAGGTACTCCACTCCAATGGAGTATAGATCTCATTAAGAGTTTCTATCAACTCATCCTCTAATCACTTCAGGAATACATGCTTCTTGATATATAAAATAGCATGTTCAACTCCTATCACTAAACAAATGTGTCTTTCGACTTGAACCTTTGCATAGTGGATAAGATTCAGTTTTTACTAGAGTGACACATAGTCTTGAACTCTATTCCTGACATCAGACCACACATAACATTATCTATAGTACAATCAAATAAGCCCGTGCATTTATGGCCATGCACGTCTATCCCAGTTTAGTGAACGCTCTCAAATTTTGCCCAAAACTCCATAGGAAACGACCACATTTCCACATTCACATAGGTGAGTCTATCAAGAGTACTCCTGAAGGTAGGTACTCCACTCCAATTAGAGTATAGATCTCATTAAGAGTTTCTATCAACTCATCCTCTAATCACTTCAGGAATACATGCTTCTTGGTATATAAAATAACATGTTCAACTCCTATCACTACACAACTTGTTTTTACCCATTGAACCTAGTTCTTGGGATCTCCAGTCATTTAGGTCGGGTTACCATCGTGCGTGATTCCACAATCTCTGGGCAATAGTCCCATTCTTTTAGAATCATTAAGGACTTTCTTTCTGGTCAGTCCTTTCGTCAAAGGATCTGCCAAATTGTCATCACTTCATATGTGATGTTCTCTAATAATACTGTGCATACGACTGTCATTTCTTACTGTTGTAATATCGGTTGTCCTTTCAATAGTCGTCAAATTTTTCATCACTATGCATGTGATTTTCTCTTACAGTATTGTACTTACGATGTCATCTTTTACCGTTGTAATAATGGTTCTATACTTTTTGCAATAGCCGCGGTACTATCGCAATCGATTACACCACTGGTGTTGGTTTTTTTCTATGGGGATCTCAAATAGCAGATTTCTTTAGTTCTCTGCTTCTTAACTAGCTGTGGCTAGTGCTATTATCTCAGTCTCTATAGTAGACTGAGTCAAAATAGGCTGTTTCTTGGGTTTCCAAGAGACAACTTCTTCAGCGATGCTAAATATATAGCCACTGGTCCTTTAGAATTATCAGATAAAGTATTTCAGCCTGTATTAGAATATCCTTCAAGTACAACTGAAAACTTTTCATAATGTAATCCAAGGTTCATAGTTTATTATAGGTATCTCATAACCCTCTCATTAGCATGTTAATGTTATATACTAGGTCTACTGAAAAACATGCATAATAATCATATGACATAGTAATGTCGGGTCTAGTACAATCAATGGCACTCGTAGGCTGCCAATGATGCTCGCTTAAACAGACTATCTTATACATTCACCAGTGTCCTTAAATAACTTTACACTGAGATCATATGGTGTACATGCAAGTTTACAGTCAAAGTAATCGTATTTCTTTAGAGTCTTCTCAATTTAACGAGATTGATCCAAAGAAAATTCCACTTTTTACCTAGTAATCTTAATATCGGGGAATACACTCGCCTTACCTAGATTTTTCATATTAAAATTGGCACTTAATAAGGATTTGACTGAGTTTATGGCATGAATATTTGATCCAACGATGAGAAGGTCATCTACAAAAAGATATATAATAGTGCAAATGTCAATCTCAGATTTGTAATAAATGCATTTGTCACTTTCATTAACTTTAAAACCATAAGAAATGATTAAGTTATCAAATTTTTCATGTCATTGTTTAGGTGCTTGTTTTAAACCATATAATGATTTATCTTATTTGCATACTTTATGTTCTTGACCATGTACTACAAATCCTTCAGGCTGGTCCATATAAATTTCTTCTTCTAATTCACCGTTTAAAGAACGTGCTTTTAACATCCATTTGGTGTATTAATAAATAACAAATAGAAGCAAGTGAGATTAATACCCGAATGAATGTAATTCTAGTTACAGGTAGAAAAATTGTCGAAGAAATCTATATTTTCTCTTTGCTTAAAACATTTAGCTACTAATTGTGCTTTATATTTATCAATAGTTCCATCAGGTTTTAATTTCTTTTTAAGCACTCATTTACAACCTATAGATTTACAACCAGATAATAAATCTACTAAATGCCAAGTCTTATTGGATTCCAGAGAATCCATCTCATCATTTATAGCCTTTTGCCAAAAATCGGCATCTAAAGAAGATAAGGCCTCTTGGAGGTTTAAGGGATCCTCCTCTATAGTAAAAGCACAAAAATCCGAACCAAAGTCTTTTACGGTTCTTGCTCTTTTACTTCTTCTAGGTTCAGTTTCAGAACTTTTATTAAGTTCTGTTCTAATAGGCATACTTAATGCGCCCCCACTATTTCTTAATTTAAAAGGAAATTTTGTTTCATAAAAATCGGCATCATTTAATTCAATTATATTATGTGCATTTAGATCATAAAATCGGTATTCTTTGCTATTAATAGCATAGCCCATAAATACACATTCATATGCTCTACTTGCCAATTTTATTCTCTTAGGATCTAAAATGCGAATATATGCTAAACAACCCCAAGTTCTAAAATATGACACATTGGATTTATAATTCTTTAAAATTTCATAAAGTGAAATTTTATTCTCAGATTAGGGGATTCTATTCAGAACATAGCATGCAGTCAATTAAAATATCCCCCCCGCCCACCAATGTTTTGCTGCACCAAAATTTAATAAAATGACAATTACTAATTCGGTAAAGGTCCTTTTTTTTCTTTCATCTTTACCGTTCATATCAGGTGAATATGGTGCAGTTCTCTCATGTACAATACCATGTAAAAAAAATCAGAATAAACTAGATTCATATTGTTTCTCTATCACTATGAATTCTCTTAATCTTCTTATTACTCAATTTCAGTTTTTAATGTTTCAAACATGTCAAATGCATCACAACTTTAAGAAACACTGCCTTTCTAATATTAAGTTTTATTTTCACATTACCAATCTCTACAGTTCTAGTGGTGTGAGGATCTCCCAACAACACTTTCTAATCATCAGCAGCCGTGTATATTGTGAATATATCACGATCATAGCAGACATGACAAGAAACACCAGTGTCTACCGACCAACTCTCTGATCCACCATCAAAGTGAATCTCAGTAGTCGTAGCCGTTAAAGGCTTCTCAGTCAGGTTTGTCTGCGGTGCAGGGCTTAGCCTGTTCCGACATTGTCATGCCATATGACCTGGTTTTCCACAGTTGTAATATAGAAGCAACTGTCCAGAATCATTCTTTTTGGTTGGTTGCTACTGTCCTTTATGGTTTCCTTGTGGATTCCCATTCTATTCTCAACTGACTGGCTGTGAAGGCTTACTATTGCTTAAGATGTTAATATGTTTGAAAATTTATATTTATCGACTGTACAAAGATGAATGACAATCAGAAAACAAAAAATGCATGGTTGTTTATGACTGTACGACTGTGATCAGCTGTTAAAAAACTAGAAATGCACGTCCGTTTAAGGCCTATTTGCCAATAGCCGCGCACACAATATTTATGATACAAATGCTACAACCTCTAGTTTCATTAATAAAATAATGAAAATCTTCTTTGCATAACGGCAATACCATTTTAACCACAACATTTAATATGTTTAAATTCTTCCAAACGATTTCTCTATGAATATCCATTGAAAGCGTTACTTACCAATAATGAGTTTAAACATATTTTCTACAGATTAATCTCGAGTCATAGCATACTCAACTTATAAGTTATATGCATTCCTAATAGAACAACTGACAATGCAACATCACATGGTATATGCACTGATAGATGTCAATAATTTATGGGCTAAAGTTTTGAAAAAAGATTATACATATACATCTCTTAAACTTTTCCACCTAATTAAGCCCATAATTTACTGAAAATAAGCTGGCCAGGTTATAACTTACGTCATAATCTATTTTTATAAGTCCAGCAATGCAAATCACAAAAATTCATAAGTTTTATCAGATACCTGGCCAGGCGTAATCGATCCTGAAATCTCCATGACCACTCAACTGAACGAATCAGATCCAACTGGCCTTCCTTCCGCAAGAATCTGAGCTGCGAGGCTCCTGATACGTCGAAATTGAACCTCCCGATAATGGTGTAGGGAGCTTCAGCCAAAGAGAGATCGGAGACTGAGGGTGATGAGAACTTCTATGAAGCTTCCATTTCTCTTTTCCCTTCGCGAAAATTGAAATCACGGAATTTCTTTCACTTCTTTACTTAGGAAGATGCGAATTTGGCTTCCTGCCGATCTTTGTGGTCCCCCCTTTTCTATTTATTTCAGCGACCACGTTAAGCATGAAAAGCGAACCAGATCCAAATCTATGCAGGAAAACAGCAATCCGATCAGCGTCTTGTTGAAGTTGCAGCCATTGTTTCAAATAATTGTCTTCAAATTGTTGGAAAACAATGGCTGAGTCGCGGACTAGGTCGCTTTCTTGAAGACGATTCGGCGATCTGGTCGGTGGTGCAAACCAGTTCATACTTGTCGCCGCCTCTGGGATAAAACAGCCTTCTGAGAAAAATAATTGATTTGCTTGCACAACAAACCAATTTAAATTTGCACTTTCGATTTAAATTTAACTGCTCGTTCTGATTTTGTTTTTGAAGAACTTTTAACGGTGGAGGAAGAAGAAGAGAGAGATAAAAAAAAGTTTTTTTTTTCTGAGTAGTTCGACAATAAATAAACATGGTAATACATGTAGAGGAAGTCGGTTCAGATCTAAAAAATTGGATCTCAATTTTTTTTACCAAGTCAAAAAAAAAAAAAACTGTTTTTTTTTTCGTTTCATATAGTCTCATGATGTGGGACTATTCATATATGAGTCACCTCACACTTATGCAATTCTTTTTTTAAATAATCCATCTTTATAAAAAATGAATCATTTTTCCAACAAGCATCAATAACCTCCTCAACCATATCTTGACCAAAACATTTATCGATTCTTTCAAGTCTGTTTTAGAAAAACAAAATGAAACAACCTTAAAGCAACAAATATGTTGGATGCATAAACCATTAGTTAATAAGTATCCACATATCAAATAAATTTTAAAGAAAGATCTATTTGGCATTATGTCATTCCTTTCTAACGTAGCAAGTTATTTGTATCCCACATTCCTTGCTAGCTATATCCAAAGGCGTATCTTTTTTTCCATGTATCATCCCCATGTGTTGTTACCAGACCTCAAATACCATCCGACTTTTGCAGCTGTGCTCATAAATTTAGGAACCATTTAATAATACAACTTTGGCGATTAAATTAAAGAAAACTATTGTTTTTTTTGGTTTTTTAAGATATATATATATATATATATATATATATATATATATATATATATATATATATATATATATAGACACACACACACACACACACACATATATATATATGTGTGTGTGTGTGTGTGTGTGTGTGTGTTCCGTTGATGGTCCCAGCCTGTGAACTAAGAGCTATTACTGGGTTAGGCGTGAGGAGGTTTACTAAACATTCCGAACATGATATATTGAAAAGCAAAACACATTTAACTTTTATGCCACTAGTCCTTAGATCAAAGAAATTTGCATTGAAATTAGTTTCACAGCCAAATTTCGGGTGGGTGGGGTGGGTGGGATGGGTATGGGGGAGGGGTTGGATATATAAACTGAAAGCTTGTATAATTTATCATTTTCAATTTCAGACTTCTCACAGCAACCAAAATGCCTATGGTTGATTCGGAAAACAAATAATTTGGGAAATGTTTTAAACATACTAAACTGAAAATGAATTTTTTCTTGTTTTCCATTTTTTGGAAAATATATAAAACACAGAGAACCGTTTTTCTTTCTTTGCTTTTGTTGTAAATTTGTAATGACCATGGCCGGTCTTTGCCAAAGGCCAATCAGGCTTTAGCCTTGGGCAACCCGCTTGATAAAGGGCAACAAAATACCGTAAATCGAAAAATAGCCCCCCAAAAAAAAAGATGATGCTTCTTTTTGCTAATAAAAACGCAGCTCTTCAAATTGAATCAACGCTCGCGTTTATGCCCTAATCGAATACCACAAACAATCCAATTGATTTATTCTCTGTCTCCATTGCTTCAGCCATGCCCTAATCAAATACCGCGAACAATCCAATTTGGGAAGTTCCAACTGGTATTTTAAAAAAAAAAAATTGTATAATCGTTGTATTGTTAATTGTTAAATACAATGAAAGCAGTAATTTTTATTGAAATTTTTTGAATAAGTGCTCGCGTTTCAGCTTTGCAAACCTGTAGGAAGTTAAGAATGAGTGTACTGAACTTTATTTCACTTGTTTTGTTTCAATTGAGCTTTCCCTGTACTGAATGTTCTCATCGTGAATTTTGCATTTTAGCTTTGCCTGACTGCACATGCTACAGTACTAATTGCAAATTTGCAATAGAAATATTTTTTTTTCTTCCAAATTAATTTGCAGCTGTCATTTTGCTGTAAATAATTTGTGGTCATAATTGGTTGCTTTTATTTGATTATGGTTACGAATAATTTTATTTGAAAAAAAAATACTTTCAACGCTAAAAATAATGTTTTTATTTCAAAAGTAAGTTTATGTCATTCTTTGAAGTATAGGAATTATGACGAAGAACTAAGATGATAAAAACCGAATTCGATTTCGAAAACAAAATTCTGGAGCTCACAATAGAAAAGTTAAATAAAAAAGAGACGTGCTTGCAAAATTACTTGTTGGCTCAATTTCAACTTTGTTTCAAGCAAAAATGCAAAATTCACAACCTTCTACTTCATGCATTGTTGGGCAAGCTAACGACAAATATGAAGACATTGAAGAGAATATTGAGTCTCAAGAATTGTTAGTAGGTGAGAATGTCGAGACTCATGAATTGTTGGTAAGTGAAAATGTTGATATACTAAATGAAGATGTTGTCGAAATCAATGAAGAAGGTAATGATAATGAAGCTATGGATACTACGATTGAAGTTGTTCGTAATCCAGTTGAGTTTGATCTTGAGAAAAACGTTGATGTTAACTATGATCCGGGATTATGGGGAAGAATCACCGATCGTAAAAGAGTAATGTTAGTTCAAAATGGACCTATTAAAATCTTGAAAGAGAATGATGAATTTCCTAAAAACGAAGATGATGGAAGACATTTTTCTTCTAAATATTATATTGATAATTATCCACACGGACCAGAGTATGAAGAAAGTGGCTTGTTTACTCAAATGAGGTAAATAAATTTTTTTGCTTTTGTTGCAAGTTGTTTAAAAATGCACAAAAAATAAATAAACTATCGAACGAAGGATTCAATGATTGCATAATATAATAGCTAAACTTCGAGAGCATGAGGGTAGCCTGGAACATATAGTGAATCTTATCAAATGGGTGGATTTGTATAGAGGTCTTCAATTAAAAGAAACAATAGACAAAGGAATGAAATCACTAATTGATCAAGAGAGACAACGATGGAAAAAATAATAATATTAGTTCGCATTATTGGTGTTGTGAAAACTCTCCCCCGGAATAATTTACCATTTTGTGGATCTAATGAAAAGATCTATGAGAAGAACAATGAGCTTTTTTGTCAACTTATAGAATTTGTTGCCGAATTTGACCCAATTATGGAAGAACATCTTAGACACGTGGTAAATAATGAAATACACAATCATTATCTTAGCCATAGAATACAAAATGAATTAATTATTTTGTTGGCAAAAAGGAATAAAGGGATGTTGTTTGCAAAAATGTTGAAAGCAAAATTCTATTCGGTTATCCTCGATTGTACTCCGGATTTAAGCCATAAAGAACAAATGTCAATGATTATTAGATGTGTGGATGTTGAAAATGAAAATACCATAGAGGTGGAGGAATTTTTTCTTAGATTTATAGAAGTCAATGACACATCGGGATTTGGCCTTTTCAGAAAACTTGAAGATGTTCTAGTTGACCTTAAACTTAGCATCGATGACATAAGGGGACAAACTTACGATAATGGATCAAATATGAAAGGTATGATATTTAAAAAATATAATAATTATTTTTTGATCTCATTAAATATCATATAATAATTGTTTTTTGATCTCATTTAATGTAAGGAATATTATATTCTTATAGGTAAACATCAAGGCGTACAAAAGAGGCTTCTTGACATCAATCCTAGAGCATTTCATATTTCATGCGGATGTCATAGCTTGAATCTTGCATTGTGCAATATGGCCAAATCATGTGTTAAGGCTAGAAACTTTTTTGCATATGTGCAAAAGAAATATACTTTGTTTTCCGGTTCAACACATCGATGGGAAATACTTAGAAGATATGTAAAAGGCTTGACTCCTAAGGCACTGTCCACAACTCATTGGGAAAGCCATATAGAAAGTGTTAAGGCAATAAGATCTCAACCATCTGAATTAAGAGATGTTTTAATTAATATTGCTAACAATTCTAATGATGATATGGTAAGAGTGGAAGCTTAAAGCTTATGCCAAAATGCTTTGGAGGATTATGAATTTTTGATTTGTTTATGCCTGTGGTACACTATGTTGGATAATACTAATAGAGTTAGCAAAATACTTCAAGGAGAGGAAATGGATATTAAGGACGCAATTGCTAAAGTTAGAGAACTTATAGCATGTTTTGAAACATATAGAGAATTTGGGTTTGATGAATTGATGAATGAAGCCAAAGCTCTTGTGGAAGAAGCTGGCATCGAACCTAAATTTCCGGAAAAAAGTGTTATTCATAGAAAGAAACTATTTGATGAAGATATAGGAGTTGATGCTAATGAAGGCCAATCTTTGATGGATAAATTTAGAATCGCTTATTTTCTTCACATAATAGATCAAGCTCTTACTTCACTTAAGGATCGATTTGAACAATTTGAGCTTTCCGAAAGTATTTTTGTTTTTTAATGAATGCAAAATTTAAAACTTTTGATGATAAGCAATTGAAGGAGCGATGCATGAAGCTTGAAAGCTTTTTGAAGCATAATCAAGAGAGTGATATTTGTGGAAAAGGCTTATTTCTTAAACTTGAACAATTGAAGAGGATTTTACCATTGGAACTAACAAAATCAACTAGCATTCTTAGTTTCTTAAAATATTACCATGATGCTAGTGGATTTCTAAATGCATGGGTAGGGCTATCAATTTTGTAACCCGCACGAAAAAAACCCGACCCGACCCATTTATAAACGGGTCAATTTTGGGTCAACCCGCTCTGACCCGTTTAATAAACGGGTGGGTTACGGGTTGACTCGTGAACCCGTTTCTGACCCGTCATAACCCGTTTAATATAAAACATACCAAGCCCAAGCTGTATAAAACCATTTTTATGAAATTCATACGCCCAATAGAGAGGTATTTTTTAAGTATAAAACCATGTATGTTGCCTTTTTAAGTGTTGTGTTTTTAAGCAATGTATTATTCTATTTCAGTATGCTTTTATTTTGCAAAATGTAGATGATAAAAGGATTTCTGCGAAATTAAACAGGTCAAAATGGGTCGACCCGACCCGACCCGTTTATAAACGAGTTGGGTACGGGTTGGCATAATATGACCCGTTTATTAAACGGGTTGAGCCGACCCGTTTAAAAATTGACCCGAACCCGACTTGACCCGACCCGAACCCGACCCGACCCGACCCGACCCATTGACAGCCCTATGCATGGGTTGCATATCGTATATTGTTAACTATTCCGGTCACGGTTGCTTTGGCGGAAACAAGTTTTTCTAAATTGAAGTTGATTAAAACTTATCTTCAAAGCACAATGTCACAAGAAAGGTTAAGCGGATTAGCAATGATCTCGATCGAAAAAGAGTATTTCAATATGTTAAAATATGATGAAATTATTGAAGAGTTTGCTTCAAAGAATGCAAGAAGTTGTTTTCGGTGAAGTTTGATGTATAATGATGCTAGAATACTTGACATATATGATGATTTGTCATTATGTTCTTTTTGTAATATATTTTGTACTTGAATCTTTATTTATTTTTGAACGTGAACAATGAAAAATATATTTTACTGGTAATTTTTTATTTCGTATCCGATTAAGGGGCAACAAATAATGCAGTCGCCTTGGGCAACCTAATTCATTGGACCGACCCTGGTAATGACTAGAATTTTTTCACTCCTCTCTCGCGTCGTTTGAAGTACATATTGAAAATATAAAGTTTAAAGGTCCAACCAAACAGGTTGGGAGAATCGAATGACATGACGCCTTGGCAGTTTTCAGAGGTTTATATTGGCATATGTGTACAAGATATGATGTATACAATTAAATATTATTTTTGTAAAATAGGGAATTTCGAATAGTACCTCAATACTCACACCTTTGATATCAAAGTTTCTGAAATTGGATTCAAAATCGAAAAGTTCAATTGTAAACAAAAACAAGATCCAAATGGTAAAAAGATGCAGATTTTTTTCATTTGCATGTGTGTTTGTAGGAAAGAATTCCTCTCTATGTAGATGATCAAATAACTTATATTTCCGAAATTTATTTGATTGTTGAATTTCTACAACAAGACCTAGAGCTTAGCTCTCTCTTTTTTCTATTTTTAAATTGTGTTTCGAATGGAATTCAAAATTGCATCGTAATTCAAGAGATTTAATTTGGAACAGTAATCAAACCAAAAGGTTTTAAGATTTTTTTTTAAAACCATGTTCAATATTGTTGATATTCCAAAATACAAGTTTTTGGATAATCCAAAGAATTTGATTGTTTTCCATTTTCTTATGCCAAATGCAAAAGATTGCATAAGGTGGATAAGATGGATACCCAATGCCAAAGGCTCCCGTACTCAAGCGCGAGAGGACTTCCCAGGTCAGTCTCCCGTCCTAATACTATTCTCACGGCTTTCCGGGCTCTGGGGGTGGTCGATTAGTGCCAAAGCCTTTCCCTCACATATGTGAAGAGGCCGGGACTCGAACCTGCGCGTTCCAGATTACCAGTCGGGTAACCTTACCGTTGCGCCAGACATATTTAAAAAAAATTGAATAACAGAAATTTTAAGCTCATAAGTATTATGATATAAACATTTTTGAGCTCATGAGTACATAAACTCAAAGACAATTCGGAACAGTTTGGATTACCCAACATGACAAAACTGAACATGTCCACTAAAGATATGGATTACAAACCACGCACCATTTGGAATGGTGTTTATTGTTGCACTGAAAAAGCAAACTCTGAACAAAAGCTGATACTTTGGTTTTCTGTTAGATTTTTGTTGAATGGTTAAATACATTGACTTTAACTTGTTATGATAAAACGAAAAGGAAAAAATAGACACGGAAGACATAATAAGTTTTGTAATGGCAGCAGGGTAGCATAAGAGCAACTGAAACCAAAAAAGTTGGCGTTGTAAGGCACCTTCATTATATATATATATATATATATATATATATATATATATATATATATATATATATATATATTATCATCATTATTTATTTTATTTTATTTTAATTTTGGGTTCCATATCTAGTCATCCCCAACCTCAACTTGTTTGGGATGTATGGGTTTGTTGTTGTTGTTGTTGTAAGGCACCTTCACCGTCTATTGGGATCCTAAATGTAACTGAATTTCCTTTTGCACAATGATTCATTATTTATCACTTTACAATGTAAAATTTCATAAATTTCAACACCATCAAATGGCAAGAAATCATGATAGCCATTTTCGATAAATCTATAAAGAAAATGGTTTCAGTTTTCTAGCTGTTCTTACAATTGTACGCTCTCGAGATGAGTTGTCTTCCTACAAGCCAAATTATCTTGTTTAGAATATTGTCAAAGTTGAATGCAACTCAACAGGTGAAATCATAACATGATTATGCTGAATTTAACTTCGTACACCTCTTTTACCAACCTAAATGGTTCCTCCAAATTTATTTGGAATGCATTATAAACCTAGTAGGCATGATGCAACAAAGTTTTTAATATAGGATCCAAATCGTATATCGTGAAATTCAAGCTACAAATCAAAACGGGATTTAAATCGTTAATCATGTAATCAATAATTCATATGTATTAAGATTTGTACATATTTCTGAAACTGATTTTAATGAAATCGATTTTCTCTCTCGTTCCAAATTTTTTTTTGAGCAAACATCATAATTGGAATTGTGGATTGAAATAAGTGTACTGAAAGTGAAGATATTGACTGAATATTTTTTTCAACTGTTTTTAACTGAGTTTGAATTGGAATGTAAATCAAATCGTAAAGGCATTTAAATCAAAAGAATTAAGTTTTTTCACAGTAATGCGGTGTAATACATTTTAATTAAAATTGTTCCCTGCTATATGATGAGAGGTCATTTTTTCATACATTATATAGCAAAGTAACTTTCATTGTTTATGTATTAGAAAATGGATTTGGGAAAGAAAAAAAAAACTGCAAGCGTTCTACAAATGATGAAACCAAACCACTAATGCCCGAAGATGGCCTCTCAAATAGTTGATGTGTCTTCAAACTGCATTGATAGTTAGGGAGAGGCAAACTAAAATATTTCGTGTAAAATTATTACACGTATAGTGCATCATTACTGACCTGTCAATATTACAAAGCATGTTGAGCTCAGAAGCAATACAATCTTGAAGAGGAAGCATGACTGGAACTTCCCAACGTGAGTCTACATACTGCAAATCAAAAGGCTAGGAATAACCTCAACCCTGAAAACCAAAAACAGAATGAACAATTTTGAAACAGTAAATGGTTGAACTTTTTTCTGGAAAGGATTAGAAAAATTATATAGGTGTAGCCAACTTTTTCTGTACTTTTTATCACATAACAAACTTGCAACCTCTCCAATTTTGGATATTTTGAAAGCAGATGCAAGCAAAGTCAAGTTAGTCTAACCGCGACCCTTTTAGACAGTGTAAAGAATATCACGCAGGCACGCGTGCATACACACATACTTTTTTTGCATTTTGTCAATATTAAAAAGCATTTTGATGCAAGGCATGTGTTTGTTAATGCAGAGCCTACTTTTGTTAATGCTATGCATACACACATATTGTATATATGCATGCTACTCAATTATCTTGGAATTTGTTAATCCAAAACTCTTTATAGGCCAAGCGAACTCACATATACTATTTCAAAAAGAATTTCTTTACAGTAAATTTTGACAATAATGCCTCATACACATGAGATAATGCTTAGCTCTACAGCTCTATTCCAACATTTCTTAACGGACCAAAATATGCAATTAGCAAAAAAAAAAATAACAAACTCTATATTTGTAATGTAGACGCTGTCTCGAAGAGCAAAGGGAAAACACAAAGAAAACTCTAAGCTAATCCTAATATCAAAGGCAAAAAAAAAAAAAAAAAAAAAAAAAAAACGCACCCTCTTCCAGGCTCTATTTATTGAAAGTAGGAGGTACATCCAACATGAATGATCATCTGTACATACACGTTTGAATATTAATAGATATTCTAGAAGTAGGAAAGTTTACTATGTATAAGCTATTTCTGGTCTATCTACCAGATGTTGCTAATTCAAGCCGATCAAAAGATAGAACCTTTTGAAATATATCATGGGCTCAACCATCATATGATTTTTGTAGACAGTTCAATTCTAGGAGAGAATTCTCCTCAGATCTGAATGCACACTCATGTGTCCAACAATGCGATAATGAAAGCGATAAGGATTGGTGTAACAAATGAAAAAAAGCATTGTCGATAGTAGTTTAACAACCTTAATGCTTGTTGCACAATATTTGAAATTAAGCCATGTTAAACATAAAGGTGGATACAGGCTCCCGTACTCAAGCGCGAGGACTTCCTAGATCAGTCTCCCGTTCTAGTACTGTTCTCACGACTTTCTGGGCTCTGGGGGTGGTCAATTAGCGCGCACAACCTTTCCCTCACATTGTGAGGAGGCCGGGGCTCGAACCCGAGCGCTCCAGATTACCAGCCGGGTAACCTTACCGTTGCGCCAGGCACCACCTAAATTAAGCCATGTTAAACATACTAACAATTAAAAACCATATCCTTTACAACGTGAATTTGATGCCTACGTGTGGAAGTGGTCTAGAATCAGACTTCTTTGGCCATAAATATGGCTGCCTAGCCTAATTTATTTTTTTACTCGTGTAAATGGCCATAAAAATCTAGTTTAATTCATGTACTGCCAAAAGTAAAAAAAGAGACATGAATAAACTCACCATTTTGTAGCATATAGGAAGACTACATCCAGTTTTGCAAGATATATCTAACTAAATTATCACGAACCTCGTCCATATCTTTTTGGCTATAATAACCGTCTTCTTTGAAGCACTACAATAAAGAGATTTTATTTTGAAACATTAATCATATAATTACTCAACACAAAGAATGAAGGGAAAAAGGTACCTCCTTTAATAGCTGCCATAAGTTAGATATTACAACCGACAGAAATAAAAAATGCACAACTCACTTTTATATCAAATGCACAAATAAACATCCTTGCAGACTGTCTTAGCATGCTGTCTTTTAATTCTCTTTATAAGCATAGTTGTGTGTATACATCATTTCATAACCTGTTCTAAACAAGTACAGACTTCAGGATGTGAACTCAATTGACGAGCGCTTACGTAAGGCTGTAATTGTCATAATAGCTTACATATCACCAAAACCTTCGATATCAGTATCCAACAGTGTGGACTAGTTCAACTTGTTATGTAACGACGGTTGGAACAAAGTTTCCCTTCCTTGTACGCATATGAGCTGGCACACAACTCCCATATAACAAAAGGAATCCTTGTTGTTACATGCCTACCAACTCATATTTGTACACAATTCCTTCAATATATTCTATGATGTGGGACTATTGTATCCAAACTATCATTCCTCCTTAACAACATGCGAGTCAATCCTAACACAACTATTGAAATGAAATCGATGAAGAAGATGAGAACAAGATGAAATAGAAATGTGACGAAGAGAGAAAGACAGACAGTGATTATGAATGAGATAAATGGATCCTTTGAATGACTAATGGTTGACATCTACCCCATTGTCGTGGTTAAAGCCTCAGACGACAACTATTGATTATGGCCTGCTTTTCCAGCATGAGGCCAGCATCAAAAGGAAAAAAAATTCTGCTAACACACCCTTTGTCTAAGTAATAAATAATGTTGTGTGGGGTATATTAGTCCATCGTCAGATACTGCAGCATACAGGCCACTCTTAAGTACACAACCAAAACAAAACCATCAAATATTATGAAGTTAATTTGTCTGGTAAGTACGTTTGTTGAATAACATTGATCATGGCTAAATAATATCATAAATACCATCAGTTCAGACGCAAATATTTACTGAAGCTTGCTGTAATATCTCTAGTATCAAAGAAATGCAGCTTTACGGTAACATTATGCAGAGGAATCACTCAGCTGCAAGAAAAAAAGAAGAAAAGGGAGGAGGAGGAGTTGAGTAAGTGTTCTCTTTTTTAGTTCTTATTAAAAGGATGACTCATTGTTGCTGCATAATTTAACAGCGCACCCCGCTACTAGTATAATCACAAAAATCTATCTCATTGTAATCACTACCCTACTCATGCAATATAATAAATGGTATTACTTGTTTGTAAACTAATAAATAAGCAACAAGTGTTAATAAATAGAGCATCCACGCATAAAAAAAATAACATCACAGTAAAGTGATAAACTAACCTATCATGGTGCCACAACGAAAGGATACGTATTTCCCTGCAGTATCTGGAAAATTGATACTATTAACCATAGTATATTATACTTTCAATATAAACAAGACATATATATTTGAACCAGGGCCGGCTCCATGCCTAGCAGGGCAGCAGTGAAGATGGAGTTGGTAGAAATAAACGTTAACTTTGAAGGATAATTCTTACCAGCTTAACCTAACTACCAGCTCAAAATCGTCAAATTAACCGGATTCAAAATCGCTTGACAACCTCTTCATAATGTATTTTATGAGCGCAGGAGACGAAAAAGGGATTATTATCAACTAGGATTATTATCAAAACTACAATCAATGCTATAAACGATTCAAATCAAAATCGATTTAAAAAAGTACAGTTTTTTTGGGGTTTATTTTCTATTTTAATATTTTATTTTTTCCTGCGATCCTGGAAAGAATTTTTGGGGGAAGGAAGTGGGAAGCAGCGTAAAAAGCAATTAGACCAGGTGTGTTGCTATTCACAATTAGAGTACTGGCCACGCGACCCCTTTTTTATGCCTCTATACTTCTTTACACCATCTAAATTATTTTAATTCTAATCGACTACCAACTCTGCTTTTAATTCTTCATCGTTCCAAAAAAAATGTATTCTTCCTGAAATTTTCTCCATCGCTTTACAAGAGATTTCCCTAAATTGTCAACGCAATTTCAAGCGTCCAGTTAGATGAGTAACACCATCGAGTCGCTAAACAACAATATTCAACTTTTTTCCTGTTGTTTTACACCATCGAATCGGCGCGTTCTGCGAATCAAATACCTGAAATCGCATCGTTTAACAAAAAAATTTAACATACTTCCAGTTTTACATGAATAATAGTGATTGTAAATTAAGTACAAACTACATACTTCATCAGTTGTAAAATGATCTGTCAAATCAACTTTAGTGTCTTCAACGGCATTTGACCGATCATCTTAGGGCCTATAGCTATCATCCACATAGTTATCAGGTTTATCTTCAATTACATTATCTTCCTACAAAAATCAAATAAAAATAATTAAAATGAAATTTTTTGTAAATTTTGACATATAAATAGTTTTTATATGAAGAAAACCCTAAAATTCAGTAACTTACAATGTCATTCTCTATTACAACGTCATCGAAATTAATGTCCTCCAAACTCGAAGTAGAGAGAAGGATAAAAGAAAGTTCCTACAAATTAATACAAAACCCTAAAAAAATTCTATAACAATAGAATAGATTATGCAGCATGATATACAAAATCTCTTTTTTGTCTTTATCTTCCATCCTCTACTCAACCAAAAAAAAAATTATTTTTTTTCTTATGATTTAGGGTTTGATATTTGAGAATTTACGTTATTTGAGAAGGGAAGAGAAGAGACTGTACAGATGTTATTGACTAAGTGAAAAGAAATAAAGTGGTGGTAGGAAGTAGATCAAAAATAATACAATCTATTATTTTTTTAAGGGTGGCCAGTAGTCTAAATGGGGGTGTGAATAACCACTTAGACCGGGAGATGCAAATTATTTAGGGTTTAGACCGTGAAATAGTTCCAAATTGCACCGGTTGATGTGAACCTAGCGGGAAACGAGTGCAAACATAATATTTTCATCAGTTGAACATATGACCGGTGCAAATAACATTATTTGTTTCTGCCTATTTGCACTAGTTTCAGTTAAAACTGGAACAATTTAATTTTTCTGCCATTTTATTGCTTTTTTGTACCAATTGCACTGGCTGTTATCTTAGAGCTGGTGCAAAAGGTAGTATTTACATCAGTTGTTGACACAAGCAGTGCAAATAAGGCGAAGCAACATATATAATTTGTAGTAGTGATTCAAAACCAAGTGAAAATCGTCAAAAATCAAAAGATGCTTAACAAGAAACTTTCCAAACTATCCAAATTCATGGTTAAGATGTCAAGAAAGCTTGGAGTCTCACCTCCTTCATCATCATCAGAAAAATAGACTATCTAGTTTAATCTATCTTTATGTATTTGCGTATATCTTCTTGAATTTGCTTTCGAATTTCGCATTTAAATGTGTCTTGATTAGTTGGATGGATTTGCTTTCTATTAAGTAATGAATGGAGTTTTACTTATGTTAAAATCATCTTTATGTCTCTGTAAAAAGTTTAGAACTAATTATAATATAATAGAGCTCAAAAGAATTCAAAATTTAAAAATTTCCAAAATTCTCACTTTGATATGTCGATATAAAAATAAGTATATGTCGATATATAACTGCCAGATTTTCAAATTGTTTCAAAATTTAAATTAAAATAACTACTCACATCCATTCAAAATCCAACGAATTCCAGATCCTATTTAAGCCTTTTTCTTCCAGAAAAATTCATTATTCTATTTTTCCTTTTCCTTATTCATTTCTTATCAAATCCATGGAAAATCCTATCAATAACATAAGTGAAAATCTTGATGATTCTTTGAATTCTTTCAAGAAAATTCTCTCCATAGTACTACATAATCAGCGTAAACTAGAGTTAATTCAAAGGAGGATGGTTGAATATCAAGAAAAACATTTCGATGTAATTCGTTGGGAAATTTCTTCTCATTTCAGAGATGAAAACAACAAAACATCACATAACGATGAAGAAGAGTGGAAGGACATCAAGAAGAACCCAATCATTGGACAAGATGAATGGGTTAAAGTCCCAAGCCAAGAAACGTTTAATTATTCAGTACAATTTGATTGATTTGTTTGATTTGGATTCTATGATTTGAAACTTGTATATATATTAAGACATACGATGTAGTGTGATTTAATTTGGGTTTGGTTTGTACATATAACAAACAAACATATGTAATTATAATACTTGGATTGCTTTGTATTTATTGCTAGGAATTATTACTTTGTAAGGGGGAGTAATCTACTTTTAATTAGTTATAGACTAAGGGTGAATATCATTATATTAGTTACCTAATTTCTTATAGGTTTTATTTAGATAGTTATACAGTTTAGGGGGAGTTGTTTTAGAATTTCTTTTTGATAATGCCAAAGGGGGAGAAATTATAAAATATAAATACATAGTTTATATGATTCTTATAGACAGGGGAAGTATTAGAAGGATCATCATCAATAGGAATATAAATGTATGATATTTTATAAACTAAGGTTGTCATTATCAAAAAGGGGGAGATTGTTGGAGAATGGAGTTTTTATGACAACAACCTTATTTCAATATTAATCGATTATAAAATATATACTAACACTTTTGTATAGAATATATATATATACACACACACACACACACACATATGCAGGATTTATATACGGGAAATATTACTGAAGACCGTACAGGTTAAAGATATTAGAGATTCAGAATTCAAAGAAATTTCAAGACTCTGAGTATTCAAGCTTTCAAGAGTTAGATTAATATAGTTATAGAGTCTAGATTATGTAAGACTCTAAATAGCACTCCAGGTTCAAATTCAAATTCTGATTATCAAATTCTGTTTTTAAATTCTATCTTCAATCCTCTCTATTTTATTTCCTATCTTTTCTATTTTCCTTTCTTACTTTACTTTTGTTTCCACACTTAAGTTTTATATATTTATATTCTTATACTTTATATTTATATAGTTTTAAACTTTATAATTTTATAAATATGTTTATATAGTTTATATTTGTTTTTCATATGATTTCCTACTTTACAATATTAATTTATAACACTATATTTTAATTCAAGAATTTCTAGAATTATATTTATATCAAATCACTTGAAAAATGCTCAAAAATTAAATGTACACTAAGCATATGTCGGCATATATAAAACACAATGTCCACATATAACGCATTTTTTCAATTTTGAAAGGAAGTGCCTTTTCACTTATTGTGATGATTCTAAAGCGTTGCAACCTTTCACACGCTATAAAAAGGGCTTGAATTCGAATTTTTAATCAGTTCTTCTTCTCCACTTTCACTCTCTTTCATTACAACATTATTTCTTATCATTTTTATGATTTCTACACCTATACTCTGCCAAATTCAATTCTGTTTTCATTAATCTTCTTCTCTACACCCTCTACTCATTACTTTCTAAATCAAGTGCTATTGAAGAGTTATAGGGCTGTTTGTAATTGTTTGGGTTGTATTTGGGGGTAACCGGTGGTTCCCTTGTAGCCGTAAAATCAAGAATGGGTAATCCGTGGTATCCCTTGTAGCCATGAAATCAAGGAGGTCGGAATCAATGGTATCCCTTGTAGCCGTGAAATCAAGGAGGTTGTAATTGGATTTTGATATAGTAATAAAACTCTAAACAATCCTGCGTTTCATAGGACTGGACGTAGAAGCAATCCAAACCAGTCGAAATTTCGGTGTTTTTTTTTCCTTTTCTGCATTTCTATTTCTGTTTATTTTGCATATGTGTTTGATTCTTTGTTAGTGATTGTTTCTGTGGTATTTGATTCATATAATTTATCACATATATTTTAGATTTTGTTTAAATTCTAAAAAAACACTATTCACCCCCTTTTAGTGTTTTTTTGCCTTAACATCCTTTCCGCAATCCCTAACATAGATTACTCCCCGAGCGATCCAAGGTACGCGATCTCTCAGATACGGAAAGACGTCCCCATGATACCCCTGCTTTGAGTCTGCTAGAACCTACGACTATCGACAATTCCTTGGCACCACCAATGTCCCAAGTCATCCTCAATGATTTTATCCTTTAGTTCAAATCCCACTCGAATCAGTCCATCTTCTCTCATGCCTAAGTCCCACCCTAGTCAATCCATCATCTTACGAGCTCGAGTTTCCCACTAGAGTCGATCTATCATCTTGCTGCATCGTCCCATTATTAGTTGCACATCAATTCAACTTTAGATACTCAAGCCTTGAGTTTACGATTAAAAAAATATCACCTCGTTGGTAAATAGTTTCATCCCATGAAATTTTTACACATTCCAACTCCAATAACAAAATCCAAAAGGCTAGAACTTTTCACTCCTGAAGTTTCGACCCTACATTACTTTCTTGATGGATCGGTATCGGTCCATAAACGATGGACTGATACCGGTCCTTCCACTTAGCTAGAAATGGTTAAGTGTTTGAATCACATCCAAATAATCCTCGAGCCTTTCCTACCGGTCCATCCTCGAAGCATAATTCCTTCCTAATGAATTTTCCAATTGGTCCATCAACTAATACTCATGCGATAAAACTTCGAACCATCCAAATCACATCAAAACTCGCACATGACCTGCTTTTCCTCTTCAGAAGCCACACCCCAAGTTTCACCACCGATCGACCAATCACCATGGACCGGTACCGATCCATAGGGCATGGACCGAAACCGATCCATAGGGCATGGACAGTACCGGTCCATGTACTTAGCTTATCCCACAATGAAATTTTCTGGGCATCATCCCAACACCCTCTAGATGTGACGACCCATATTTTTGGTCAATTTAAAATCTAATTTTTAATCTATTTTATTGGATTTAAAATGGAAAATGTTGATTTTGGACTTAGTAAACTTTGAAAATAAATTTCAAACTTGGTTTTATGTTTTATTTGACTTAAAATAATGATAGTAAACTTTTTAAATCAATTTAAAAGTGAAGATTTTGAAAATCAATATTTTAGTATTATATTGATGACCTGTAAAAGGACCATTTTTGAGATAGTCTCGCAATTCGATGAAACCACTTTTATTGGATCCGAAATGTGTAAACATGGTAGGATTTAAAATTTCAAGTCAATCGGAGTTAATATGTAAGCGTATGATATACAATCGTAAGTTGAAAATTCAGTCAATTTTCGATTAATGCTAGAAATAAGGTGATTTTTCAAGTGGGCTCCGAATTCAACGAGACTTGGTTTGTTGGAACCGTAATTTCGTAACATAGCGATATTTCAAGTTTAATAATTTTTGCAATTAGTGTGTGGTCGCACGATCAGAACGAAGTATACGATGTATAATTAATTAAGTAATTAATTAAATCTTTTAGTACTAATATCCACAAACCACCTGTGAGATCTAATTGGAACTGTTCCATTAGGAGAGGGGTGGGAAGAACCGAAAGGACGTTGGATATTCGACTAAGATTAGACAATGTTTTCCGAGATAATTGATCCAATGGTTTTGAAATAACATATTGGATTGTAAGGATTTGAATATAACCAGAATTTTTCAATGAATAAATTGGATTGGATTTGAATAGAAATAATCTTCTGATATTTCGACATTGGATTCTGTAATTTTACGGTTATTATTTGGAGGAATTTGGAAGATATAGATATCCTTATTCCTAAAACGGTATCTGTTGGTTTCATAATCTGATATTTGAATATAAGTCGATGCGATTTCAATTCAAAGCCTTGTATTTGATATTAAATTGGATTTTTGGTTTGTCGTAAATGGTGTCTTCAATAACGTTGTTCTTAAACCCAACTGAAAATGGAATTTATGGAATAAATCTTTTAATTAAGATTTAATGAAATTTTTCTAAAGTGAAGCTTTCCAATTTAATAAATTAAATTGGAATTAATTGGAAGACTGATTTTGGGTTTATCATGAACGATCCTTTAAATAACATTTGTTCTTTAACCCAGTTAATGACATGATTAATTTCCTAAAGTTGAATAATCATTGAATAATGGTGTTTGAAAATTAGAATTGTGTTAGAGTTTTAATGAATCTTTAATTAGATTTTGAATTGTAATGAGGAAATTAAATTTACCGAAACACGATGGGTGCTAAATATGGAATACCACCAGTTTTGCTCCATGGGATAAGTAGGTTGGGTTTGGGGTAACAATATGAGTGATTACCTTTTTGTAAGGCTCGACAATCCCGATAAGGCTTATAAACCTTAAAGTATGAAAATATATTACAAATTTTTTTGAAATAGTTTCCAAGGAAAGATTTAAACGATAAGTTAAATGACGTAAATCTTTGATAAGATTTATAGGGAATAGTTCCCAGTGTAAAGAATATATGAATAAAAGAATATTCTAGATTGGAACGAGGTGTATGATATCTTTATACATAACTTGATTTTAAAGATGCGCGAGTTATTTGGAAAGACTGGGTTTAACCCATTCTGAATAAGTGATACGACGATTTAAAGTTGAAGATATTGAAGACGATGGTTGAAGACTGGAGATCTTCACATTGTTTGGATTATTGCTGATGTCTCGATTGGGTTGTACACCCAAGACGAGGTAATAAGCGGTGGTCACCTAGACGTACTTGGAGATCGATCAGATATGCAAGGGCCTCTATTCTGTGTTGGACATATAAGACAAGGAATAAGGTGCATTCGATTTCGTTTAGACCCAAAATGAACGTGCAAATGGATTGTGTGTTTGGCATTGTATTTTATGCTGAGTCAACTGATCTCTACTAAATATATATCTGTTTGGTGCGGAGAATTTAATATCTTAGCTTAACACCCTTTTATGAGACGTATCTATTGTCTATACTATGATATTCTTGTATCTGTTGCCTGTACTATGATATTCTTGTACTCTGATGTAAAGTTGTTGTAATAGCAATGAAAAGTTCTCTTGTTCTGTGTTTTGATGTGTTGTATTCTCATAACATATGCCTTGTTGTTCGGTTTAAGTCGGTTTAGCGATCGATTTAAATCGGACGAGAAGGGGGTCGTTACATCAGAGCTCTTGCACCAAATTTCATCTAAATCTGATCATCTAAGCCTTCAATTTGCTCCATTTATCGATTCTAAGCCTACGATATACAATTCTAAACGACCAAATCAATCATAATCACATAATTCAACAAATCAAATAAGAATTTATTCAAATTCAATCATGATCCATCATGAAAACATGAACATACATGAAATATATCATAAAAATCATGGATCTAGCATAACTAGGATCTTAATGTATGTTAAACGTGATTATCTAACAAATTACCAATCTACATGATCAATTTAGATTAATCTAGGGTTTCTAATACAAAAATTAACATAAGAGATCAAATTTCAGGTGGTATTAACATTCGTGGTGTAAAATAATCCTAAATCAACCCATATGATTCATAATATCCATGTGAAAGATGTCTACCACTCACCAAAACTTTGATCCAATGAAATAATGATGAAACTAAATCTGAACAGCGCGACAAACTCCCGAATTCAATGCAAAATGGCGAGATCTGATCTTCTCAGATATGGATCTTGCCTTAGGATATGATTTATAATGATTAAATGAAGAAATAAGGGATTAGGTTTGAATCCGGTTAATCACGAACACCAACTATTGTTTGAATGAGAAGAGTAACCCTGATTCTCTCCCCAAAACCCCTAATTTATAGTTGTAGGTCATTAGCTTAATGATCTTGCTAATCATCCCATTAACATGTAATTAATCTACCTAAAAGAAACTAAAACTTAAAACAGTCGTTCCTCCCAAATTCTAAGCCAAATGTTTAATGTGACCACTTTACAGAATTGTCAACCGCCATTGCAATCCAACGAGATCGATTTTAGCACCTGATTCGATCTCTATCAAAAGTTATAGTTAAAGCAGTAAGTCTAAGGTCAAAATGATCACACATTAATTCGGTAAAAATCTTGAATATGTCTCACATCCCCTTGATAAAAAATATAAAGAGGAGAGGGTCATTTTTTTGAGTGGGTTAGCTTATATTTGAGGCTGTTAATGGTGACATGGACTTATTTCCCTATTCTTCTTCTCATCGTGTTCTCCTCCTTCATATTCCTTCTCCTCCCTTATAAATGATTCACTTTTCTTCCTTTTCTATTCCTCATTCTCCCTGTTTTCGTTGCATGGACGCATATCTAAACTTGGTTTTCAATTTCAGATCTGACCTTTTCTTCTCCTTAAATTTCCCTTATTTTTTCCAATTCATGCCTTGTATGCTATCTTATATCCTTTCTCGCACCAGTCACTCCTTCTATTCCTTCGTGTTGTGGCCCCTCGGTTTTACTCGCTTATTGTTTTTGCCTCTACTTGGATGATTTCACGACTTCCCCTTCATATGATTTCCTATAATGTGCTACGCCAGGTTCTCTAGCGAGTATTTTATTTTCATGGCTTGGTGTCTATTATGCGGTGTTCATCTGACCAAAGTCAGGAGGAATGGGGACGTAGTGGTGTTTGTTGGGTCGTGTGTGTAGGTAACTATGATATGTCTTTGTTACACTGGTGGTGATTTCGACTTGTTTGGGACATGGAGGTTTGACACTAAAGTGGAGTGTTCTTAGCTCTCAGTAATTTCTCACTTTTGATTGGTTTCATGTTTCACCTATCGTCAAAACTGGTATGCCATGTTTTTCTTAAATACTAAGTATCCTCCACTTTCTCCAGCTTCGTGAGTTTCCTTGTGATGGCATGGTGTCGACCGTTTGAAGTTTGGGTTATGATGGTACTAATCTGAGTTTATATTCAATATGACTATGTATTTCGTCTTGTGGGTCTTTATTTGTTGGCTGTTTGTGTAGTATTGGTTATTTGTTCTGTAGGTTGAGGTGCTCGACTATCTTCAAACTTGGCATACAAGTGAAGCTTGTCTCTCGACTTGCTGGAGTTTGTTAGGTGGTCGAATTCCTTTCAAGTGCTCGTTCCCTTTTTTGCTGGCCTCAATTATTATTATTCATGTCAGATTGGTTCATGCCATGCTCTCCTGTGTAATGCTATATGTAATTGGTGCCTTGCTGTGGCTCTTGTCAACACTATGGCGTGGAGCTATGTCGGGTTATGTCAGTCTGGGGTGCACATTGTGTTCTTCCATTTGATGGTTAAGGGATTTGTTATTTTCCACTTCTTGTTGTGCAAATGTCACACCTAATATGGGTGTTGTCTCTGTCGAAGTGATTCCAAGGAAGCTATTGTGCTCAATATGAAACTGTTTTGTTGGGTGCAGTACGTCGGTGGGTTTCTGTGACAGTACTTGCTGCTGTAGCTGCTTTGAATGGCTTAAGACTTTGTAGTTTTGTTTCTTATTCTAGGAACGTTTGTACTTGTTTTGTATGTGATTGTTTGTCCTGCCTCCCTTCGTGGAGTGCTTTAGATTAGGTATTTTGTTGTCTAGATATTTATGTTTAGCCCTTGTACTATAAGTTAGTTTCGCTATAGTGGATGGTACACTTTAAAAACCATATGTGGTGGACGGTCTACCTTAAAAACCAGTAGTAGTATGATGATAATATGCCAATCTCCTATATTGATTGTAATTTTATTATTTATAATAATAATTGTTTGCGGCCACTTTAAAAACCGGTCGACTCTGCCAAAAAATATATATAAAGAGGAATCGACTGTCTCTTCAACCCCTTTGTGGGGAAGTCGACCACTATGTAGCCGTAACTAATGGTGGTGGCTGGGTTTTAGGTCATATTTTTTAGGTTTGGTGTCATGGATGGTTCATATTTTATATTTTTGATCTGATGGATCCGATGCATTCCGATACCAATAAATAGAGTGTTAGCCTTCCTCTCTCAGCTCACATACTCTGTGGTTATCTACCTCCATTTCTTCTAGTCTATGTGTAGATCCAATCTAGGAGAAGGTTAGTTCTTCCTTCGCTCTTCCTCCTATTATATTCTATTCTACTATATTCTAATTTTATTTTAGAATTACTAGATCTAACTTCTCATGTGCATATGATTCCTTTCTGACTCTTGTGTGTGTGTGTGTGTATATATATATATATATTCAATCTTAAAGGAAGAAATAATTAGGAACACTTGTGCAGCAACAATCCAGAATCTAGAAATTAACATAGCTTTCTATCTCTCTCCCTCTCTCTCGTGCTGTGAATGGGATCTTTAAGTTTTCTTATTTATTTTAACTTATTAGTATGTAAATTTGGACTGGTTATACCGTTGAGGTTTTAAATTCACGTAAGTAATATATAAAATTCACCAAATCCTTAATTTTATAGAAGTTTCAATTTGAGTTTATTATTTAGGTTTTGGTTTCTGATGTAAATGAAAAAGGATTCCTTTTTTGTAGTTCTGATGTAACTTCAAAAGAATAGACTATTTTATTCCTACTCCCTTCTACTGTAAATCTTAAACTTAAACTAAAATAGTGGATCTGGGTACTGTAAATTATGTGTAGTCAAATCTTTATTCTATTTATGAAATAGAAAATTTGGGTACAATACACCACATGGAACCAAAATCTTTATTTTGTGTAAAAATCACCTAAAGTGGAAAGATAGAAAATTGTACTAGAAAGAATGTATATAAAGTTATACATTTATCCTATCCCTTTTTGTTTATTGATGTAATTAGAAAGCCTTACATAACAAGTCTATCTTTTGTTATGTTGTGGTTGTTTCTCTATTAATACTATGATTCTGAGATGAGATCTTATATATCATATTATGAATTGGGGAAATGTAACTTGTAAATCTTTTGTTTGGAGTAAACATTGACATTTCATCGTTTAGTGTGCTTTCTTTCACGCACACCATTTTTGCATATGTACTTACATTTATTAGTTTAGTGTCATCTACATATTTTAAATACGTCATTAATGTTTCTTAAATTATGAATTTCAAGTTAAATGTCCCTATTAGGAATTTATATGGTTGTTCATGAGTTAATGGCCTTTAATTAATATTTAATGACATGTAGATGTGAGGTTAGCCCCTCCTTACAGTAGGAGTCTACCCGGACAACCCCGCTACCAACAACTACAAGAAGGTGGTTCATGTGAGACGTCTAGTTCCATTGACCATTTAGCTTGTGGATAGGCCAACCTTGAAAATATATTAAGTGAATGATCCACCTTACGAGGGAATTAGGTGGTTGGACCCATTCCTCTTCTAATGATTTTATCCTTAGAAGTTCAGACTATAGTCAAAGGCCCATCCTTATTCAGTATTAAATGGTTTATGGGTCTGCCTTTCTAGTTATTTAGGTATTAAATTGTATCAAATGAGTTAATTAGTTCTCTGGAGGTGTTCGCTTCTTATCTAGAGGATATAGTGAAGAAATACCTAGGGATAAGTTAATAAGAGTTTCACCTAACATGTAAGGGAATCCGCTTATCTAATTGAAGTATTAAGTGGCCAGGAGTTTACCTTTAATGTTAGCTAGATAGTAAACAGGGTCCGTCGAAATGGTCTTAAATAATTAAGAATACTCCACCTAAGATCTTGTATTAAGTGATCGTCTACTATCTCTACATTATCTTGAGAGAATTTATGTAATTACGGGGTTGATTAGGAAACAAGTTCTTAAGTTACAAGGGTCCGACAAGAGGCATTAAGTGATTGTGGATATCCTCCCTAGGGTATTAAGAAATCATAGACATCTGCCCATATTATATGTGTCCATAAGTGACCAAAGGATTCACCTCTTTTCATTTGATATATATGAATTAGTAGAAAATATTTGTTTTTGTGTTTTTGGTTTCCTAGACATAACCTTGATAGGTTTTATACCGCTAAGTATAGGAAAAAGGTTTCCTTTCTGTCTTAAAGATTTTATTTACCAGAACTATTACTTTTACCCCTCCCCACTTGACAACATAGGTTAGGTAGGATGGGTCGGTGGAGCATGCTTGGTGATGATATGGATGACAGTCATGGCGATAGTGACTATTATCTTATTTTATTATTACCTAATTATATCTCAGTTATTATGATGATGTACCTTGATTTAGTATCTATGACATTTTGGATCCGATGTATTATGACATTAGATGTTTTATAATGTGGTACTTCTATTTAATTATTATATTTTGTCCATTCCACTGTGAGATCTGAATTTATTTTACTCTGCCTTTATTTCATATAGAAACTAACAACTTTTCTAGACTGGATCTAAGTTCCGATGGGACTTTTCTATGTTAGGATTTAGGCCCATTCCGAGCAGGTTGTTGCATCTTCTTCCTTTCCTTATTTTGAGTTGGCTTCCTCTTGTTAATCTATTTTTCTTGCCTTTCCCACTTTCCTATGACTTTGGCTCATCCTTAGGAGCGACATTAGGTACATCTTTGACTTAGGATAGCCACTCATGTCCGAGCAACTTCCCAACCACTGCCTCGAAGGTATCATTGATGTGATTCAAAAGGTTCTCTCTAAGATGGTCTTCTAAATCAAGAATAAACTTGTTATTCTTATTACGTGGGATGTCGATGAAAGTCATCCTATTTGACAAAGTGTCAAACTGAGCCACATACTCGAAGGTAATCATTCTCCATGCTTCAATTCTAAAAAATTCCTAAAAGAAGCCGATTTATGGGTAGTTGGAGTGAACTTCTCTTTGAAACGAGCCTTAAAATGATCCTATGTGAATCTTCCCTCTAGTGTAGCAACCTTCACTGCATTCCACCAATTCACTACCCGCCCTTAAAGTTGACGAGATGCCAACCTCTTCTTCATTGAATCATCACCAAATATTCACTTACAAGTGCCGAGACAATCTTGGACCTCTATTGCCCATTCTGTTCCTAAAACAATTTTCCTCTTAAGCTAGTTCCTTACTAAGCGTTTGGAACCTGTGGTTGAGCACCTCCCTCTGTAGTAGTGTTAGTGTGACGACCCCATTTCCCATACTGACGGAGACAAGGGTAATCTTTGGAATATAACACAGAAACAGATAATAGCAGAACAGAATTAAATAAATACACCAGATAATGAACAATAGAATTTACTAGATAAAAGTAATCATCAGAGTTACACAGTATACCGGATCTTACTTAGTACAAATACAGTTCAGCTATACATAAATGTCTACAGTGGAAACAAACAAAATATGTACAATAGGAGCTGAACAGCATAAAAAGAGATAAATAATAGAATCCATCTTCAGCTCCAGCTATCCAGAGAAATCCAGCTAAACCTGAATACAAGGCTGCCCGTGTAGAAAAAGGGGCACCCGAGTTTGAAAGTGAAACAAACTACGAGTCAGTCATGGGACTGGTATGAGAAATCTACTCAACACATTCATAATATGGCTAATCATAGGACCACGCCACTTTCGTGGAACGGGTTTACTCCATCGGATTGCCAGTGCTTTAAAACAAATCATCTTTTAAACATCGCAATGCTTTTTATAAAAATGAAGCCATTATAAGACTCAGTTCCCATCACACAATGCAATGCAAACCGGAGGATAGAGTTTTTACCTTATAACGGCCAAAATATGCTTGATACGAGTAAAACAAAAGCAATTGATATTATTGCTAGTGTTTATATGTTTTTAAAACAATTTCAAATCATAACTATCAATCATAGACGGCATTAATGCCCCATACCACTATGTCGCCATATATATGTATACAATCAAAACCGCACAGTCACGTATTTGGAAATTGGATTTCCGTCATGAATTAAGTCAAAAGATGGTCCTTACCGAATTCGTGACTCTCTAGCCCGAGCCACAGGCAAGTACTCAGTCAAGCCTTTGGATCGTCAGGGTCGGTTCACCGATGTGGATTAAAATGCCTGAACAATACGTTTCCCCACCCTATGGGGCGTAAATGAGCCAACGAATGACTCCATCGGACCCGGATCGTCCGATCTAACCGAGGCGCCTCGCAACAGCAACAACCACATAAGTAAAACTCGGCAGGGCGTGTAAAACCACTGACGCCACTTCTAACTAGAAAGAAACGCATGTCCTCCCTGAGGTCCTTCCTCCCGTTTCTGGTTCATACCGGGTGTGAGGCTCGCGATTTCACGTTATACACAAAGCTACGCCACACAGGCTGTGCTTTGATCATCACCACAAGACTTTGCTTTTCAACAAAAGCCCTGATCATTTGCCACTTAGGCATGCCACACTAGCAATTCATGCCATGCGACTGATGTCCATCGATATATAACTTCTGAGCTCGTGCGTTTCAGAGAAGGGCGTTAAGCAAAAGAATAAATTCTCTGCCGCCAAACAGATGTATATTTAACAGAGATCAATCAACACAGAATAAAATCCAATGTCAGACACACAGTCCATTTACAAGTCCGTTCTGGGACTGAACGAAACCGGAGGCACTATATACCTTGCAAACCCATCGATCACCACGTACGTCTGGACGATCACCACTCATTATCCATATTTCGGGATGCCTCCCAATCAGGACCTCGGTTACCATCCAAACGAGGTGAAGATCTCCGGTCTTCGACCATCGTCTTCATCTTTGATTTCTTATCGTCGATTCAGTTATTCAGAATGGGATAAACCCGGTCTTTCTGAGCAACTCGCGTATATAATAAACAAGTGCAACACTAACATACACACGCATCATTTCAATTCATTAGTCACTAACCGTCAATCAGTAAGAGAACGATTTCCCAAATATTAACCCCGAAGGCCGAAACCAACATCAGATCAACACCCAGGAAACCATTCGACTTAGCCAACTTTCAGTTAATTTCTAAATTCCACATCCATATCGTTTATAATATTTTATAACGATTTATCGCTATTTTTATTTATTTTAAAATAGCCAATTTATTCAAAACGACGCTTCGGGCCATAACGCGACTGTGGCGCTGTTTTTCTTCAGATTTGATTTACACATATCTGAAAATCTAACTGTTGGATCTTCACAAAATTTACATCATTAGAAAGATCTTTTCAAAACGAATCCAACGGTTCCAGTTTCGGGAAAATCCGACGGTCGGATCTCCCGGTATAATCGTTTGAAGTTTCGATTTCAAATACGAACTGCAGCGTCGTTATTCGATTAAATATAATTATATATATATATATATATAATCGATTCTAGCGCTGTTTTTCTTCAGATTTAATTAAACATTCCAGACAATCCAACCGTTGGATTTTTACAAAGTTGGTGCCGTTGGAAAGATATTTCCAAAGCGAACCCAACGGTTGCGATTTCAGGAAAATCCGATGGTCGGATCTCCCGTACTAATCGTTTGAAATCACGGTTTCAAAATACGAACTGCAGCGTCGTTATTCGATATATTTTAATTCTATTTATATATATATATATATCGATTCTTCGATTACAAAGCTATCTTCTTTTCATACATTTGATAAAAATGATATTTTATCTAACTGTCTTCCATTTCAACACTTCACTATATTTAACAATTCATGTATATAATAAAAATGTGATTTTTATTGTAAAACAATTCATTTCAAAAACACTATTATTTTATATAGTTCATATAGGTAATAAAAATAGGATTTTAATTATAAAACAATTTATTTCAAAACAAGATTATTTTATATAGTTCGTATAGATGATAAAAATGTGATTTTTATTATAAAACAATTTATTTCAAAATATGAATACCATTCAACACATGAATTTCAATTCAACGAATGAATTTCGATTCAACACATGAAGGTTTCCTATAGTTTGTATAAATAGATAAAAAGGTGATTTTTATATTTAAAACACGAATACCATTCAACACATGAATTTCAATTCCACGAATGAATATCGATTCAACACATGAAGGTTTTTTTTATAGTTTATATATATAGATAAAAATGTGATTTTTATATTTAAAACACGAATACCATTCAACACATGAATTTCTAATCAACGAATGAATTTCAATTCAACACATGAAGGTTTTCTATAGTTTATATATATAGATAAAATGTGATTTTTATATTTAAAACACGAATACCATTCAACACATGAATTTCAATTCCACGAATGAATATCGATTCAACATATGAAGGTTTTCTATTCAACGAATAAATATAGTTTCAGCAAATGAAAATAATTCAAACACATGAATATTATTCAAAATTTCGGTAGCATAACGGCAGGGTAGTTAAAACCGGGACCGTCCCTAGTACGGCTCCTCGCTCTACCTTAAAACCTCACGGTTTTTGACAATGGGGATCATGCATCTAGTTCGCACGCAGGCGGCATGTATATATATTTCATTTCCACAAACTAATCCTATGTGGTTTCAACCAAATATTTCTCAACCACAAACGGGTATTTTTCAACCACAATCAATCAATATCAACCACAAACAATCCCAATCAACCATTCGCTATCAATCAATTTTCACACCAATCACAACCAATAAATATCGTCCATGGTTTGTGGACGAGGGGCGTATATATATATATTTATATATAGTAATTCACTTCTATTTCAACACATATATATAATTTTTACAACGCATATACAACTTATACATCGAACGTATAACTTATACAACGCTTATACAAGAGGTGTACAACGCTTATATAACTCATACATCGACTATATAATTTATACATCGTCGTTTTCCATATCGTTTATAAATTAGAAATCTCACATTGGGTTCCACTCCACCAAAAATAGCAGAAGGCTCAGAAAAATATGCGGTCTCTTCTAGAAGGTAGAAGACGTCCACACGAGTCCACTGTCTCTTGTTTCACTGAATTTCGTCAAGAAACGAAAACGATATGATTTTTACAGTGAAATCAAAAACGGTAGCACTTTAAACTGCTATAATATAGTTTAAAATTAAATAGGCCGTACCTTTTCAAACTTGTTCAAAACTAGGTTGCGATTTTTCTTCGAATCCGCGGAGTGATATGACGATCGGCCAACACCACGTGGAGCGAGCAGCTTGGAGAGGCGCGCGCAACCATGGTGGTGCAGGCGAACTCGACGGCGCCGTTGATCCACGGCGGAGCGATGAAGGTCGGATCTTTGAGGGCTCGGTTCTCGCGATTCACCTGACGAGAGGGGGTGCCACGACCATGGATTCGAAGCTTGAGGGGAGCTCTTCAAAAACCCCAACTGGGTCGAAGGCTATTGGTGCGTGTAGGAGGAGAAAACGAGGGGGGAAGCTTTGAAGAACTTCCGCCGTGCGTTCTAGATGATATCGGGGAGAGAGAAAAATGCGTGGACCAATAGGATTTTTTTATTAATTTATATATTTTTAAATTTCGAAAATACCCTCTTTCACACACGAACCCCAATTCAAACCCAACGACTGTCGTCCCTAGCTAAATACCCCCATTCTGAACACAATGGGATATGTTTCGTAAGCCATTTCGACTGTTACAGTCAGTTATTCTTCAAATTAAAGTATAAAACATTGAATATTCGATTTGAACGTACATTTCAATTTGCCAGGGCCACAAACTGATTCGAAAAATTCCAAAAAAATAAATCTGGCTATGTTTTGATGATACGGTCCCAACAAAACTAGTTTCGTCGAATTCCGAGACCGTTTGCAAAAAGGCCCATTTCTGGTCGATCCAATTTAACTGTAATTGACCAAAACACGTTTTCCTTTGCCACGCTCACATACTAGCTTCAAAAATTATGAAATTTTAAACCTAGCAATAACTTCACATCTCGGATCCAACAAAAGTGGTTTCGTCGAATTCCGAGGTCGTATGCAAAATGGCCAATTTCACGGGCTATATAAATTCCATAGCGACCTTTCTGAAAATTCATTTGGCCATAACTTTTGCTTTCTGCTATGAAACTTCGATTTCTCAGATTCGTTAGAAAGGTATTCACTAACAGATTTAAATATTTTTTGTTTCACTCAAATCCGTTTTGTTTTGCACCCGGTACAGTCCGACAAAGTTTGAATTCAATTTTTGAAACTGCAGCGCCATTTCAGGCCTTGTTTATAATTAGAATTAATTATATTCGTTTTCAAACGTCGATTCAAACTCAGTTTTCATTGCTATTATTTAAAATATTTATTTTAAATATTTCAAATCCATTATTTTAGCCAATTTAAAATTTTTAAATTGGTTCAGATTTTCTGGGTCGTTACAGTTAGAAGCAGCTATTTGGACATTCTATAGCATATTTCTCATGAAGGTATCAAAATATGGTGTGTAGATCGAGATTAACAACTCCTGAACTAGCTACTTCCTCCACTCTAGAATTAGAATTATTTGTCCTATTCCTCGTTCGGCGATTCATCCTCTAATTAAAGATAAATATGATTAGCCTTCCTGCATGAAATCATACTTAACTAATGATCATTTGCAATGCGACTTATATTATATTATATATACATATGCAGTTTTGAAAACCAAAGTTACAACAAATATATGCTCTGGTGTGTGTGTGTGTATATATATATATATGTGTGTGTGTGCGCGCGTGTGTGCGTGCGCGCACCTTAACACTTTCAATCCAACATTAAACAATGCAACCTCAGCTCTGATATAAAATGAGATGGAAACCCTACACTTTCGATTATCAAGATACCATAATAGTGCACTGTTACGATGCCCGAATAGTGCAAGGTGGCCATCTATATAGAAATGAACTAAAGTAACACCGAACCTATCGTAGATCTCATAGCATGTGTGCAACAACCCAAATTTTTAACCAATTTGAAATTTTCAAATAATTATACATGATTTTGGACAATATAAATATGATTTTAAGTTGAATTTTGAATTTGGTTTGAATAATAAAATAGCTTGTTAAATCTACAGAATATTACTGTAAAATATACTGATAAAAATATACCAGCATTTATCATAATAAGTTGTTCAAACACACACAAACTAAACCATAACACCCTACCATAACATTTTCAAAAAATGAAAGATATCTTATGTAAAGTGCTTAGGGCATGGACATGTGTTTTAACACATATTATCATGCATGCTACATAAGGGACAAGTGTCCCATATCCTAATTACAAAAATACCCTCCTCCTTAGCCTATTTAAACAACCCCTTCCTTACCATTCCACTGACTATTCCCCATTCACTTTACACTTCACCATCTTCTTCCTTCCCCTTCCATACTTTCCTTCGGCTGTGGCATCCTAATCCACTCCATGCACCCCTTTCACTTCCTCCATTCGACCAAGCATTCCCCCTCTTCACCATCCGACCTCCACCTCCTCTCTCTTTATCCCCTCTTCCATTCAACCCAAACATCTCCTCCTCCACATATTCCTATTCGGCCACCACACCCAAGCCGATCCCCACCAAATCATTCAGCCTCTACCCCTCCCTCGCACCTTACAGCACCACCCTTACCCGCCCTTGCACCCCCTATCCCAAACTCTTCTCTTATATATATATATATATTTGAAAGAATATTTATAAATAATATATAATATATTTCATTATAAAATATTTGGAAAGCAAAAGCGGGGGACAAGTACGATCGTCCGGGCCCGCATTCTACCATAAAGATTGGTGGAGTGGATATGAAGGTGAGAACTAATTTAGCAGTATTTGGACAGTTATTATAATCATAATTATAATATGATTATATTGGTTTCTTTATGGATTTTATGGATGTTGTTATAGTTATCATTATTCATATGAGAATGAGCATTAATTACTGTAAACGCTTATGTTATAAATACTGTGTGATTGATGAATAGTTGTTGTGAATGTTATTATGGTTGTTATTGGTGATAATATAGCACATTTCGCATGTTACACCCAAATATATGGAATTATACGGGTATTGATTATGTCTCACTCCAGTTTGAGAATATAAATGAATATTATACTCATTCAAGTGAAAATAAGGCATAAAAACAAAAGTTGGAATTTTATATCCAAAACTGGATAGAAACGAAATTGAAGTAGTTATGAAAAACTTTTATGAAGGTGAAATTTAGTAGAATAAGGATCTGATATGAAATGACATGTTCAATTTCAAAGTGAACAATGAAATCGATTTGAAATAGTAATTTTGAAATTGAATTTAAGTTAGCTACATGAACAATGTTTTAAACTCATATTGAAAGTTTCATTGAGTTTATATTATATTTAATTTGAAATTTGGAATGTTTGGATTTCAAAAGGTTAAATTTTGAAAACTATTAATATAATATTGTAATTTTCATTTAAAATGGATATTTACTTTTAAAGGTTTAAATATTGAAATATTGTTTTGAAATGAAATTATTTGTATTTTAAATGAATTATAACCATATTTGGAGCAAAACAGATTAATTTTAAGTTGAGGTTGAAATGCGGTTAGAATAGAATTAGTCGCGTTGCAACAGTTCACTATTTTCGACCATTAACTTTAAATGGAGCTACATAACGCAATTTAAATTGGATTTTCCCTAGATGAAAAGCGTTTGTTTTAAATAATATTAGTTTTCAAACGAGAAAGGAAGTTTCAAATTTCAATTCAATGTGTAGATTTTGAAATATGTTCAAATCAAATTTGTATTAAAATTGCGGTAGTGCAGTTCAATGACCAAATTTGAAAATCATTGAAATGGTCATTTTCAATCAACTAGCTATTTCAATAACTAAGCAAATAATAATAATTTAATCTACTTTACAATTTTGGTTAATCAAAAAGGTGAGTTTTACTCACCATCATTCTGTTAAATTATTAAACATATAAAAAAATTATGATAAATCATTTAAAAGTGATTTGGTTCAGAAATATAAAGTTTGGATAGTAAAAAGATTATTCAACCCAAACCAGTTAGTTTAGACCATTTAGCAATGTTTTTTTAACAATGTGGATATTTGAAGCTTTAAACCTATTAATTGTTATCTAAAATCCGGGTCACTATTTTCAAATGATTATTGAAAGGTTTTTGAAAGTTTAAATAACTTGGAGATAAGTAAATTTAGTTGAGGTCAAAGATTTCCCATTAATTTTGATTTGTATGGAAATAATCATCATATACTTGGAATTGAATTCCACGGAAGGACTCATACTATTCGAGGAATTTAAAAGGTCACTATAGAGTTATTCCATTTATAGTATTTGCTGAATATGGAGACTGATATTGTATATAAGCTAATATAATTTATGTGCAATTCTTATACTCAATATTAGTTGGTTTGGAATGATGTCTTAAATAACATCGTCTTTGACCCATTAAAGAGTTAAACCTCATTATTTTAACCCATTTATAGTTTTTTTTTTGAAAATGGGGAGTATCTATTTAAGAACTAATAAATCTTTTAATTAAGATTTATAAGGTAATTTCAAATAATTTCTCTAAGTGAAGAAACCTTCATTGAGATTTGAGTTACCTAGTTTAAAAAGATATGATTTGAAATGGGAATGTAAGGATTGAAGAACTAATAAATCTTTTAAAGTTTAAATAAACATTGTTGATATATTCACTAAATCAAATGTGAGGTGAAGATTTAATCTTTGTAAGATTTAATGAATCTTAGTTTAAAGGTTAAATGGAGCGTGTTTATAAATTCTTAAATTAAGGAATTAAAGCTTAAGATTTTTTTTAATTCAATGGAAAGTTTAATTAACCAATCTAAGTTGGAAAGGGACTTGGCAAATCGTGTATTTTCATGTTGTCTTTTCAAATGACGCTCATTATTCAGAAAGACTGGGATCAATTTTATGTTTGAAAACCATTTCAAATAATGATACGACGAAATTGAGCAAATGAAGATATTAGAGATGATGGTTGAAGATTGGAGATCTTCATATCGAAAGGACTGCTTGTTGATGTCTCGAGTAGCTCCCATTGGGAGGTTATTTATAACAATGGTCCCAATATATTTGGAGAATTTCCGGATTTGCAAGGGCTTCTCCCTTTTATTGGATGAGGAAAAAAGCGCCCTCGGTTTCGTTCTGTCCCAGAACAAACTTATATGGATTATATGTCTAACATTGCATTTTATGGCATAACAATTGATCTTTGCAAAATATATATCTATTTGGTCGAGGAGAAACTATTCTCGTAGCTTAACACCCTTCTCCGAGATGTACGACCTTAGAGTTTATATATTGGTAGACATCAGTTATGTGTTCTGAATTGGTAATGTGGCGTGCCTAAATGAAATGAGCTATGGATGATCAAAGCATGGCTTTGTTTTGAAACGTAGCTTTGTGTAACATAACTTCGTCAAGCCGTACATCCCAAAAATGTAAAACACGACAAGTTCAACAAGGTTATGGGGTTTGCAACCCTTAGGGTATAACGATTCCCTTCTAGATTGAAGGTTACACCATGGTATCCCAGGTATTTTATTTATGTGGGAAATTCTACTTTATGTGGATGATGGAATTTAGGATCGCGGTTAAAGGTCAATTACGGTTGGGGAATGACATACTCAGGAGTACACTAAGTTATCCAGTTACAAGGATAACCATGCCTTGTGTAGCAACAGGAGCAAAAATAGATCCTCGGACGTCCCTCTAATAGTGTTCAAATTCGGATAAAAATAGATCCTTAGCCTTGATCATTCTATGGGATAACCTACTTCTGGCTGACAACCTATGTCAGGTTGCGAATGAGCGCAAATCAATATCATAAGTCACTCTATAGATAAACATCATGCAATCTGGTTGAATGTCTGATGAGCTGCCTACTAACCAGGCTAACAACCGACATCAAGTTGAAGAACCGACAAATACTGAATCCTCATCTCTCAAAATACCCATCTGAACTGACATATGAACAATCCCTTTGCATATGTATCTCCATTGCAGATTTTATCCTAAAACTATCTTCAAAACTTTTGTTTAAAGTCTCTTAGTCAATAACTACCTCAGCACCTAACATTTATCATCAAACTATGTCCGTTAAACCTCTCCTGGAATCTCCATTGCAGATTTTATCCTAAAAATATCTTCAAAACTTCTGTTTGAAGTCTCATAGTCAAGAACTACCTTGGCACCAAAAATTTATCATCAAACTATGTCCATTAGGCCTCTCCTGCCAATCCTTCAATCTCGGCTAATAATCCCACCATCTGTCTTATAGTCTTTTACTTTGGTCCCCGGAGTTCAACTGGTGGTTATTGGAGTCGTTATTCCTGAGTTATAATAATTGTAACACCCCGTATTTTTAACAACAGTGATGTTCATAAATTAATGAATAATTAATCTCAGACGTGAGAATTAAGGAAAACGGGTTAGCGGTGGCAACGCAAGTCCAACGGGCTTCATATGCGTGTGTGGGCCCGGGCTGGTAGGTAAGACGTTGTTGCATCGTGTAGGTATAAGCCGTGCACTGTTAAGTTGTATCGGGTTGCCACTTTGGGGAGTGATACACCCCACTGTGGGGCCAGCACGGGTATCTACGTTAGGGAGCCGATCGCTTGGGGAGTAGTGGGTACACCTAGTGGAGATAGGGGCAGACGGCACCTATGTGGTCAGCTAGGGGTACACGAAACTACTAGTTAAATTTCTAAGTCCTTGGGTGGGATCAACCTTTAAGTAGGAGTGACTGGTGTGGTGCAGTGTAGTAATTACCCTTGGGTGGGTAGATGCGTCTTTACCGATATCTTAGTTCTTCCTATGTCTAGTTGGCTGCTTAGTGTAGTCATTTATCCCTAGTTGTTACCGTGCCAAGTTTATATCATACCCTAATTACTTTAATGATTGTATTGTTAAAGTTATAGGGCTCACTCAGACTTATGTCTGACCCAGTTGTTTTTATCTTTTTCCCAACCCTCAGGTTCTCAGAGTGGGCCTAGCAATAGTGGGCTTTGATCAGATTGCTTTATCTATCTTTTGGAGCTTGGACCGTGATCTAAAGCTCAGCTTATCTTTTCTATTATGGCTATTAGTTTATGTAGTGGGATTATGTACTTTTGTTTTTATCAAGATGGATATTTAGTACTTGACTCTTGTTTAGTTGGTTTTGGTATTGTAACCAGACATGTTTTTCTTCTGCTGCAATGAAATGATGTTTTAAATTTTCAAGTATTATTTATATCTGTCTTGTTGTAATTTTTTTGTTCTATATTCACTTAAAATACTCCACCGATGCTATGGCATTCCCTTAGTGAGTGTCCGTAGCGGGTGTGGGGCGTTACAATAATCATTGAACCAGATTATTGAAGATCCTCCATGTCGTCGTTGATAATCCATATTTCAACAATAAACCTCCCTAAGCCTTACTAACATACTTTAAAAGCTACTAATACCATGGCTGATCACTCCACTTCGAAGAGGAAGGTCTAGGATCAATACCGGTCCCATCCTTATCATCCTCTTTAGATAGTTCTACGCCCTAAGCCTATGGCGATCCAATCCCAGATATAGAGTGGAGTTCATCATATCGTTTTAAATCTTCAACTAAATACCATCTAATCCAATACCGATTTGAAGCCTTGCTATTGTTATTCCAATCCAAAGTTTTGTGCTCCTACTGATTTGAACTACAAAGCAATATAGCTTCCCTATATTAAATCCAATTGGCTTGAAACTTGAAATGAAGCCTGTTGAGATCATCTTTTACCATTTGTATGGATCACATGTTGTTCTGGCCACTTTAAATTTTATGTTGATCATACTTTAAACGACCATAACTCCCTCATATGGACATCAAACGACCTAAAATTTTGCATATGACCTTTTAAGACCTTCTAAACTGTAACAACCCGTATTTTAATAACTTGTTATAACCATAAATCAAGACAGAATTAATTTTTAAAATAAGGACTAAGGGCAACAGGTTACGCCATTACGTTCGTCTCGAAATTCTGCTTGGAAACGATTCCGAGTTTTCGAAAATCGGAGTCCGTATGACCAAGTTATGACCCTTCAAAGTTTCAGAAATTTCAAGTTCAAAAACAGCTCAGAATTCGAATTCAAATTTCAAATTCAAACCCCAGAACGGACTGGGCGGGAAATTTCCCGCCCAGGACCAGGTCGACCTGGGGGTCAACCATAGTGTCGACCTGCCCAGGACCAGGTCGACCATAGAGTCGACCTGGGTGTCGACCTGGTTGCCGAGCCCATTTTTGAGTCAGAGTTTACTCTGATGTTTCTAGTCCGATTTCTGTCTAAATTCATTGGCCTGACCCTATATAAACAGCCCCTAACTCTAATATCTCTACATAAATTCTCTTTGACCTTATGCTGCAAAAACTCTGGTTGAAAAGTTAGAGAAAAAGGGATTGCTTCTTCTCCAACAAGGCTACGTGTAGAGTACTACTGTTTGCGGGATTTTTGTTAGACTCGAGATTCAACATCGCCTCTTTGTTTTCTAATTCTCAAACCACGATCTGTAAGCCCCAGTTACTTTTAGATCTAAACTTTAAACTTAATATGGACATGTTGTAAATTGAAATTGAACCTAAGTATGACAATTATCTTGGATCTATCATTGTATATCTTGGATCTATCATTGTTCATTTTGGATCTAGTATTTTGGATCTACTATTTGTTCACCTTGGATCTATTCATCCTGAATCTTGACTTGTGGTAATATGAAATTGATTTGGGGCCTATATAAGTTGTAGATCTAAAACCCCTAATGTTCATAATATTCATGCCTGCGATGTTGAATTATTTGTTATTCACAAGTTGGGGTTATTATCTTATGTCAACTGTTACCATGACTATCACCCTATTTTGCTAGATTTGATATTTGAGTCCAGTACTCCATATGCCAGTATTATTGTAATCGTTTATCTCAAATTATACCATGCTTGACTTGTAATCACTTTTGCCACCTTATGCCCGTTCTTTCCATGTTATCCCCTAATTAGATTTGTTTGTATCAATTCGAATTCACATGCGATGGGAATACGATTTGGGTAGTTTAGGCAAACCTGAATTTACCATGAACTTGGAACATGAACATTGTTATAACTTGAATCTGAATATGGACATGAAACTTACCTTGAAACTTCTCACGAACTTGATATGAGACTTGAACATGGTCGTGACTCTAGAATCAACTTGAAAATGGCCAACTCGAGGTTGGGTTGAGTTTGCAGTGTAAATCTGCCCGGAACCGCCCGGCGAATCCAGTGACTGCAAACAATAGGATCCAATGTGGGTAGTTGGTCATGTCGCACCTAAAACCCGAGGTTAAACTATGTTGTGGTGTAAATATGCCCGGAACCGCCCGACAAATCCAGTGACCACAACAACTAGTCTAATGTGAGAGGTTGGGGTGCATTAATGAATTTATGCTACATGATAGGGTTAAGTCATGAACATGAAAGACAACACTTAACCAACTTGATACATGATTGGATAGGGTTAAGTCACAAATTTGAATGACAACACTTAACCCATTAGAAACCCTAGTTACGCGGTCCTTTTCAGTAGTAACCCACTTAGATGCATCACGATACCCTGGGACTAGGCAGGGTGGGGCACGATTACTGGGTTGATTGTAAGCGACCAGAACGACGGCTGAGTTGGTGCGCCATTGTAGGTTCAGGCGGACTATGGTCGTGCACGTAGTCCGGAGTTGAAAAAGCAGGCATTGGGCACCAGTAGGTTTACACTGTGCGTGCTTGATTCGTGTCGATGGTTGGCACCCTAGGGCTTGATACACCCTATGGTGGACCTAGCACAGGTGACTACATTTCGTGATTGGGTTGTATGACACGGACACATGACGTGCTAGAACTTGTAGGGAGCCGATCGATTAGTAGATCGTACTGTAGGACCCCGTAATGGGTCATTTCACGATATTGGGCGAAGGTATCATTTCATGGTTAATACTTGACATGGGTTAGAATACTAGTGCAGTTGGTGCAGCGAATCTTGAATATACGATGCTAGACTTGACTTATCTTGTTATCTTAGTTATCATACCAGTCCTGTTATCATCCTTCTGTTTAATTCCAGTTTTCACATGTCATGTTACTTTTACTAGTTTTTATGCTGAAAGTCACTAGGGCTTACTAGTCTTTATGACTGACCCTTTTTCTTTCGCCCCTTTTTCTTTCGTTTTCCCCCCAGGTTCTCAGGGAGGAAACGCTAGCTCTTAGCTTGGATTTAGTTTGCTTTCTGTCAGCTCATGTACGATTTGGTCTTGAGCTATGCTATGGCTGCACTTCTGCTATCTTTGGGGAATAATTTACTTTTGTTATCTTAAGTTTATGCTTCTTTATTTAGAACTTGATGTAATGGAATAATTTGTACTTTGGACATATGAGGTTTTGACTCTTTTCTTGAAAGTAATGAAATTTGGTTTTTAATTTCTATCGCTGCTTTATTTATGTTCTACCTAGCGATATCTCTGTGTATGTTTACCTAGATAATACTCCGCCAAAACTAGTGCATTCCTTTTGTGAGTGACCCTAGCGGAGGTGGGATGTTACATTTGGTATCAGAGCAGAAGGTTACCAGACAGGGCAAAAGCTTTTTTTTTAAAAAAAACCTTCTAAAACTATTTTCCAAAACCGTTTATAAAGAAGCATTTTTTTAATAAAAGTTTTATGTTTAAAAAAGGCTATTCCCCAAAAGCCATTAGCACTTTCCTTTGTTTCCTCGTTTGAATCTTTTCTTTTTCGTTTTTCAGCATGTCTGATCTTAACCTTCCTGAGGGAGTACCCGTACCTGGATGGTTCCGAAGGTACTTGGAAGCTAGGGCCAACGGCGCGGGCCCGACAAATATCCCTCCTCCTCCTCCCCCAGTGGCCGCGGTTCCTCCTCCTCCTCCTAGTAATGCCTTTGCCAAAATATGCAAAGACTTTAAAGCAATGGGCAGCAAGAACTTCGTTGGAACTGAAACCTTCGTTGAGGCACGAAACTAGCTAAAGGAGACTGAAGACTTGTTTATTATCTTCGATGTGGAGGATCATAGGAAAGTTCAGTTAGCAGCATGGTTGTTGAAAGAGGAAGCTGCATTTTGGTGGGAAGTCACCAACGCTACCAGTCCAGTTGAGACTTGGGCAGACTTTAGAGAGAGGTTTGGGCTTAAATTCTTATCGTCAGAAGAAGAGAACCTTCAGATGGAGAGGTTCCTAGCACTTAAGCAAGGGGTCATGACCGTTAGGGAGTACGTGAATAAGTTTAATCAGCTTGCTAGGTTCGGATTGGACTTGGTTAACATAGCTCAGAAGAAGGCTGTACGCTTTGCTCGAGGATTGAACGAGCCACTACACAGTTTGGCCGTAACTCATATACCCATGGGGGCGACCTTTGAAAGCTTGGTGGATATGGCCCTACTTCATGAGAAAGACAAGAATAGCAAGAAGGAGGTTAAGCCTAATGAGACTCAGAATAAGAAGGTTGACTTCAAGAACGGAGGCAACAGGAATAACAAGAATAACAAGAACAACAATACTAACAAACCACGTGAGACAAGGAAGTGCAACTTTTGTGGTATTACGGGACATCTAGCTAAAGACTGTAGAAGGAAGAAGAGAAAGTTGGGTGAATGCTTTCATTGTGGAGATACTGGACACATCAGCAAAGATTGCCCTAAGAAGCAAGGGCAGGGGCAAAGGCAGGCCCAGCGAGCAGGACCTTCTGGAGGGCAGTTGCATGCTCTCAACACCACTCCAGCACTTGACCAAGGTAGTAATATTTCCGTAGAAAGCCTTGTTTACATTTCTGAATTTCCTGTTCGAACCTTATTTGACTCTGGCGCATCGCATACTTTTATTTCTTCTGATGTTGTTAAAAATCTGCACCTAAGTACTAGTCTGGTTGAGGATCCCGTTATAGTTTCAAATCCAATTGGGGGCTCTGTTCATTTATCTATGATGTGTGTGGATTTGAGGATTTGTATCTTAAGCGTAAAATTCACATGTAATGCTTATGTTCTCGGATTTATGGGATACGGTTTGATCCTAGGTATGGATTGGCTATCCAATTATGGAGCCATTCTTGATTGTGAACGAAGGGTAGTGAGGCTCATGACTCACCTTGGTAATACCCTTGAAATTTCTTGTAACCCTAAGGGTCCGGTCATGTTGTGTTATCTTGAATCTCTTGACTCATCCATCGACAATTTGCAATCTGTAAGAGTGGTCCGAGAATATCCAGATGTTTTTGATGAGGTGAAGGGGTTACCTCCTAAACACGAGATAGACTTCTGAATTTATCTTGTTAATAATGCCAAGCCAGTTTCATTACCCGTTAGGCACATGGCCCCGCGAGAAAGAAGAGAGCTCAGTAAACAAGTTAAGGAGTTGCTTGAGAAAAATTTCATAAGACGAAGCATTTCTGAATGGGGTGCTCCGGTGGTATTCGCTACTAAGGCGGATGGTTCGCTTCGTCTATGCGTAGATTATCGTGAGTTAAACAAGCTAACTAAGAAAAATAGACACCCACTACCAAGAATTGACGATTTGTTTGACCAGCTTGTGGGAGCATCTGTTTTCTCTCAACTCGATCTAGCCACAGGATTCCATCAGCTTATAGTGGCTGAGGATAGCATTGACAAAACTGCGTTTAGGACTCCAGATGGATTCTTCGAATGGCTCGTCATGCCGTTTGGGTTAAAGAATGCACCCGCGTACTTTGTAGATTTGATGAGTAGGGTATTTCGGGAGTTCCTTAACAAGTTTGTAGTGGTTTTCATGGACGATATTTTGATCTTCTCAAAGGATGAAGAAGAGCATGCTAGACATCTCAAGGAAGTCATGGATACGCTTAGAGCACACCAATTAAAGGCTAAGTTCTCCAAATGCCATTTTTGGAGGAAGGAAGTTCGGTTTCTTGGACATGTAGTTTCTAAGCAAGGCATAGCCGTGGACCCCGCAAAAGTAGTTGCGGTGCAAGACTGGAAAATTCCTAAGAACGCAACGGAGGTGAGAAGCTTTCTTGGTTTGGCAGGCTATTATAGGAAGTTCATTAAGGACTTCGCTAAGATTTCAGCCCCTCTTACTGGGTTAACGAAGAAAAACCTAGCGTTTGCATGGGACATAGAATGTGAGATTGCTTTTCAGAGACTCAAGAGAGCCCTCACCACAACTCCAGTTTTGGCATTACTCGACGGAAGTAAGATGTTTACGGTGTACACAGATGCGTGTGGCACAGGATTAGGCGCTGTCCTAATGCAAAAAGGGAAACTGATATGCTAGGGGGTAGACAACTTAAAGTTCATTAGAAGAACTATCCCACACATGACTTGAAGTTGGCGGCGATCGTTTTTGCACTTAAATCTTGGCGCCATTATCTTCTAGGGGAGAGGTTCGAGCTGTATACCAACCACAAATCGCTTAAGTACCTCTTCTCACAGAAAGATTTGAATCTGAGACAATAGCGGTGGATGGAATTCTTGGCATCATATGACTTCGATATAGCTTATACCCCTAGAAAGGGTAACGTGGTGGCGGATGCGCTAAGTAGGAAAAGGTTGACCTTGAGCCCCTTGTTTGTTGAAAGGAAAAGTCTAGAGTTTATAGCAACCTTTGATTTTACACCTGCTGTTGAGTCATTGACTGTTACTTTAGCATCTCTTGAGTTAAGACCTACACTTCTAGATCAAGTAGGGACTTCACAGAAGGAAGATCCACAGATAGACGAAATCATGGACAAGCTGATTAGTGGTGAGACGTCAAGTCACCTCAGTTGGTATGCCATAGATGACAAGGGATGGCTAAGGCGTGATGGAAGGCTATGTGTCCCACAAGTGGGAGACTTAGTAAGGAAAGTCCTCGAGGAGGTGCATCACTCGAAGATGACCATACATCCCGGAGGGGATAAGATGTATAGGGATATGAAACACAATTTCTTTTGGCTTGGAATGAAAAAGGACGTGGTAGAGTTTGTTTCGAAGTGCATGGTGTGCCAACAAGTAAAGGCCGAGTCGAAGAAGCCCGGTGGGCTATTACATCCTCTGGAGGTTCCGCAATGGAAATGGGAGAGTATCTCGATGGATTTCGTGGATGGACTGCCTAGGTCAAGGAAGGGAAATACTAGCATATGGGTCATAGTTGATAGACTCACGAAAAGTGCTCACTTCATTCCGGTAAAAAGCAAGAGGACCGCATCATGACTAGCGTCTATTTACCTTCGAGAGATAGTACGGTTGCACGGGGTTCCTTCTAGTATAGTTAGTGATCATGACCCGATTTTCACTAGCTAGTTTTGGAATAGTCTACAAGAAGCAATGGGTACACGACTAAGTTTAAGCACGGCCAATCACCCACAGACGGATGGAAAAACCGAAAGGGTAAATAGGGTACTTGAGGATCTTTTGAGGCTATGCATTCTTGACTTTGGTGGTACTTGGGAAGACCATCTTCCTCTCGTGGAGTTTGCATATAATAATAGTACCAAGCTAACATTGGAATGGAACCGTTCGAAGCCCTGTATGGAAGACTGTGCAAGTCGCCAACTTGTTGGTGGGAGACGACAGACAGGCTTATACTTGGGCCCGACATGATAAGGGTCACTTCTGAGAAGATTGAGTTGATACGAAGACGGATGAAAACGGCCCAAGATAGGCAGAAATCTTATGCGGACAAGAGAAAGACAGACCTAGAGTTCGAAGTCGGAGATACGGTCTTTATAAAAGTTTCTCCTTTACGCAATATGGTTCGTTTTGGAGCGATTGGAAAGCTAGCACCAAGGTTCGTGGGACCGTTCCCTATCACTGAGAGGATTGGGCAGATGGCCTATAAGGTAGACTTACCCTGGAAGCTGACCGGAGTACATAATGTCTTTCACGTCTCGCATCTCCGAAAGTGCTTACATGAGTCGGCCGAAGTGGTTGAGCCAAGCATCCTTGATGGCGTAGAAGCGGAAAAAGAAGCAACATTGAGGCGAGTTCCGATTCGTATCTTAGGAACGGAGATCAAGAAGCTTAGGAATCGAGAAGTCAAGCTAGTTAAAGTACAGTGGAGTGAAGCCCAAGAAGACGCAACTTGGGAAACCGAAGAGGAGTTACGCACACTTTACCCATTTCTTTTTGAGGGTATATTCTCGATCTTTTTTCCTATAAACTTGAAAACCTTCGTATCATGCTTTTACTACCTATGTTTGCCTTGTTATCTTCTCGATCTTATCTTGAGAACCTTAGGTAGAACCATATGGATGTAAACATGTGATTGAAACATGTTATGGTTGATGTTTGCAAATGGTTGCAAGTGTTTGCAAGTGATTGCTAGTGGATGCATGACACACATTAGGCACTAGATCGGCTCAGTCACATTTTCATGTTGCATATGCATGAGTGCTTATACTTGTACATGGATGGAACTTGTTATGCTATCACTTGGATGTTGCATATGAATGAATGTTATGTGCACTCATGCATACATGTTGGACTCATTACACTAACATATTTTGCATTAAGGAGGTTTACTGAATCAGTAACCACCTGATCTTTTGCATTATATAAGTACATATACACACACTTACTGCATATGTTCATACAGCACTAGAAATCGTTTAAGGACAATGGTTTCCTGTGGATGATGTTTTGAGTAGATGGATGATTGGATGGTAGGATATATTCTTTCTAACTTAGAGATTTCGGGGACGAAATCCTTTAAGGAGGGTAGAATGTAACAACCCGTATTTTAATAACGTGTTATAACCATAAATCAAGACAGAATTAATTTTTAAAATAAGGATCAAGGGCAACGGGTTATGCCATTACGTTCATCTCGAAATTATGCTTGGAAACGAGTCCAAGTTTTCGAAAATCAGAGTCCGTATGACCAAGTTATGACCCTTCAAAGTTTCAGAAATTTCAAGTTCAAAAATAGCTCAGAATTCGAATTCAAACCCCAAAACGGACTCGGCGGGAAATTTCCCGCCCAGGACCAGGTCGACCTGGGGGTCGACCATAGTATCGACCTGCCCAGGACTAGGTCGACCATAGAGTTGACCTGGGTGTCGACCTGGTTGCCGAGCCCATTTTTGAGTCAGAGTTTACTCTGATGTTTTTAGTCCAATTTCTGTCTAAATTCGTTGGCCTGACCCTATATAAACTGCCCCTAACTCTATACTCTCTACACAAATTCTCTCTGACCTTATGCTGCAAAAACTCTAGTTGAAAAGTTAGAGAAAAAGGGATTGCTTATTCTCCAACAAGGCTACGTGTAGAGTACTGCTGTTTGAGGGATTTTTGTTAGACTCGAGATTCAACATTGCCTCTTTGTTTTCTAATTCTCAAACCACGATCTGTAAGCCTCAGTTACTTTTAGATCTAAACTTTAAACTTAATATGGACATGTTGTAAATTGAAATTGAACCTAAGTATGACAATTATCTTGGATCTATCATTGTATATCTTGGATCTATCATTGTTCATTTTGGATTTAGTATTTTGGATCTACTATTTGTTCACCTTGGATCTATTCATCCTGAATCTTGACTTGTGGTAATATGAAATTGATTTGGGGCCTATATATGTTGTAGATTTAAAACCCCTAATGTCCATAATATTCATGCCTGCGATGTTGAATTATTTTTTATTCACAAGTTGGGGTTATTATCTTATGTCAACTCTTACCATTTCTATCACCCTATTTTGCTAGATTTGATATTTGAGTCCACTACTCCATATGCCAGTATTGTTGTATTCGTTTATCTCAAGTTATACCATGCTTGACTTGTAATCACTTTTGCCACCTTATGCCCGTTCTTTCCATGTTATCCCATAATTATATTAGTTTGTATCAATTCGAATTCACATGCGATGGGAATACGATTTGGGTAGTTTAGGCAAACCTGAATTTACCATGAACTTGGAACATGAACATTGTTATAACTTGAATCTGAATATGGACATGAAACTTACCTTGAAACTTCTCACGAACTTGATATGAGACTTGAACATGGTCGTGACTCTAGAATGAACTTGAAAATGGCCAACTCGAGGTTGGGTTGAGTTTGCAGTGTAAATCTGCCCGGAACCGCCCGGCGAATCCAGTGACTGCAAACAATAGGATCCAATGTGGGTAGTTGGTCATGTCGCACCTAAAACCCGAGGTAAGACTATGTTGTGGTGTAAATCTGCCCGGAACCGCCCGACAAATCCAGTGACCACAACAACTAGTCTAATGTGAGAGGTTGGGGTGCATTAATGAATTTATGCTACATGATAGGGTTAAGTCATGAACATGAAAGACAACACTTAACCAACTTGATACATGATTGGATAGGGTTAAGTCACGAATTTGAATGACAACACTTAACCCATTAGAAACCCTAGTTACGCGGTTCTTTTCAGCAGTAACCAACTTAGATGTATCACGATACCCTGGGACTAGGCAGGGTGGGGCACGATTACTGGGATGATTGTAAGCGACCATAACGACAGCTGAGTTGGTGCGCCATTGTAGGTTCAAGCGGACTATGGTCGTGCACGTAGTCCGGAGTTGAAAAAGCAGGCATTGGGCACCAGTAGGTTTACACTGTGCGTGCTTGATTCGTGTCGATGGTTGGCACCCTAGGGCTTGATACATCCTATGGTGGACCTAGCACAGGTGACTACATTTCGTGATTGGGTCGTATGACATGGACACATGACACTCTAGAACTTGTAGGGAGTCGATCGATTAGTAGATCGTACTGTAGGACCCCGTAATGGGTCATTTCATGATGTTGGGCCAAGGGATCATTTCATGGTTAATACTTGACATGTGTTAGAATAATAGTACAGTTGGTGCAACGAATCTTGAATATGCGATGCTAGACTTGACTTATCTTGTTATCTTAGTTATCATACTAGTCCTGTTATCATCCTTATGTTTAATTCCAGTTTTAACATGTCATGTTACTTTTACTAATTTTTATGCTGAAAGTCACTAGGGCTTACCAGTATTTATGACTGACCCTTTTTCTTTTGCCCCTTTTTCTTTCGTTTTCCCCCCAGGTTCTCAGGGAGGAAACGCTAGCTCTTAGCTTGGATTTAGTTTGCTTTTTGTCAGCTCATGTACGGTTTGGTCTTGAGTTATGCTATGGCTGCACTTCTGCTATCTTTGGGGAATAATTTACTTTTGTTATCTTAAGTTTATGCTTTTTTATTTAGAACTTCATGTAATGGAATAATTTGTACTTTGGATATATGAGGTTTTGACTCTTTTCTTGAAAGTTATGAAATTTGGTTTTTAATTTCTACCGCTGCTTTATTTATGTTCTGCCTTGTGATATCTCTATGTATGTTTACCTAGATAATACTCCGCCAAAACTAGTGCATTCCCTTTGTGAGTGACCCTAGCGGAGGTGGGGTGTTACATAAATTATCTCTTCCAAATCTCTCATACACATATGAGCAATTTCAAATTTTTTTTGTGGGGGGGGGGGGTATTCGAGATACCTAACCAATTCCAAAACTAAATTTCCATTCCCTTCGCATTTCCAAATAGGCAATTACATACATACCATCATTCACAATAATTCTAAAAAAAAATTATTCAATTTGACCAATACAGAGAATTCAAATCTAAAATAAGAACATAAGTCCATTCAAATAAACTAGAATTTTCTTAGAAGAAAATGTCATAATTTAATTACTATCCATATCTAACTCATACTGTGATTTAAAAATCAAATTAGTGAGGTTACTAAGAGGTTTATCTTTTAAGTATGATTTCAAAATTAAAGTGTGTTTAAATCAGTAAGTGAGGATTAGAATCACTCACCTTAGTCAAAAAAAATGCAGGTTTAAAATGACCAGTTAAACCTAGAGTAGAATCACTGAATAAGGATAGATTCTTTTTTTTAGCAGCCTAAAATATGTTCTTCTAGTGTAGAAATACTAAATACTCCTTTTCTAATTAAATTTATGGAGAAAATTATGTTTTTGGATTAAAAAACTAATTTTAATAATGGTTGGAGGTTTGGAAAAGAAAACGAGTAACCGAAGATGAGAGTACAATAACACATTTCAGCTGTATTCTCCCTTAATCCTGAAACTAAGAGTGAGTCCACCATTTATGGTAAATGTAGAATTAGGTTGTTTGAAATTCAAAAATACGAAAAACAACGACAACTCTAGAAAGATTGCCTATTTTCTACCTATAACCACTCTAGAGGAAGAGAAATCTACAATGAAAGCGATTTTAAGTTCAAATTTCATTATATCCCAAAGTTATGGATGAAAGAAGATTTCCCCAATGGCAAAACAATCACTAGAATAAAAAATATTCGGGTTTGGGATTTCCTTGTTAATGGAGACGTGGGAAAAGACTTCTTCCTTTCATCACCTTCTGCTACATCTTACTTCCATCTACATCTCTTCTTACATCATTACCGTAACACCCTGAAATTTTAACGACACAAAAAATGATGAATTAAAGAATAATTAATGTGTAATACACTATTAACAATGAATTAAGGAAAACTTAATTAAATATTCAGAATTAAGTAAAACGGACCGTGCCATTGCGTCCATCTCGGAATTCTGGTCAAGATAGACACCAAGTTTGCGTAAAACGTACTTTGTATGAAGAAGTTATTAAGGTTTGAAATTTGTATGCATATAAGGAGAATATATATATATATAAATTAAAACAAAATTCAAAAATTCAAAACCAGAAAATCCGACGCGAAAACAGGGAAAGGGCCGACCGTTTGGGGTCGACCCGAGACCCTGCTGGGTCGACCCGAGACCTTGCTGGGTCGACCCCGGAGTCGACCCAAGCTCTTGGGGGTCAACACCCATGAAGGGGGGTCGACCCCCCCAGATCTGAGGAAAATTCAAATTTCGAATATGGATTTGTTCATGGCTTGGTTCATTGATTCTAGGTTATAAAAAGGACCCTAAACCTAGGTTCATCTAAAAAAAATTGGTGGCGATGGCGGTGCTCTGCTGCAACGTAAATTGAATGGCCTTTTCTTCTCCAAATCCAATTCAATAAAGATTATACAAATTCAACGATTGCTACAACAACAAATCCAATATGTTCTTCACAGTAATTTGGATCCATTTCCTCAGATCTATTCACTGTGAGTTCATGTTATTTTTAGATCTAAATATTTAATTGATAATCATAAAATGTATATAGAAATTGGATATTGGATCTATGCCTAAACAAGTTCTATTATGACATAATTATCAGATATGCCTTTATATGTTCATACTGCCACCATGTTAAATCTTGTCATAATATATCTATTCAGTTTTATGCCTATTTCTGTCAGTTTATTATTGATTCGTCATTATGCCATTTTTGATTCTCTTCTTTCCCTGTTTTCCCTTTTATTTTTATATAGTCAGGCTACCTTCGAGCCTAGGTCTAACACTGAAATAAGCGAAAGTGAGAAATTTGGAACGACTGGGAAAGACATAATTTGGGGTATAATTGGTATTGAAAAATATGAATATAAATTTAGGCATAAAATTTGGAAATATACAAATACATATTTGGGAACATATATTGTGCTGGATAATTTGAATACGAATTTAGGCACATATTGGAAAATATGATTTGGGCGTAAATTGAAACATATGTAAAATATGATTTGGGCGTAAATTGGAACATATGTAAAATAGGATTTAGCATATGATTTGGGCATAAATTGGAACATATGTAAAATATGATTTGGCATATGATTTGGGCGTAAGTTGGAAGATACGTAAAATATGATTTGGCATATGATTTGGGCGTAAATCGGAATATATGTGAATATGAATTTGGGCATAACTTGTGCTGAAATATGTGAATACGAACTAGTAACATAGATTAGCAAATATGTGAATACGGATTTGGGCATAATATATATACCTTGATTTATGGCTTGGGAAAAAGGGCATATTGTGCAGAATGAAATATGAATTAAAAAGGGGCATGAAAATCTATATTTGGAATAGGAAAATTTATTAATATGAATATGCCTAAAATAATGGAACCGTAGTAATGCTTAGACACGAGGTTAGATTGCACTTGTGGTATAAGTCTGCTCGGAGCCGCCTGGCATATCCAGCGACCACAAGTGGTTAATCTAATGTGAGGGGTCTAATACAAAACAACACCATGACACGAGGTTAAGTCTAAACTTGTGGTTTAAGTCTGCCTGGAGCCGCCCGACATATCCAACATTCACAAGTGGTTGACTTAATATGAGAGGTCTGGGGCATTAATATGTATGAAAAGAAAAGATAAGATGTTTAGGCTTGTCCTAGGGACAAGTGGAAATTCTAACTTAGGTTATAGTAAATGAAAAAGGGAATAAACTAACTTATGAAAGGGGATAAGCTGTACTTTATTTTAAATTAAGTTATTTACAAGAACTAGAATCTAAAATATACGGATGAGGACAACATAAGTTTTATTTATGGAAAGGAAACTTATTAGTAAACCTTAGTTAAGAGAACTAAGTTAATAAGTAGACAATGATAAGATGGAATTATGATTAAATGAGAAAGAGTAAGGAAAAATTGTAAAATGAAATAAGTTGTATTTAATCATAAGTGGTAAGTGACATGTTAATTAGGAAACATGTGAGTTGAGATATACTTAATAACATATTAAGTAGAACGTGTTATTGTAATGATGTAGCCAAGCAAGAATACTAAAGAGATTGTGGAATACATACCTTAGGCCACAATCTAGAGAATAACATGTTGTGGGCTTATTAATGAGCTTAAATGGGTTAAGTTTTATAACCAAAATTAATAAGCAAAAGGAACTTGGTAAATTGATTAACAATTCAATATGAATGAGAATAGCCAAGTTAAATGAAAAGCTGATGAGGTAAAGAATGTTTAGACATAGGGTCTAACAACATATTAAAGTGAGGCGCTTGGACCAGTCCACACGTTTAAGGGTGAATAACCCAACGGGGTAGATCATCGTGGTGTTATAAGGCACGAGGGGAAGCGCACATTCATCTGATTGTTCTGACGACTCCGAAGGACTGGAAGGGGAAGCACACGACTTCCTGAGGTACGTAAGGTACTCCTGGTAGTTCTCTGTGTGGTGGCAGATGTTTTAGGCTGTGTTCGCAGAGGTTGGATCTGCGCGTAACTACTAGGTGGGTAGGACTTGATTGCAGAAGTAGCTATGTAGTCAGAATGCTGTGACGCGGTGACACCAGGGTGATTCGGCAGTTAGTTCAATGAGGAGGCGAAGGGTCACGCCAACAAGGATAGCAGACTGTCGGATACCAGTCATCGGCATCCATTGGGATGCGGAAAGACTAAAGCTAAAACCAATAGACCATTCACCCTTTACTATCAAGGTACGGTGGTTGAGGGAAGACGCCAAATGGATGTTTATATTGTTTTCTTTAGGGGCAGTCGTTTAGCTCTTGTAGTCTTTACTAGTTGGGGGAAGGGCCAGGGTGGGGCCATAGCCACCGTGAAAACTGTAACACCCAAATATTCGAACAAATTATTTTAAATAATTAATATGGTTTTAAATATTGAGTTGATAATATAAATGGATATTTATATTGAATTATCAATTTAATAATCAAATGTAGTTTAAATTCAAGAATATTGAATTATCGTAATACAAAAATGATATATAATTAATTTCGAATTTAAATTTGAATCAAAATGATTCAGAGAATCAATAAATTCTAATTGAATAGAAACGATAATAATAATTATATATTATCAAGGAATTAATTGTTTTGAATTTAATTCATATTGATTTAAATTTATATTTTCTCCATATGATCGAATTGGGGTTCGAAACCATTTCCAGTGTGTTTAGAATAGTGGTGTAACATTAGTAACGTCGGTTGTTGTGTTCAGAAAGGAGTTCGGAACCCCGAAATATTTACTTTTAGTGGATAAGATCAAAATCAAATCAGAATCTATATATAAAAAGAATAAAAAATCTCTTTATATTGAATCGTATTAAATATGAAATCAAATCGATTAAAAATCGAAATCAAATCAATTTAAAAATTGTTTGTACTATAGTAGACAACCGTTTAATTTCAGTGTACGTTTGGTTCCCTCTCCACCTTTATATATCGCGATCACCTCGCTTGTTTTCTTTTCCACTTTTCGTTCCTCAGTAGCAAACGGAGAGCTTTAAAATTAAAAATGGCCACTACTTTATGGTAATAAAATCGTATGCAGCCCTCATATTTTAAAATCACGTGACTATCCCCTCTAGTCTTCTATTTTATCCCGTTTAGTTCCCTTCAGATCAATACCTCTTCTCAAAAGCATTTGGGGAAAAATAAAAAGATCAGATACTAAGGAAATAAAGTGTCATGGGCCTCTGGTGTTAAAATCTTCGTTCTTCTATTAAAGGCGAGGGTGCGACGTTGTCTCGATTTAAGGTCATTGCGAGGTAGAGGACGGAATTGACTATCGCAAGTTGGATGGAGTTCGAATTAGGTATTTGTGGGATTCTAGTAAATGATGGAGCGTATTGGAGGTTCAGAGGAGCAAGGTACATATTTCGATGTCTGGAAGTAGGGCTGTCAATGGGTCGTGTTGGGTCGGGTCGGGTTCGGGTCAAGTCGGGTTCGGGTTGATTTATAAACGGGTCGGGTCAACCAGTTTATTAAGCGGGTCATATTTTCCCAATACTAACCCGACCTGTTTATAAACGGTTGACCCGACCCGACCCGCGTAACCCATTTAACTAAATGGGTCGTGTCGGGTCGTGTTGGGTTGAGTTAATCTGTTTGACCTATTGATAGATATTGCCTACTAATATAAGTAACAAAAGAGTCAAATCACCAACATGCACACTGTTACATAATCACCAACATGCAACAAGTTGCAAAGTCGCCAACAGACAACACATATACAAAGCATGAAATCACCATATCCAAAAATTATTTTCTATACATAAGTATATATTCCCACACTGCATAAATTAAAGACTGCCAGTACGGAAGAGATATAACTGTTATAAGTAAAATACAACTAACAACATACAAGAATAAATTAGTAAAATATAACAAATTACAAATGCGAGCATATTGATTACTACATACATAAAAGATTAACACTAACAGTATACATAAAAGACTAACAATATGGAAGAGACACAACATATAATTGGGCTTGGCAGGTCAAAATCGGGTTAGCGGGTCAACCCTAAACCCACCCGTTTATGAATGGGTCAAATTCGGGTTGACCCAAAAATGACCCGCTAACTAAATGGGTCGAGTTAACCTGCTAATTTCCGTGCGGGTTTCGGGTCGGGTCATGGGTCGTGTAGGAAATTGACAGCCCTATCTGGAAGGGTGCGATGTCGCGATTACTTTAATGGATCAACAATTTTAGGCAAAGTGGATATCGTGATGATTCAAAATGGGAATTATTGCATTCGTTGCCTGTACATTCCCAAGGTTGCCAATTTAGAAATAATATCGAGTTTAATTTCGAGATGTCTGCAGTTGGGTAGTTTGGATGTGGATAAGTTCAACTGGTACAGATTTGACTGAAAACAGGGAAGAAGATGATGACTAGGGTTCAAAAAGGGATTATGTCGTGGGTTTGTTGAGGTTTGAATGAAGTTGATACCCTTGATTCTATCTAATGCGCATATTGTTAGTGGAGTAAGGGGATTTGTTCTCTGTACTTTTGGAGTAAATTGGATGAAAGTGGGACTGAAAAATAAGGATTGTTGTGGGAGAATTTGTTTCAATATGGAGATCAAGTTTAATGGTGATGTCGAGTGTGATGATGATAACATATTACGGCAGGTTGTGGTAATGGGAATATGGGCAAAGGGGTTTAACGCTGGAGTTAAGGTATAAATTTACTAATTAATTTAATTAATTCGTTTGATTTTATATAATCTAAAAATGTATAATACAATATATCTAATTTATACAAGGGTGGAAAAGCGGGAAGTAACGCATTTAGAGTCAGTCAGAGTTAACCACGGTTTGATTTAAATCAAGTGGTATTCGATACTAGGCGAATAAAAATCATGGTGAGTAAATCTCGCTTAGAATTTTATATTTAAATTTATTTTTATTCATTAAAAATAAATTGTTGGTTGCTTGAATGATTGAATGAATTATTGTGGCTATCATATATATATATTAGTTATTTAGGATTTGTGTTGTGGTAATTATATATATATATATATATATATATATTGGGGTTTGAATATTTCACGCAGTACCATTAGCGGATGCCCGCAGTATCATTAGCGGATGACCCTATACGCCCTACAATATGATAGTGGAAGACTTTCTATACCACGATATCCTTCCTCGAAGCAGGATGGGTATTATTTATGTGACTAACGTCTATGGATGCAGGAAAACAGGTTGGAGGGATCCAGCTGGATTACTCAAAATTATTATTATTTGTTTGTTTCATATATATTATCATATATGATATGTTAGAAAACATGTGATTGATAACTGAGTGTTTTGGAGTGTTTAAATATCACCGGGGACTGAATATTGATTTTGAAAAATATCACAAAAAGGATATTTTTAGATTTAAAAGGGAAATCTATTTTTCTAAAAATAGAATTCGGATTTCGAATGGACTAGAAATATAAACTTGTTTTGAATAAATAAAACAAGTATTGAATTTATAAACGATGTTTATAAATTAAATAATACAGGAAATTGAAGTGATGGATTTATAAACGATGTTTATATATTAAATAACGCAGGAAATTGAAGTAAATTTATAAATGGTGTTAATAAATAAAAGGGAATGGTTTTCGTTGGATAATGCAGAGAATTAAAGTGAATTTAAAAACGGTGTTTATAACTGAAATGGAAAAATTATCGTTTGGATAATTTTAATATTTAAATTCAAAAATGAATTAAAATTGAGGATTGGGAATCATGTTAATAAGGAACGAGGGAATTGTTCCAATGGTTGGAATGAGAATTGAATTAAAATAAATCCGTATGGATTTATGATTTGAATTCGATTAGATCGAATTGATTTAAATAAATATTTCAGAAAAAGAAAAATATTTGGATTGTATTAAATAGAAGTTTAAATTTTAAATATGAAAATAAATTCACTGTATATATATATAATTTATTATAAATAAAGTATTCCAAATATAGAAATTTGGTTTTAAATGGGTTTTGAAACGGAACTTGTTTAATGTATAAAACAAGGAAGAAAATTTATAAATGATGTTTATAAAGTGGAATAATTATCATGGGATAAATGTGGAATTATAAATTCAAGTATGAATTTGAAAGTGAATTGGAAATCCTTTCGTAAAGGGAACGACGGTTTTTATTTCAGAATTCGAAATATAAGCTGAACTGGAAAAATCCAAAGGATATATATATTTAGAATTCAATTTCATGAATTCTATAAAATAATTTATTTCTAATGGAATTAGAAAATAATAACAGAAATGGAGTTGTAATTGAATTGATAACTGAGTAATGGAAAATCGACGATTATAGATAATCGAAAATATTAAGTTGGATTTGAAAACTGGAAGTAATATACATAAAAAATATATTAGAATGGAGTTGAAATTTATTATAAATGAAGTTTAAACGTTTATATTTAAAAATCCATAAAATGAACTCGCTGCAGCGCGGTAGTTCGTAAATTGGCGCTTCGAACTTCAATTGAGTATATAGAACTCAATTTAAGTCGGAATTCTGCGAAACAAGAATTATCAAGACTGATTAAATAATAGTTTTCTAATGGAAGAGAAAATTCTGGATTTCGTCTTATAGATTTTGAGTTATTCAAAATCAAATTTTCAGAAAAACAGCGCCATAACCATTATAAAACCATAACGATTTATTTAAATTAATAAAAGAATTTTAAGTAAATAAAATCCGAATTTCCATTAGAAAAATCCAGATTTGAGTTATAAAATAAATATGAAGTCAAGCGGAGTCAAGCGAACTGATTTATGAAATGAAAATCAGATTTTTAAGTATTAGATAGAATTAACTAATTTGAATAATAATTAGTTAATCGAAATTTGACACGAAATTGGGCTTTGAATAAGTGAAGGTGATTTGAGAATTTATATTCAAAATCAAAAAGGAATTTTGAATTGAAAATGGAATTCAATTTGTTTATAAGCAAGTTGGTATTATATTTGAACATGTTATGTTCAAAGGAAAAGGTGAAATAGGCAAAATAGCTAATTAGAATATTAGTTAGCGAATTGGGTTAAGTCGGGTGGATTGAGTTAAAACAAAATGGTAAGATATATGTTGAGCAAATTGAAATGAAGTGTATGAAGATTATAATTTAAGTGCTTGACAGAAATGTACACGTTTAAATTCCATATGAGATTTTATGTGTCGTATCGGCAAGCCGCTCGGCTTTTTAATTTTCTTTTTGAATGGAAAAGGCCAAGAGGGGCGTTCTGTAGTCGTACCGAGTGACCCGCATAAAGGAGGTTATAGCGAAATTTTCTAGAAATTTAAGGAGTTAGAATATTTTAAAGGAAAAATGATAGCTAGAAATCAATGTATTGATATATATAGATTTCGATAAGGAAACGAACTTACAAATAGAATTTTATAAACAAAAAGGAAATCTATAATTAAATCGGGTAAAATTAGAAAGAGAAACGTATACATGTTTAAAAATGAATAATTGTTTTTTATGGTCTTGATTATTTGAGGCAAGTGGTCTTGTTTGTGTCGAAGTTAAGGATGTTTTCAGTCAAGGTCTGAGAGGCAGTTATACCCCAACTTGATTGATTTCATTTTTAACCGATAAATAACAAGATCCAGTCTCGAAGAGAAATATTTGAATAACAGTTGGTTAAGTGCAGTATTTTGGGTTGTTTGTAACGATGTTTTACACAATAGTTGATTTAACCCAAGTAAGTGGAATTTTGGAAATATAAAGATAAATATTTCCTAAGTATTAAAATAAATGAATGGTCATGAAAGAGAGAAGTAATTGGAATGTTTTCTAACTATAAATAGAATATATTTTCTAAGTATAGAAAATAAAAGAAGGCGATATATGGAAATGTTTTCCAAATAGCGTTATAGGCTAAGTTGATTATCGAAAATATCGTGTTAACGAATATGGATAAGGAAATGGAGAAGTGTTTTAATTAATGAAATATTAATTAAAAGGCCTAGTGATTTGTTTGATGCTTTGAATGAATGTTTGTTTTTCTTCGATGGTTAAATAACCAACTGTCGAAGTGTTTACCAATATCGTTGTCAATATGGAGAGACCGGTTGGATTATTATCCGAGAACCACTCCGTATTGGCATAGCATTGCAAATCAGATTATATGAAGATAATCGGAGATGGAGTAGAGTGCAAGGGATTTTTATATTAATGGAAATTGTGCCTTCGGTTTCGTTCAATCCCAGAATGAACGTATATGGACGAATGTCTGACAGAGTATTTCCAATGATCCCATATGTTGTTTTATACAAATATATATGGTGGTGGAGAATTTATTCTCTTAGCATAATGTCCAAAATATATTTGTGCAAATCAATTAATGATTAAGGATCTGACAATGTGGCATTTAAAGTGATTGTACTATCAATGAATGATAAGTAACCATAGCCTCAGGCCTCAACAACCGGGAAATGACAAAAATCGGGAAGGCAGCATGGCAATGTGGGTAGCTCCCATTAGGGTGTATTATCACCTATCTAGAGAAATTCATTTAATTCTTTATTCTATTTGATGCTGTCCCATTCGGGAAAACGGTTGCTGATCCCAACCGTTGGTGATATACGTCGATACACTCAAGCGATATGAGTGGTCGGTCATGTGTGGCCGGGTTACAAAATGTTCTTTTTGAACCCAGTGTATTTTCCTCTAGTGATACACTATCGGAAGGTGGTTCCATACCTTGTCATACTTGGAAATTCATTACCCAATAATTACTTGCGGTTTTGATTGTATATTATGTATATATGGAGCGTGAGATGAAAGTGTTCCGCTAGATTTCTATTTAGACACTATTATAATATCAAAAGAGTTTTGTATAAAGATTATCATTTCTTTCAAAAGGATTTTGAAAGTTAAACCAAGTGTTTTGGATTCTCGTAAGGGAAAAACCCCGTTCCGTTTTATATGGTGTGGTCTTATGAGATATCGTTTATTTTCTCAAACTGTCTTAAATTGTTACTCATACCAGTCCCATGACCGACCCAGAGTTTGTTTTCTATGTTTCCCCTAAACTCTTGGGTGCATAAATTTGTACGGACAGTCAAGTAGTTCATGATTTTACAAATCTACCTAAAGGAGCTTGGAGCAGGAGGCTTCAGTGTTAAATATATAGTATTTTTATTTCCGATGTGTTGTAAGTGTTGTACTCTGATAACTATATGTTATACTGTTAAAATTTTGTATTTCAAAAGTTATGATATATTATATTTTGTTCCGCTGTGATGTGAGATTCTATGTTGTTATTTTTGTTCTCCTTCTACCTTTTTCCTCTTAAAAAAAATGATTCGTATTTTTGTGATATTTGGGTTGGACCTGTGGTGCATTTAGTCAACTCGGATAGTGTGGATTTGCGGGCCATTACAGTTGGTATCAGAGCTTAGGTTGAGCGAACACCTAGGCTTTGGTGGGGATTTACTCATTAGAGATCCGATCGGTAGTACCCTAGAACGAGTTGAGTGTATATATACGAGATAGCATATTTGTTAGTTGATATTAAAAATTATTTTGTACTATGTTGGCTGGTATGTTCAGTGGTTTATAAATTCTAATCGAATCGTGGGATGCCACAAAGTCGATAGGAATTTCTAAACACGTGAACAAAGAAATTTGACACAATATTGTTTTAAGATGGGTAAATTAAATAATTTTACCTAGAATTCTATTTTGATATAGTAGGAATAATTCTATGAAATTATTATAATATATGGATGTGTTGGTTGTTATTATAATCAAATAAGATTATAAAATTTGGAATGGTTATATATAACCAAGTAGAATTTGTATAGAAATAAAATACACAAATAAGATGAACTGGAATTGGATTTAAATCAGAACTTGAAATTTAAATCCTGGGTATTTGGAATTTTTTTTTGAAGTATACTAAAATAATATAGCTTTGTTTTTGAATAAAAACCATTTTGAATGGATTTTATAAGAGATAAAGCACTGAACTCACTTCAGTGGCTGGAAAATATTTCTGATAATGACTGCAGCATCATCAGTGTTCATTTTCGAGTTTCTAAGTAATGGATTTCAGCCTTAGAATGGATTTTGGTGGAAATTTGTTGAAAGAAAACAAGTTGTTTTGGAAAATTCAAATGTTTTGAATTTGAGACGGAAATAAATATATGTATATATTTTCTAAAGGATTTGAGAAAAAAACTAGGTATTTGAGTTTTGGAATTTAAATTTAACTCAAGCAAGTTAAATGGATTGAAGTGAATAAATTGACTAGAATCAATTTGAATGGAATATAAATTGGATGTGAATATATATATATATATAATGATCATTCAAACAAAATGAATGAAAACCAAAAGTTTTGTGGGAAATACAAATTTTTGAAATATGAAGAGTTGAATTTCAACATAAATGAGATTTTGAAAAGTAATGGGTTTGTAACATTTTTCCTACCTTAGTAATTTCGAGGATGAAATTCTTTTAAGGGTGAAATAATGGAACAACCCAGATTTTCGAATAATTTATTTTAAATAATTAATATGGTTTTAAATATTGAGTTGATAATATAAATGGATATTTATATTGAATTATCAATTTAATAATTAAAAATGGTTTAAATTCAAGAGTATTGAATTATCGTAATACGAAAATGATATATAATTAATTTCGAATTTAAATCTGAATCAAAATGATTCAGAGAATCAATAAATTCTAATTGAATAGAAACAATAATAATAATTATTTATTATCAAAAAATTAATTGTTTTGAATTTAATTCACATTGATTTAAATTTATATTTTCTCCATATGATCGAATGGGGGTTCGAAACCATTTCCAGTGTGTTTAGAATAGTGGTGTAACATTAGTAACACTGGTTGTTATGTTCAGAAAGGAGTTTGGAACCCCGAAATATTTATTTTTCGTGGATAAGATCAAAATCAAATCGGAATCTATATAAAAAGAATAAAAAATCTCTTTATATTGAATCGTATTAAATATGAAATTAAATCGATTTAAAATCAAAATCATATGGATTTAAATATTGCTTGTACTATGGTAGACAACCATTTAATTTCAGTGTACGGTTGGTTCCCTCTCCACCTTTATATATCGCGATCACCTCACTTGTTTTCTTTTCCACTTTTCGTTCCTCAGTAGTAAACAGAGAGCTTTAAAATCAAAAATTGCCACTGCTTTAGGGTAATCAAAATCGTATGCAGCCCTCATATTTTAAAATCACACGGCTATCCCCTCTACACTTCTATTTTATCCCGTTCAGTTCCTTTCAGATCGATACCTCTTCTCAAAAGCATTTGGGGAAAAATAAAAAAATACATTAAATAATGAGGAAAAAAGGTAGGAAATAAAGTATCATGGGCCTCTGGTGTTAAAAGATTTGTTCTTCTATTAAAGCCGAGGGTGCGACGTTGTCTCGATTTAAGGTCATTGCGTGGTGGAGGACGAAATTGACTATTGCAAGTTGGATGGAGTTCGAATTAGGTATTTGTAGGATTCTAGTAAATGATGGAGCGCAGTGGTGGTTCGGAGGAGCGAGATACATATCACGATGTCTAGAAGGGTGCGATGTCGCGATTACTTTAATGTAACCACGATTTTAGGCAAAGTGTTTATCGTGATGACTCGAAATGGGAATTATCCCATCCGTTGCCTGTAAATGCCCAAGGTCGCCAATTTAGAAATAATATCGAGTTTAATTTTGAGATGTCTGGACGTTGGCAGTTTGGATGTAGATAAGTTCAACTGGATACAAATTTTATTGAAAACAGGGAAGAAGATGATGACCAAGGTTCAAAAAGGGATTATGTCGTGGGTTTGTTGAGGTTTGAATGAAGTTGATATCCTTGATTCTATCTACTGCGCATATTATTCGTGGAGTATGTGGATTCATTCTTTGTATTTTTGGGGTAAATTGGATGAAAGTGGGACTGGAAAATAAGGACTGTTGTGGGAGAATTTGTTTCAATATGGAGATTAAGTTTAATGATGATGTCGAGTGTGATGATGGTAACATATTACGGTAGGTTGTAGCAATGGGAATTTAGGCAAAGGGGTTTAACGCTGGAGTTAAGGTATAAATTTACCAATTAATTTAATTAATTTGTTTGATTTTATATAATCTAAAAATGTATAATACGATATATCTAATTCATACAAGGGTGGAAAAGCGGGAAGTAACGCATTTAGAGTCGGTCAGAATTAACCAAGATTTGATTTAAATCAAGTGGTATTCGATACTCGGCGAATAAAAATAATGGTGAGTAAATCTCGCTCAGAATTTTACATTTAAATTTATTTTTAATTGTTAAAAATAAATTATTGGTTGCTTAAATGTTTGAATGAATTATTATGGCTGTTATATATATATATATGTATTAGTTATTTAGGATTTGTGTTGTGGTTATATATATATATATATATATATATATATATATATATATATATTGGGGGTTTGGACATTTCCCGCACTACCATTACCGGATGCCCGCAGTATCATTAGCGGATGACCCTATACGCCCCACAATATGATAGTGGATGACCTTCTATACCGCGATATCATACCTCGAAGCAGGATGAGTATTATTTATGTGACTAACGTCTATGGATGTAGGAAAACAGGTTGGAGGGATCCAACTGGATTTCTCAAAAATATTATTATTTGTTTGTTTCATATATATATTATCATATATGATATGTTAGAAACCCTATGATTAATAATTGAGTGTTTTGGACTGTTTAAATATCACTGGGGAATGAATATTGATTTATAAAAAATATCGTAAAAAGGATATTTTGAGATTTAAAAGGAAAAACTATTTTTCTAAAAATAGAATTCGAATTTTGAATGGACTAGAAATATTAACTTGTTTTGAATAAATAAAACAGGTATTGAATTTATAAACGATGTTTATAAATTAAATAATACAGGAAATTAAAGTGATGAATTTATAAACGATGTTTATAAATTAAATAATGCAGGAAATTGAAGTAAATTTATAAATGGTGTTTATAAATAAAATGGAATGATTTTCATTGGATAATGCAGAGAATTAAAGTGAATTTAAAAATGCTGTTTATAACTGAAATGGAAAAATTATCGTTTGGATAATTTAAATATTTAAATTCAAAAATGAATTTAAATTGAGGATTGGGAATCATGTTAATAAGGAATGAGGGAATTATTCCAATGGTTGGAATGAGAATTGAATTAAAATAAATCCGTACGGATTTATGATTTGAACTCGATTAGATCGAATTGATTTAAATAAATATTTCAGAAAAAGAAAAATATTTGGATTGTATTAAATAGAAGTTTGAATTTTAAATATGAAAATAAATTCACTGTATATATATATAATTTATTATAAATAAAGTATTCCAAATATAGAAATTTGGTTTCAAATGGGTTTTGAAATGGAACTTGTTTAATGTATAACACAAGGAAGAAAATTTATAAACGATGTTTATAAAGTGGAATATTTATCATGGGATAAATGTGTAATTATAAAATCAAGTATGAATTTGAAAGTAAATTGGAAATCCTTTCGAAAAGTGAACGATGGTTTTTATTTCGGAATTCAGAATATAAAGTGAATTGGAAAAATCCAAAGGATATATATATTTTGAATTCAATTTCATGAATTCTATATAATAATTTATTCCTAATGGAATTAGAAAATAATAATAGAAATGGAGTTGTAATTGAATTGATAACTGAGAAATGGAAAATCGACGATTAGAGATAATCGAAAATATTAAGTTGTATTTGAAAACTGGGTTTTATATATATATATATATAATATTAGCATGGAGTTGAAATTTATTATAAACGAAGTTTAAACGTTTATATTTAAATATATTTAAAACGAACTAGCCACAGCGTGGTAGTTCATAAATTGTGTTTCAAACTTCAATTGAGTATATAGAACTCAATTTAAGTCGGAATTTTGTGAAACAAGAATTGTCAAGACCGATTGAATTATAGTTTTCTAATGGAAGAGAAATTTCTGGATTTCGTTTTATAGATTTTGAGTTATGTCAAAATCAAATTTCTTGAAAAATAGCGCCATAACCATTATTAAACCATAACGATTCATTTAAATTAGTAAAAGGATTTTAAGTAAATAAAGTCTAGAAAAATATAGATTTGAGTTATAAAATAAATATGAACTCAAGTGGAGTTAAGCGAACTGATTTTTGAAACAAAAATCAGATTATTAAGTATTAGATAGAATTAACTAATTTGAATAATAATTAGTTAATCGAAATTTGATACAAAATTGGGCTTTGAAAAAGTGAAGGTTATTTGAGAATTTATATTAAAAATCGAAAAGGAAATTTGAATTGAAAGTGGAATTCAATTTGTTTATAAGCAAGTCAATATTATATTTGAAAATGTTATGTTCAAACGAAAAGGTGAAATAGGCAAAATAGCTAATTAGAAAATAAATTAGCGAATTGGGTTAAGTCGAGTGGATTGAGTTGAAACAAAATGGTTAGATATATGTTGAGCAGGATTGGATTGAAGTGTATGAAGATTATAATTTAAGTGCTTGACAGAAAGGTACACGTTGAAATTCCATATGAGATTTTATGCACTGAATCAGCAAGCCGCTTGGCTTTTTAATCTTCTCTTTGAATGGAAAGGGCCCTGAGGGGCGTTTTGTAGTTGTACCGAGTGACTCGTACAAAGGAGGTTATGGCGAAATTTTCTGGGAATTTAAGGAACTAGAATATCTTTAAGAAAAAATGATAGTTAGAAATCAATGTATTGACATATATAGAATTCTATAAGGAAACGAACTTAAAAATAGAATAATATAAACAAAAAGGAAATCTATAATTAAATCGGGTAAAATTAGAAAGAGAAACGTATACGTGTTTAAAAATGAATAATTGATTTTTATGGTGTTGATTATTCGAGGCAAGTGGTCTTGTTCGTTTTGAAGTTAAGGATATTTTCAGTCAAGGTCTGAGAGGTAGTCATACCCCAACTTGATCGATTTCATTTTTAACCGATAAATAACAAGACTAGTCTCGAAGAGAAATATTTGAATAAGAGTTAGTTAAATGCAGTATTTTGGGTTGTTTGTAAGGATTTTTTACACAATAGTCGATTTAACCCAAGTAAGTGGAATTTTGGAAATATAAAGATAAATATTTCCTAAGTATTAAAATAAATGAATTGTCATGAAAGAGATAAGTAATTGGAATGTTTTCCAGTTATAAATAGAATATATTTTCTAAATTTAGAAAATAAAAGAAGGCGATATATGGAAAAATTTTCCAAATAGCATAAGAGGTCAAGATGATTATCGAAAATATCGTGTTTATGAATATGGATAAGGAAATAGAGAAGTGTTTTAATTAATGAAATATTATTTAAAAGGCCCAGTGATTTGTTTGATGCTTTGAATGAATGTTTTTTTTCTTCGATGGTAAATTAACCGACTGTCGAAGTGTTTGCCAATATCGTTGTCAATATGGAGAGACCGGTTGGATTATTATTCGAGAACCACTCCGTTTTGGTAGTAGCATTGCGAATCAGATTATATGAAGATAATCGAATACGGAGTAGAGTGCAAGGGCTTTTTCTATTAATGGAAATTGTGCCTTCGGTTTCTTTCAACCCCAAAACGAACGTATATGGACGAATGTCTGACAGAGTATTTCCAATGATCCCATATGTTGTTCTGTACAAATATATATATGTTGGCGGAGAATTTATTCTCTTAGCATAATATCTAGAATATATTTGAGTAAATCAATTAATGATTAACGGCTCTAACAATGTGGCATTCAAAGTGATTCTGTCATCAATGAATAATAAGTAATCATAGCCTCAGGCCTCAATAACAGGGAAATGACAAAAATCCGGCAGACAACATGGCTATGTGGGTAGCTCCCATTAGGGTGTATTATCACCTATCTAGAGAAATTCATTTAATTCTTTATTCTATTCGATGATGTCCCATTCGGGAAAACGGTTGCTGATCCCAACTGTTGGTGATATACATTCGATACACTCTAGAGAAATGTGTGGTCGGTCGTGTGTGGCCGGGTTACAAGATGTACTTGTTGAACCTAGTGTATTCTCCTCTAGAGATACACTATCGTAAGGTGGTTCCATACCTTGTCATAATTGGAAGTTTTTTACCCAATAAATGCTCGCGGTTTTGATTGTGTATTATGTATATGTGGAGCGTGAGATGAAAGCGTTCCAGTAGATTTCTATTTATTTGATTTAGACACTATTATAATATCAAAAGAGTTTTGATATAAAGATTATCGTTTCTTTCAAAAGGATTTTGAAAGTTAAACCAAGTGTTTTGGTTTCTCATAAGGGAAAAACCCGTTCCGTGTTATACGGTGTGGTCTTATGAGATATCGTTTATTTTATCAAGCTGTTTTAAATTATTACTCATGCTAGTCCCACGACTGACCCAGAGTTTATTTTTTATGTTTTCCCTAAACTCTTGGGTGCCCAAATTTGTACGGGCAATCAAATAGTTCAGGATTTTACAGATCTATCCAAATGAGCTTAGAGCAGGAGGCTTCAGTGTTAGATATAAAGTATTTTTATTTCCCCTGTGTTGTAAGTGTTGTACTCTGATAACTGTATGTTATATGGTTAAAATTCTGTATTTCAAAAGTTATGATATATTATTTTGTTCCACTGCGATGTGAGATTCTGTGTTGTTATTTTTGTTCTTCTTCTACCTTTTTCTTCTTAAAAAAATGATTCGTATTTCTGTGATATTTGGGTTGGATGTGTGGTGTATTTAGTCAACTCAGATGGTATGGATTTGCGGGCCATTTCAAAAACAAACCCTAGGAATATCTGTAGAGGCTCTTAAAGACGGGCTTGTACAGATATGGAAAAGCTCTCGACCGAGTTCCGTGTTTCTTGTATCGCCATGCCATGGAACTCGGTGCACATTAGAGGACGTGCGATTGAGGCATCGAGCTACAGTTACAGTACATACGTGGGATAGTCTAGATACATGCATGACTACTCTGGGTGATGTATTGTAGACTTGAGGGCATTACTCTGAAATGAAATCTGATTCGATCGATGGTGGCAGTCCGTACGTTTACTTAGCATAGTAATGTTATATAGAGATCTGTACGTCACTACAGTGTAGGATGAGGGACTACGTACTTTTCTGTGGTATTACGAGGGAAATCATGCGAGTGGGATACCATAGGGTGTACCTCAGTATTGAGAGGTAGCTACATATATACCATATTAGGTTAATTCGCTAGGAAGTAAATGGGTATGGCGTTGTATAAGCGTTGAGTGTCGTTAACCCAAGTAACCTAAAAATCAAGAAAATGTAATGGAACAGTATTTGTAGAGATCATTCTGTTTCAGAGATACTAGTATTGGTGCAGTGCAGAGAAACGCATTTAAGAAGCGTAGTATATTTTGTTCAAACTTATCTTTCTCAGTTCACACTTGTCCTTGTTATTGTTATCTTGTTCTTCCAGTTTTTATATACCTACCATGATACTTTATTTATTTATATTTAAAAGTAACTGGACTGACCAGACTTTATATCTGACCCTTTTTGTTTCCTCTTTTCTCTCTTCCATTCCCCCCAAGGTTTTCAGGATGGAAGTGCTTAGATTCGATTTGGATTCTTTCAGCTTAGCTTTGACTTTGGATATTGATTTACTGCTTTTATCTCTTGTCAACTCTCTTATGGCTTCGCAAGGGAAACATGGTTTTATGCTTTTGTACTCTGATATCTTTGGCAAGACAGATTATTAATGTAATTGGTTACTTCAAACTTATGATGTAAACTCAGTATTTGGGGCCATGATGTTTTGATTTAAATAATTTTTTTTAATTCTGCTGCTATTTTACATGTATGTCTTGTGATATTTTGTTCTTATTTACCTATAACGCTTCAGAAACTTAATGCATTCTATATAGAGTGACATTAATGGACGTGGGGTGTCACATTTGGTATCAGAGCATCTGGTTATAAGATCGGATAAAATATTCTGAAAATGGTTTTCAAAAAGGTCTCAAAAACAAAGTATTTTAAAATGAATAGTCTATTTTTGAAAAGCATATTTCCCAAGGCCATAAATATCTTCTTGATTCTCCGCTTGATTCATTTTCATTTTTGTTTGGGGAACCTTTTCTTCCCGAAAAGGTATCCCCATTTCAGCATGGTTCCGTAGGGCATGTTAAAACTATGATACATGTTGAAGGGCAAAGAAGTGCCTAACCTCCATCTGTAGCCGCAGTAGTTTCACCTGTGGCTTATTTTCTCTCAAGCTTGTAAGTATTTTCGTGCGATGGAAGCAGCTTTCAAGAGACTTGTTAGCATGTTGCACAAGGATGGTAAAAAGGAGAATAAGGGAGTTGGGGTTAAGGAGCACAACCCAAAAATGAAAGAAGAAAAGAGGAAATACCATAATTACGGAGCGGTGGGTCATCTGAAAAAGGATTGCAGAAAGAGGGAAGACGTTTGTTACTACTTTGGTAAGGCAGGATACCTTATTAAGGAGTGCTCAAAAAGAAAAGGCCAGAGGGCAGGAACTTCTAGAGGGAAAGCTAATGTTCTCATAGCTGGAGGACAAAATAGGGGTAGGAAAAAAATCCATCGAAGGATTGATTTCTATTTCTGATCATCCTTTTGGGATTCTTTTTCTGATGCTTCACATTTTTTTATATCTAATCCTTTAGTTGAGTCTTTGCACCTAGATACTAGTATGGTTTTGGATCCCGTTATTGTCTCAAACCCATTGGAGGTACGACTCATTTATAGATGATTTGTCGGGGTTTGAGAATCTCTGTGCTAGGCGTTGATTTTGATTGTGACGCACATGTTCTTGATTTCATAAGATACAGTTTGATTCTAGTGATGGATTGGTTAACCATATATGGAGCCATTCTAGATTGTGAGAGGAGGGTCATTAGACTTCTGATTTGCCATGGAAAGACTCTAGATTTCTTATAACCCCAATAAGGTCTGTCATGCTTAGTCTCCTAGAACTTCTTGATATATCTATCGAAGATTTGCGATCTATACCAATAGTTGTGAGTATCTTGATGTTTTGATGTGGTATGGGGTTTATCTCTGGGGCACGAGATTGGTTTCAGCATATACTTGGTGGACAATGCAAAGCCAGTTGCATTTCCTGTGTGACATGTGACTCATAAAAGAAAAGAGGGAACTTTGTAAGCAAGTAGGGGAGCTACTTGAGAAGAGGTTTGATAGGTGAATCATATCAGGATGGGAAACCTATTGAAGATAGTCCTTGAGGAAGCCCATCATTCTAAGATGACTATTCATTTAAGAGGCGATAAAATGTATAGAGTTCGAGGTAGTGGAGCCAAACTTGCGAGAGGAAGTGAAAGTAAAGAAGGAAGCAATGATTGGATGAGTTTCGACTTGCATACTTGGATCAGAGGTTAAGAAATTGTGCAATAAAGAAGTGAAGCTAGTAAGATTGCAATGGAAAAAGGGAGCGCGAACGCTACTTGGGAGGCTGAAGATGAGATTCGTGCTTCATATCCATTCCATTTGGAGAATATGCTCTTAACTTATTTTTTCAAGCTTTGAATTAATACTTGTATCTATCATTTGAATATCTCCTATCGATCGAGTCTTTTGGTAGAAAACTAATGAATTAAACATGTATCTGAGACATGTTATGTTTGATGGATGCAAGTGTTTGCTAGTGACTGCTCGTGGATGCATATACACACACAATAGGCACTAGATCGGCTCAATCACTTACATATTGCATATGGATGTGTGTACATTTTAAATTTTTATGGATGAAAATGGGTGAACCATTACATTGATGTTGCATTTGGATGGATGATTGTGCACACATATAGAACTTACATGGATTAGGATGATTTGCATACATTTTGGTTGCATGGCACAAACATACATTGCATTAAGGAGGTCAACTGAATCAATAGACCGCTTGATCTTTCGCACTAGTTTACGGACATATACACATACTATTACATATGTTCATAAAAGCATTAGAAACTCCTTAAGGACAATGGATGCATGTGCTTGCTAGATGAATGTATGATTGTTGGATGTTAGGATATACGTTCTTCTTAACTTAGAGATTTCGGGGATGAAATCCTTTGAGTAGGGGAGAATGTAACACCCCGAAATTTTAACTACACTAAAAATGATGAATTAAAGAATAATTAATGTGTAATACACTATTAATAACGAATTAAGGAAAACTTAATTAAATTTTCAGAATTAAGTAAAACGAACCTCGCCATTGCGTCCGCCTCAGAATTCTGGTCAAGATAGACACCAAGTTCGCACAAAATGGACTTCATATGAAGAAGTTATTAAGGTTTGAAGTTTGTATGCATATAAGGAGAATACACACACACAGATATATATATATATATATATATATAAATTAAACCAGGATTCAAAAATTCAGAACCAAAAAATCCGGCGCGCAAACTGGGAAAGCGCCGACCGTTTGGGGTCGACCCGAGACCCTGTTGGGTCGACCCCGGGGTCGACCCAGGCTCTTGGGGGTCGACCCTGGGGTTGACCTAGGGGTCGACACCCATGAAGGGGGGTCGACCCCCCCTCAGATCTGGGCAGAATTCTGATTTCGAATATGACTTGTTCGTGGCTTGGTTCATTGGTTCTAGGCTATAAAAAGGACCCTAAACCTAGGTTTTATTCTTTAAAAAAAAATGGTGGCGATGGCAGAGCTCTGCCGCAACATAAATTAAATGGCCTTTGCATCTCCAAATCCAATTCAGCAAAGATTATACAAATTCAACGATTTCTACAACAACAAATCCAACATGTTCTTCGCAGTAATTTGGATCCATTTCCTTAGATCTATTCACTGTGAGTTCATGTTATTTTTAGATCTAAATATTTAATTGTTAATCATAAAATGTATATAGAAATTGGATATTGGATCTATGCCTAAACAAGTTCTATTATGACATGATTATCAGATCTGCCTTTATATGTTCATACCGCCACCATGTTAAATCTTGTCATAATATATTTATTTAGTTTTATGCATATTTCTGTCATTTTATTATTGATTCATCATTATGCCAGTTTTGATTCTCTTCTTTCCCTGTTTTCCCTTTTATTTTTATATTGCCAGGCTACCTTCGAGCCTAGGTCTAACGCTAAAATATGCGAATGTGAGAAATTGGGAACGATTAGGAAATACATAATTTGGGGAATAATTGGATTGGAAAATATGAATATAAATTTGGGCACAAAATTCGGAAATATACGAATATGGATTCGGGAATATATATCGTGTTGGATAATGTGAATATGAATTTAGGCATACATTGGAAAATATGATTTGGGCATAAATTGGAACACATGTAAAATATGATTTGGGCGTAAATTGAAACATTTGTAAAATAGGATTTGGCATATGATTTGGGCGTAAATTGGAACATATGTAAAATATGATTTGGCATATGATTTGGGCGTAAGTTGGAACATATGTAAAATATGATTTGGCATATGATTTGGGCGTAAATTGGATTATATGTGAATATGAATTTAGGCATAACTTTTGCTGAAATATGTGAATATGAACTAGGGACATAAATTAGCAAATATGTGAATACAGATTTGGGCATAATATTATACCTTATACCTTGATTTATGACTTAGGAAAAATGGCATATTGTGCATAATGAAATATGAATTAAAAAGGGGCATGAAAATCTATATTTGGAACAGGAAAATTTATAATATGAATATGCCAAAAATAATGGAACCGTAGTAATGCTTAGACACAAGGTTAGCTTGCACTTGTGGCATAAGTTTGCCCGGAGCCGCCCGACATATCCAGCAACCACAAGTGATTAGTCTAATACATAACAGCACCATAACACGAGGTTAAGTCTAAACTTGTGGTTTAAGTCTGCCGGGAGTCGCTCGACATATCCAGCATTCACAAGTGGTTGACTTAATGTGAGAGGTCTAGGGCATTAACGTGTATGAACAGAAATGATAAGATGTTTAGGTTTTTCCTAGTGACAAGTGGAAATTATAACTTAGGTTATAATAAATGAAAAAGGGAACATACTAACTTATGTACGGGGATAAGCTGTACTTAATTTTAAATTAAGTTATTTGCAAGAACTAGTATCTGAAATCTACGGATGAGGACAACATATGTTTTATTTATGGAAAGGAAACTTATTACTAAACCTTATTTAAGAGAACTAAGTAAATAATTAGACAATGATAAGATGGAATTATGATTAAATGAGAAAGAATGAGGAAAACTTGTAAAATGAAATAAGTTGTATAACATGTGAGCTGAGATATACTTAATAACATAGTAAGTAGAACATGTTACTGTAATGATGTAGCCAAACAAGAATACTGAAGAGATTGTGGATTACAGACCTTGGGACATAATCTAGAGAATAACATGTTGTGGGCTTATTAATGAGCTTAATTGGGTTAAGTTTAATAACCAAAATTAATAAGCAAAAGGAACTTGGTAACTTGATTAAGAATTCAATATGAATGAGAATAGCCAAGTGAAATGAAAAACTGATGAGGTAAAGTAAGCGCGTAAAAGAATGTTTAGACATAGGGTCTAACAACATATTAAAGCAAGGCGCTTGGACCACTCCACACGTTTAAGGGTGAATAACCCAACGGGGTAGATCATCGTGGTGTTATAAGGCACAAGGGGGAGTGCACATTCACCTGATTGTTCTGACAGCTCCGAAGGACTAGAAGGGGAAGCACGCGTCTTCCTGTGGTACGTAAGGTGCTCCTAGTAATCCTCTATGTGGTGGAAGATGTTTTAGGCTGTGCTCGTAGAGGTTGGGTTTGCGCGTAACTACCAGGTGGGTGGGCCTTGACTGCAGAAGTAGCTATGCAGTCAGAATGCCGTGACGCGATAACACCAGGGTGATTCGGCGATTGTCTCAACGAGGAGGCGAAGGGTCACGACCAACAAGGATAGTAGATCATCGGATATCCGCCATCGGCAGCCAGTGGGATGCAGAAAGACTAGAGCTAAAACTAATAGACCATTCACCCTTCACTATCGGGGTATGGTGGTTGAGGGAAGATGCCAAATGGATGTTTAGATTGTTTTCTTTAGGGGCAGTCGTTTATCTCTTGTAGTCTTTACTAGTTGAGGGAGTGGCCTGGGTGGGGCCATAACCACCTTGAAAACTGGCCCTAGGAGTATCTGTAGAGGCTCTTAAAGATGGGCCTATACGGATATGGAAAAGCTCCCGACCGAGTTCCGTGTTTCTTGTATCGCCCTGCCACAGAACTCGGTGCACATTAGAGGACGTGTGATTGAGGCATCGAGCTACAGTTATAATACATGTGTGGGTTATTCTAGATACATGCATGACTACTCTGGATGATGTATCGTAGACTTGAGGGCATTACTCCAGAATGAAATCTGATTCGATCAATGGTGGCAGTCCATACGTTTACGTAGCATAGTAATGACAGATATATGCGGAACATAACATTGTTATATAGAGATCCGTACCTCACTCTGACATAGGATGTGAGACTGCGTACTTTTCTGTGGTATTACGAGGGAAACCGTGGGAGTGGGATACCATGGGGTGTACCTCAGTATTGAGAGGTAGCTACATATATACCATATTAAGTTAATCTGTGAGGAAGTAAATGGGTATGACTTGTGTATAAGTATTGAGTGTCATTAACCCAAGTAACCTAAAAATCAAGAAAATGTAATGGAACAGTATTTGTAGGGATCATTTTGTTTCAGAGATACTAGTATTGGTGCGGTGCAGAGAAACGTATTTAAGAAGCATCTTATATTATGTTCAAACTTATCTTGCTTAGTTTACACTTGTCCTTGTTATTGTTATATTGTTCTTTCAGTTTCTATATACCTGCCATGATACTTTTATTTATTTATATTTAAAAGTAACTGGACTCGCCAGACTTTATGTCTGACCCTTTTTGTTTCCTCTTCTCTCTCTTCCGTTCCCCCCGGGTTCTCGGGGTGGAAGTGTTTAGAGTTGATTTGGATTCTTTAAGCTTAGCTTTGATTTTGGATACTGATTTACCACTTTGATTTCTTGTAAACTCTCTTATGGCTTCGCAAGGGAAATATGGTTTTATGCTTTTGTACTTTGATACTTTTGGCAAGACAGATTATTAATGTAATTGGTTATTTCAAACTTATGATGTAAACTCAGTATTTGGGAGCATGATGTTTTGATTTAAATAAAGTTTTTAATTCCGCTGCTATTTTACACATTTTTCTTGTGATATTATGTTCTTATTTACCTATAACGCTTCACGAAACTTAATGCATTCTATATAGAGTGACATTAACGGACGTGTGGTGTCACAATTACACTTTCACTTTCCTCTCCTCTTCTTCTATCACCTATTTTCGCCCGCGTGAGGGAATCCCTAACCCTAATTATCGCTTCTCCGATCTGAAACTTTTCCTTTGATTCCTCCTTTTCGATCTTTCGCACCATCTACTTCTGGTCATCTGCTATCTCTAGTCAACACTGCTCCTTCATGGTGCGGTGTACCATTCCGTTTTTGGCAAACTCTCCACCTACGCCTCCTCAATTCTTGTGTTGAAGACTACGGTTTTGCTAGTGCTCCTGATTGGGTCGATGTGGCGAGATTCAAAAGATCCATATTTGGTTTTGACTTGCTATGGCGGAGTTGTCACGACTCTAGCGCGGAGTACTCTAATGGCCATCCATTTGGTTTTGTTCGCGACTCTACTTTTCACTACCTGGTATGTTTTTTCTTTCATCTACCAAATATGCAATGAAATTGGTGCCTTTGCTCTTTTGGTGAGAAAATGTAGATGTCTAGCGTCTTGGATATGTGGCATGGTATTTGTTGGGCAATTCTTGGTGTATTGTTTGTTTTAGTGTCATCTTGTTAGAGATGCTTTTGTTCGACTGTGTTGATAGTTCATTTCGTTGGAGTTGTGGTGTGTGAGGGTCGTAGTTTGTCTTTCTCGGGAATCTGGAGTTATAATTCTTTGGTTAGGCTTGTCTCTCTGTTTTTTTGTTCTGCAACTTCCCTGCTCTCTAGGCGATAGCCGCGGCTACAGAGGAGCTATAAGGGTTTTGTTTGTTGAACATCCTCTTTTTTCCTTGTAAGTCTGCGCAGGCTTCTTGCTTTAGAACTCTAAGGTCAAATCATGATGGAGTTGTTCTTTATAACTAGGCATGCTAGATAGTAGGTCAAAAGAATATGTCATATTTTTGGTGCTTGCTGCTCCATATACTGTGCTTGTGTACTGTACTAATCTTTGGGCATGTGGGTAGTTGCTACGCCACTTGCAATATAATATGTAAGATTGCTTTTTATCGAAGTATGTAAAGTTATATGTTATTCTCCTTACGTGGAGTATCGATGTAATTTATAGTAGTCTAATATTTAACTAGCTCCTGTACTATAATATAGAATAGATTAGTGGACGACCCACTATAAAATGTCATAGGTAGTGGACGGTCCAGTATAAAAACCGAAACAATGGTCTGGCAATCTACCAAACTCTTGCAACTATCATTACTATTATTTGTTATAATAATAAGTGTTATGGACCACTATAAAATCCTGTCGGCTATGCCGAAAAAAAACAATCACTAAAATTTCGACAAAAATTCTAAATAGGAGAAATGTCCCTAATGGTCCTTTTCCAATATTATGAAATTATATGGCCTCTTATAAAAATAATATTTCTTACTTTAAGCTTATTTAACTCAGAGTGTTTTAATCCTAACTTTCACTATCCAAATACTTTCTGTCAGTGGACGGATATCAATTTTTTGTCCACTCATAACAAACACGAACCAAAGAAGTTAACGACATAATAAGCATTAAAGAAACCACCTAACATAATTTACATACAACGCCTACAAAACACAAAAGAATAACAATGATAATAATAATAATAACAACTAATTTTGAAGAAAAAAATCCATTTGCAAACTTAAAAGGAATTACTCATTAGTAGTAAATATCTATTATTATTCTAAGGGGTTTTCCATCTCGTTGTTTCTAGTGCTTAGTGAAGCCTAACACCAAAGACAATGACGATTTATTAGATTTTCAAATGACTTCACTTGCTTATCAATATTTAGTTATGTTGTTCTAATAAGGATATGAAAAGGATAACTCAACCAAAAATGATTGGTTAAACACAAAAAGCTCATGCACAAGCTTAATTTTACATTTGAAAGATGAACAATAAAGCATGCATGGTTTAAGCTTCCTACAATGGAAAATAATTAAGGGAATTCAAAACAAAATCAATTATATAAAAACACCATTAAAGCACGGCTTATAACTAGAGCACTGGCATATACAAAGTGGATAAATTATGCATTCGATAAAGCTAAAACAACATCCTTTTATAATTTTTTACATGACGCCCAAACAAACATACACTCGACCTAATGGCCTCGTGCGCAACTTGCATTCAAAGGCTCGATGGTTCATGAGATTCTGAAATTCACACCACATCCTTTATATTCTCAAAACTAAGCCTGTCATCATGAAGTTGTAATAAAGACACGCTAATAAATATGGATAACCTGGAATATTTCTGCATCACTCTTCAGTCACTATGCAAAACAATATATTGGTTGGAATCTATATATTATTCACAGAAAGTTCTTTGTGATTTATATGTTGATATGAATTTCAGTCCTTAAAAGCATGACGGTTTTACAAATTTAATGTTATTTTACAATCATTTGCACGAGCTAAACCATGATCATATAGCTCCTAATACTTATATGTTCAATTATAGTTTTTCGAGACAATTATATCATTCAAGCTATGTTTATTTATTGTAACCATAAAATAGTGTTATGCAGGTTATGCTAAATATAAATATGTCCTCGCAATGCTTTAATATGTAACTAATTTTAAAACCATGGCTAAATTTTCTAGTAAAATGGTAAGTAAAATAATCTTCAATACACTTCTATAAATTGACTTCAGGCACAACACCAACTTTAAATAAATAAATGTCTTCTTCGATCGAATAAAGAAAAAATGAAAGAAAACATAGTACTTGAATGAGAGCATTAGGAATGAATAAGAGAATAAAATGATAAATGCGTTGAAAAATAATGAAGAGAATTCACGTCATGTCAACAAGCTAGGGAATGGTGCCTAAACCCTAATAGTAAGAAACACGGCTTAGAAATCAATTTATTTCTGGATTATTACAACATGAAAGCATTAGATAATACGCTTAATTAGGAAAGAAAAATTTTAAAGCCCAAAATTTATGTAGATTCATATAGTGTTTGTACTTTAGCTTCGAAAAATCTAGGAAGTTGCTTATCTCCACCCATCTAAACAGGTCTTAGAACTTGGCATAAGGAAGGCTTATGATAGTGGTCCTGAATTGTTAGACTGATGGCCAAAATAGGATCCCGAAAACAATTTGTCACTTGGATTTATGCTTGCATGTACATTTCCATTTTTTTGTCAATTACAATATCACTTCAATTAGGTACTTCCGCAGTAAGCAAGGTATATGTAACAACCCAAATTTTAATAAAAAATAATTAAATATAAAATATTTATAAATTAAATATCAATCATAATAATATTTAGAAATAGACAATGAGACTAATACAATTGGATCCGTTGTAATTTTCTAATCAAAATGGACACTTTGGTTTCTAAACACAGAGTTAAAATGAATTAGTTATGTATTAAAGAAGAATTCAGAAAATTAAAATAAATAAACAAATACAACAAATGGTCATTGGGTGACCCAACTTACATTGGTCGACCCCTGTGTCGACCCTTGTGTCAACCTAGGTGGGCAAGTGGGTTGACCCAGGTCGAGCAAATTGCGTGTCTTGGCCTGCACGCCAGGCAACGAATGATTATTATATTTCTAGTGTTAATTTTCTAAGTTGGCAAACGTGGCACTTTCTTATTAGTCCAATGACACGGTTGGACCAGATCCAATCTTAGATTTGAAAGGCTGAGGACATCCAGTAAACCCTATATATACACTAGCAAAGCCTTTCTCATTTCTTTACATCCAATCTCTCTTCTTCTTCCCCAAGCCTATCCCCAAAATTAAGAAGGGCCAAATAATTAAATTTTTAAGGGTGAAGAAGTTCTTAAGTTTTAATATTAATTTTTAAAAACACTTCTGGAGGTGGAGATTTTGCTATTTTTGAGAAGAAGGCCACAGAGGAAGCTTTATTCATCATATTGGACTGTAAATTAGGGATACAACCTTAACATGTAATTGGAGAACATGTAAACTGAAATAAATTGTACTGAATTGAATATTAAGTAACGTGGGAATGGGGTTGTATAAAAAGATAACATTACCTAGAAATGTTAATATAACCTAGGAATATAACACGAGGTTGTATTAGGCTTATTAATAAACTTAAATTGTGTTAAGTTAAAATTGGTTAAATTGATGAGCAAAGATAGAGGTAGTCCGTTTCGGCAGCGAGGGATAGATTGGGGAAGATAAGTGGCTTGTAGGTTAAGTCTGTTCCGGCAGTGCGGGGCTGACTGAGGGAGGATAAGAGGCATAATAACATAATGAAATCATAGTTTAGGCCCGTTCTAGCAGCGTGGGGGTGATTGGGGAAGATTAGAGGCCTAATAAAAATAATGAATGGGGACTAATTCTAGGGATGACTTATGTCAATTGAATTTTTTGGATGGGAACCCGTAAGTCAGTATTACTTCGTTATCATAGAGGTCTCAAATTAGGTAGAGGCTTGGGCATGATTTATTGAACTGGATAGTAAGCGGTTCAAACGAGGTGTGTACGGGCACATTCTGGCAGAACAATGCTGTGCATCGCTTCGATTAGGGAAGATAAGCCACTGTAATGCCTGTGATTAACGACTATGTCCTTTTAGTTGATGGATTCGGGATTGATAATCGCGAATTCCATAGCTGGCATAGCTTATCACATTATGGGTATATGAGCCGATCGATGGGTAGAGAATAGGTAAAGCCTAGGGTGAAATCTTGGTAGTTGGTGTAGTAATTTTTGGATATGAGCAAGAAGACTATCTTTTTCGTGTTTATCTTTCCTACTATTTCATTTATGCTTTTATGTCTATTGCTCTTAGAACTATTCATCTGTCTAAATTATTCCTTAGCTTATACACATGCTAGAAATTACTAGAACTCACCAGACGTATGTTTGACGTAGTTTGTTTTCTCATTCTCTCTGCATTTCCCCTTCCCCCAGGATCGCAAGGTGGAGGGTCTCAACAACGATTCTTGATTATTTGGTTTAGCTTGGATTCAGGCACTTTCCAGATTCATGTATTTGTTCACTTCTTATTTTTTGATCATTGTATTGACACATGAGAGGGTTGGTTTTCTTGGCTTTACTTATGTACTATGATATTTTCCATGAGACAGTATGTTTAGTTTATGATGGTGACTATCTGGTATTTTGAAATGTAATAACTATTGTGATTTGACTTCCTTATTTAACAAATGTTTTAAAGTTTCCACTGTGTTTTATATTTCTGTCTTGTGAATTTTAGTCTCTATATTGTTACTTTATACTTAAGCACTTCATAAACCTTAACTCATCCTCGTATGGGTGACGTTAAAGGGTGCGGGGTGTTTCATTTGGCATCGGAGCCTAAGGTTACAAGATCAGATTAAAAAAAGTGTTTTCAAAAGTAAATTATTTTCAAGTAAAACTTATTTTTGGAAAAGATACCCTCAAGTCAGTTACAGTATTTCCTTGGCCCCTTTTCGAATCCTTGTCTTGTTCTTTTTGGACTCATCATGTCTAGGGCTCCTAACTTCCTAGAGGGTGTTCCCATTCTGACATGGTTCCATAGATATGTCGAAGTTATGACACCTGCCGATGGGCAATAAAATGCCCCACATCAAGTAGTAGCCGCAGTAGTTCCACCAAATCCAACGGTTAATTTTTCTAATCTTTGTAAGGACTTTTTGCTATGGGAGGCAAACCATTTCTTGGATCAGACAGTTTTGTTGATGCTCATAACTGTTTGAGCGAGACCGATCATGTGTTTCGATTATTAGGGCTTGATGACAGGAGGAGGATTCAGTTGGTCACTTGACAACTGAAAGGAGAAGCTTCATATTGGTGGGAAGTAGTTGAGGCAGAGCGAGCCGTAGTGACATGTGACGACTGCCCATAACCCCTGCATCAAAGAAGAGGAATAATGCGCTGAAAGGTGTATCAAGCAGTTGTGGACGATCATCATAAGTAACAACAACATCGGTACTTGTCGTAGAACTCACAGCGCAAGGATAAAATATAGTAGAAAATATACGACAGGTCATAATAGTGAAGCATCATATAACAAACTTTTGAAACTTTCACAACATCCTAAAAGATTATCGAAACATCATAAGAGATATCAAAGTCTGTACATAAAGCCTCACTACAACACTCATAAAGCAACTCAAACAGCGGAAACAGAAAGATTAAAGAGTAATAAAACTGGTACATAAGCCTCTAGGTCGCCTCCGAACTGCAACACCGTCCTCACTAAGCTATCACCTGCCACCTAGTCTGCCCATCCACAACCAGATGAACAACCCGAGGTAATAAGAGGGAAACATAAAACCTTGAGCTAGACAACAGTCTTAGTGAGTGATAAAATAACTAACAAACGTCAACAATAAAGTATATGAGAATGGATAGATAAACATACTAATCTACCCACAACAATAGAGAAGAACTCAACCCCATCTTCCCTACATCAGACAGTGATAGCCTTTGCAATAACATTTCAACCGTACATCCATGTAAATCAGAACACCCATTCAATCATGGAAAAGCACTTATGACATCCAAATTATATATATCTCACGTAAATCGCCCTAATCGAACTCAACATCCCTCAGAAACAAGCCCCAGAGGCCTAAACCAATATCAAACAAGCACCTAAGGAACATCTCCTTTGACTTGGACGATCTATATGGGACGGTACAAAAAGAGCAACCAATCATCCATGACCGACTCTGGCTATCACCACCAATCATGCTTTGAGACCGTCGTTAATCGTATGACGACCAACCTTGTCATATGTCAAGGGCTAATGGTAACCCCAGTTCAAGCATAAACTCCATACACCTTTCAACGATACATATGTTTTTCCAACCTTGACAACTAGGCCTTTCAATGATACCCAGGGTACTCGACCTACAACTGGTCTTTAAGACGTCTCTAGTGTACCCTGCTTCGAGCCTACTAGAACTTATGACAATGATAATCTCTCGGCCTTCACATCTCTAGTCATCCAACTCGACGACTTTTCATAGCTCAAGCAATCTTCTTAAGCAACCATTATCCACCAACTCATAACCTTTGAGTTGTCACCTCATTCGCTGTTCTACACCGATCAACACTTTGAACCTTCCTACTTGAATTTACTTTGAAGTCACACCATCACTGAGCTAAATTACATCACTGCGCTGTGGCTAAGTTCAGGGGGTTTCCCCCAAATTTTTTTCATACTCTTTTGTTCTAATCTAGGTTATACCCGAAAAATATAATTTTCCAGAAAATGACCTTGTGCGACCGACCAGATCAGAAGACATGACCGACCAGATCAAAAGACATGACCGACCGACCCACTTGAGTCTGACCCACTCCCTTCACAACATGACTCCACCACTTCAGACCAACCTAACCACTTCATACATGACCGACCGACCCAAACACAGGCCGACCGACCCAAACCCTTTTCCACGTGCCAACATGTCTGTCCGACCCCATTGCTTCAACATGACACACCCGATCCAATTGAGTATGACCGACTGACCCGACCCACCTGAGAACGGCCGACCGATCCATTCGCTGCTCGACCCAGAACATGACCCAACCAGCAGCGACCGACCGATCCATTCGCTGCTCGACCAAGAACATGACCCAACCAGCAACGATCGGTCGACCACTTCAGACCGACCCGACCAATATGGAGCTGACCGACTAGAATGCCTGTACTACATCTTGTACTTCCCTCGTACTATCCGACCGACCAAAAGTACGATCGACCCATTTCCTGCACAACCCCAATGCAAGTCCAATTTCGACCAAAACTTTGCTAACCAACTCATCCAATTCACCAAATACAATCATAAACATGTTATGAAATCGCTAACAACATGAATATGACAATTATCACTAAAATTATGCAAACTCACCAAAATCATAGCAAATGAACATGTGAACTAAATTATGGATCTAACTTGCATAAACATATGAAATAGCATAGAAATTACCAGTTTAAACTTGATAAATTATATTCTATGGTGATTCATATGAAAATAGGCTTACCACGGTGTAGATCTATGGGAAAACACTTGAATTTGGTGAAAAATATGATCAAACATTCATATACTTAATTGAATTCATGTGAGAGAAGCATATCACTCACCAATTCTCCAAATCAAAGCAAGACGGTGAAATAAGATTCCAGACAGCGAAGAACTTGATCCAAATCCTTCGATCCGACGAATTTTTACTTCAAAGGATGTAGATCTAGCTTCAGTTGGTGTAGATCTTGGATTCCCTTCCTTTGATCTTGATTTTAATGGTGGAAAGGTGTTAGAGGAAGGAGGAACACAAGACCATCAAATGAGAGAATGGAGAAAGTAAACTATTCTCCATACCTCTCACCCCCTATTTATAGCTTCCACCAACCCACTAACGGGCCTCTCCAAATCAACCAATTATTGCTTACAAAACCTGAACAACCAACTAGAATACCTTAAAACGGCGATTCCACCCAAATCACTGAGCCAAATATTTAATGTGACTACTCTACGGAAATGGAATCATCATTTCCTTTCCAATGGCACATGTCTCAACACTTGGTTCAACCCGAATCAAAAATTATTCCATGTACAAGACTGACAGGGGCAAAATGGTCACAAACAAAATTGGTAAAAATTATGGACATGTCTCACATCCCCATAAGCAACATATTAAAATATGAGAATGATCCAACCCTCAGGGAATAAAATAAAAATATTTTACGATCCTCCGATACGTATAATGCGGGCTGTTACATGACATAGGATGATTTCAAGGATAAGTTCGAGAAATAGTTTTTATCAAAAGCTGAGGAAGGGATGCTGTTGGAAAAGTTCTTGAGTCTGAGACAGAGTAGTATGTCGGTTAAGGAGTATGTGAATAACTTCAACGAGCTGGCGAGATTTGGCTTAAATCTAGTTAATAATGTGCACAAGAAGGCTTTGAGGTTTGTGATGGGACTGAAACAACCCCTCCAAGGACTAGTAATGATGCATATTTCGATGGGAGCTACGTTTGAGACACTTGTGGGTATGGCTCTTATGCATGAGTGTGAAAAAGAGAGTAAACAAGAGGATAAGACTAAAGTGATCAAGACTAGTATTGGAAAGAAAATGTGGTGGACTATGAAAGGTGCAATGAAAAAGGGAGAGAAGCTAGACAAAGAATAGATTAAGAAGGAAGTGAAGTGTTATGGGTGTAATATGATGAGGCACTTCATCAAAGATTGTAAGAAGACAGCTAAGAAAGGTGCTTGTTTTCTGTGCATACAGATGGGACATTATAACATGTAGTGCCCTTAGAAGTAGGGACAGGGGGAAGATTCATCTGAAGCATAGGTTAATACGCTTGAGGCAACTCAAATTGTGGTAGCATTCAGAAAATAGATAGGAAGGTCACTGTAGAAGGTTTGATTTCTCTTTTTGACTTTCCTATTACGACCTTTTTCAATTTCGATGCTTCTCATTCTTTCATACCAAGTTCTATTGTTGATATTCTACATTTAGATGCTTATATCGTTTATAATCCAATAGTTTTCTCAAACCTAATTGGAGGTACAACTCACCTATCTGTGATGGTGGGGGTTTGAGGATTTCTATTCTTAGCATCAAGTTTGAGTGTGACGCGTACATACTGGGTTTTATGGGTTACGGGTTTATTCTAGAGATGGATTGGTTGGTCATGTATGATGTCATCCTTGACTGCGAGGGGAGAGTTGTTAGGATTTTGTTTTTCCATAGTAAGACTCTTTAGATTTCTTGTGACATGCGAGGGTCAGTCACGCTTAGTTTCTTGGATTCCCTGGATGCTTCTGTCGACGATCTTAGTTTGGTGCCTGTAATTAGAGACTTTTCGGATGTATTCGAGGAGGTGAGAGGGCTACCTCTCGGATGCAAGATAGATTTTCGTATATACTTGGTGGAGAATGCTAAGCCTGTTGCATTGCTGGTGCGCCACATGGCTCAGAGAGAGAGAGAGAGAGAGAGAGAGGAAGGAGCTTAGTAAGCAAGTGGGTGAGTTATTTGAGAAAGGGTTTATTAGATGGAGAATTTTTGAGTGAGAAGCACCAATCGTCTTCGCGACTAAGGTAGACGGCTCTCCCGTCTATGTGTGGATTACGGGGAATTGAACAAGCTCACAAAGAAGAATATACACCTACTCCCATAGATAGATGACTTGTTTGATCAGTTAGTAGGAACTTCGGTTTTCTCGCAATTGGATTTAGCTACAGGTTTTCATTAGCTTAGGGTAGCAGATGATAGCACAAATAAGACTGGTTTTAGGATTCCCGAAGGATTCTTCGAGTGGCTGGTTTTTCCCTTTGGGCGTGCTAATGCACCTGCGTACATTATAGATTTAATGAGCGGGGTACTTTGGAAGAACCTGAATAAGTTGTGGGGGTATTCATTGATGATATTTTGGTATTCTCGAGGAGCATGGAGAGCATGCCTTGCACTTGGGAGAGGTCCTCCGTACTTTTTGTGCACATCAGTTAAAGACAAAGTTTTCTAAGTGCCACTTTTGGTAGACAGAGGTAAGATTCTTGGGGAATGTCATCTCTGGTGATGGTATAGCAGTGGATCCCATTAAGGTTGTCATAGTACAGGATTGGACAACCTCTAAGAGTGCGACAGAGGTGAGGACCTTTTTGGGTTTGACACCTATCGAAATTTATCAAGGATTTTGGTTGGATCTTAGCTCCGCTTACCCACCTAGCAAAGAAGAAACTAGTATTTACTTGGGATGTGGATTGTGAGGATGTATTTTGAGGTTGAATAAGGCTCTAACATCAGTTACAGTATTGACTCTTCCTGATGGTACGAAGATGTTCACTATATATACAGATGCTTGTTGCACGGGTTTAGGAGCAGTGCTTATGCAGGAAGGTTGGGTTGTCTGCTACTGGAGTAGGCAATTGAGGGTTCATGATAAGAACAACCCAACCCTACCCATGATTTGGAGCTAGCGGAGATAGATTTGTGCTTAAATCTTGGAGACACTATTTATTAGATGAGAGGTTAGAGATCTATACAGATCATAAGTCTCTCAGGTACTTGTTCTCGCAGAAAAATCTTAATTTGCAACAGCAATGTTGGATGGAGTTTCTTGCATCTTATGACATCAGGATAACATGTACCCCTTGGAAGAGGAATGCAGTAGCATATGCATTCAATATGTAGAGAATGACTTTGAGTCCAATGTTCGTAAAGTGGAAAAGTTTGGAGTTCATCTCATCGTTCGATTTTAGACCATCTGTAGATTATGTACCTGGATTATTAGCATCATTGGATGTGCGACCTACTCTCTTAGAGCACACTGGATCCAGTCAGTGCGAGGATCAACAGTTAGTGGATATCATGGACTGACTCAGTAGAGGAAAGACCTCTTGTCAACTAGCTAGGTATTATGTGAATGAGAAAGAGTGGCTATATCGTGATGGGAGATTATGTGTTCCTCGAGTAGAAGACTTGTTGAGATCAGTATTTGAGGAGGCCCATCACTCTTGGATGACCATCCATCTGGGAGAAGATAAGATGTACAAAGTTATAGGGAGGGATTTTCATTGGATAGGGATGAAGAAGGATATGACATAGTACATGGCTCGATGTATGACTTGCCAGCGATTGAAGGCTGAGCAGAGTAAGCCTAGTGGATTTCTTTAGCCTCTAGATGTGCCACGATGGAAGTGGGAGAGCATCTCGATAGACTTCATAAATGGGTTTCCCAAGTTGAGGGAGGGCAACACCTGTGTTTGGGTTATGGTCGATAGGTTGACTAAGAGAGCTCTCTTTATTCTGGTTAAGAGTAAGCGGACAGTGTCTTGGTTAGCATCAGTGTATCTTAGAAGGATCATCCAACTTCATGGAGTTCCCTTTAGTATTGTTAGTGATCGAAACCCTATCTTTATGAGCGAGTTTTGGAGGAGCCTACAGGAGGCATTGGGGACGCGACTACGACTTAGAACTGCCTATCACTCTTATACAGATGGGCATACAGAGAGGGTTAATAGGATTCTTGAGGGTTTATTACGACTGTGTATCCTCGGTTTCAAAGGGATTTGGGAGGAGCATCTTCCATTGGTAGAGTTTGCACATAATAATAGCTATCAGATAGGTATTGGTATGGATCCCTTTGAGGCATTAAATGGACGCCCCTACAGATCACTTACATGTTGGTGGGAGACCATGGACAGACTTCTTCTTGGACCCGAGATGGTTAAAGGGACCTCAGAGAAGATAGATTTGATTCTAATATGGATGAAGGCAGCCTAGGACAGATAGATTCATTATGTAGATCAACGGTGGACAAACCTAGAGTTCATGGTAGGAGACATGGTTTTCATTAAGGTGTCACCTTTGTGGAGTGTTATTCGATTCGACTCAGTTGGGAAGTTAGCGCTGAGGTTCGTAGGGCCATTCCTTATGGTAGAATGGATAGGTCAGATGGCCTACAGAGTTAGACTTTCGTAGATACAGGCTAGAGTTCATGATGTATTAGATGTTTCGCAATTGCGAAAGTGCTTACATGATTCCGCGATAGTAGTAGAGCCGAGTACTCTAGAGGATATTGAGGTAGAGAGGGAGGCATTTGTCACTAGAGTTCCTACTCGGGTACTAGGATCTAAGGTTGAAGAATTTATGGAATAAAGAGATAAAGCTTATAAAGATTTAGTGGGGAGAGGAAATGACGATGCGACTTGGGAACAATAGGATAAGGTTCGTGCTTCTTTTCCATTTCTCTTTGAGAGTTCACTCTTAATCCTTTCCTACATTTTGAATTTGAATCTATGTCACTTACCATTTGAATCATAAATCTTAGGTAGAAACCTACGGATGGTAGAAAATGGTTTAAGACATGTTAATAGAACATGTTATAGTTGAATCGATTTACGTGGATGCAAGTGTTTGCTAGAGGATGCATATATAGACAATAGGTACTAGTTAGAGATCGACTGAACTAGGACACTTACATAATTGCATATGGATATGTGTGCATTTTTTGTTTTCGTTATAGATGAAAAATGGTTAAATCATCACTTGGATGTTGCATTTTTATATATGGTTGTTTTATGCATATAGAGTTTTATATGTATCACTAGGGTTCCTTTGCACTTGGATACATGACACATACATGAATTGCATTAAGGAGGTCAATTGAATCATTAGGCCACCTCATTTTTGCATTAGCTTAGGGACATTTACACGACACATTTGCATATGTTCATGAAAAGCATTAGAAAATCCAAGGACAATGGATGCCAATGGTTGATGATTGAGTAGATGGGTGTAGATAATGGTTGATAACATTTATAACATTCTTCTAAACTTAGAGATTTCGACAAAAAAAATCCTCCAAGGGGAGGAGAATGTAACACCACGAATTTTAATAAACAATAATTGAATGTAAAATGTTAATAAACTAAATATTACTCTTAATAACATTCATAATTAGACAACGGGACTAGCACCATTTGATCCGTTGTAATTTTCTGATCAAAATGGACACTTTGTTTGCTAATATCAAAGTTAAAATGAACTAGTTATGAATTAAAGAAGAATTCAGAAAATTACAATAAACAAACAGACAAAACAAACGGTAGCTGGACGACCCAATTCTCATGGGTTGACCCTTGTGTCGACCTAGGTAGGTGGGTGGGTTGACCCAAGTCGAGTAAATTGTGTGCCTTGGCCTGCACGTTAGGTAGCAAACAATTATTATAATTCCAGCATCAATTTTCTGAGTTGGCAAGGTTTTATTGGTTTATTTTAAACTAAAGGCTGACGTGGCGCTTTCTGATTGGTCTGATGACATGGTTGGGCCAGATCTAATCTTAGATTTGAATGGCTAAGGGCATCCAATAAACCCTATAAATAGACTAGCAGGGCCTCTCTATTTCTTCACATCCGTTCTCTCTTCTTCTTCTTCGATAGGCTTATCCTTAAAATTGGAAAGGGCCAAATAATTAAATTTTAAGGGGTTAAGATGTTCTTAAGTTTTTGTATTGTTTTTATAAACACTTCTAAACGTGGAGGTTCTATTAGATTCATGAAGGAAGCCACGGGGGAAGCTTTGTTCATCAGATCTGTGAGTTTTTATGCAATTTTTTGATTAGTTATTTGCGTAGGATAGTTTAGACCGATAAATAGTTTTAATTTGCAAGTTTATGTTTATAGTATTTATATGTTTAGTTTTTCTGTAAATTACCGTAGTTTATTTACTGTCTATGCGTGTTTTATTGTTTATACGTAATTCTCCTTCTTCTTATCCCCTTCTTTGTTATAGTTTATTTATAGTTATGCATATGCCTAATTTATTTTCTTCGTTTATTTTGAGTCTAGGCCTTGCGTGTAGCCTAAACCATTTCCGTTTCCTTTAGCGCTGAGCCTAGGCCTGAAAACTGCCTAGGACTTTATCGTTACTTTGTTTTAAATTGGAGTAATGTTGAAATTGAATAAAAAGTTAATTTTTGGGCATACTGAATCTGATTAAGTATAGTAATCTGGTTGGACAATAAATTAGATATAAAACCTTAACATGTAACTGGAGGGCATGTAACTGGAATAAATTAAACTTAATTTAATATTAAGTAATGTGGGAATGGGGTTGTATAAAAATATAACATTACTTAGAAATGTTAATACAATCTAGGAATATAACATGGGGTTATATTGTTCTTATTAATAGACTTGAATCGTGTTAAGTTAAAATTGATGAAATTAATAAGCTAAGATAGAGGGAGTCTGTTCCGTCAGTGAGGGGAAGTTTGGAGAAGATAAGTGGCTCATAGATTAGGTCCATTCAAACATCGTGGGGCTGACTGGGGAATATAAGAGGCCTAATAACATAATGAAATCCTAGTTTAGGTCTGTTCTGGTAGTGTTGGGCTGATTGTGGAAGATAAGATGCCTAATAAAACAATGAATGGGGACCAAGTCTACGGGTGACTAGTGTCAATTGAATTTTTTTGGTTGGGAACCCATATTTGTAGGTATCCCTTTTTTATCATGGAGGTCTCACACTAGGTAGAGGCTAGGGCACGCATTACTAAACGGGATAGTAAGTGGTTCAAACGATGTGGGTACGGGCGCATTCCAGCGGAACGATGAGCGTGCATCATTCTGATTGGGGAAGATAAGTCATTATAACGCCTGTATTAATGGCTATGTCCTTTTAGTTGATGGGTTCGGGATCGATAACTCCGAATTCCGTAGCTGACATAGGTTGTTACATTATGGATATAGGAGACGATCAGTAGGTAGAAGTTAGGTAAAGCGTAATGGTGAAATCTTGGTAGTTGGTGTAGTAATTTTTGGATATGAATGAGAAACCTATCTTTATTCATGTTTATCTTTACTGCTATTTCATTTATGCTTTTATGTCTATTCCTCTTAGAACTAATCATCTGTCTAAATGCTTTCTTAACTTATGCTCATGTTAGAAATTACTAGAACTCGCCAGATGTAATTCTCGCCTAGTTTGTTTTCTCATTCCCACTTCCTTTCCCCCTCCCCCTCCCCCAGGATCGCAGGCTGGAGGGTCTTAGCAATGATTCTTGATTATTCCTTTCAGCTTGGATTTAGACTCTTTCCACATTCATGTATTGTTTCACTTCTTGTTTTCTGATCATTATATTGATATATGCAAGGGATGATTTTTACGGTTTTACTTATGTACTATGATATTTTCATGAGATGGTACGCTTGGTAAATGATCATGACTATTTAGTGTTTTAAAATGTAATAAGTACTATGATTTGACTTGCTTATTTAATGAATGTTTTAAAGTTTCCGCCGTGTTTTGTATTTTTGTCTTGTGAATTTAAGTCTCTCTATTGTTACTTTATACCTAAGCGCTTCATAAACCTTAACGCATTCTCATATAGGTGACATTAAGGGGTCTGGGGTGTTTCAGTATAATTCAAGGAGAACCTACGTCCTCCTACCTATTTATCATGGTCAAGGAAGTATTGACTAAAATGATCCAATATTATATTGCTGGTAATATTTATGTGCTTCGTTGTAAATGCAATAATCCTATGATAGTAGCCATAATGTTTGTTGACGATGTCAGCATTTTCACGAAGCCCACTATTCTAGTAATACAATGAATCTTTGATGTGCTACATAAATTATATATGTTCTCTAAAATAAAATCGCTCGACTTCTCTCATTTGAAGTTATATCATATAAATCAAAGCAGGTCCAGCCTATTAACTCATTCAAAGCAACTCTAGACTGAAGCTTAGCAATCCGAAGCCCAAGTGCTTAAAAATATTGTAGAATTATATGAAATATTGTATCATTGATTCTAATAATAACAATTCCCGGTTATATTCATCTTCTACATTGAATCAAAAACATGAATTCATCAATAAAGATTTTTCTCTTTCATAAATCATTTCACTATCAAATTCTAATATGATATCAGAGCCACAAATCTTAATAGCACTTCAGAATTGATCAAACTCAATATTTATTCATAAAACTAATCATAGAGATTTCGTCATATGAGTTTCTCCTCTTATACGAGATTAAACTCATGATTTGGGAGTTGATTCAACAACTACGATCAAGTGCCTCACCAAAATAGGCTTCCTGGAAGTGGTGAGATCTCAGTCGTTAAATCTAAACAAAAAAGAAATTCAAGACATCAAAATTTAAATCATCAAGAAACTAATTCAATAAAGTTCCATACTAGAGAAAATCATCAAAAAATATCATTATCGCCTGAAATTCATTTGGTTGCGATTCTAACCTGAATTGGAATCCATCACTCGGCATTTTGAATCCATCTCCTAAAGCTCAATTATTTTTGCAGTTCTCACTTTTCTTTTCCTAATCAAGATAAACCATCTTTGTTGTAATCATGGGTGATGAAATGTCTTCAACAACATCAATGAACTCTAAGAATCGGCCAAATATCATTGCCTCTTCAGTTGATCAACTAGTAAAGAGTATGATAAGTCCACAAAATCAACTTATCATAGTCAAATTATAAGAAAACAACTATTTTTTATGGAAGTTCCAATTTGAAACAACTGTTAAAGGATATATCCTAGAAGGATTCATGGCACTCTATCCATACCTTCTAGATACATATTGATCATGAAAATAGAGTTGTCAGCAATGAGGAGTATATAAAATATCATAGGCTAGACAGACTGATAAGTGCAAGATTATTATCATTGATCAGTGAAAATTTGATATCACAAGTCATTGGGTGCAAGACTCTTAATGAAATATGGATAAATATTGAAAAGAATTTCGATTCAGAATTTATATCCAAGATCATGCATTATAGAAGGCAACTGCAGAGTTCAAGAAAAGATAATAGTAGCTGAGGGATACCTATCAAAAGTTAAAATATTGTGTGATCAACTTGAAGCAGCAAGACATAAAATATCAGATTCTGAATAAGTATGAACTGTATTAAATGGTTTAAGTGATAAATATGAGCCAGATATTACCATAGTTTCCTCACAAAGTACTAATCCTCTTACGGAATAAGTACATTCAATTATGTTATCTCATGAAGGAAGGATAGAAAGTAAAAGACCTCAAAATTCTATTCAGTCAATCAACTATTTTAGCAATTATAAGAATAAAAATCAAAGATCAAATCAACAAACACAATGGGGTGTATATAGAAATAGGTCAAGAGGTAGAGGTGAAAACAACAACAGTAGTAGACTAAAGTGTCAAATATGTGAAAAAGTGGATCATACAACATTTAAGTACCACTTCAGATTTAACCATAATTTTACACCTAACCAGACTGGAAATAACCAAAGAAGCAACAACACAAATGCTAATATAGCACAAGTTCAACATGATCAAAATGAGAAGGTGACAACAATAAAACTCACAATCAGAATGAAGTTTCCAGAACCGATAACATTAATGATGAAAGTTGATACACAGACTCAGGGTCTACAAATCATTTAACTAACAATATTGATAACTTGAATCTTAGATGCAAAGAAAACGAAGGTAGATCATCAGTGTGCATGGGAAATGGTAAGCCTATAAACGTCACTCATATTGGTGATGGTTATATATTTAAGAGGAACTAAATAATTATTCTTAAATAACCTGCTAAGGGTTCTTGAGATTAAGAAAATTTTCTTAAGTATATCTCAATTTGCCTAAAAAAGTCGATTTTAGTTTGAATTCTATCCTAGATATTTTTTGGTTAGAGATATACTCAATAATAATGTTTTAATACAGGGCAATGAAGTGAAGGAAATGTACAAGTTTGATCAAACCAACTGCACCAATACTAGAAAAAGTTATGTGTACTGTAAGTTCAGTAAGGACAAAACTAAAAAAAGAAAGGAGTGTATTTGACATGTTGCACAATAAACTTGGTCGTCCAAATGCAAGCATTGTAAACCAAGTTCTTATTGAAAACAATATTACCTTTAATGATATCTCTTTACCTTACTAGTGTACTTGTTGTCAAATAGGAAAAAGTCATAAACTATAATTTTTTGATTCTACTACAAAATATTCAAAACTTTTAGATACAGTTGCTACTAACCTTTAGTATGTAGCACCAATTTGTTATGACTAGGGGTTCTAATACTACCTTTCATTTGTTGAAGCATATAGTAGACGCACATGGATATAATTCTTAAAGTGTATGCCTAATGCTCAGTACACTATGATACACTTTATAAGACAGGCATCAGTCTAAATTATTCAATTTAATGGTGGCGCTAGATATAAGTCACCAAAAGGATTACTTTCTGAAGAATGGAATAGTTTATACAGCCACATGTCCATACAACTTAGTACAAAATAGACTCATGGAAAGAAAATACAAACATGCAGTTGAATCTGCCCATACATTATTAGCACAAGCAAAAATGCCACTAAAATTTTGGCTCGATTCCTTTAGCACCATGGTTTATCTAGTAAATAAACTAGTAACAAAAGTACTTAAAGGAACTATCCCCTATGAGAAACTATTTGGTGCTAAGTCAGATTAAAATTTCTTGAGAATTTTTGGATGTTTGTGTTATCCCAACTTAAGACCTTATAACAAACACAAACTTGAATATAGTTCCAAGACATGTACATCTATAGGGTATGCACCAAAGAAGAAAGGGAATAAGTGTTTGTGAAACACTACGCACCCGTTAACGTAACCCATATAAGGATGCACTAAGGTATATGAAGCTCTTAGGTTTAAAGCAACAACACAGAGACTAAAATTCACAAGACAGAAATATAAAACATAGCGGAAATTTTAAAATGACATTTAATAAAGCAAGTCAAATCACAGTGGTTATTACATTTTCAAAGTACCAAATAGTTATCAACATAAAATCAAATACAATGCCTCATTGGAAACCATGATGTTAGAGTACATAAGTAAAACCATCCCTCGCAATGTCAACACAACAATCAAAAAATTAGAAGTGAACCAACACATGAGTCTAAAATGAGTCCATATACAAGATGAACCGAACAATCAAGAATCACTACTAAGAGCATCCACCTTGCGAACCGAGGGGTGGAAGTAAAAAGGAGAAAATAAACTAGGTAAGAGACACGTCTGGTGAGTTCTAGTAATTTCTAGCACGAGCATAAATTAAGGAAGCTTTAGACAGATGAACATTTCTAAGGACATAAGTCATAAAGGTAGTTAAACAAAGTTAAGCATGAATAAAAATTGGCTTTTAATTCATAAGCAATATTGTTGCACCAACTTACCAACGATATAATAATTAGGCTTTACCTAATTTCTATACGTTGATCAACTTCTATAACCACAACGTGATAACTTATGTTAGCTATGGAACTCGAGGTTATCAAACTTGAGCCCATCAACTAAAAGGACATAGCCGCTAATTGCAGGTGTTATAGCGGCTTATTTTCCACAATTAGTATGATGCACGCTCATCGTCTTACCGGAACGCACCCGTACCCACCTCATTTGGACCTCTTACTACCCAGTGCAGTAAAGCATGCCCTTTCCTCTACCTAGCGTGAGACCTTCATATATGATAATAGGGATACTGCCTAATACAGATCCCCAACCAAATATGCAATTGACACAAGTCACCCGTAGACTTGGTCCCCGTTTATTTTTTTCTATTAGGGCACTTATTTTCCCCAATCAGCCCCACGTTGTCGGAATGGACCTAAACTACGAGCGCAAGGGACTACCACTACAATCTTATTATTTTATTAGGCATAACCCTCTGGTGTCGAAATGGATCTATGAGCCACTTATTTTCCCTACGCTGCCAGAATGGACTCCGCTACCTTAGCTGATTAAATTTATCTTTAATTTTAACTTAACACAATTTAAGTTTAGAAATAAGCTCAGTATAACCTCATGTTATATTCCTAAGTTGTATTAAACATTCCTAATAAATGTTTATATTTTTATACAACCCAAACACACATTACTTAGCATCAACTAAGTTAACCTATTCTGGTTTAAATGTTTGCATGTTCTCCAATTACATATTAAGTTTTTTCCCCAATTTACGGTCCAATACCGCTTATAATATTTAATCAGTTCTAACATTTCCCAACTATCCTTTTTTATTCAATTTTATTATTGTTTCAACTTTAAAGTAAATAAGGTAAAGGCTTATGCTCTCTTTAGACTTAGGCTCAGCGCTAAAATAAAAAGGGAAATGGTCTAGGCTACTCGAAGGGCCTAAACTCAAAAATAAACAAAACAAATAAAATAGGGCGTAGCCCGAACTGTAAGTAATAACATAACAGAGAAGGGGATAGGAGAAGAAAAATTACTAATAAACGGTAAATAACTGAAAAGAAATAGGCATATACAATAAATAAATTACAGTAACTTTACAGAAAAACTAAACGCATAAATACTGTAAATAATTTTAAACTTTAAACTTGCTAATTAATTCTATTTAACTATCTAAAACTTCCCACATAATTAACTAATATAGAAATCATATAAATACTCACAGATCTGATGAAGAGAGTTTCCCCCGTGGCATTTCTTATTCCAGCAAAAACTTTACCTCCAGAAGTATTCATAAAAATAAATATTAAAATTATAGAACTTCTTTATTCCCGTAAAATTTGATTATTTGGCCCTTCCTAATATTTAGGATAGGCCTGGGGGAGAAGTAGAAAAAGACAGAAAGAATGGATATGAAGAAATGAGAGAGGCTCTACTGGTTTATTTATAGGTTCGTTGGGCATCTTCAACCGTCCAAAATTAGGATTAAATCTAGGCCAACCATGTCAATAGACCAATCAGAAAGCGTCATGTTGACCTCTAGTTCAAAACTGATTAAAAAAACTCACTACATCACTAAAATAAAGTTGGAACGATATTAATCATCCACTGCGATACGTGCATGCCAAGGCACGCTAATATAACGCGCATGGTTGACATACCCGACCTTTGTGTCGACCCACTGTAACACCCTAAAATATAATACACTATAACCATAACAAATTTTCGGAATTAACCGAAACCAACATTACCGTTACATTTTCTCGGAATTCTGGTTCAGATAGACCCCAAGTTTGCATAAAACAGACAATGTATGAAAAAATTATAGGCTCTAGAAGTTTGTATACATATAAGAGGCTTACGTATATATATAAATTAAATATAAAATACAGAGTTTCGAATGAAGTACGCGGGAAGAAAAGCGGGAGATTGTCCCATTAGGGGGCGACCACCCTAGCCTGGGTTGACCCAGGGGTGGCTGGGTCGACCCATAGGTCAACCCAAGGGTAGATGGGTCAACCCAACCAGGATTCGTCTGAATTCTGCCTTGGGAATCTGGACTTCTTTCTAGCTCTATTCATGCTGACTCGGTATGACTTGTATGGTTCATATTTAAAACCTAAGATTTAAGGGTTGATATTGGTTCTATAACTCTATAAATAGATGGCTTCCTTCATTCTCAAATCACACAAATTCTTCATATCTTCTTCTGCCTCCATGAAATTATCCTGAAAATTATAAGCATATAATGGAGGAATGCCGCTAGAGATTGGATTGAGAAGAGACAACATCAAAACTTGCATACATGCAACTTGGATTGGATTTGGACTTCTTCGGGCATAACGTTACATAATTATCTTCACCTAGACTCACTGTGAGTTTCCGTTATTTACAAATCTGATTTCTTAGGCCTTGAACATGAAAATTAAATATAACTTGTTAGGATCTACAGTGATAGTAAAATAAATGTTATACCTGTTAATTAACTATGATGTTAGAATCAGCTGTATATGTATATTCATGTGATGTTGGATAAATAACAAGTTACACATATGCCTGTGATGTTGATAATTGAACAAGTTATACATATGCATGTAATGTTGGAAAATTTAACAAATTATATGTATATATCTTCCTTTTCCCATTTTCTTTGTTTATTTCCAGTCTTGCCTATATACATACATGATTTGATTCTAATCCTCTTCCTCTATTTTCCTTTTTATTTTACACCAAGCTTGGGCCTTTGGAAGCCTAGGCTATACCTGATTAGAATAGGCGTACAATTGGGGCAAAAAAGAATAATATGAAAGGGGAATAGGCATGTTATTTACTTGAACTAGATTGATTATAATTCGGGAAACAGGATAAATATACATGTTTAGACTTGTTGTAGTTACTAGCTGTAAATGGACATTATGCATAAACCTTTAAATTGGGAACATGGTTGATATGCATATGAACTGTATATGTTAAATTTGACTTAAACGGACATTAAGTAAATGACATGTTAAGAATAGGGTTGTACACACATAATGATATTACAATCATGCTTATTAGTAAACCTGAACCTGCTGTAATAAACTTAAATATTAATAACCAAAGAGGTCCCCCGTCTGTTGTTGTATCAGGTTTTGGGGACTCTTAAATCCTAGATAATTGGGGGAACAGGCTTAGGGGGTTTGGCTTATGTCAATCTGTTGTTTGGAACCCATATAAGTTAGTATCCATGTAGGTATCTAGTGATTGGGGGTTCCACACTAGGTAGGGGCCAGAGCACGCTTACTGAACTGGATGGTAAGAGGTTCACATGGGGGTGGTTACTGGAGCGTTCCGGTGGAGTCATGAACGTTCATGCATCCGACTAGGGAAAATAAGATGCTATAACACAAGTAAATAGGTCTGTGTTATATAGTTTTTGGGTTAGAGAGTGATACACCCTATTGTTGGGGCTGACACAGAATATTTACATAGTGGGGAGCTGGTCGCTTGGGTAGTAATTAGGGTATACCTAATCCTGCTGTTTACACCTGTTGTTTATTCCTGCTGTAAATCCTGTTGTTATATGATCATGTTGAACCTGTTATACTAGTATTAGTGCAGAAATATATGTTCAAACATTACCTATTTAGGATATAAATGTGAAGCATTACTCGATCACAGTTTATTCCTATTGTTCTTGTCCATCATACTATTCTGTTTAGTATATCTTTTATGACACTGTACCTTTTTTATCCTGTCTTATTTACCTGTCGTGGCATTCCAATTTTATGCACATTTGTAAGTCACTGGAACTTGCCATACTTTATGTCTGACTCTTTTTCTTCTGCCTCTTTCTTCCTTTCCCCCTTCAGGTCCTCACAGTGGCAGCACTCAACAGTGACTAGGATTTCTCTTACAACTTGGACTTGACTTGGACTCTTGATATGTATCGTTTTGACTTGCTCTCTAAGTTATTTTGGCTTATGGCATGGGATATAGTTTTATGTGCTCTAATATTTTATTTTCTTAGATATTCTGAAAGATAGATTTAAGACAGTTTGCTAGTTGTAACTGGGTTTTGATGTATTTCTGAAACTATGCTTTATTTCTTTTAATGTTTATGATTTTCCTCTACATATTTTATCTGTCATGGAAATGTTCTGTAATGTTTACCTATTGCGCTTCACGGAACTTAATGCATTCTCTTATGAGTGACATTAACGGGCGTGGGGTGTCAAACTTGGCATTCTCTGTAACACCCCGCATTTTTAATGAAATTAAAAATGTGGAAATATGTATATATATTATATACATAGATATATTTAAGAGAAAAATTAAATAATGACAATAAAATTGCATGTAGTGAAATAAAGAAAAAGATAAATAAAAGAAATTACATGCAATACATGAAATGCGAAGATATGCATGCGAACAATTAAATAGAAATAAAAAGGAAATTTTGAGAACCTTCGGGAATTTGGTCATGAAATTAACGTCATTGCGTTCATGGCGATTTTCTAGTCAATTTAGACCTATAGTTTGTAGAAAACTGATTTAAAATGAAGAAGATATCTTTAAATTAAATATTGCAGCAAAACATGAAAAAGAGGAATGAGAGAATAATGTGTAGCTTTGTCCTAAGACTTGTTAGCAAAAGACTTAGTAGCTCATTTGGTTAGTACATGTAACTTGTATGCAAGGGGTTCTGAGTTCAATCCTATCCAGTGCCATATTTTTGTTTTAGGGGAATGGCTAAAAGGTGGCCTAGTGTGAACGCAGTTCAATTAAAAAAAAGCGGTTTAGTGTGAAAAGAGTTAATTGGAAAGACAGTTAAGAATATATATATATATATATATATATATATATATGACACGTGGGTGTCAGCATCCCTGCTGCTGCGCATCATGTTGCACACATGGCACATTTTTATTTGTTAATGACGTTTTTTGAGTTTTAGGGCTGACGTGACCTCTTCTGGTTGGCTGGATGACGTGTCTTTGAGCTGTGTGGTTCTGATGATCTCCTAGTTAATCTAAAGGCTCTAACTAAGCTAATACATCTATGTAAGCACCTGTAATATAACCCTAATCTAAACTAAATTCATTCATAAGCCTCCATGCTGTTGCATCCAAAACTAAACTAGTTTCTCTTCTTCAACGAATCAAAGCATAGGAATTGTGAAAAGGGGGAACGATTCTAGAACAACAACAAACGTTTAATTCAGATCTATGTTCTTTCTTCTTCTACCACTGTGAGTACAATTACTTTCATAAGATAATTAATTAAAAATAATGGTGATAAGTGTGAATTGGACTGTATGACTATGCCTGTATCATATGCTATTAGATCTATTATGTTGAGATATGCCAGTTATGTTATCATATGTTATTGGATCTATTTTGTAGATTCATATGCGTAATTAAATCTACTCTATTCTATGCTATGCCAGTCCATGTTAATTAGATTTATGCAAGTTTATGTTAATTAGATCTATGCAAGTTTATGTTGATTAGATCTATCCTATTCTATGCAAGTTTATGTTAATTAGATCTATGCAAGTTTATGTTAATTAGATATATGCAAGTTTATGTTGATTAGATTTATTCTATTCTATGCAAGTTTATGTTAATTAGATCTATGCCAGTTTATGTTAATTAGATCTATGCAAGTTTATGTTAATTAGATCTATCCTATTCTATGCAAGTTTATGTTAATTATATCTATGCAAGTTTATGTTGATTAGATCTATCCTATTCTATGCAAGTTCATATTCCATATGATTATTGGATCTATATTATGTGTGGATGATACCTCTTTCCCTCATCTTTTCCTTTTTCTTATGAGTTAGTCTAACGACGAGCCTAACATATTATGTGAATTATACGTACGAATGACGTAGGAACGTTGGGGAAAAGTTTGGGAAAAACACTGAATATTATGTAATTGGCATAAGTTGGTTTGTAATCATGTAATTAACTTGGGTCATAAATTGGTAAAATTTATGTACATGGAATTATGGACATAATTAGAATGAGAATTATGAACATAGCCTAAATTGGGAATTATGGACAAATTGGAATATGGATATTAATAGAAATTGGGTTTTGAATAATAGAATGAGATAATGAGCGCCTAAGACATGAGGTTAGACTTGGTTTGCAGTATAAGCCTGGCCAAGACCCGCCAGACACATCCAGCAACCACAAACGACAGTCTAATGTGAGAGGTCAAAGGCATAAACTAGATGCGTAATAAGGCAAAGACACGAGGTTAGATTCATATTGCAGTATAAGCCTGCCCGTACCTTCCCGGCAAATCCAGCAACCACAAAACGGAATCTAATGTGGGAGGTCTTGCAAGATTACGGTTATAATGAATTAAAAAACACTTAACCAAGTTAAGACATGTAGTGGGACATGGGGTTAAGTGGGTGACATGTGAAATATAATTAGAAACACTTAACCAAGTTGAAACATGTAAGAAGAGATGAATAAGAAGGGGTTAAGTGGGAAATCCTAGTTGGGACCAAGCATAAACGGTAAGCTTGTGTCAAGTGTGAGGACCCTTTTCAACCAGTAACCCATTTAGTATCTATGTGAGCTCGATCAAGATCGAGGACGGGACACGCTTACTGGGATTGATTGTAAGAGGTAAAACGGGTTAGCGGTAGCAACGCAAATCCAACGGAGTCATGTGTGTGCAAGGGTCCGGGCTGGTAGGTAAAACGTTGCTGCATCATGTAGATATAAGCCATGCCTTTTTTAGTAGTATCGGGTTGCCACTTTAGGGAGTGATACACCCTACTGTGGGGCCAGCACGGGTTAGGGAGCCGATCTAATGGGGAGGATAGTGGGTATAACTATTGGAGATAGGAGCAGGTGGCACCTATGGCAACAGTTAGAAGTACACGAAACTAGCATTATCATTATTATGATTAGTATGGAGGGTAGTGGGTACAAATGGTGGGGTAGGAGCAAGGGGCCACCTACGAGGGAAGCTAGGAGTACACGAAGCTACCATTATTATGATTAGTAAAAGGGATCAACTTTCAGTATGGGACTAGTTAGGGTGCGGTGTAATTTGCATTGGTGCATTGTAGGAATTATCTTATAGTGATTAGAAGCGTAATCAACATTATATCTTGTTCACCTTATCATATCTGTTTAAGTTATAGTCATTTCTTATATCCAGTTTATGTTCTTATCCTGTTACTTTAACGATTATATTGTTAAAGTCACTGGACTCGCCATACTTTATGTCTGACCTCGTTTGTTTCACCTCTTTTCTTTCCTTTCTCACCTCCAGGTTCTCAGGGTGGGACTAGTGGAGCTTGACTTGGATCTCTTTCTCTCTCTTTTGGAAGTGTTTGGAGTTGCGGAAAGTAATGTTCAGCTTTATCTTCTTTTTTATTTGTAACGGGATTATGCTTTTGGTTTTCATGTAATAATTTGATCAAGATGGATATTTGTGTACTTGGTTTTACAAGTTGGTTTTGATGTTGTAACCAAACTATGTTCCGTTTTTGCTGCAATGAAGTTATTTTAAATTTTGAAGTACCAATTTTATATATCTATCTTGTGATGTTCTGTTCTTTACACTTATAATGCTCCATAAAAGTTGATGCATTCCCTTTGTGAGTGACATTAATGGACGTGGGGTGTTACACGTGGTATCAGAGCTAAAGGTTACCAGAACAGATAAAAGATTTTGAAAACCATTTTCAAAAGAATCTTTATGAAGAAATATTTTCAAAAACAAGTTTTAAAGTGATCATTTTTCAAGAGAAATGTTTATTATGTAAAAACATAATCCCTAAAAGCCATATATCTTTCTTTCGATTCTTTGTTTCGAATCTCTTCCTCTTTCCCTTTTGAATCTCTTCCTCCGTGTATAGATGCTTTTTCTAAGATATGTAAGGACTTCCATGCGATGAGCGGAAAACCGCTTCATGGGACTGAGACGTTTTTCGAGGCTAGAAGTTGGCTCAAGGAAGTGGAGGACTTGTTGGTATCTTTAAGATAGACGATGGGAGGAAGGTTCAACTAGTTGCTTGGTTAATGAAGGACGAAGCTTCATTTTGGTAGGAGGTCACGAATGGAGAACATGCAGGGGAGACATGGATAGGACATAGGATAAAAAAGTGGATCCAAAGAAGGCACAACAACAACAAAAGAAAGGTGGAAAGGATAAAAAGGGCCAAGAGAAAATGAAGTACCACAATTGTGAAATACCTGGCCACTTAAAGAAAGATGTTAGAGAGAAGAAGAAGACTGGATGTTACCATTGCGGTGAGGTAGGACATATAATTTAAGATTGCCTGAGGAGGCAAGGGCAAGGGCAAGGACAGAGGACATGATCTTCTGGAGGGCAGGTTGTGTTCTCGTGGCCAGTATATCAGAAAGAGATAGGAAGTTTCGGTTAAAGATTTGATTTCTTTTTCCTAGGACTCTTTTCGACTCTTGCGCTTCGCGTTCGTTTATATCTGCTTCATTAGTTGAAGCACTGCACCTAAAATACTAGTCTAGTTACAAATTCCATTGTAGTCTCAAATCCTATTGGTGGTTCGGCTCATTTATCTGTGGTTTGTCGGGATTTAAGAGTGTCTATCTTGGGCGTTGGGTTTGAATGCAACGCCTACGTTCTTGGTTTCACGGGCTATGGGTTGATTCTAGGAATGGATTGGCTAGCCAAATATGGTGCCATCCTAGACTATGAAAGGAGGGTAGTGAGACTGTTGACTCGTTGTGATATTTCTTGTGACCCTAGAGGTTCGGTGATGCTTAGCTACCTAGAATCACTTGACACATCCATTGATGATTTGCAATCTGTTCGAGTAGTCCGTGGGTATGAAGATGTCTTTGAGGAGGTTAGGGGCTTACCTCTAAAACGCGAGATAGATTTTCATATCTACTTGGTGGACAATGCAAAGCCAGTTGCATTTCCTGTGCGCCACATGGCTCCAAGAGAAAGAAGGGAACTTGGTAAAAAAGTGAAAGAGATACTTGAGAAAGGGTTCACAAGAAGAAGTATTTCGGGATAGGGTGCTCCAGTTGTTTTTGCTACAAAGGCTGATGGTTCACTTAGATTGTGTGTGAACTATAGGGAGCTAAATAAACTCACAAAGAAAAATAGACACCCATTACCAAGGATAGATGACTTTTTCGATCAGTTGGTTGGCGCTTCAGTTTTCTCGCAGTGGGACTTAGCTACAGGATTTCATCAGTTGAGGGTAGCTGAGGAGAGTATAGATAAGACTACTTTTAGGACTCCCGATGGTTTCTTCGAATGGCTCGTCATGCCTTTTTGTTTGACGTATGCACCCGCATATTTTGTAGACTTGATGAGTAAGGTGTTTAGGGAGTTTCTAAACAAGTTCGTAGTAGTCTTTGTGGATGACATTTTGATATTCTCTAGAAGCGAGGAAGAACATGCCCTACATCTTAGGGAAGTCTTAGAAACCCTGCGTGCACATCAACTCAAGGCTAAGTTCTCCAAATGCCATTTTTGGAGGAAGGAAAGGAGGTTCTTAGGACACATGGTCTCTAAGGAGGGGATAGCAGTGGATCCCCGAAGGTGGTCGCAATCCAAGATTGGAAAGTTCCTAGAAACGCAATGGAAGTAAGAAGTTTTCTAAGGTTGGCGGGCTCTTATAGGAAGTTCATTAAAGACTTTGTGTTTCACGAGACGAGAGCTTGAGAAAGACAATTCTTGAAGACGGCATAGGGCCGGCAAAAGTCATATGCTGATAGGAGAAGGACCGATCTTGAGTTCGTTGTTGGGGACATGGTTTTTATTCATTTTGGATCTGTAAGGAAGTTGGCACCAAGGTTCGTAGGGCCATTCCCCATTTCAGAGAGGATTGGACAGAGGGCGTACAGAGTGAAGTTGCCGGAGAAGCTTAGTGGTGTTCATGATGTATTTCACGTGTCGCATTTGTGGAAGTGTTTACATGATACCACAGAAGTAGTGGAGCCAAGCATGCTTAGGGAAGTGGAAGTGGAGCGAGATGCCACGATTAGACGAGCTCCTACATGCATCCTTGGATAGGAGGTCAAGAAGTTATGCAACCGAGAGGTCAAGTTGGTTGAAGTCCAATGGGGAGATGATCAAGGAGACGCGACTTGGGAAACGGAAGACCAGATACATGCGTTATACCCTTTCCTTTTTGATGGTATGATCTTAACTTCTCCTTTTTTCTACTGCTTTGTTTCTACTTGTTATATTGTTTAGTATGTCCTCTCGATTACATCTTCGATCTTTAGGTAAGAAAATCCTATGGTTGTAAACATGTGTTTGAGACATGTTATGTTTGGTGGATGCAAGTGTTTTCTAGTGGTTGCTCGTGGATGCATTTACACACACATTAGGCACTAGATCGGCTCAATCACTTTCATATTGCATATGAATGAGTGTGCATATTTAAATTAATTGATGTATATTGAATGCATTATCATATGGATGTTGCATTTTAATGAATGGTTGTGCACTCATATAGAAACGATATGTATCATTAGGATTCCTTTGCATACATGCTGGACTCATGGCACTGATATAATTTGCACTAAGGAGGTCAACTGAATCAGTAGACTGACTGATCTTTGCATTAGATAAGGAAAATATACACACACCTTTGCATATGTTCATATAGCATTAGAAATCTTTTAAGAACAATAGATGCTTGTGGATGATGGATGAATAGATGGAGGATGGATGGTATGATATATTCTTCTTAATTTAAAGATTTCGGGGACGAAATCCTTTGAGTAGCGGAGAATGTGACACCCCGTAATTTTAATGAAATTAAAAATGTGGAAATATGTATATATATTATATACATAGATATATTTAAGAGAAAAATTAAATAATGACAATAAAATTGCATGTAATAAGTTAATGCAGTGAAATGAAGAAAAAGATAAATAAAAGAAATTACATGCAATACATGAAATGCGAAGAAATGCACACAAACAATTAAATAGAAATAAAAAGGAAAATTTGAGAAGCTTCAGTAGTTTTGTCATGAAATTAGCGTCATTGCGTTCGTGGCGATTTTCTAGTCAATTTAGACCTATAGTTTGTAGAAAATTGATTTAAAATGAAGAAGATATCTTTAAATTAAATATTGCAGCAAAACATGAAAAAGAGGAATGAGAGAATAATGTGTAGCTTTGTCCTAAGTCATGTTAGCAAAAGACTTAGTAGCTCATTTGGTTAGTACATGTGACTTGCATGTAAGAGGTTCTGAGTTCAATCCCCGCCAGTGCCATATTTTTGTTTTAGGGGAATGACTAAAAAGTGGCCTAGTGTGAACGCAGTTCAACTAAAAAAAGCGGTTTAGTGTGAAAAGGATTAATTGGAAAGATAGTTAGAAAGATATATATATATATATATATATATATATATATATATATATATATATATATATATATATATATGACATGTGGGTGTCAACACCCCTGCTGCTGCGCAACATGTTGCACACATGGCGTATTTTTATTTGTTAATGATGATTTTTGAGTTTTAGGGCTGACGTGGCCTCTTCTAATTGGCTGGATGACGTATCTTTGAGTTGTGTGGTCCTGATGATCTCCTAGTTAATCTAAAGGCTCTAATTAAGCTAATACATCTATATAAGCACATCTAATCTAACCTTAATCTAAACTAAATTCATTCATAAGCCTCCATGCTGCTGCATCCAAAACTAAACTAGTTTCTCTTCTTCAACGAATCAAAGCATAGGAATTGTGAAAAAGGGAAACGATTCTAGAACAACAACAAACGCTTAGTTCAGATCTATATTCTTTCTTCTTCTACCACTGTGAGTACGGTTACTTTCACAAGATAATTAATTAAAAATAACGGTGATAAGTGTGAATTGGACTATATGACTATGCCTGTATCATATGTTATTAGATCTATTATGCTGAGATATGTCGGTTATGTTATCGTATGTTATTAGATCTATTTTGTAGATTCATATGCGTAATTAAATCTACTCTATTCTACGCTATGCAAGTTCATGTTAATTAGATCAATGCAAGTTTATGTTAATTAGATCTATGCAAGTTTATGTTGATTAGATCTATCCTATTCTATGCAAGTTTATGTTAATTAGATCTATGCAATTTTATGTTAATTAGATCTATGAAAGTTTATGTTGATTAGATTTATTCTATTATATGCAAGTTTATGTTAATTAGATCTATGCATGTTTATGTTGATTAGATCTATGCATGTTTATATTGATTAGATCTATGCAAGTTTATGTTAATTAGATCTATGCAAGTTTATGGTAATTAGATCTATGCAAGTTTATGTTGATTAGATCTATCCTATTCTATGCAAGTTCATATTTCATATTATTATTGGATCTATATTATGTGTGGATGATGCCTCTTTTCCTCTTCTTTTCCTTTTTCTTATGAGTTAGGCTAATGACGAGCCTAACATATTATGTGAATTATACGTATGAATGACGCAGGAACGTTGGGGAAAAGTTTGGGAAAAACATTGAATATTATGTAATTGGCATAAATTGGTTTGTAATCATGTAATTAACTTGGGGTATAAATTGTTAAAATTTATGTACATGGAATTATGGACATAATTAGAATGAGAATTATGAACATAGCCTAAATTGGGAATTATGGACAAATTAGAATATGGATATTAATTCAAATTGGTTTTGAATAATAGAATGGGATAATGAACGCCTAAGACACGAGGTTAGGCTTGGTTTGCGGTATAAGCCCGCCCGGACCCGCCCGGTACATCCAACAACCACAAACGACAGTCTAATGTGAGAGGTCAAAGGCATAAACTAGATGCGTAATAATGCAAAGACACGAGGTTAGATTCGGATTGCGGTATAAGCCTGCCCAAACCACCCGGCAAATCCAGCAACTGCAAAACGGAATCTTTTGTGGGAGGTCTTGCAAGATTACGGTTATAATGAACTAAATAACACTTAACCAAGATAAGACATGTAGCGGGACATGGGGTTCAGTGGGTGACATGAGTGACATGTGAAATATAATTAGAAACACTTAACCAAGTTGAAACATGTAATGTAACACCCCGCCTCCATTAAGGTCACTCACAAAGGGAACGCATTAACTTTAGTGGGGGTCATAAGAGTATATAACAGATAAAATTACAAAACGAACAAATTAAGCAGCGGAAAACAATTAGACCAATTATTCCATAGTAGCATAATAGGACAAACTTTCATAAGGGTTGTTTCAAACATCAACACCAAAACATCAAAACCCATTACATCAAATATCTGTCTTGTTTCTCAAAAGAAGCATAATACAAAATAACATAACATAATTCCCCAATTAAGTAGTAGCCAACCATAGCAGTAAAGAAAAGAGTCCAAAGCAATACATCACAATCTTCGATCTTGAAAAGAATCTGAACTAAGCGGTGGTATTCCCTCCCTGTGGACCTAGGGAAGGGGGGAACGAAAGAAAGAAGGCGAAACAAAAACAGAGTCAGACATAAAGCCTGGTAAGTCCAGTGACTTTCAACATGTAAACAGGTAAAGGTATCAAGACAAGAATAAACTGGATACAAGACATTACCATGATAATAAGCATCGCAAGATAATGAGATAAGCATAAGATAAGACTAGAACATGATAAGGTATCATATTGATTCCTAATTTCTCTGCACTACCTAATTAGTATTCAACTAGTGGCATTTGTTACAAAACAAGATAAGTGATCCCCATTTCCGACATGATAGTTTTATAGGTACATATCTCATGATGAGGGTCCCACCTCATATTGACAGTTTACCTGTCCCCACCATACCTATCTTAATTGATCGGCTCCTACTCATAACATTCTGCATGTGTTTGTATCAACCCGACCCCTACTTGTAGATACCTATGCTGGTCCCATCATAGGGTGTATCATTTCCTAGGGTGGCAACTCGATACAGTTCTAGAGTGCACAGCTTTATACCTACTTTTCACTCAGTGTCTAAATTTTCCCATGCCGGAATTACGTGCACGCCCGTAATTCGTCGGAACCTGCACTGCCTTACCACCTGCCGCTATTTTGACCGCTTATAATCAGCCCAGTAATCATGCCCCACCCTGCCTAGCTCAGGGTCCCGTTGATACCTAATGTGGTTTACTGCTGAAAAGGGTCCCGCTACTAGGGTTTTCCTAGGGTCTATTTGTATACCCCCCATATTGGTTATGTGTCATCAATCAATCAATTCAAGTTTACTTAACCCACCCATTCATCATGTTATATTGGTTAAGTGTCATTAATCCAATCGAGTTACTTAACCTACCCACTTGTCCTGTCATACTGGTTAAGTGTTGCATGTTGACTTAACCCTACCATACTTAACATGTTTGTTTAGCATTAATTATTTATTAATGCATCAACCTCTCACATTGGACTTATTTGAGGTAGCTGGATTGTGCCGGGCGGTTCCGGGCAGTCTTACACCGCAAACTCATTCTAACCTCAAGTTCAAGCATTCAATGCGCTAACCTCTCATATTAGACTTGTTGTTTGCGGCTGCTGGATGTGCCGGGTGGTTCCAGGCAGTCTTACACCACCAACTCATTCTAACCTCGTGTTAGGCATTATTACCCATCTAATCTTCACCTTTGACCTCTCATATTAGATTATTGTCATTGCGGTTGCTGGATGTGCCTGGCGGTTCTGGGAAGCCTTACACCACAACTCAATTCTAGCCTGATGTCTTAGGCGGCCATTAGATTTAATTAAATTATATACTTGCCAATTATGTTCAAGTTCCAATTTTTACATGCCAATTATCATATGCCCAATTATTGATTTACATGCCAATTTACATATGCCCAATTATTGATTTACATGCCAATTTACATATGCCCAAATATTGATTTAAATGCCAATTTACCCAAATTTGCAGTTATAATAATAATAATACCCTATATCCATCACAAATTATGCCCAATAATTCCACTAAACATGTTATGCCCATAAATTCACCCAAATAGGCAATACCCAATATCCCCCATATTCCAAACGTTCGTATTTCACGATTTCAGCCTAGGTTCAAAGTTAACCCAGGTTCAATAAAAGAAAATAAATAGGGGGAGATAGAAGTTGCATAAAATAAGAACAGGGAGAAAATAGGCATGAAAATATCATCACAGGCATGAAGGCTAAGACTTGATAAGAACATCATCATGAACATGAAAAACTGATGTAAAACAAGATAAACTGATGATAATAGCATTATGAGAATAAGAATAGAAGAAAAAGACCAACTTAAAATCAGGCATAGTCTCAATTTCATCTTTTTACATGTCAAGACTAGATTTAGGTGTTCAAATCTGAAAATAACTGAACTTATAGCGTTTGGATTAGAAAAGATAATTGAATCGCTTGTTGTTGTTGAAGAACTCTAACTTGATATTGATTAATCCTCTTGGTTGATGAAGAACTTTTTGATTTGATTTAGGTTTTAGTGGTGGCTTGGTTTAGATGAGAGTTTGGCGGCATGGAGGCGCCATGAGAGTGAATAATAGAATTAGGGTTTAGGTTTGGATATGCATTTATAGGTGTGTTAGGCAAACCATGGCCTTTAGATTAGCATAGGAGTCATCAGAGCCATCTAAACCAAAGAGACATGTCACCCAGCCAACCACAGTGTGACACATAAGCCCTAAAACACAAAATTTTGTCACAACCATTCTAGGCCGAGGGGTCGATTCCAAACACCCTGAGTTGACCCTGGGTTTGACCCAGCGGGTCTCGGGTTGACCCATAAAATAGGTCAGTTTGGCATTTTGCCTTCCCGCTTCCGCTGTTTTGAATTATTTTCTTGAATTTTATGTTGATTTTTATTTTATTCATTTATATATATACATATATTTCCCTTATATGTATACAAACTTCCAAGGTCCCTAAATTTCTCATACATTATCCATTTAATGCAAATTTTGGGTCCATCTTGACCAGAATTTTGAGACGAACGCAGTGGTATAGTCTGTTTTACTTAATTCTCACTTTTATAATTAAGTATTCTTATAATTCATCTATTAATATTCATAGAAAAATATGGGGTGTTGTATTCTCCTCTCCTTAAAGGATTTCGTCCCCGAAATCTCTAAGATAAGAAGAATGCATACTACCATCCAACATCCATCTACTCAACCATCATTCATAAGCATCCATTATCCTTAAAAAAAGATTTCTAATGCTATATGAACATATGCAAAAGTGTGCGTGTATATGTTCCTTATCTCATGCAAAATCAGGCGGTCTACTGATTCAGTTGACCTCCTTATTGCGAATTATGTTAGTGCCATGAGTCCAATTGCGTATGTAATTATTCCTAATGTACTTCATAACCTCTACATGAGTGCACAATCATTCATTCATATACAACATTCATATGATAACACGTCCAATTTCAATATCATCCATAACCAAATATATATATGCATATGCAATGTGAAAGTGACTTGAGCCGATCTAGTGCCTAAGGTGTGTGTAAATGCATCCACGAGCAACCACTAGCAACCACTTGCATCCACTTGCATCCACCAAACATAACATGTCTCAAACTCATGTTTACAATCATAGGATATTCCTAGCTAAAGGTCGATGATATAATCAAGAGGACGTCCTAAACGATAGAACAAGTATAAACAAAGCGGTAGAAAAAGGGGAAATTAAGAACATACCCTCAAAGAGAAAAGGATACAACGTATGCATCTTAGCTTCCGTCTCCCAAGTAGCATCTCCTTCATCACTTCCCCATTGTACTTTGACTAGCTTGACTTCATTGTTGCATAACCTCTTGACCTCCGATCCAAGGATGCACGTAGGGGCTCGTCTAATCATGGCATCTCGCTCCACTTCAATTTCCTCAAGTATGCTCGGCTCCACCACTTCCACGGTGTCATGTAAGCACTTCCTCAAATGTGATACGTGAAACACATTATGTACACCACTAAGCTTCTCAGGCAACTCTACTCTGTAGGCCATCTGTCCAACTCTCTCTATAATAGGAAACAGTCCTACAAATCTCGGTGCTAGCTTCCCTACCGACCCAAAGCGAACAACATTCCTTAACGGTGATACTTTGACAAAGACCATGTCTCCAACACTGAACTTAAAGTCGATCCTTCTCCTATCAGCATACGACTTTTGCCTATGTTGCGCGGTCTTCATATGTCTTCGAATTAGATCCACTTTCTCCGAAGTCTCTCTAATCATATCTGGCCCAAGTACTAGCTTATCAACGGATTCCCACCAACAAGTTGGTGATCTACATGGCCATCCATACGAATCTTCAAAAGGTGTCATGCCAATGCTAGACTGATAACTGTTATTATACGCAAACTCTACTAGTGGAAGGTGGTCCTCCCATGTCCCGCCAAAGTCCAAGATACAAATCCTTAAAAGGTCTTCTAAAATCCGATTCACCCTCTCGGATTGGCCATCCGTCTGAGGATGATACGTCGTGCTCAAGCATAACTGAGTCCCTATGGCTTCTTGCAAACTTTTCCAAAAGTCACTAGTAAAGATAGGATCACGATCGCTTACTATGCTAGAAGGTACCCCATGCAAACGAACTACCTCCCTAACATAAATAGATGATGCAGTCCTCTTTCTCTTGACAGGAATGAAGTGAGCACTCTTCGTAAGTCTGTCCACTATCACCCAAATACTGGTATTGCCTCTTCTAGACCTAGGCAACCCATCTATAAAGTCCATCAAGATACTCTCCCATTTCCATTATGGAACCTTTAGAGGATGAAGCAGTCCACCGGGCTTTTTCTGCTCAGCCTTGACTTGTGACATACCAAGCATTTAGAAACGAACTCAACCACGTCCTTCTTCATTCCAACCCGAAAGAAAACTCGCTTCATGTCTTTGTACATCTTGTCACCACCGGGATGTATGGTCATCTTAGAATGATGGGCTTCCTCAAGAACTGTCTTCCTCAAGTTCTCGTCTTGTGGTACACAAAGTCTCCCGTCCCTATGTAACCAACCCTTGTCATCTAGGGTATACCTACCAAGATGGCTCGAAGACTCCCCTCCTATGAGCCTTTCTACTAGCTCAAGCAACTATGGGTCATCTCGTTGGGCCTCACCAATCCGTCCCAAAAGCGTAGGTCTCACCTCTAAGGATGCTAACAAACCGGTCACATAATCGACAGAGGGTCCAAAGTCAAAGGCCGCTATGTACTCTAAGCTCTGCCTCTCCACAAACATAGGACTCAAAGTCAACTTCTTCCTACTCAAGGCACCAACTACAACGTTACCCTTGCCAGGGGTATATGCGATCTCAAATCGTAGGATGCTAAGAACTCCATCCACCTTTGTTTCCTCAAGTTAAGATCTTTCTGCGAGAAAAGGTACTTCAACGATTTATGGTTAGTATACAATTCAAACTTCTCATCTAGGAGATAATGGCGCCAAGACTTAAGCGCAAAAATGATGGCAGCTAACTCTAGATCGTGGGTTGGGTAGTTTTTCTCATGTACTTTCAACTATCTTCCACCATAAGCTACTACTTTCCCTTCTTGCATGAAGGCAGCGCCTAGTCCCGTACCGCATGCATCCGTGTGTACTGTAAGCATTTTACTCCCGTCTGGTAATGTCAACACTGGGGCTGCTATAAGAGCCCTTTTCAATCGTTGGAAAGCAATGTCACAATCAATGTCCCAAGAACAGGCTAGATTCTTCTTCGTCAGTCTAGTAAGTGGGGCTGACATCTTCGCAAAGTCCTTAATGAACTTCCTATAATAGCCCGCTAATCCAAGAAAGCTTCGCACCTCTGTTGCATTCTTTGGGATCTTCCAATCTTGCACCACAACTACTTTTGCGGGGTCTACAGCTATCCCGGCTTTGGACACCACATGTCCTAGAAACCTTACTTCTTCTCTCCAAAAATGACATTTGGAGAACTTTGCTTTAAGCTGATGTGCTCGAAGGGTATCCATGAATGCCCTCAAAAGAAAAGTATGTTTTTCCTTGTTCTTTGAGAAAATCAAGATGTCGTCCACGAAGACTCCTACAAACTTATTAAGGAACTCCCTAAACACTCTACTCATCAAGTCAACAAAATATGCCGGTGCATTCGTCAAACCGAAAGGCATGACGAGCCATTCAAAGAAACCATCAGGGGTCCTAAAAGCAGTCTTGTCTATACTGTCCTCAGCCACTCTTCGCTGATGAAAACCCATAGCCAAATCTAGTTGTGAGAAAACGGATGCGCCTACAAGTTGGTCAAACAAATCATCTATTCGTGAAAGTGGATGCCTATTTTTCTTAGTCAGCTTGTTTAACTCTCTATAATCCATACTTAAGCGAAGTGAACCATCTGCCTTAGTAGCGAATACTACTGGAGCACCCCATTCTGAAATACTTCGCTTAATAAACCCCTTCTCAAGCAACTCGTTAACTTGTTTACTAAGCTCCTTCCTTTCCCTAGGAGCCATGTGTCGTACGGGTAAAGCAACTGGTTTGGCATTATCAACCAAGTATATGCAGAAATCTATTTCACGTTTTGGGGGTAAACCCTTCACCTTATCAAAAACATCGGGATATTCACGGACTACTAGAACAGATTGCAAATTATCAACTGATGCATCAGGAGATTCTAGGTAACTAAGCATGACAGAACCCTTGGGGTTACATAAGATTTCGAGTGTATTACCAAGACGAGTCAAAAGTCTAACTACCATCCTTTCACATTTGAGAATGGCGTCATTTCTGCATAACCAATCCATCCCTAGAATCAATCCATAGCACATGAAACCAATAACATATGCATTACATCAAAACTCAACATTAAGTATAGATATTCCCAAATCCAAGCAAATCATAGATAAATGAGATGAACCCCCAATCGGATTTGAGACAACAATGGGATCCTCTACCATACATGTACTAAGGTGTAGAGACTCTACTATAGAAGCAGATATAAAAGAATGCGATGCGCCAGAATCAAAAAGAGTGCGTACAGGTTGATCAGCAAGAAAAACTAAACTTTCAACGAAAATATTTCTACCTCTCTTGAGTGGGTGCCATGAGATCTTGAACTTGCCCTCCACAAGGTCCTTCCCTTTGCCCTTGATTCTTTGGGCAATCCTTAACCACATGTCCTGTCTATCCACAATGGAAACAACCACTCGTCTTCCTCTTCTTCTTTCTACAGTCTTCAGCGATGTGGCTAATGATACCACAATAGTTACAATTCCTCTTGTCGCGTGGCTTGTATTTCTTTCCATCCTTCTTATTGTCCACCTTCTTGTTTTGAGGTTCATCCTTCTTCACTTCTTTCTTCCTACCCTTGTCTTCTTCATGTAATAGTGCCATGTCGACCAATCTCTCAAAAGTTGCGCCCATTGGAATATTGGACATAGCTAGACCATGCAATAGTTCATTCAAGCCTCTAGCAAAACGTAAAGCTTTCTTGTGAGGTGTATCTACCAACTCCAAACCAAATCTTGCAGGCAAATTGAATTTGTTGACGTATTCCTTGACTGACATACTCCCTTGTTTGAGTGCTAGAAACTTCTCCATCTATAGGCTTTGTTCAGCTGGCGAGAGGAACTTCATCTCAAACCTCTGCCTAAAGTCCACCCAAGTCTCAACTGCTTACTCAGCACTAGTAACTTCCCACCAGTAAGAGGCTTCTTCCTTCATTAGCCAAGCAGCCAATTGTATATTCCTTCTATCATCCACTTCAAAGATAGCAAACAACTCTTCTGTTTTCTTGAGCCAGTTCCGTGCTTCAACAAATGTCTCAGTCCCTTTAAAGATCTTTCCGCTCATAGCACGGAAGTCCATACAAATCTTAGCAAAAGCATCTATGCGAGGAGCGACAGCAGCTGGGGGAGAAGGAGGAGGAGGAACGTTGGCTGGGCCCACGGCAGTGGCCCTAGCCTCTAGGTATCGTCTGAACCAAGAGGGTATCAGAACACCCTCAGGTATCTCGGGTTCCCCAAACATGCTAAAAAGAAAAAGGAAAGGATTCAAAACAAATAAAAGAAGGATAGTGCATATGGCTTTGGGGAATATGCATTTTTAAAATAACAATACTTTTCCTTGAAAATGCTTCTTTAAATCATGGTTTTGAAAATATTTTCTTTCAAATAATATTTTTCAAAATCTTTTATCCGTTCTGGTAACCTTCAGCTCTGATACCACGTGTAACACCCCACCTCCACTAAGATCACTCACAAAGGGAATGCAATAACTTTAGTGGGGGTCATAAGAGTATAGAATAGATAAAATTACAAAACAGACAAATTTAAGTAGCGGAAAACAATTAGAACTTTTATTCCATAGTAGCATAATAGGATAAACTTTCATAAGGGGTTGTTTCAAACAACAACACCAAAACATCAAACCCATTACATCAAACCCATTACATCAAATATCTGTCTTGTTTCTCAAAAGAAGCATAATACAAAATAACATAACATAATTCCCCAATTAAGCAGTAGCCAGCCATAGCAGTAAAGCAAAGAGTCCAAAGCAATACATCACAATCTTTGAGCTTGAAAAGAATCTGAACTAAGCGGTGGTATTCCCTCCCTGTGGACCTAGGGAAGGGGGGAACGAAAGAAAGAAGGCGAAACAAAAACAGAGTCATACATAAAGCCTGGTAAGTCCTGTGACTTTCAGCATGTAAACAGGTAAAGGTATCATGACATGAATAAATTGGATACAAGACATAACCATGATAATAAGCATCGCAAGATTACGAGATAAGCATAAGATAAGACTAGAATATGATAAGGTATCGTACTGATTCCTAATTTCTCTGCATCACCTAACTAGTGTTCAACTAATGCCATTTGTTACAAAACAAGATAAGTGATCCCCATTTCCCACATGATAGTTTTATGGGTACATATCTCATGATGAGGGCCCCACCTCATATTGACAGTTTACCTATCCCCACTGTACCTATCTTAATTGATCGGCTCCTACTCATAACGTTCCGCATGTGTTTGTATCAACCTGGCCCATACTTGTAGATACTTGTGCTAGTCCCACTATAGGATGTATCATTTCCTAGGATGGCAACCCGATACAGTTCTAGAGTGCACATCTTTATACTTACTTGGTACTCAGTGTCTAAATTTTCCCATGTCGGAATTACGTGCACGCCTGTAATCCGTCGGAACCTGCACTGCCATACCCCCTACCGCTATTTTGATCGCTTATAATCAGCCCAGAAATCATGCCCTACCCTGCCTAGCTCAGGGTCCCATTGAAACCTAATGCGGGTTACTGCTGAAAAGGGTCCCGCTACTAGGGTTTTCCTAGGGTCTATTCGTATACCCCCATATTGGCTAAGTGTCATCAATCAATCAATTCAAGTTTACTTAACCCACCCATTCATCATGTTATATTGGTTAAGTGTCATTAATCCGGTCGAGTTACTTAACCCACCCACTTGTCATGTTATATTGGTTAAGTGTTGCATGTTGACTTAACCCTACCATACTTAACATGTTTGTTTAGCATTAATTATTTATTAATGCATCAACCTCTCACATTGGACTTATTTGCGGTAGTTGGATTGTGCTGGGCGGTTCGGGGCAGTCTTACACTGCAAACCCATTCCAACCTCAGATTCAAGCATTCAATGCGCTAACCTCTCACATTAGACTTGTTGTTTGCGATTGCTGGATGTGCCGGGCGGTTCCGGGTAGTCTTACACCACAAACTCATTCTGATCTCGTGTTAGGCATTATTACCCATCTAATCTTCACCTTTGACCTCTTACATTAGATTATTGTCGTTGCGGTTGTTGGATGTACCGGGCGGTTCCGAGCAGCCTTACACCACAACTCAAATCTAACCTCATGTCTTAGGCGGCCATTAGATTTAATTAAATTATATACTTTCCAATTATGTCCAAGTTCCAATTTTTACATGCCAATTATCACATGCCCAATTATTGATTTACATGCCAATTTACATATGCCCAATTATTGATTTGCATGCCAATTTACATATGCCCAAATATTGATTTACATGCCAATTTACATATGCCCAATTATTGATTTACATGCCAATTTACATATGCCCAATTATTGATTTACATGCCAATTTACATATGCCTAAATATTGATTTACATGCCAATTTACCCAAACTTGCAATAATAATAATAATAATACCCCATATCCATAACAAATTATGCCCAATAATTCCACCAAACATGTTATGCCCATAAATTCACCCAAATAGGCAATACCCAATATTCCCCATATTCCAAACGTTCGTATTTCGCGATTTTAGCCTAGGTTCAAAGTTAACCCAGGTTCAATAAAAGAAAATAAATAGGGGGAGATAGAAGTTGCATAAAATAAGAACAGAGAGAAAATAGGCATGAAAATATCATCATAGGCATGAAGGCTAAGACTTGATACGATCATCATCGTAAACATGAAAAACTGATGTACAACAAGATAAACTGGTGGTAATACCATCATGAGAATAAGAATATAAGCAAAAGAACAACTTAGAATCAGGAATAGTCTCAATTTCTTCTTGTTACATGTCAAGACTAGATTTAGGTATTCAAATCTAAAAATAACTGAACATACAGCGTTTGGATTAGGAAAGATAATTCAATCGCTTGTTGTTGTTGAAGAACTCTAACTTGATATTGATTAATCCTCTAGGTTGATGAAGAACTTTTTGATTTGATTTAGATTTTAGTGGCGGCTAGGTTTAGATGAGAGTTTGGCGGCATGGAGGCACCATGAGAGTGAATAATAGAATTAGGGTTTAGGTTTGGATATGTATTTATAGGTGTGTTAGGCAAACCATGGCCTTTAGATTAGCATAGGAGTCATCAGAGCCATCTAAACCAAAGAGACATGCCACCCAGCCAACCACAGTGCAACACATAAGCCCTAAAACACAAAATTTCATCACAGACCATTCTCGGCTGATGGGGTCGATTCCAAACACCTGAGTTGACCCTGGGGTTGACCCAGCAGGTCTCGGGTCGACCCATAAAATAGGTCGATTTGGCGTTTTGCCTTCCCGCTTCCGCTGTTTTGAATTCTTTTCTTGAATTTTAGGTTGATTTTTATTTTATTAATTTATATATATATACATATATTTCCCTTATATGTATACAAACTTCCAAGGTCCATAACTTTCTCATACATTATCTGTTTAATGCAAAATTTGGGTCCATCTTGACCAGAATTTTGAGATGAACGCAGTGGTATAGTCTATTTTACTTAATTCTCAATTTTAAAATTAAGTATTCTTATAATTCATCTATTAATATTCATAGAAAAATATGGGTTGTTACATGTAAGAAGACATGAATAAGAAGGGGTTAAGTGGGAAATCCTAGTAGGGACCAAGCATAGACGGGAAGCTCGTGTCAAGTGTGGGGACCCTTGTCAACCAATAACCCATTTAGTATCTATGTGAGCTCGAACCAGGTCGAGGACGGGACACGCTTACTGGGATTGATTGTAAGAGGTCAAACGGGTTAACAGTGGCAACGCAAGTCCGACGGAGTCATGTGCATGCATGGGTCCGGGCTGGTAGGTAAGACGTTGTTGCATCATGTAGATATAAGTCGTGCCTTTTTAGTAGTATCGGGTTTCCACTTTTGGGAGTGATACACCCTACTGTGGGGCCTGCACGGGTATCTACGAGTTAGGGAGCCGATCAAATGGGGAGGGTAGTGGGTACATCTAGTGGAGATAGAAGCAGGCGGCACCTATGACAACAGCTAAAAGTACATGAAACTACTATTATCATTATTATTATGATTAGTATGGAGGGTAGTGGGTATAAATAGTGGGGGTAGGAGTAGGTGACATCTACGAGGGTAGCTAGGAGTACACGAAGCTACCATTATTATGATTAGTAAGAGGGATCAACTTTCAGTATGGGACTAGTAAGGGTGCGGTGTAATTAGCATTGGTGCAGTGCAGGAATTATCTTATAGTGATTAGAAGCGTAATCAATGTTATATCTTGTTCACCTTATCATTTCTGTTTATGTTACAGTCATTTTTTTATATCCAATTATGTTCTTATCCTGTTACTTTAATGAGTATATTGTTAAAATCACTGGACTTGCCAGACTTTATGTCTGACCTCGTTTGTTTCGCCTCTTTTCTTTCCTTTTCCCCCTCCAGGTTCTCAGGGTGGGACTAGTGGAGCTTGACTTGGATCTCTTTCTCTCTCTTTTGGAAGTGCTTAGAGTTGCTGAAAGTAATGTTCTGCTTTATCTTCTTTTTTATTTGTAACGGGATTATGCTTTTGGTTTTCATGTAATAATTTGACCAAGATGGATATTTGTGTACTTGGTTTTACAAGTTAGTTTAGATGTTGTAACCAAACTATGTTCCATTTTCGCTGCAATGAAGTTATTTTAAATTTTGAAGTACCATTTTTATATATCTGTCTTGTGATGTTCTGTTCTATACACTTGTAATGCTCCATGAAAGTTGATGCATTCTCTTTATGAGTGATATTAATGGGCGTGGGGTGTTACATTCTCTTATTAGTGCCATGCTTATGCTGGGCTGGTAATTGTTGTTGTAGGCGAACTCCACTAATGGAAGATGCTCTTTCCAAGTCCCTACAAAGTCTAGGATACACAGTCTTATAAGATCCTCAAGAACTCTATTCACTCTCTCAGTCTCTCCATCTATCTAAGGGTGGTATGCTATGCTCAGACGTAGTTGTGTACCTAATGTCTCTTGCAAGCTTTTCCAAAACTCGATAGTAAAGATGGGGTCGCAGTCGCTCACTATGCTGGAAGGTACCCCATGCAATCGAACTACCTTACAGAGATATGACTATCACACGAATGCTTTTGTTGCCCTTCCTTGACCGTGGCAATCCATCGATGAAGTCCATAAGGACGCTCTTTCACTTACACTGTGGGACATCTAGGGACGAACCAATCTACCAGGTTTCTTTTGTTCAGCCTTTACTCTTTGGCAAGTTATGCATCGAGCTACAAATTCTTCCAATGTTTCTTCATGCCAGTCCAAAAGAAAACCCTCTTCATGTCTCGATACATTTTGTCGCTACCCAGATGGATAATCATCTGAGAATGATGAGCTTCCTCAAGCACTGTCTTGAGCAGTTCTTCAATCTTAGGGACACACATCATTTATTCTTGTCATAGCCACCCGTTATCATCCACAGTAAATCTAGCAAGGTGACTAGAAGTCTCTCCTATATTGATTTTGTCCAAGATGTCTGAAATCTATGGGTCCTCTTGTTGCATAAATCCAATCCGCTCCAATAGAGTAGGTCGCACCTCCAATGATGCTAACAATCTGTCTGTGAAATCCATAGAAGGCTTAAAATCAAAAATCGAGATGTACTCCAATCTCCAGCTTTCTATGAATAGAGGACTCAAAGCCATCCTCTGCCTACTTAGTGCGTCCGCCACTACATTATCCTTGCCAAGGGTATAAGCTATCTCAAAGTCGTAGGCGCTAGGAACTTCATCCACCATTGCTGCCTTAGGTTGAGATCCTTTTGTGAGAATAGGTACTTGCGCCACTTATGATCCGTATATAGCTCAAATTTTTCTCCAAGTAAATAGTGTTGCCAAGACTTCAATGTGAATACTATGGCAGCCAACTCTAGATTATGGGTTGGGTAGTTCTTTTTGTGAACCCTCAATTGTCTTCTTCCATAGCACACTACGCTTCCCTCTTACATCAGAATGACACCAAGTCCTGTGCCACAAGCATCGATGTAAACCGTAAACATCTTGCTTCTATCCGAGAGAGTCAAAACTGGGGTTGTTGTCGGAGCCCTCTTCAACCTCTGAAAGGCATCCTCATAATCAATGCTCCACGAAAAAGCCAAGTTCTTTTTTTTCAATTGGGTAAGTGTGGTCGATACTCTTGTAAAGTCTTTGGTAATCTTTCTATATTTGAGAACATAGGATAGATGGATTACAGGTTTAAGCTACCAGATAGACTGGCAGGCTTACATGACGTATTTTACCTTCCCCATTTGAGGAAATGTCTCCATGATACAACAAACATAGTAGAGCCGAGCACTCTTGAGGATGTAGAAGTTGAGAAGGAAGCATCAGTGAGACGAGTTCCTACTTATATCCTTGGATCAGAAATCAAAAAGTTATTAAACAAGGATATCAAATTGGTGAAAGTGGAATGGGGAAAAGACCACAAGGATGCGACCTTTTCTTTTTTAGAGTACGTTCTTGACTTCTTTTCTAAGCTTTTACTTTGCATTTTTTTCTACCATTCGAGTTTATTTTATCCTAACGCTCAAAACTTTCAATACTTAGGTAGAATCCAATGGTTGGAAACATGTGATTGGAACATGTTATGATTGATAGTTGCAAGTGGATGCAAGTGTTTTATAGTGGTTGTCCGTGAATGCATATATACACATTAGGCACTAGTTCTGCTCGATCACTTACATGTTGCATATGGATGTGTGCGCATTTTAGATTTTTCTATGGGTGGAAATGGATGTATCATCATATGGTTGTTGCATTTGGATAAATGATTGTGCACACATATAGAGTCTACATGATGTACTAGGACTATTTGCATACATTTTGGACTCATGGCACAAACATATATTGCATTAAGGAGGTCAACTGAATCAGTGGACCGCTTGATTTTCGCATTAGTGTAAGAAAACGTACATAGAACACTTTGCATAAAGTTCATACAAGCATTAGAAATCCCTTAAGGACAATGGACGCCCGTGGATGATGGATGAGTAGATGGTTGTAGATGGATGTTAGGATAGTAACATTCTTCTAGACTTGGAGATTTCGGGGATGAAATCCTTTAAGTAGCGGAGAGTGTAACACCCTAAAATATAGTACACTATAACCAAAATAAATATTCAGACTGAAACCTCAATTTTGGTTCAGATAGACCCCAAGTTTGCATAAAACAGACAATGTATGAAGAAGTTATAGGCATTAAAAGTTTGTATACATATAAGAGGCTTATGTAACCATGTAATGTACCGTCTCCCTGCGTGGAGTACGAATGAAATTATAGTAGTCTAGTGTTTATACTAGCTCCTGTGCTATAATCTTAAATAGATAGTGTGGACGACCCATAATATCTACCATAGGCGGTGGACAATCCACCTTAAAAACTGAAATTAGCTCACTGTAAACCACAATCACCTGTTCTTTTGTGTATTTTTTATTATTGGTAATAATAAAAAGGTGTTTGAGGTAAACTTAAAAAACCGGTTGGCTTTGCCAAAAAAAGAGGCTAATGTATATATATACATTAAATATAAATTCCAGAATTTCGAATGAAGTAAGAAGGAAGAGAAGCGAGAGATTGTCCCGTTAGCGGACAACCCACCCCAGCCCGGGTCGACCCAAGGGTGGTTGGGTCGACCCAGGGGTTGTGGGTCGATCCAATCCTGATCCATCAGAACTCTACTTTGTGAATCTGAACTTCTTTCTGGCTCGCTGACTCAATATGACTTGTACGGTTCAAATTTAAAACCTAAGATCTAAGGGTTGATGTTGGCTATGTAACTCTATAAGTAAATGGCTTCGCTCATTCTCAGATCACACAAATTCTTCATATCTTCTTTAGCCTCCATGAAATTATCCTGAAAATTATATGCATATAATGGGGGAATGCTGCTAGAGATTAGATTGAGCAGAGACAACATTAAGACTTGCATACATACAACTTGGATTGGATTTGTACTTCTTAGGGCATAGTGTTATATAATTATCTTCACCAAGACTCGTTGTGAGTTTCCATTATTTACAGATCTGATTTCTTAGGCCTTGAACATGACAGTTAAATAAAACTGGTTAGGATCTACAGTGATAGTAAAATAAATGTTATACCTGTTAATTAGCTATGTCGTTAGAATCAATTATATATGTATATGCCTGTGATGTTGGGTGAATAACCAATTATACATATGCTTGTGATGTTGATGCATATGCCCGTGATGTTGATAACCAAACAAGTTATACATATGCCTGTAATGTTGCAAATATTAACAAGTTATATGTATCTATCTTCCTTTTCCCATTTTCTATGTTTATTTCCAGTCTTGCCTATATATACATACATACATATATATATATATATATGTGTGTGTGTGTGTGTGTGTGTGTGTGTGTGTGTGTGTGCGTGCGCGCGTTTGTTTTATTTGATTCTACTCCTCTTCCTCTGTTTTCGTTTTTATCTTACGCCAAGCCTAGGATATACCCGAATAGAATGGGCGTACAATTGGGGCATTGATTGTGCTCTTATTTAGTTCTTTCTCCCTATTTTCCCACTTATTTTGACTTTCCATGGATCTTTTCTTGTTTTAATCCATGTCTACCTTATTGTTCTTACAATAAAGTGGTAGGCAATCAGTCGATCCTTCTTAGCCTTTTTATAAAATGAATATATAGATAAGGTTGCTAAGAGTACCTTGTTTTTTTTCTTTTTAATGCCATTACTAAAGAATATCATAATTTTTTTATTGTACTCTTTCTAATATCAAACTTTTTAGGAAGCTACCAAATACGTCGTTTTTTCATACGGCGAACAACCGTCAACCAACACCGTTTTCCACGGTGATCCACAACCAAACAACTGTTGTTTTTTGGTTAACCACGACAGAAAACAATGTTCGTCGGCAGTTGTGTGCAGTGCAAAATAATTTTGCATGGTGATTGATTTTCGAATGAAGTATGTTTGGTATTAGGGAGTACATAAAATTTAGTGTGTTTATTATTTTTACATGTATATTAAGAAGCATAAACTTGGTTGCCCATAGCAACACACTATATTCTAAGTAATAAAGATTAGAGAGGAACTCTCTTATTAGATAGGAACTCCTAAGAGAGGTATTTAATGCAGGTAGTTATTTTGAATTTGTCCTCAATACCCGAGATACTTTGAGAGTCATTTGTTCTAAGTTTCGAACACAAGGGAAGTGGAAAACTTGGTGGTTATCACTGTATGCGATAAGTAAAGGCTATATTCGTGGATCAAGTAATGTACGATTCAGACAATTCTAAAAGAAGTTACATCCAACCTATTTGGGAACCTAGCTACCACTAGCACAGATGAAACAAGATGTTGTTTGCAAGTGCGACAACCTATGTACATTATCATTAGAAATCACTATGGGTAATGGTCAAGTAACAAACGAGTAGCGATTCATGGCATATGATATGAAGTAGAAATTAGAGCCTATCTACAATTACGATGCAACGCAATGGTCAATATGCATTTCAAATCTGGGAGTATTATTTATTTCAACTCTGATATTGATTTTGATTGAATACCTAGAGCGTAGCTTCTTAGATCTGTTTCCCACGATCAAACTTGACGCTCCACCACTGCCAAACGTGATGTGGTTTCTATTCGGTAAAGCTAAGTCATGTTCTACAGCTAACGTGGTATACCGTATCCATGGTACTTGAAATGGTAGCAGGCCCTTGCTACTTCTATATGGGATACTTTGAATGGTCCGTAAACTAATGGGCTTTTATTTTTTTTATGTATTTATACGTTGAGGACTTGAAAGGGTGGAATGGTGGATAAGAGAGTTTGTGTCGTGAAGGTGGAATATATTTGTATTCCATTGTAACGATATGTTTATTGCCGTAATACATATGATATTAAGGGTGAATTCGCTTAATGCAGGGAATATTATTGTAATTGTTAGGACATGTGAATTCTATAAATAAAGAGATAATGTGTTGTAAATACAACAGAATGAATAAAAATGTCCTTTGTTTCTTTTTTTCTTCTGTTTATTTGTTTTGTAACATTTATCATATTTGTTGATTAGTAAAGGAACTAAAATAAGATAATGATTAATATTTATAAAATAGGTAACTGTTCAAATATAAATTAGGCAAAAAAAGTTGATTTTTTATTTTATAGAATATGTACGGGTAAACAATCTAGCTAGTGCCAGCATCACCGCATATCAAAAATTATCACGTAACTAACAAAATAACTATGCATATAATGATGGGTAATTAATTTACGAGGACAGTTAGCATTAAAAATTTAATCATAAGGACAGTCGCCTAATATTTTATTCAGAAGGACAGCCGCCGCATAATATTTTATTCGAAAGGACGCACACTTAAAATTTTCCATTGTTTATCACTCTCGTTCAATCATACGAACAACAAAAATCATGAAATTGCAAAATAAAAAATTGCAAAATCATCTGAACTAGCAATTGATTCAAAATTCGCGTCGTTTCATGCAGTTGAACCAGAAAAATCGGACGAGCAACAAAAATCAGCATCAAATCAACCGCAGATGGAACAACAAACACAACATCGAATGAAAACCCTAATTGAATGTGATAAAAATGGTCAACAGTCACTGGAAACTATAGTTGAAGAAAACCATAGTGTTTTTTTTCTTTTTTCAGCTACTGAGTATCAGTTTTATATCCACTTAGGTACCATTTTTGTGTTATTTTGTTACTGCAGTTTTGGGTACCAGTTTCATGCCTCTATAGGTATCAGTTTTAGTCTTATTATTATTTTCAGTTTATGGGTATCAACTTTGCATTAATGTGGGTATCAGTTTTGTGTTATTTTCTTACTTACAATTTTTAGATTTAAGTTTCATGCCTATGTAGGTATCAGTTTTGTTTTTTTATTTACTTACTTCAGTGACTAGTTATCAGTTCTGTATGATTGTAGGTATCATATGATACAACTGATTAAATTATAGCAACATTCTATACAAGTGACGAATTAATATCAGTGGGTATTATTGAAAATTAATACCATTTTTGTGTGAATTGAATTGAGATGATTGATTTTTTTTAATCACTGTGTATCAATTAGAATTAATATTGATATCAAAAAAATTTAGTAAATACATATGAACAAAAACATAATGCAGTAAATACAATTAAACTGATACATAAAAATATATGAAACTGATACCTAAAGGCTGTTGTACTATTTTTTAAAAAACTAATACAAAAAATATTTACATAACAGTTTGATTAATTAAAGCAAAACAAGTTCGATTGTAATACAGATTTAATGCAACAATACAACTGCACAATTAATACAACATCAAAAACATTTGAACAAAAACATAACATAGTAAATACAGTAAAACCGATACCTAAAAAAATATAAAACTGATACCTAAAAATTGTTGTATAGCTGAACATTAAAACGATTATAACACTAAATTAAAACGATTATAGTAGTAACAAAATTAAATCGATGCAGACAGATAATAATATACAAAAATTAAATCAATGCAAACACATAATACAATAATCCTGAGAACGATTTCCCAAACCAATATGCGCGAGATCGATTTTGCAATCTGAAATACGCAAGCTATACGGATGTTTGAAGATCAAAATATGTAGTAAAAATGCATTGGAACTGAATGCCGAGATCGAGATATGCGCGAGATCGAATTGACGAAGAAGGAAACAACGCACGTGATTTAGGGTATTAAAAGAAACAACAAAATGTCCTTCTGATTAAATTATTAACAGTTTGTCCTTATGATTAAAATTTTAATGGGCTGTCCTTATGGTTAAAAAAAGCCTTAAATTTTGTCCTTGTGATCATTTTCCTGTATAATGAAATGCTATCTGGAAAATTATAGGTTGTAATTTAATAAACATACCTTGGAGCTAAAGCCTTGAATTTGAACTCTCTCTCAATTGAAAGCTTTCCAATTCAGTTGATTTCTATTCCTTGAATAATTGTCCTTTGAATATCGAATAGTGATGGACTTTAAATAATTTTGAGACTCAAATGACACATCACTTATGGGGTGAAATCTGTCAACAATGAAATGAGGGAGTGGCAGCAAAAGCTCATTTTTAGTTAGGGTAAGATGTGTTTAAATAGGTGATAGAAGAGTGAAATGGTGGATTAGTTCTCATACTAATTCTCCCTCAATCTAACTCATTTAAACTCTAACACCTAAACCCTAATTTGAGATGCAACGTAGTTACCGAAATTTTCAACCCTATGACGGGCCTTAAAACCATTTAAACATACGTAAATGTGTCTCAAAATTTAAGGGCTTTTGGTTTTCCTTTTTCAATCTATTTTCAAATTTTAGTTTTAAAAAACGATGAAAACTCGTTCCTTTTACCATTTTGAAAAGTTATTATTTTTAAGGATGGAACTAATAAAGTGAACTCAAAACAAGATTATTTGTTTTCACTATTTTGAGGTCCACTTGAAATTCAAAGCCCAACGACCAAAACGCTATGAAACACGTACATATAACCTAGCTTTATTTTATGGCCGTAAAAAAACAATTTCTCCGTATTTGCCATCGGTCGTCAACATCAGGTAAACTCGTGATTTCATATTTCGTTTATACTTCCTTTGACTCAATTTTACTAGATCATCAAAATTTTTGCTATTTGTTACAATGTTCCCTTCCGTTTAATAGAGTTAAGGTTTTGTGGGCCACTTTTAATTTAGTGTTGTTCCACTACAAGATGCAGGCCAAAATGCAGCGACCTCTGGCAACGGCTTGCGACAGCTAAAAAAACGGCCGTTGCATGTTGTTGCATGGTCTGCTGATACATACAGCAATCGTTACTTCATCTTCCCCATTTTATTTTCCCCCAAAAATATTTCCTATTAACCGACTTTTTGGTTCGATTCCCAAAAGTACCCAAGAGACGCTCGACTCAACGCATCGCGTGGAACTAAAGCCGTAAGGGACGCTTAGGAGCAAAAGGAATAGAAAGAAGAGGGATCGTGCCTCCAAGGACTTCGCACCTCCCCAAAACACGTTTTCGGACAAAGGCCTCGGATCTCTAGAACTTGCAAGCCTGGATCTCGAGCCCCTCCTTCATACGGTCTTCATATCCCTCGGAGCAAAAACTTCATACCTCCCGGGGGTGCGAATTTCGCACCCCAAGGAGGTGTGAAATTCGCTCCCAACAGGGGTACGAAATCCACTCCCCACCGGCTGCGAAATTCATGCCCAGGTGTGCTAATTTCGCACCCCCGGAGGTACGAAATTCGAACCCCCAGGGGGGTGCGATACTCGTACCCTCAAAGGGTACGAGTTTCGCACCTAGCAGGGTGCAAAATTCATATCCAATGGGGTGAGAATTTCGCACCCCACGAGGTGCGAAAATTCGCACTTCGTGATCTAGTGCGAAATTTCAGTGTGTAAAGGCCTGAATTGCGAAATTCTGGGTGTGGTCCCCCATTTCTACCTACTCCCACCTACTCCTACCTACTCCCTCTCCTATAAATACCCCATTACTTCACACTTGAGACGGGTTGGAATTTAAGTCCTTGGAACCTCTAGAGAGCTCCATTAATGACATCTTCCATTTGAGGAAGAAGAAGGGCAAAAGTGTCTTTTTCTTAATATATTAAATATATGATAATTATGACATCATATATGAGAATGGTGACATCATGTAGCATAAAGATGAATGTAATGAAATGTAATGAGATGTCATGGGAGGGTCTCACACTTGTAACTTTGAGTGATTAATAATATTCCAACAACGCTTCAAAGTGGACTTAGGCCCTTCACGAGGCCGAACCACTATAAATCTCTTTTGTTATTTATTGCTTTCCTCTCTTGTCTAGGCGACCAAATTAATTATTCCTAGTAATTGGAATATTTGGTGTTTACGACATTTTTTGCTGTCAACATTTGGTGCTTTCACTGAGAAGACTCGGATTTTGCGCCTTTGTCGCACGTTTTCATCTCGACCCCCGACTGGCTTGAGGTTCCTTGCTAAACCTGCTATCGAGTCCGCTCATGATGGCAAAGCGACCAAAGAATGCAATGGTCGGCTCTTCAGCCGCAGCCGAGGCCGGTACGTCCCAACAACCTCAACCGATGGACATCCCGACCACTAATGAAACCGTCCCTCCTGTTGTGAACCTCGAAGCACCCACAACACAAGCTCAAATCTGCGCGCTTAATGAAAAATATGAGAACACAACGGTTGAGCTTAATCAAGCATTAAGGAAAAACATCGATCTTATGCGACAACTTCAAGAAAGTCAGCGCATCGTCGCTCGACTTCAATTAACTCGGAACAACGTTCGACCCCAACCAAACATCTAGGAAACTTCCTCTTCCGAGTCGAGGGTCTCGTATCAAAGGAGGAGGTTTAGCCTCATCAACAACGTCACCACCCGCACCAATGCTCTCGACAACAGCAATGGCAATGGCTACGCCAACAGCAATGGGAACAGTAACGCCGACCGAACTACCGTCACCTGTAGCGAGGGGGCATAGTACTAAGACCGCTCTCGCTTGATCATCAATGACGGACCAGGTCCTACTAACCAACCTCTTCCTCGACACAACCCGACGGTCCCCAGTCAAGTTGATGGGCCCGCTATTCCAACGGCCCGCGCTCCTCCAGAACAGAATCCGCATCACCCTGCTCCACCTCATCGTCCACACTAGGACCCAATCATAGATGTCGAGGACATGGAAGAGGACAATCCGGATGTCCATCAAAGAAGACTCCCTCGCGACAGAACTCCAAATCGCCAAAACCCATGTGTCCCAATGGAGGACCCCCATCCAACTTACCTTCCCGACATGGTCCGAAGGATAATGAGGGAAATGCGAGGAAATGTGCATGAATCACAGGAAGTGCACATTAGGCGTAACCCCTTCACGAGAAGGGTAAACGAAGTTGAATGGCTGTGACGCTTCAGCATGCCGCAAATGCCGCTCTACGATGGCACCATTGACCCCTGTTCCTTCCTAAATCGATATGAATGGAAAATGGACCCAAGCCGGGGCAACGATTCGGTCGAATGCAAGCGTTTCCCAGTCTTCTTATCAGGAACCTCTCTGTTATGGTTCTCTCGCCTCCTGCTTGATCCCATTAACAACTTTGGCTAGTTAGCGACACAGTTGGTCAAGTAATTCAGAATGCATATACCAACTCCAAAGAATGCCTTCACCCTTTCCAACTTATACCAAGGGCCCGCTGAGTCGCTCAAAAGCTACTTCTCTAGGTTCAACATTGCCCTCGCTAAGGTCGAGGATCCGGATCCTCGCAACGTACTCTTTCAATTAGCCAAAGGTGTCCTCCCTACTTCCGAATTCGAGGTGTGGATCGACCGGAAGCAGCCGAAAAGCCTCGATGCCTTCTATGAGAAGGCGGATCAGAACTTATGCCAAGAGGAGGCAAGGCGCAACCGGCTCTCAGGCTCCAGTCGCCCTCAATGACTCTCAGGCGGGCACTACAAATAACAACCTCAAAAGAAAACAAATAGGAGAGCCCTTTGATCTGAACAAGGGGGAAATCCCAATAGACAAAGACCGAATAATGGTAGGCAAGGTGGACGGAATAACGATTAGGCCCCAACCGAGCCAAGAAAGCCCGATCCTTACCGAGCCTTCGAGACTTACACCCCACTAAATGAGGATCCAGAAACAATTTACTTGGAGACATGCAACACTTTGCCATATAAGAAGCCATGCACTAAGGAATCAACTGACCTTGAGAAAAATACTAGAAGTTACTGCCGATACCACGATGTGTACGACCACAATACCAATGAGAGTCTCCAACTCAGGGACGCGATCGAAAAACTCATCCATGGGAAGCGGCTGGAGAAATATGTCTAAGAACCTTTTTCTCCCAAAGCCAATTAAAAGCCTTAGGCACCAGCACCTCAAGCAGCCGCCAAGGCAGCTCCAGGTCCATCTAACCCAAGGCGTGGGATTGTAATCAACACCATATGTGGCATACCTTATCCCACACATGACAGCTTCCGAAAATGCAAGAGCATGTTAGTTCAATAAACCATGCTAATCATGAAACTTGCTCCGCACCCAACGGATCCATCCCAACCAAGCTCCAAAAGACCATGTGGGACGACATCTTTTTCTGCGAAAGAGATTCTACTGGGGTGGAACTCCCAACCACCGATCCTCTAGTTATCACAACTCAGATCGGTGCTGCTTCTGTCATAAAGGTGTTAATCGACTCCAGAAGCTCATTCAACATCATTTTCAAAGCTGCTTAAGAGCAGATGAGGTTAGAAACAAATGACTCAAAGCCATGCCACGCCACGATCCACGAATTCAATGGGGCTTCTAGTTCCCTAGTGGGAATGATCGATTTACCCGTGGAGCTAGGTAAAGGGGATTGAAGTCGAGTCTGAATCCTCACTTTCCTGGTTATAGACATTGATTCCCCTTACAATTCTTTCATAGGACGCCCTTTTCTTACAGAGTTTTGGGTCTGCATGGCGCCATGGTCTCTCCTAATGAAATTTCTGACATAAAACGGGATTGGAACAGTCATACGTGACCAAGTAAGCGCCAGAGAGTGTTATGCAACAGAATAGAAGAATGCGCACAACAAGGACCAGGGAAAAGTAGTGCCCACGCCTTCTTGCGCCAAGATTATTTCAGCATAGCAATCAGCGGCGTCTGAGCCTTGGCTCTGGTGCCACTGCTGTCTTTTCAAAGACCTCGACCTACGGAAGGACGAAGAGCCGAATACGAGAGGGATACCTCGGTCGAATCTACAGTAGATATTCCTATTAATCCCGATGATCCATCAAGAGTGCTCAAGATAGGGTTGCAACTCCGTCCCGCAATCAAAGAAGTTCTTGTGGACTTATTTAAGGCTAACCTAGAAGTGTTTGCATGGACTCATTCCGATATGAAAGGCATCAATCCTGTGATCGCTTGCCATTGTCTATGTATCGATCCTACTACAATTCCAGTCAAGCAGAAGCGCAACTTCTTGGGACCCGAGAGGTCCAAAGCGCTTGAGGAAGAGGTATACCATCTACTCAACAACAATTTCATTCGCGAAGCCGATTATCCCGAATGGGTCTCCAATCCGATCCCAGTCAAAAAAGCCAACATTAAATGGCGAACGTGCATTGACTTCTCTAATTTAAACAAGGCACGCCTAAGGACAACTTTCCATTCCCAAAGATCGACCGAGTTGTTGATTCAACCGCTGGATACAAACTACTATCTTTCATGGACTCCTATTCAGGATAACATCAGATCCCAATGAACATTCACGACTAGGAACATAACTCCTTCATAACAGACCTCAGACTTTACTGTTACCGCGTCATACCCTTCGGCCTCAAGAATGTCGGGGCTACTTATCAGCGAATGGTTAATTGACTCTTTAAAAACCAAATCAGAAAGTCCATGGAGGTGTATGTGGACGGCATGTTGGTAAAATCTGAAGTATCAAGCGGTCATGTCCACGACCTCTCTGAAATGTTCGATATCCTCCGCTGGTACGACATGAAACTCAACCCCCTTGAAATGCTCCTTCGGAGTCGCTTCAGGAAAATTCTTGGGTTTCATCGTCAACTCCCGGGGAATCGAAGCCAGTCCAGAAAATAATCCAAACTATTTGGGACATCCAAATCCCCAAGAACATTAAGGATGTCTAAAGTTTAAATGGAAAGGTCGCCGCTTTAAGTCGGTTCATATCCAAGGCCACTGACAAAATGCATTTCTTTCTTTGATTTACTTTGAAAAGGGAAACACAATTTTGAGTGGACCCCAGAATTCATTTCCGCATTCAATGAACTTCTGGATCACTTAGAGAGACCACCTATCCTATCTAAGCCCGCAGACTATGAGGATTTATACATTTATTTAGCTGTTTCTACACAGACAGTCATCTCGGCGTTAACCCGCCTCGAGGACTGCATCCAACGGCCTGTCTACTACAAAAGCAAGCGATTGACAGGGGTAGAGAAGAATTACCCGAAGCTGGAAAAGCTGGCATTCTGCTTGCTCATTTCTTCTCGGAAACTTTGACCATACTTCCAGTCTTATCCTATAAAGGTTTTCAACGATTAGCCACTACGACCTATCCTGCAGCGACCCGAAGCGACGGGACGGCTATTGAAGTGGAGTATGGAGCAGAGCCAATTTGAGATAACATTCATTCCCCGCCGAGCTATCCTTGGCCAAGCTCTCAATGAATTCATAGTAGAGTTCACTGCCCCCGAAAAGACACCGGTGGAGAACACGAAAGCTTTTGGTATTCAATGGAAATTGTTCGTGGACAGGTCCTCCAATGACAGATGCTCTGGGGCCGGAGTCGTGTTCATTACCCTTGAGGAACGCCTGATATGCTACGCGCTAAAACTAAATTTCCCTACTACCAACAACAACGCAGAATATGAGGCCTTGATTGCCGGACTCAGAATCGCGATCGAGCTCAAACTAAAGACGATCCAAATCTTCTCTGATTCATAACTTATCGTGAGTCAAGTACAAGGGGAATATCAAGCTAAGGGGGAACGACTCACCCTGTACTTAACCAAGCTTCAGAAATTAATCACTCACCTCGATCACTTCGTCATCACCCACATACCCCGAGAACAGAATGAAAAAGCATATTCACTATCCAGACTAGCAAGCTCCGAGGATCCGCAACTTTTGGGATTCGCCCCCGTCGAAGTGCTCAACTCCCCTAGTATCAAGCAAATTCAGGCTGAGGCGGTCATGAACACCGAACCTGAACCTGAATCTTGGATGACACCAATCAAGAATTACCTATAACATGGGACCCTTGCGACAAGCTACAAGGAAAGACGAGCGCTTACCTGCCAATCGGCTCACTATCTTCTTATGGATGGGGTGCTCTATCGTAGAGGTTTCTCTGTCCTATTACTCAGATGTGTAGCCTATCATGACGCCATCAAAGTATTAACCGATGTACATGAAGGGGAGTGCGACGATCATACTGGAGTGCAAACCCTGGCCGGAAAAATACTTAGACATGGTTATTATTGGCCCACGCTCGATCAAGATGCTGCAGACCATGCTCGCAAGTGCGACAAGTGCTTCTCAAAAATCCAGAGAGCCCCGCCTACAGAGTTAAATGATCAGCCCATGGCCATTCGCCATGTGGGGAATCGACATCATTAGAACTCTTCCGATGGCCAAAGGCGGGGCATGATACGCCATCGTCGCAGTTGATTATTTTACCAAATGGGCAGAGGCTGAAGCTCTCGCCACAATTACCACCAAGAAGATGATCAACTTCGTTGTACGCAACATCATTACTCGATATGGGGTCTGTCAAGCTATCATCTCGGATAATGGCACTCAATTCGGGAGCGCCGAATTCAAAGCCTTCTGCCAGTGGTACGACATCGAAAAGAGATTCTCAGCAATGGATCATCCTCAAGCCAATGGGAAGGTCGAAGCGGTCAACAAAGTTATTAAGTCTGTCATCGTGAAGCGCCTAGAAAAGGCTGGGGGCATGTGGGCAAACGAACTTCCTCTAGCCCTATGGGCATACCGAACCACCCACAAGACAGCCACTGGACACACTCCCTTCAGCCTTGCCTATGGATCAGAAGCTGTCATTCCTATTGAACTCAAACTTCCGTCTCATCGAGTCACCTATTTCGATCCAAGGACAAACCAAGATTCACTTTTAGGATCACTCGACTTGTTGGCAGAGAAAATGAACGAAGCTGATCTACGAGCCACTGCCCAATGGCAACGAGTCGCCCAATACTTCAATTCTAGGGTCCGCTATAAGGACCTCAAAGTTGGCAACCTTGTCTTAAAACGGGCCTTCCCTCTACCAACGGGCCTTGCTCCTTGTTGGGAAGGTCCGTACTCCATATGATAGAAGCTTAGCAATGGATCTTTCAAACTCTCGACCGTAAACGGAGCTGAACTCCCAAGGGCATGGAATAGTGAACATCTTCGCCGCTACTTTACATAACTTAGCACACAACTGTTTACAATTTCCAACAATGTTGGGTTTTCTAGCAATTCAAGGCATTGTAAAGGTTGTTACTGCCAAAGTTATTAGTGGAAATGATGATCAAACTCCCATATCTTCCTATTTGTGTTTACTCTGCGCATGACACATTTGATTAATCTTGACAACTAGCTTACCTTCAAACAGTCGGTTGCCGTATCGACCCCTGAGCATGGGAGTTGGTACCACCGTCTGAGCCTCGAGCCATCCTCAAGGCCAAAACACAATGGCTATGATCGACACCCCAAGCACGGGAGTTGGTAACGCTACTCGGGTCGCCGGCCCGCGACGCGACCGAGTATAAATAACCGAATACAAATAACCACGACCGAGTATAAATAACCAAGTCAGTAAGTTGTCATTCCTTGGGACCTCTAGAGAGCTCCATTAATGGCATCTTCCATTTGAGGAAGAAGACGAAGAGAAAAAGTGTCCTTTTCTTAATATATTAAATATATGATAATTATGACATTATATATGAGAATGATGACATCATCTAGCATAAAGATGAATGTAATGAAATGTAATGAGATGTCATGAGAGGATCTCACACTTGTAACTTTGAGTGATTAATAATATTGCGACAACGCTTCAAAGTGGACGTAGGCCCCTCACGAGGCCGAACCATTATAAATCTCATGTGTTATTTACTGCTTTCCGCTCTTGTCTATGCGGCCAAATTAATTATTCCTAGTAATTGGAATCTTTGGTGTTTATGACATTTTTTGCCGTCAACATTTCCAAAATCCTTTCTCTGTCGTCCCCATTTGCTGCAATGCCTCCAACCCTCCAAACTTGCCTCCAAGCTTCTAATTTCGTGTTGGTATGTCTTCTAACCCTATTTTAGGTCTAATTAAGTTTAATTAGAGGGTTTAGTTGTATGTTTATATGGGTTTCAAAATTGATTATTTATGTATGAAATTGGTTGTCATGTGGGATGCCTATGATGTTTATTGTGTCGTAGGTTGACTTGGGAGTAACTGTAATTGATTAAGGGTTGAAAACAATGATTATCACATTGTTATTGTCATGATTATTGTGTTGGTTATTGTAGAATTGTTTTTTACCCATATGATTTGAAAACTAGTGTGTATTATTTACTAACATGTTTATTGATAAGTTCATGGAAATATTTGTTAACAGTTTGTTGTCATTTAGGCAAAATATGTGTATATATATTAAAACTACTAGCTAGCATGTGTTAGTTATGTGTATTAGCATAAGTTAAAATAACTAGAATTATCGTTTTTAAAAGTGCTACCTTTTGATTTTTTTATTATAGAAAACCACAATAAAAATTTGACATAGTTGGCTAAATATTGAATTACATGTTAATATTTCAAATTTAAAGCTTTTGAATGGAAGTTACAGTATGTTTTAAAATTGAAACTATAGTTAACAAATATTTATTGAACGTATTAAAAAATATTATGTAGACGTTAAAATACAAATTATATAATCTGTTTTACTTATGTGAACCCCGTAGAGATTGTTGGCCCCGCCTGACAAGTGTTGTATATGATCGTTATATGGATATTCGTTTTTACACAGAACGGAAATCAGTATTCATCTGAAACAATATTCATTGGATTTGTCCTAGTATTGGACAAGTTACAAATATAGTAACGTAAGCATATTTTATAAATCATTTCAGTTTAAATGGTTAACGAAATTTCGATGGCACCTCCTTTTTGTTCCTTGTGTACACACATTTGTGTATGATACAAAGACCGAATGGAAGTGTTGTCGAAATTTTATTGAACCGTTTAACCTGAAATGATTTGTAAAATATGCTTATGTTATTATATTTGTAATGGGAAGTAGGTTGACCGGTCGTTAAAGTAAAAATAAATAAACTAATAAACCGAAAAAAATAAAGTAGTTATAAATGAAAAAAGAAGTCGGTATAAATGAAATTTTATAAGACTTTAATTAATATAAAGTGTTTGATCGAATTTTCTAACATATCTGTTGTAAATCAGAAAAATGTTCGATTATTTTCTTGATCGAAGTTGGATGTATGAATCCCGAACTTGTATGAAAGGGTCGATAAAAGAACATTTTTGAAGCGGTGTCCAAGATTTTTTTAGATTTGCTAAATCTAATAATCAAAGTAACGTAGACATTTGTTGTTCATGAAGTAATTGCAAACATCTGAAGCATTGGAAGCTAGATGTAGTAGAAGTAGATCTATATAAATTTGGTGTTGTGCTGAATTATTACTTATGGGATCATCATGGAGAACTTGTTCAACCTACATCTAACCTGTAGTGTTAGAGGACGATAATACAATGATGAACGATAATACAATGACGAATTCGATAGAAAATATGGTGCAAGATGCAACACGATCAATGTTTCCTACCATTGATCAAGGCGACGATGAAACAAAAATATTGAAGAATCAACGGAGGAAGCTAAAAATGTTTAGGATTTATTGAATTCTACTAAGAGGTCGTTGTGGAGAGGGTATACAAGAAGAACTGAATTATCTATAACCATCGAATACATCGCTATGAAATCAAAATTCAATCTTATAGAAGTTGCATTTACAGCAGTTGTACAAACTGCAAAACGACACATGTCGCCCAATAATTTGATGTGCAATAGTCACTATAGAGTGAAAAAACTTATGTCAACTTTTGAACCACCGTATCGGAAGACAGATACATGTGTAAAAGGTTTCATGTTGTATTTGAAGAAGACACTCACCTTAGAAAATACCAAGTTTGCAAGGAAGATAGATATAAACCATGAAAAAAGAAAGGAAAAGAGGTTCTAAAGAGAATGCATTATCCACCCATAACTCGCAGACTTCAACGGCTATATGCATCTTCTGCTACAGCATGCCATATGCGATGGCATAGCGTGAGAACACCAAAAGAAGGAACTTTGATACATCCGTTTGATGGTGAAGCATGGAAACATTTTGATAGGACTTATCCTGAATTTTCTACAGAGAGCCGTAATGTTAGCTCGGTTTATGTACAGATGGGTTTTCATCATTTTCTCAATTTGGTGATAAATATTCATCATGACCTATCATTGTTACTCCTTATAACTTACCTCCATAGATGTGTATGAAATAATAATGGTTGTAATTACTGAAATGACACTACACCAAATGCACTATTTTGAAACACATGATTCTTTAACATTGAAATGGTTCTATAGTGTTGCTAAGTATGCAACATTTGTGTGGTGTTTCATTACTTAATTAAGTGTTGCTGTATGAATTCTATTATTATTTAAAAAATTAAATAAACCTATATCGTAGCTAAAGGAACTTTGTCGTTAATATCTGCCTCAACCTGCTAACACTAACTAAAACAAAACCATTCCCAATTTTCAAATCCAGCCACTCCTCCCCCAGTTAATTCTCTCTCTTGTTCGCTCTTAATTATTCTATTGAGCTTCTTCTGCTCCGAACCGATTGTTTGACCTTGCTCCGTTGAACTTCTTAAATGCCTAAGGTATCGCATAGTTCAATTTTACTCTATCAGATCTGTATTCTTCATGACAACTAAGTGACATCAAGTCAAAAGTCATATTCGATGATATAATACTTAAATTGACGATTCTTCAAGATTATTCTTCTATCTACGTACCGATTACATTCTACGTACAGAGACCACACCAAGTCAATCAACAGGTAGATCGAATCCTGATAACAAGGTGCATGAAATCATTCTAGAAAATTAACTTTTTTGTATATTTTTTTCCAATGTATTGCACCAGTTTAAAATAGTCTTTTAATTTCTTTTTGTTATACAAGCACATGGATTATGCCTTTCTTTTACTTGTTAGCTTAGTATATCATTCTTCATTACCTAACTATAGTCTGCAGTTAGTACTTGTTTGATTAGTGGATATATTATCTCATTTATATCAACTTATTTCCCTTTCTTGACATAAAGCATTCTACCTTAATGTGTTTAAAGTTGATTGATTTACGCTAAAACCATTGTTAAGGATATTAGCATTTTAAGTTTTGGTTTAATATTAAGTTTAAGTAATTGTGTTGTCAGGTAAGATGGCTTGGTCTAATACATAAAGCCAACTGCATAGTAAACATCAGGTATAAAGTTTATGCTAGTCCCCTCTAATCCTTTACTTACATTTATTTTCATTATTTTTTTTGTTAGGCAATTGGTAATATGTTTATGTGTGGTGACTAGTATTGATTATGGCAGAAAGATTGGAAGAAGAAAAATTTATGTACATACTGATTGGTAATCTCTTGCAGATAACTCTGCATCCCTAATGATATATATTTCCACTTTGGTTGATGCTGGTGTATAACCTTATTATCACTATTTTTTTAGTCTATTACTTATTGCACAAGTACGAAAATAAAAATAAATGAAGCAGAAGAAAGTGTTGGTGCACTTAATTCAAGCCTAAGCATGATGAACAGCGAGGCAAACCCCCAAAAAATTGGATAATTAGTCCTTAATAACTAGATGAGAGGGTGATGTGTTTGTTGTATCTGAAGCAGATTGTGATACAAATCTGATCAATGATATTGCAAACTTTGATCCTGTTAATGTTGAAAAACATATAATATTCTAGGTGCAAAAAATATTTGGAAACTCCTCCTTTTGTTTCTCAGGTTTTGATTTTGATCTTGATCTTTTCAATTATGTTGCATCTGTTATACCTTTGTACAAAACTATAGAGCTTTTAACTTTGTTGTATGTTGTTATACTGGTTGCTCAGTCGTAGCAATCAACGTTTTAGCTACATTCTACTACTAGCTGAAAATATAAAACTATTATCATTATTTTTCTGTATTTCTTGAGTTATTTCTTTTCTTTTGTAGGTTCTTTGTTGATATTTAGGGGGGGGGGGAGTGCAAGTACTATATATTGTACTTGAACTAGAACGACGTCTCTCTATATGAGCTAATAAATCAACCACCATACAATCTATTCTTCCTTTGAACAACAACGGTCAACAAGAGAATACTCCCATGTTCAATTACTGTTTTAGCTTCTGATAGTACAGTTGATTTATTATAAATTGGCATCTTCTAATAGGTATGTTTCAATTTAATTAAAACATTAGATTTATCAAATACCACAGCTTAAACTTACAGTTTGTTAGAAATAACCACGTAACTTAAAGCATTATATTGGAAAATTCACGCTAAATTGTTTTTCTTCAAGTTAGGTGTTAATTTTTTTCTTCCTCTTTTCATCTTTCTAACGCATATTTTGGTTGCCAACTCACAGTTACAGAACCTGTTATGCTGATGTTAATGAGAAATAAGACAACACTGCAAATTGGTTATGGTACTTCTCAAAGTTCCATTTGATATTGGTTATGGTACTTCTCTTCGTTCCATTTGATATTGGTTATAAGAACGAAGAAAGTTTGGAGTTTTATAGTGGTGAGGCTAGTTGTGAGTGGCTGGGATATGATAGCAACGATAGCTACTTGCTACTTTAATAACGAGAAATCCATTTGAGCATTTGTTGAAGAAAAGTCCAAACGTGTTTGACGTGATGCTCCCTAACAAATCAGTCGATTACATTTTAAAACTAAACGAATTAAAATATTTTGCCCACACCACGAGCTCCCTGTTAATTTTTCAATTTAGAAAAGATCACCTTCACAATTGAGGAATAAATCACGTGTTATTTACTAAGCAGCCTCTTCACCAGAACTTAGGGTTAAAACATTATTTTTTAGTTCAAAATTTCAAACATTCACCTCGGCTTTCCCATTATATATATATATATATATCCGACACAATTCTTTCATTACAAACCGCACCATTGTGGAGAATGAAGAACGAAAAAGGCCACTTCTTCTGCATTATTTCATTCCTTGCAACGTACAATATTACTTCAACTGCTGTACTTGATGTTAAGTATATTTATCATGAATTTTCTTATAGTGTGAGGGATTGTAGAATAGATGCAGTTTTGTAATATTATTGAAAGAGAAAACTGATTGCACGATGTATATATTACAGTGCTTTATATAGATGGAGTACATGAGGTGGCTGAAACCCAATTGTTTAAAACAAGCAATAACAATGTAATGGTAAAGGTTATAAAGGGAAAATAATATAAGAGGAAAGTATTATGAGCTGGATCCTTATCCTATGACGCAACATGATATGTGTATGAGTCAGCTGGATCCTTATCCTGTGAATGAGCAGGATCCTTATCCTATGATGCAGATATTTACATAAATATACTTAACACTCCCCCTCAAGTTGGAGCATGTAAATCACAAATGCCCAACTTGCGTAATAAAAATGTAAATTGCTGACATCCAAGAGCTTTTGTCAATATATGTGCCAATTGATGACCCGTCGGAACATACGTCGTAGAAATATTGCTAGTTGTAACTCATCATGAATAAAATGGTAATCAGCTTCAATATGCTTCGTTCGCTTGTGAAACACTGGATTCTTTGCAATATGGAGAGCAGACTGACTATCACAGAACAGTCGCATTGGCCTAGAGTGTAGTACACCGAGAGAACACAACAATGATTGTAACCACTTAACTTCATAAGTAGCAACTGCCATAACACGGTATTCTGCCTCTGCAGATGAACAAGCCACTATAGGATGCTTCTTTGTCTTCCAAGAAATAGGATACCTACCAAGTAGAATATAATAACCTAACAATGATCGGCGAGTTATGGGACACGCCGCCCAATCACTGTCACAAAACGCATTAAGTTGCATATCACCAGGTTGTAACAAAATACCTTGACCAAGACTTCCTTTAATATAACGCAATACACAAATAGCAGCATCCCAATGTGCAACCTGTGGATTGCTGAGAAACTGAGCCAGAGTATGAACTGAGTAACTTAACTCTGGACAAATGACATATAAGCATACCAAACGGCCAACCAAGCGCCTATATTGATCTGGATGTTGATATGTCTCTCCTTCAACATTAGCAAGATGATGATTTTGCTCCATTGGAGTATCAGTAGGCTTACAACCCAACATTCCTACTTCTGTTAGTATATCTGATGCATACTTTCTTTGGGAAATAAATATCCCTTCATCACTACGAGCAAAATCAATGCCCAAGAAATATTTTAGCACACTAAGATCTTTCATATGAAAACAAGAGCTCAAATATTGTTTGAATTACAAAACCGCATTTTGAGAGGAACCTGCAATAATAAATCATCCACATAGACAAGAACATATAAGGAAACATTACCCCGTTGATAAGTGAATAGGGAGTAATCTGCATATGACTGGGCAAAACCAAAACTTCTCAAAGCATCAGATAATTTAGCAAACAATTGTCGAGGAGCTTGTCGTAAACCATACAAAGACTTGCGTAACCTGCATACTTTTCCTGGGATATGACTATGGTACCCAGGAGGTAGTTGCATATATACTTCTCCTTCCAAATTACCATGAAGAAACACATTACAAACATTCATCTGATATAGCTCCCAATTTTGTGCAACAACAACAGATAAAAAAACATAAACCATTCCCATTTTGGCAACTGGGACAAACGTTTCATTATAAACTACATCCTCGACTTGTCGATTTCCAAACACCACAAGACGTCCTTTAAAACGTTCAATATCGCCATTATCTCGATATTTGATTTTGTAGCCCATCCACTACCAATAGCCTTCTTTCGGAAGGTAAGTCTTCCACAGTCCATGTACCACTACGTTCAAGTTCATCAATCTCCTCTTTCATAGCTTGTCTCCAATTTGAATCTTTGACCGCCTTTTTGAATGAAGTCGGCTCCTTACCTTTAGTAATTGCTGCCAAAAAAACATTGTGTCTCGCAGAAAAATTATTATAATCAACATAACAACCTGGATTAAAGGGTTTACCTGAGGTACTTGATTGAGCAGGCCTTGCAGAAGTAGCGAAGTCTATCTTACGAACATTATAAGTCACAAAACCCTTTAATCTTGAAGACGGTTGGCGAACTCGAGAACCCTTGCCGAGTTGTTCACTCTCTCTTACTGAAGAATTCTCTTCTAAACGTAGAGGAGTAGTAGTGTCATAAGGAACAATACTATAAAGCTCGTCACTGCTTGGGGACATTGGTTGCACAACACCATCATCATCCATTGGAGTCATAGCCCTACCATCCTCTTCTGTAACTTTGTCACTATTGACCACTCGAGTATCCTCTTCCAAAGGAGGCTGGTGCAGATAGGCTTCCCTTTGCACATCATTATTATCACCCACAATATCCGCAAATGAAAAAATATTCTCACAAAATTTTACATCTCGGCTAACAAAAAATTCATGAGTTTCCAAATCAAAAACTCACCGCCCTTTTTGATAAAAGAGATACCCTACAAACATGCATTTTCTACTATGAGGTCCAAATTTGTCCTTTACACAAGGACGATTTGCAACATAACACAAGAACCCAAATACACATATAGCAGATAGGGGTGGTGGTTGCTTAAACAAAACTTCATAAGGTGTTTTTCCGCCTAAAACTGGGGTATGGGTATTATTAATTAGATGAACAACAACTAATATACATTCCCCCAAACTGCATTGATAAATTAGCCAGAAATTTTAAAGCACGGGCAACATTTAAAATATGCTGATGTTTGCGTTCCACCCTACCATTTTACTGAGGTGTATCAACACAAGAAGTTTGATGTACCATACCGTTCTTTGCATAAAAAGTTTTCAAAACAAACTCTTGTCCATTATCACTTCTCAAAATTTTCACCTTTTTATTAAATTGAGTATTAATCATGACATAAAAAATTTGAATCAAATGACCAACCTCATACTTTCCAGCCATTAAGTACACCCATACAGCACGAGAACAATCATCTACGATAGTCAAAAAATAATGTGCACCACAACTTGAAGCAATATTATAAGGACCCCAAATGTCACAGTGAATAATATAAAATAAATCATTGGCTTTATTCATACTATTTGGAAAAGAAGTGCGAGGTTGTTTTGCAAGATAACATACTTCACAACTATCAAAACAGTTCTTACTACTACCATCTACTCCAAGTAAAGGAAGCAAAACTTTTGATGAAGGGTGCCCCAAGCGTCGATGCCATAACACTGTCAAGTCAGCTACTGACACTTTATTTGCTTGAAAACTATGAATTTGCTGATAAAGATAGACTTCATTACTTTGCACACCTGGTCTAATCAGGTTCCTCAAAGTGTGGTCCTGTATGATACATAGCTTGTTAGTGAATAAAATAATGAACTTTTGCTTTTCCAAAAGTTAAGACATAGACATCAAATTACAAGTAAGAGCAGGGACAGATAATACATTTTCTAGGATCAATTTTCATTTAGTTTTATTTGGCCTTCTTTGGTAGCATTTGTACCTTTTCCATTTGGTAAATCAACAAGAGAGGAAGGTATATCATGCAAGTTGGTGAACAATTCAATATTACCAGACATGTGATCTGATGCCCCAATGTCGATGATCCATTGATCATCGTGGAATTTATTACCATGCAATTTTGGAGTAGAAGAGGAGAGTTTGTGTTGATTGAGAGTAGTCATCAAGATATTGAATTGTGCATCACTTAGTGTAGGAACATATGCTCGATCACCATCGACAACCTCTTGTGCTACACCTTGGTTATTGCTACTCACATTTGCGGTGAAATTACCACTACGACCACGACCTCTACCAAACTTGATTTTTCCCATAGCTTCAGCTATCTATTTACAAACAATAGGCGCTTAAAAAATAGCAATTATTAGCAATCCCTAATTAGGGAGGCTCTTATACCATGATAAATTTTCTAATAGTGTGAAAGATTGTATAATAGATACAATTTTGTAATATTATTGATAGAGAAAAATTGATTGCACGATGTATATATTACACTGCTTTATATAGATGGAGTACATGAGGTGGCTGAAACCCAATGGTTTAAAACAGGCAATAACAATGTAATGGTAAAAGTTATAAAGGGAAAATAATATAAGAGGAAAGTATTATGAGCTGAATCCTTATCCTATGACGTAGCATGATATGTGTATGAGTCAGCTGGATCCTTATCCACTGACGCAGATATTAAAATAAATATACTTAACAGTTGCCGACACTACTTTGGACGTTAAGAAAGGTGATTTCCCACCTGAGTTTGTCATTGGTGCAGTTTAAATATTCTTCCTATAAACAGTTTAAACGACGATAAGGAAAAATAATCTTCCTATAAACACTAGTTGTTCATAGAACTGTGATTTTAGACACATTTTGTTAAGAAGGTCTTCCGAGAACCGCTTCCAATTTTCTTAGCACGATGGGTTTAAATCCCTCACTTGGTGCCAACAAGTTGATATAGGGATATGAGTTAGAAGAAAGACAATATTAACTTATGGTGGTCAGGATGTAGCGAAGACTAGAATCATTCCTCAACATGTACCGCTTTCAATAAGTAATGATGAGGAGTTGGGTAAATTACTAAGTAGATTCATAGTTGCTCTTGGTAGAGTTTTGTCTAATATCAATCCTGTGATTTTGCTAAAGAAGAGCACTACTACTAAAACTGGGGCTAGAATATACCTATGAAGAAAGCAATAAAATCTCCAAAAAATACTTTTCAATTTGAATGTTAGCACATATTCTTGTCTATATAATGAAGTATAATATGCATTCGGGATTGATACTAGTAGTTTACTATCGAGTTTGATCGTATATGCATCTATACATTCTTCCGTTAACATTTTGTGAATGAAAAGAACTATTTTAACACTAATGCTTACTTCTAAAAGATCATGAATGCATCTATACATTCTTCGGTTAACATATTGGTTTTGGTACTTCTCAAAGTTCCATTTGATTTAAGTCATTTGCTCATTCTATCATTAATATTGGTTATGGTACTTCTCAAAGTTCCATTTGATATTTATAATTTATGTTTGGTGGTTTTAGGAGTAGACAAAGAAGCTACATCCAAGTTTAATTTTTCTGACCAGTAGTGTAAATTAATGTTTAATAGTTACAACTTCACATTTGTGATATGTCTGAACAATACTTCGAATTTTGGTTTATCATGTTGGCTAGCTACATCCAGGTAAAGAGGTTGTAGGAGGGAGGTTCCAAGCAACATGCAATGCAGTACTATGATTATTAACAGTAGTAACTGTTAAATTTGGTGATACAAAATCACAAATTGATTGGAGCAAATTTGCAAAGAATGGAAAGTAAATATTTTTATAATGGGAATGCATTGATTGCATTCGATGAGATGACAGAGAAATAAATGAATGGATTAATTTCTTCCATCTATGATAAAGAAACATATTGATTTACTTCCCATGTTTGCACAATTGTTGCTATGGTAATTTACCTCTATTATATTATTACCATATGTTGGTAATTTAATTGATGACTCACATAGATTTGCACTGGCTATATATTGAGGGGTACACTTTCGTATAAACCCATCCTGGACTGGAGCCAGTGATCCCAATGGTGTCTCTTCTTGTTGAACCTGATTGAGGTTTGGATATGTAAACTCTTATTTTGTAATCTCTTGTAATCCTCTCATATGGAATAAAATCTCTCTCTGTTGGACTGGACGTACACTATCTCGAGGATAATGGAACCAGTATAAATATTGTGTCTCGTTGTTTCTGTGTTATAGTTATTTACTATTTTGTTGATGTAAAAGAATAATTGCTATCAGATTAGATTGATGTTCAATTGGCAAATCTATATCCTTTTCCACAAAGGCGCAATTTTGTATAACAGATTGGTATTAGAGCGAGGTGATTTATTTTAAATTGTGCATCAATTATTTCTACAAAGGTTGGTAGATTCAGTGGTGACTATGCTATTACTATTTTGGAGAAACGGAAGGCTTTGTTGGAGGATATTATATTGAGAGTGAAGAGTGTTCCAATCTAGGAACTTTGACATGATATGGAGTTTACCATGTTGAAGGGGCTATGGATTTGGGAAGTTTTGATCATGTTTCTGACAGAGGTCTTCATGTTAATGATGCTCGAGGGATCCAAGATGATTAGGAAAGGAGCTCAGGTCAAGTGATAGACGGGTGTCGAGACAGAGATCATTGTGGTTTAGACAGGGGTCTTCACGTTGATGATGCTCGAGGGATCCAGAGTGATCGAGGAAGGAGCTCAAATCAAGTGGTAGACGGGTGTCGATGTGTTATTTCAAGCATTTTTGGACCGTTGGTTTATGCACGGTGCAGCTCATGGTGGTAGATGCATCTTTTGCAGGCGGTGGGTAAAGCTTGTAATGGTTTTGATTAAGTTGCAGGAGAGAGATTTTTTGGCGATTGAGAGAATAATTGTTTGGTCTTGGTGGTGTTGAGATTACTTTGGAATATGCTTTTTTTTATTTTGGATATTTGCAACAATTTGTTGGCAGGCCGGGGACGTAGTCTGATCTCGTTAACAATTGTGTGATGGGGGGTGACTTTGCTAGACCCATTTGGTAAATGTTCATTTTTTAGTGTATCACGTTGTGAGATTTTGATTGAAGGTAGAGTTCTGTTGAAGAGTTTTATGATGAGAAGAGAATTTGACTCAAGGTGGGGTGCTGGAGATATGTGATTTTGCATCAAGGTGAAGTGTTAAATTTGGTGATACAAAATAACAAATTGATTGGAGCAAATTTGCAAAGAATGAAAAATAAATATTTTTATAATGAGAATGCATTTGATGAGATGGCAGAGAAATAAATGAAGGGATTAATTTCTTCCATCTATGCTAAAGAAACATATTGATTTACTTCCCATGTTTGCACAATTGTTGCTATGGTAATTTACCTCCATTATATTATTACTATATGTTGGTAATTTAATTGATGACTCACATAGATTTGCACTGACTATATATTGAGGGGTAAAATTTAGTATAAACCCATCCTGGACTGGAGCCAGTGATCTCAATGGTGTCTCTTCTTGTTAAACCTGATTGAGGTTTGGATATGTAAACTCTTATTTTGTAATCTCTTGTAATCCTCTCATATGGAATAAAATCTCTATCTATTGGACTGAACGTACACTATCTCGAGGATAGTGGAACCAGTATAAATATTGTGTCTCTTTGTTTCTGTGTTATAGTTATTTACTGTTTTGTTGATGTAATAGAATAATTGCTATCAGATTAGATTGATGTTCAATTGACAAATTTAGATCCTGCTTATTGTTCTTCCGCAAAGACGCAATTTTGCATAACACTAACCTAGGTATGGGTTAATGAATATGCAATTCTTGGGACTGTAGCAGTAGTGTGATAAACTTGGGCAGGCTATTGGAATGATGTCCATTTAAGTATGGAGCAAATAGGTTGTTATCTATCTTATATAAATATCTTTTATTTTATCTGATGATTTACTTTAGTTACAGTATTTATTACTTTAGATTTAATGATATAAATATCTTTGAGATAATCATTGTTCAGACTTGTATTTTTGCTTGCTATAGTATTGCATTGCGGCTTAAGGAGGATGGTTTTGAGCATCAGGCAATGCAGTTTTATGATTGTTAGCAGTAGTAGCTCGGGTATGGGTTGATGAATATGCATTTTCTGGGGATATAGTGGCAGTTTGGTAAATTTGTGTAGGCTTTGGGAATGTTACCCATTTAAGTATGGAGCAAATATGCTATTATTCATCTTATATAAATATCCATTTATTTTCTCTGGCATTAGTTTAGTTACAATTTTTATTGTTTTAGATTTAATGATATAAATATCTTTAAGATAATTGTTGTTTAGACTTGTGTTGTTGCTTGATATAGCTTTGCGGTTGGAGGTGTGTTTATTTATACATGCACATATGTCATGCGACATGATTTGTTTGACATATATCTTAACTGATTTGTATATTAGGTAGATTTGGAGATATCCTTGGGGTTGAATAAGCAGACAAACGAGTGAGTTAGAGGAGCAGATATAAAAAAGGAAATCAAACTGGCAGCTATGAGGAGCCTGTGATTGGTTGGATGACTTCTTTCTTTCTGTTGCTACTTCTGTTTGCTTTTGTTAAATATAAAAAAAATGATTGTAGCTATATGTAATAGTGTCCCAAAGATCAATTCAGTTCATATATGTAGTAGTCTGAAATAAACGTTTGAATGTCTCCAAATTAAACTTCTTCTTTATAAAACTATATACATACACACATCAGCAATGTTAATAACAAGTGAATGAGTTGGCTATATGAACTGTGTTGAGATGTCTTTTAGAGATGCTAATGAATCAAAAGCATGCCCATTCCCCCAGTACATACATGCGCACACGTGTATACATGTACATAGATACACCTACATACAATATGAGCATATATAGGTTCATCTGTCTTTCTACTGTAAATTGTTTTCACTCTCCTATATTGATCACCTGCAAATCATATTCAACATTACGTCTGCCCTTGCAGTTCGCTCTAAGCTCAGTTTCTGACGGAATCATCATCATCACCAGATGCCTCATCCTGAGTCAAGATGAATGAACTAGTATGATCACCACTTTATTTATTTATTTTATCCTTTACTCATATTTTTCTACTATGTTGCTTTTTACGTATTTTCTGAGAACAATCCAACTATTGAGGGGACAGTTAGTAAGGTTAGCATGGACTACATACATGATTATTTATAAGATCAAAGTGGAAGGGGTGGTGATTTATCAAATCTGTTGGAATGGAGATCCTATCGTGACCTGTTGGAATGGAGAAATTAGCAAAAGGTAATAAGATACAGGTTATAAGTGGAAGCTATCGTAATCTGTTGGATTGGAGATTGTATCGTGATTCAAGGATAAAATATACTTGACCTGATCCTTTCGAACAGCTGTTTGTGAGATGTTTGTGTTAACTGTTGAAATCCAGCAAAAGCATTAGAAGAGCACGAAGTATAGTCAAATTAGTCAAATGGCCACTTATTTCTACTAGAGTCCCTGTTTGAAACTACAGGTACACCAGAAACGCTGTTATTTGCCTACATTAACAAAGTAAAATCGTTGAAAATCACATACTCTGCAAAAGAAAGATGATAATTTATCAGCTAAGCAAAGCTCATGAGCATATTTCATTATTTTTTAACTTAGACGTAAGTCCATGGCATAAAGACTGGGCGTGCTTTCTTCAAGTCTAGACATGTAGGCTATATTAGCAACTTTTGAAACATCTTCCTTGTTCACCGTTGCTGATATTGTATGTTGTTTATAGTTGTATGAAACTTTCAGCACATCGTCCCTGTTCATAAAATGAGTGCTGCTGACATAATCATAATATGAATTATTTTTCATAAAATAGCTGGAGGACTTATAGTACGATGAGATGGGATACTATCAGTGATGATGTGAACATATTTTCTTTCTCATAAAATGTGTTTTCCAGTTTAGATTTGTAACTCATGAATCATGATCATGCTATATTTAAACATATTATGCTCGTTTAAATAATATGTATAATATCGAATGCAAATATTAGTATTGTTTTTACTGAGAAAATGTAGCTCACTATTAACTTCTAATAAATATCAAATTTATATTAAGTTACATGAAGTCATCATCTTTATCTGTTTTAGAAAATCTACCCATTTCTAATTTTTTATTATTTGCTTGACTTGCAGGTGCGGAGACAATCATTGGCTATATCTGCATATTTTTGCAAAGTGCTTGAACTTATTAGATTAGCATTAGGCCTTTTTAATAGTAGACATCACTTTATGTGTTACTTTGTTGTGTATTGATATTGTCTTGAGATTGATTAATTTGTTGTTTGACAATTAAGATTTGACAAGATTACATCTTTGAAACAAATTTATGTTTATAGTTACTGAAAACTAGCCAGTATTGATAATTAATATTCGTATTTATGTTACATATAGTATCAATTACATATTTATGGTTGAAACACTCGTCGAATGTTGCAGATTATCAAATTGAAATACTCATTAAGTGTTGTAGGTTATGAACTTGAAACACTTACCTAGTGTTGCAGATGATCAAACTGGAACACTAACCGAGTGTTGTAGATGATCAAACTGAAATGCTTACCGAGTGTTGCAGATTATTAAACTAAAACACTCGCTAACTGTTGCAGATTATCAACTTGAAACACTCACTGAGTGTTGCTGTGACGGCCCGCCTCGCACTAGCCGACATTTCCCATGAAAGTGCGCTGTGTCAATGCCCGACTAGCACAGGACGGTCGTCAAAGAAAGGAAAGGAAGGAAACTTTACGGTGAACTAACAAAGAATCTGTAGAATGTCTCACATCGCATGGAATAAAATATAATAATAACATAACTTTGACATAAAACAGGCGAGACAGTGCATAGGCTGAAAACTAAACCATCATAGCAGCGGAATCCAAAATACAGCTTATGATCCAACATCATTATTACAATTTCAAATTCACTGTCTCTAAAGAAAAAAAAAGGAAAGGTACACTACTAATGCCCAAGCAGTGACCAACAACAACACAGGAAGAATATATGTAATAGTACGTAGGAGCCACCTGCTCATCTCCGGATCAGCTACTCGTGCATACCACCTAACCTGTCTCTAGCCTGCTCGTTTAAGAGCACCCAGAGTAATAAGAAGAGACATAAAACTCTGGGTCAAACAAAAAGTCTGGAATGAGCGATAAGCAACAAAATAGAACAATAACAGGTATAATCCAATCATATCTGAACCTGGACCTGCAACCAAAGAGTCAGCACAACATACCGTACAATACTCTAAGTAACACTAGCATAGAGTGTAAAGATAACGGGGGAGGGGGTGTGCATGCCACAGTGATAACAAAGAAATCAAGCATAGCAACCATCCTCACATCTCTCACTTAGTGCGTAAAGCATACGATACCCATTACTCTGTTCACCTAATCCTTCGGGCCATGACGGAGTCCAACCCCATATAACTATCACTACAAGCCCCTAATCCATCTCTTAGTGGTGAACCAAAATTATGGATATCGATAACCCCTTTGCACATGTCCCGCAGCAAAGCCCAATCATGAAGTTAACTTGTTGGTTGCTTTTTGGATCCTGAGTTCTAACTTCTCAATTAAACTACCTTTGCATCCCGAGTTTTAGTCATCATCATCTCGGTTTGATCTCCATTCGGTTCGTAGCTCCAAGCTCCATTCATGTCCATACTTCAGTTCAGATGTGCACGGTTCGTGATTCGCCAGCGGTTCGCGGTTCCTGGCCTTGTGCAACTCATGGGTCTCCTATTCAGTTCGTGATCCATGGACGGCTCGTGGTTGCAACGACCCGGTTTTTGTCGACTTTGATTATCGCCCTAAACTCAATGATGTCTAACCAAATATCGAAAAATACTGGAAAGTTATTAGAAAGAAGTTAGAGGGTGAGGAAAGATAAGATAGAAACTTAGAACAGAAGAAGAAGACATAGATATAACACATCAGAGTAACACGAATCTCACAGCGGAACGAACAACATATAATAGATAACATATCCTCAAATAAAATAAGTATATGTATTCAGTAACATTATCAGGGTACAACACTTACAACACAGCGGAAATAACTATAGCTATATAATCCTGAAGCCTACTTCTCCAAGCTCTACAGGTATATCTGTAAAATCCTGACCACTTGAATGCCCATATAAAATTGGGCACCCAAGAGTTTAGGGAAAACAAAACAAAACAAAATAAACTCTGGGTCAGTCATGGGACTGGTATGAGTAAAACAGTTTGAGCCATTAAGCGATATCTCATAAGACCATACCGTATAACGGAACAGGTTTTTCCCTTATGGGAATCCAAAATAATCTTTATATCAAAACTCATTGATATTATAATAGTGTCTATCAACCACAATATAATAATCATCTAGCAGAAACTGAAACACCCCACCTCCGTTAGGGTCACTCTCAAAGGGAATGCCCTAATTTTGGTGGAGGTTTATAAGTATAAGTCACAGATACACAAGACAGATATAAATACACATATTTTGGAACAGCGGAAAACAACAGCAATTTTTATTTCAACAAAATACGTGTTACACAAACCATGTCATAATTTGTCTTACAATACTTCCAAAAACATAACATCTTCATAATCTGTCTTGATTACATTATTTAAAAAAGCATAAAAACATAAGTAAACTGCATAAGTCACATAATTGCGGTCCAAAGCCATAGTCCAAAGCGAAAAAGATCCAAGAAATACATTCTTTCTCTTCAAGCTGGATGTGAAAACTGGTCAAGCTGCAGTATTCCCTCCCTGTGGACCTTGGGGGGGGGGGGGGAACGAAAGTAAAGAAGACGAAAGAAAAGTAGAGTCAGACATAAAGCCTGAGTAAGTCTAGGACTATTCAGTCTATGAATAAAGAATTGGGCATGAAAAGTATAAACTGGAAATGGGAAAACACTATAAACTAGGTTAAGTTGTCTAGAGTCGAATGTACTTATCGTACCCCATATAAATCTCTGCATCCATATAAAATAGTTCCCAACAGGCACCCTATAATCAGGGTGAAGTGATCCGTTTTTAATGATCGGCTCCTACTCGCATAGTTACACGTGTCTTACGGCCCCCGATGTTGTAGTTACCTATGCTGGTCCCACCATGGGGTGTATCAAGTCCCATGGTGGCGGCCCGACACAATCCTAGAATGCACAAGTATGCTACTGGTGCCCAGTGCCTTATTTTTCTGCGCCGGAGTGTGTGCACGCCCGCACCCCGTTAGAACCTACACTGCTGCACCACCGCCGTCGATTTGACCTCTTACAGTCAGCCCAGTAATCGTGCCCCACCCTGCCTAGTTCAGGGTATCCTGATACACCTTGTAGGGTTACTGCTGAAAAGGGTCCCCCGCTACTAGGTTTTCTATTTCTAGCCAACATGCTAAGTTGGTTAAGTGTTTTGTAAACCTAATCCCCAATCAGTCCGTATAGTTTAGCATGTTCCATTTTGATTAAGTGTTAATTCAATTTACTTAATCCTATCAATTCTGACTCAGCCTTAATTGTCTTATTAAAGCCTCGACCTCTCACATTAGACAGGTATTGTTGTGGCTACCTGTTGACGGTTGGGTCCGGGCAGTCTTACGCCACAACTCAGTCTAACCTCGGGTCCTTATTGGGCTCCGTGTTTAACCACCCACATTGGATAGGTATTGTTGTGACTACTGGACAGCCGGACGGTTCCGGGCAGGTTTACATCACAACTCAATCCAACCTCGGATTAAACACATCGTATTTTCTATATTTACATATTTTGTCTCTTTTCTTTTTATATGTAAATATTTGCGGCCCATTATTCAAATTCATCTTTATTGGGTAAAATTAATTTATGCCTCTTAATTGTTTTACAAGGTTGTTGGCATGCGTCAAACATGCCAACACATATGTTCTATATTTTTAACCCAATCGTCATTACCCCCGTTTTATACGTTCGCCACAATATAACATATGTTGGGTTTAACACTTAAACCCAACTTAGCCACATGAAAAAGGGGAGGCTTATAACATGGTGTTAATATATTCTAAGTAACATAAAAAGGGGAGTGTGAACGCATGAACTTGCAACATAACGATCTAATTTACATGAATTAGGCACATGTGAACTTGCATTGTAATAGCATATAATTACGGCATAAACATACTTAAACATGAATCATTCTATTCATATAATCATGGCATAAACATACCTAAACATGAACCATTCTATTCATATAATCATGGCATAAACATACATAAACATGAATCATGGTTTTAATGTGAACTTGCAATTGGAATGTAAATCTAACTTAATTATGTGTCACATACATCACCATATGATTTTGATAACAACATAGGCCTAAAACATGTTTTCAACTAGGCATAACACCAAACATAGTTTAGTCATGTTCATAAAGATGCTTACTTTTTATCTCTAATACAAAAGTACGGTTTTACACTTAAATCACGATGCCAATTCCAACATAAATTCATATAAACCATAATACTTAGTTGAATCCAATTACACACTAAAAGTGATCATAAAAGTATGTACATCATATTGGCATAATGGTGAATCATATACTTGCATGAATCTCAAATAAACTACTACAACATATGGTCGTTAACATGAATCATATACTTGCATGAATCTAAATTAAACCACCACAAGCATGTAGTTGTTAACTTCCAACATAAATCACATACTTGCAAATATCCAATCGTTATACCACAACATTTCCAAGTCGTTTAGAATCAAAGCAACATACAAATATAGATTATTATCACCACAAATCGAATACAATTCTATTTCTCATTTTACACAAACCAAAACACAATTATTTATTCACATCGGAATAGCACTCTACTTACAACGTATGACGAATCTTCAATTCAGGAATCTGAATTCTGAATTTGGAGATGCTATCCTTTGTTGTAGGCGTTGTTTTGATTTAATTGACGTTGCTTTAAGCTTTCGAATTGTCTCTCAATTTCTGACGGCTATTCCTAGTCTTTCCTCAGCAGCATGACGGTCTCATCTCCATTTTTGTTTGTATGAATTAGGGTGAGTCTTAGGTCCTTTTTATAGAGTTTGTGAGTTGATTAGGACCGTCGATGGAGCTTGGATTAATATTAGTCGTTTATTTGAAGGAAAGACCAATCAGGAGCTGACACCTAGCTCTAGTGACAAGGCAAGGCTCAGAAAATCGACCAAGCACAGACCAGGCCAGCCAGGGGGGCTGGGTTCGACCTGGCTCAGGGGCCAGGTCGACCCCCTAGTCGACCCCCAGGTCGACTATGTAGTTGACCTGGGTGCCCCAGGTCGACTACCCAATCGACCTGGGTAGCCCAGGTCGACTACCCAGTCGACCTGGGTGCCTTGGGCGGGAAAATTCCCGCCCTGGCCAATCCGGCCCGAATTTTGAAATTTAAACTTTGTTTTCTGAGCTGTTTTGGTCTATTTGAATTTTAAACTGAATTCTGAAACTTCCGGAGGCCATAACTCCCTCATACGGAGTCCGTTTTACGCAAACTCGGACTCTATTTCAAGCAGAATTCCGAGACGAACGCAATGGTGTATCCCGTTTCCCTTAATTCTTTGATTTGAAATTAGTTATACTTTAATTTGTGAATTTCACTGTTATAGAATACACGGGGCGTTACATTCTCCCCCACTTAAAAGGATTTCATCCCCGAAATCTTCAAGTTCAGGAAGAATGTACGTCCTAACATCCAAACATCCATCTACTCATCCATCAAACACGGGCATCCATTGTCCTTAAAAGACTTCTAATGCTTCATGATCAAATGCGAAGTGTGTGTACATGTACTTATCTAATGCAAAATCAGTCGGTCTACTGATTCAGTTGACCTCCTTAATGCAAATTATGTGAGTGCCATGAATCCATTATGTATGCAAATTTTCCTATTCATGATTCTACATGAGTGCACAATCATTCATATAAATGCAACATCCATATGACAACACATTAAACTTCAACCATATACGAATATAAATACATTTATGCATATGCAGTATGAAGTGACTGAGCCGATCTAAAACCTAAATTGTGTGTGTATATGCAACCACGAGCAACCACTAGCAATCACTTGCAACCATCATCCATAACATGTTTCAATTACATGTTTTCATCCAAAGAGTTTCTACCTAAAAGATAAGGTCGAGGAGATATACCTAAAAAGATAGATAAAAGCGCAACTTAAGGAAAAAGAAAGATCAAAGATGTACCCTCGAAAAGAAAAGGGTAGGCTGCGCGTATTCTAGCTTCAATTTCCCAAGTTGCATCTCCCTCGGCGTCGCTCCACTGAACTTTGACGAGCTTGACTTCGCGGTTGCGTAGCTTCTTCACTTTTTTTTCCTAATATGCGGGTTGGAACTTTCCTCACGGTTGCTTCGCGTTCCACTTCAGCTTCTTCTAGGATATTTGTCTCTACCACTTCAGCAGATTCATGTAGACATTTTCGGAGGTGCGAAACATGGAAAACGTTGTGAACTCCGGCCAACTTTTCGGGTAGCTCTAATTTATAGGCCATTTTCCCAATTTTCTCAATAATAGGAAACGGTCCTACGAACCTTGGTGCTAGCTTTCCTGTGGTTCCAAAACGAACAACGTTCCTTAACAGAGATACCTTAAGGAAAACTCTGTCCCCAACCTCAAATTCAAGGCCGGTCCTCCTCTTGTCGGTGTAGGATTTTTGTCTGTCTTGGGCTGTCTTCATTCTTCTCCGTATTAAGTCTACTTTTTCTGAAGTCTCTCGGATCATATCTGGTTCAAGTATGAGCTTGTCAGTAGACTCCCACCAACAAGTGGGCGATCGACACGGTCTTCCATATAAGGCTTTGAAGGGCGCCATTCCGATGGTTGCTTGGTAGTTGTTGTTGTAGGCAAATTCCACCAAAGGAAGATGGTCTTCCCACGTCCCTCCGAAGTCAAGGACGCACAGTCTTAAAAGGTCCTCCAAAACTCTGTTCACTCTTTCTGTCTGGCCGTCGATTTGGGGATGATAGGCTGTGCTCAAGCATAGCTGTGTGCCTACCGCTTCTTGCAGACTCCGCCAAAACTCACATGTGAAGATAGGGTCTCGGTCACTAACAATGCTGGATGGTATTCCATGGAGTCGAACAATTTCCTTGAGGTAAAGAGATGCTAGGCATGAGGCAGTTCTTTTACTTTTGATAGGTAAAAAGTGGGCGCTTTTAGTAAGCCTATCCACTATTACCCAAATGCTAGTGTTGCCTTTTCTAGACCTAGGCAGCCCATCAATGAAGTCCATTGAGATGCTATCCCACTTCCACTGCGGGACCTCTAGAGGATGGAGAAGACCGCCAGGCTTTTTCTGTTCTGCCTTAACCTGTTGGCACACCATACACTTAGAAACGAAATCTGCCACGTCCTCCTTCATGTCGTTCCAAAAGAAAGCTCTCTTTATGTCCTTGTACATTTTATCTCCGCCTGGATGTATCGTCATCTTGGAGTGATGTGCTTCCTCGAGAACCTTCTTTACTAAATCCCTTGTTTGTGGGACGCATAGTCTTCCGTCCCGCCTTAGCCAACCCTTGTCGTCGATGGAGTATCTGCTGAGGTGACTTGAAGTCTCACCCCTAATTAGCCTATCAATCGTCTCCACAAGCTGAGGGTCTTCGCGTTGTGCTGTCCCTATTGAGTCCGATAAAGTCGGGCGTACCTCGAGAGATGCTAGCAAGCCCGGTACAAAATCGGAGGAGGGCCTAAAGTCAAAACTGGCTATAAACTCTAGGCTTTGTCTTTCAACAAACAGCGGGCTTAGGGTCAGTTTCTTTCGGCTCAACGCGTCTGCCACTACGTTGCCTTTGCCCGGAGTGTAGGAGATCTCGAAATCGTACGAGGCAAGAAACTCCATCCATCTCTGTTGCCTCAAGTTAAGATCTTTCTGCGAGAAAAGATATTTCAACGATTTATGGTCAGTGTAAAGTTCAAACTTCTCACCTAGGAGATAGTGTCGCCAAGACTTGAGTGCAAAGACGATGGCAGCTAACTCAAGATCGTGGGTCGGGTAGTTCTTTTCGTGCACTTTCAACTGTCTTCCGCCATAAGCTACCACCCTTCCTTCTTTCATTAAGACAGCGCCTAGCCCTGTCCTATATGCATCTGTATAAACTGTGAACATCTTGCTTCCATCTGGCAACGTCAAAACTGGGGCTGTTGTAAGAGCCCTTTTCAGTCGTTGGAAAGCAAATTCGCAATCCAAGTCCCAATTGAACACTAGATTCTTCTTGGTCAGCTTTGTGAGCGGAGCTGATATCTTTGCAAAGTCTCTGATGAATTTTCGGTAGAAACCTGCTAGCCCGAGAAAGCTTCGGACTTCTGTTGCGTTCTTTGGTGTCTTCCAGTCCTGCACCGCTACTACCTTAGTCGGGTCTACAGCTAACCCTTCCTTGGATACTATGTGCCCAATAAACCTCACTTCCTCTCTCCAAAAGTGGCACTTGGAGAATTTGGCTTTTAGCTGATGGACTCGCAGAGTTTCCATGATTGCCTTTAAGTGCTGAGCATGCTCTTCTTCACTCTTTGAGAAGATCAAGATATCGTCCACGAAGACCACTACGAACTTATTGAGGAAATCTCTGAACACCCTACTCATCAGGTCCACGAAGTAAGCGGGTTCGTTTGTCAGGCCAAAAGGCATGACAAGTCATTCAAAGAAGCCGTCTGGGGTTCTGAATGTTGTCTTATCGATACTATCTTCAGCCACCCTTAGCTGATGAAAACCGGTCGCTAAATCGAGTTGGGAGAAAACAGACGCTCCTACAAGCTGATCAAACAGATCGTCAATTCTGGGGAGAGGGTGCCTATTCTTTTTCGTTAGCTTGTTGAGCTCCCTATAGTCAACACATAGACGAAGTGAACCATCTACCTTTGTAGCGAATACCACTGGAGCGCCCCATTCTGAAATGCTCCTTCTAATGAACCCCTTTTCTAGAAGCTCTTTAATCTATTTACTGAGCTCCTTTCTTTCCCGTGGAGCCATGTGTCTAACGGGCAACGCAACGGGTTTTGCATTATCTACAAGATATATGCGGAAGTCTATTTCCCTCTTCGGAGGCAAGCCCTTTACCTCTTCGAAGATATCCGGATATTCCCGGACCACTCTAACCGATTGCAAACTTTCAACAGAGGCATCTAGCGATTCAAGATAACTAAGCATAACCGCGTACGAGGGATTACAAGAAATTTCCAGAGTGTTACTGAGTTGGGTCAGAAGCCTAACCACCCTTTTCTCACAATCCAGGATGGCACCATTACTGGATAGCCAATCCATGCCCAAAATCAAACCATATCCCGAAAAGCCCAAAACAAAGGCACTACATTTAAATTCTACGCTTAGAATAGAAATTTTCAATCCCACACAGATCATAGACAAATGAGCTGGGCCCCCAATTGGATTTGAAACAATTAAGGGGTCCTCTACCATTCTAGTTTCTAGGTGCAGAGATTCTACTAAAGCAGATGAGATAAAGGAGTGTGATGCGCCAAAATCAAATAAAGTGCGAACTGGGTGATCATAAAGATAAACTACACTTTCTACAGAAGTATTTATACCTTGCTGCTGCAGAGGTGGCGCTTCTAGCGCATGAACTTGTGCCCCTAAGGTGGATCCAGTCCTCTGCCCCTGCCCCTGCCCTCGTTTCTTTGGGCAATCCTTAGCCAGGTGGCCTGTTTCACCGCAAGAAAAGCACCCACCATTCATCTTGGCCTTCTTTTTCCGGCAATCTTTCACCAGGTGCCCCACTTTGCCACAGAAATTGCACTTCCTCTTCTCTTTGTTGTCTTTCCCGCCCTTCTTAAAGTCTGTCTTCTTAGGCTGTAAACCCTCTTTCTTCCCTTGAGAGCTTTCAGCCTTTGTCTCCTTCTTGCCCTTATCCTCTTCGTTCAGCAATGCCATATGCACCAACCTTTCATACGTAGCTCCCATGGGTATATGGGTCATGGCCAAACTGTGTAATGGCTCATTCAACCCCTTGACAAAGCGGAGAGACTTCTTGTGCGGGGTGTTGACTAGGTCCAGTCCGAACCTAGCCAGCTGATCAAACTGATTAACATACTCTTTGACTGTCATATTCCCTTGCTTAAGAAATAAGAATCTTTCCAACTGAAGACTCCTTTCAGCTTCTGAGATAAATTTAGCCTCAAACCGGGCCCTAAAGTCCTCCCATGTTTCCACCGGTCTTTTTGCATTGGTGACTTCCCACCAGTAGGATGCCTCGCCTTTAAGTAGCCATACTGCCAGTTGTACCTTCTGCCTATCTTCTACCTCAAAGATGACGAATAAGTCCTCGGTTTGTTTCAGCCAATTCCTGGCTACCACGAAGGACTCGGTTCCATGAAAGTCCTTTCCTCCCATAGCTTTAAAATCTTTACATATCTTAGCAAAAGTATTTCCTCACGGAGGAGGTGGAGGAAGAGGTGCTGCTGCAGCTGGATGATTTCCTGCAGCTGGGGGAGGAGGAACGGTAGGACCTGGCTGAGTGGTCCTTTCTTCTAAGAATCGTCTAAACCAACCGGGTATTGGTACACCCTCTGGCAAGTTAAGTTCTTCGGACATGCTGAAACAAAAGGATAGATTCAAAACGAAGGATAAAAGATAGTACCTATGGCTTTGGGGGACTTTGCCTTTTTAAAATAAAATAACATTTTATCTTTAAAAAAAATGCTTCTTTAAATTTTCTTTTGAAAACAAATTTTCAAAACTTTTTATCTAATCTGGTAAACGTATGCTCTGATACCAAGTGAAACACCCCACCTCCGTTAGGGTCACTCTCAAAGGGATTGCCCTAATTTTGGTGGAGGTTTATAAGTATAAGTCACAGATACACAAGACAGATATAAATACACATATTTTTGAACAGCGGAAAACAACAGCAATTTTTATTTTAACAAAATACGTGTTACACAAACCATGTCATAATTTGTCTTACAACACTTCCAAAAACATAACATCTTCATAATCTGTCTTGATTACATTATTTAAAGAAGCATAAAAACATAAGTAAACTGCATAAGTCCCATAATTGCGGTCCAAAGCCATAGTCCAAAGCGAAAAAAATCCAAGCAATACATTCTTTCTCTTCAAGCTGGATGTGAAAACTGGTCAAGCTGCAGTATTCCCTCCCTGTGGACCTGGGGGGGAAACGAAAGAAAAGAAGACGAAAGAAAAGTAGAGTCAGACATAAAGCCTGAGTAAGTCTAGGACTATTCAGTCTATGAATAAAGAATTGGGCATGAAAAGTATAAACTGGAAATGGGAAAACACTATAAACTAGGTTAAGTTGTCTAGAGTCGAATGTACTTATCGTACCCCATATAAATCTCTGCATCCGTATAAAATAGTTCCCAACAGGCACCCCATAATCAGGGTGAAGTGATCCGTTTTTAATGATCGGCTCCTACTCGCATAGTTACACGTGTCTTACGGCCCCCGATGTTGTAGTTACCTATGCTGGTCCCACCATGGGGTGTATCAAGTCCAATGGTGGCGGCCCGACACAATCCTAGAATGCACAGGTATGCTACTGGTGCCCAGTGCCTTATTTTTTTGCGCCGGAGTGTGTGCCCGCCCGCACCCCGTTAGAACCTACACTGCTGCACCACCGTCGTCGATTTGACCTCTTACAGTCAGCCCAGTAATCGTGCCCCACCCTGCCTAGTTCAGGGTATCCCGATACACCTTGTAGGGTTACTGTTGAAAAGGGTCCC